>CM053168.1:26305712-26337397 GCA_012977825.3 Pteromalus puparum | reverse complement strand
GGCAACTCGTTATATTCCCCACCCCCAGACGCTGGTAGCACGGGGTACCAGCTCGATCAACTGTCTCTCTCGACTATAAGAAATGAAAGGTGAAAATTAGAATGTAATGAAATATTCAGATTTATTTAATGAGAAAGATAATAAACGATTAATATAAGGGCAATATTAGTAACTATCAGTCTCTTCGTCTCTCTTACGATTACATAAGGAAAATGAACAAAAAAAACGAGGGCGTCGATGCCAGATACTAAGTTAAATAATACGCTTCTATACAGCAAAAATAAATAAAAGAAACGAAAAACGCTTGATCTCTTCTGATGATCTTGAATGCTGCGAAGCTTGACGAGAGGCGAAGATCTCCGTGTAGGTATGCTTAGTAGCGGTAGCGTGGAAAATCGCCGCTCTGGAACTTGCTGTGGACGTAGTAGTTGGGACAGTTCTTGGTCCTCGCAACTCCTGTCAAGTTACAGACCTGGCAGTACCTGACATACCGCAGATCAGTGCGAGGGCCTTCCAAAGGGCCGCAGGGCTTTTTAGCGTCTTTGTGGGCCATAGCCGTTGGTCCAGGCTCCCTTGGGGTCATCTCGCTAGTTTTTGGTGCGCTAGCTTGGCTTGCGTGAGCCACTTCCAGGTTGTGGAGTTGCTCGCGTATCTCCTCTAGCTCTTGGAGCTTTTTCAACTGCTCCAGCTTCAGAGCTTTTCTCTTCTCCTCCTGTTTCTGGTTCTCGTTCCATTGGGCCTCTGCTCGGTCGAGATACGCCTGTAGGTCGACGGCCCTCTGCACCTTATCTACGAAGTCCAGCAAGTCTTTACCTCTGATGTCTTCGCGTTTGGCGAAAGCGAGCACCTCCTTGTAGGCTGCTCTTTCCTTGAGAAGGGCCGTCTTGCGATCTCGGCGGCAGGCCCGAGCATTGGCCTCAATCCTGGCCCACTGTTCCTGCAGTGTTGCAGTGTCTGATGGATTGGGCGTGGTGCCTGGAGGCAGAGATGGAGCAGCCTTCTCTTCGAGTGGTGGTGGCTGCGGAGCTTCAATGCCGCGGGGCTTTTCTGTCGACGGCCCTGGCAGTGCCTTGCGAGGAGCGTCTTGTCTGTCTGGAACCGGAGCGGGCAGGATAGCTGCTCGTGGAGCTGGCGAGGCCGTTGTTGTCCTAACGGTGTCTCCTAAGGACCGCAGGAGGTCCAACAGTGTGGTTGGATCGCCGAGTGACGGTGGTATTTCGCTGGCCTGTCCCAAAATCAGCTGACTCACGAGCTGACTGAGTCTTCTCAGCAGTTCCGGCGAGATCTCGATGACCGTCTTGGGCTCCTTGGCGGGCAGCATGTTTCTAAAATAGAGATCGTAAAGGTAGTTAGATTTGAGCTCCTGGCCACAGGCGACGAGGAAGAGATTAAGCAGAAGGAAGATCTACAAGATTTGAGAGAGATGCAAGCAGGCAAAAGCGCAGGAAGGAAGTCTAATTATTTTCCATTTCTGGGGCACAAGCGGCGAGGCGAAGTTTCTGCTGGGACCGTCGCTGTTTTCTTGGAACCTCGCGGTCTACCCCTGCGCTTCGGTACTATGGGAGTTATAATTTGCGCTGGAGAGTCATCAGTTACTTCAGTCACCGGTGCGGGGAGCACAATTGGTGAGGGCTCGCTGTTTCTCCTTGGCGGAGTCGGCGGGCCTTGTATCGTGCTATCCACCCCTTGGTCTTCTTGCTCCTCTACTGGGAACTGTTCTTCGTCACGACATGGTTTTAAGTCACATACGGCTACTTTTCCTATGCTAACTCCTTGTTCTGTCTCAAGCTCATAGGAGTTCATCCCTATGCGAGCCGTAACGATAAATGGCCCAGCGTATTTCGGGCTTAGTTTGGCTGCGATAGCTTGAGCTGCAGAGGAAAGTATACGGTTCTTCGCCCATACTTTATCACCCACCTGATATTCGACATCGCGGTGTTTCGCATTATAGTACTTGGCTTGCCGATCTTGAGCGATTTTAGTATTTTCTTGAGCAGTTGCTCGGAAGTCGTCTAATTTTTCCATGCGAGCATGCCAATCTTCTTGCGCAGCTTGTTCTAAGCTTTGCTGGGCAGCTTGCTCTACTTCTCTTCGAGTAGTACCTGGCGGCTCTGGATTTCTTCCATAGTTGAGAAACGCCGGACTAGAGCGTGTTGCTTCATGGATAGCACTGTCGTATGCAAAAGCGAATTCCGGAATGTGCTCATCCCAAGTAGTATGCTTGGTTTCAATGAAAGCGGCAATCATTATCTTGATAGTGCGATTAACTCGCTCGGTCGGATTCGATTTAGGCGAATAAGAGGCAATGTTGCCGTGATAAACTCCATGTGCTTCTAAAAAGTTATCTACAAGTTTATTTTTAAAAGGAGTACCATTATCAGATAAGAACCGATCGGGGATACCAAATCTTAAGAAAATTCGCTGATTCAGTTCTCGCTTGATAGTTTTTGCATTGGCCTTCCTTATAGGGATGCATTCGATCCATCTCGTAAATAAGTCGATAAAAATAAGTAGATGTTCGTGTCCCTGGGTTGACCTCGGAAAAGGTCCCATAGTGTCGCCAGCGACTATCTCCCAAGGTCGCGTGACCACGTGTTTGCCCATAAGCCCTGCAGGAGCGAGTTGCTCTGCTTTGACTTGCTGACAAATGTGGCAATTTCTTACGAAGTGGGCTGTATCCTTATACATATTGGGCCAGTAGTAACGGAGCGCTATTCTCTGATGGGTCTTGAACCTTCCTTGATGTCCAGAGACTGGCTCGTCGTGACACTCGGCGAGAATCTGTTCTCGCTGTTCGTGGGGTACCACTAGCTTCCAAGCGTCGTCGTCTCGTCCGAGTAGATAGTCTACCGTCGGATCTGGGCGGTAATGGTAGAGTCAGCCACCCACGACCTTCCAGTAGGGATGTGCTTTTGGATCTTTGACGACTTGCTCCGCCGTTTTCAGGTACCAGGGATCCTTGATCGACTCGTCCACTGAAAGCGAGGTTACTACAGCTGTTTCGTCTTCGTCGNCTGTTTCGTCTTCGTCAGTCTCGTACATACGAGAGAGCGCATCGGGTACAACGTTGTCTTTACCTTTTCGGTGAACGATCTCAAAGTCGTAAGACTGGAGACGCAGAGACCAACGACCCAATTTTCCGTTTGGATGTTTCAAGCTCTGTAGCCACACAAGGCTGTGGTGGTCCGTTACTACGGTGAAATGGTAGCCTTCGATGTTAGGTCTAAATTTTTCTATGGACCAAATAACACTGAGGCATTCCCTCTCTGTCACCGACAGCCTGCGCTCCGTAGCAGATAAGACGCGGCTCGCGAAGCAGAGCACGCGGTCTTCTCCCTCAATGCGTTGCAGAAGGACGCTTCCAAGTCCTGTATCGCTGGCATCACATTCTACTATGAATGGAGCGTTGAAGTCGGGCCTTGCTAAAACTGGAGCTGTTGCAATCAGAGCTTTTACTTGCTCAAAAGCTACCTGTTGTTCGTCCTTCCACTCGTATTTTACATTTTTGCGAGTGAGTGCAGTGAGCGGTTCGCATAGTGTAGCGAAGTCTTCTAGAAATTTACGGTACCACGAAGCCATCCCAATGAATCTGCGCAGTTGCTTTAAGTTCTTGGGAGCCGGGTACTCAACTATAGGCCGAACTCGTTCTGGATCGGGGCGACAGCCCTCACGATTCACAAGTACGCCTAGGTAACGCACTTCAGACATGCATATTTTTGACTTCTTCCTGTTTATGGTGAGTCCGGCTTCGTTTATTCGTTTCAAAATTAACGTTAGCCATTTGACATGGTCTGAGAACGTATCGGTTGCAATAATGATATCGTCTAGGTACGCAAAGGCGTACGGTTCCATTTCTGGCGTTATTAGCCGGTCAGCGAGCATCTGAAATGTCGCTGGCCCTCCTGCGAGGCCGTATGGCATCCTGACGAATTCAAATAATCCAAGTCCAGGTACAGTGAAGGCTGTGATAGGGATGGATCGCTCTGTAAGGGGTATTTGCAAAAACGCTCCTGAGCAATCCAGCGCCGATATATATCTAGCATGCTGTATTTTCCGCAATATCATATCCATGTAGGGTAGCGGGTAAGCAGCTATTTTTGATACAGCGTTCACTTTTCGGTAGTCGACGCAGAAACGAAAACTGCCGTCAGATTTTCGCACCATAACTACTGGACTAGACCAATTGCTTTTGGATCTTCTAATTATGCCGGCACGGAGCATCTTATGCACTTGCTCGTGCATTTCGTCCTCTAAAATTTTCGAATCAGGATAATACCGCTGTTTGATAGGACGAGCACTGCCAACGTCGATATCGTGGTGTATCCATCCCGTGCAGCCCAACTGTTCACAGGCGGGATCGGGTAGCAGTTCTTTCATCAGATTGTCGATTTCTAGGCGCTGCTCATCGGTAATTGATTCAATTCCGAGAGAGGCGAGCGATAAAAGCTTCTCAGCACGCATCGATGAGAGGACGGCCGGAACCTCAACATCTGTGCCTTTGAGCTGTAGCTTATTTGCTACAGGATCAAGCATCGCCGAAAATGCGCGAACGAAGTCGGCACCTAAAGTGCACTCAGTGTCGGCTTCGTTCAAAATAAAAGCGTCAATCGAATGCGTTACTCCTCCAATGGTGAAGGGCAATTTAACGCTACCCATTACAGGCACCAAATGGCCATCGACTACTCTAGCCCGTGGGCCCACATGTGTTCTCACGCGCTTATTTAATGAGGCAGCGAGAGATATGCCGACGGGGCCAAGGACGGTGCGTGAAGCTCCAGTGTCGTAGAGTCCTCTTAATTTAAATTTGCCGACCTCCACGGCCAGCCACCAACGTGGAAACTTCTCAACCAAAGCGCTGGCAACAGTACCTCTATCGCAACGTCTCCACATCGGTCGAGCTACTCGTTGCTAGCGGTGAGTCGTTCGCCGTGCCGTGGAGTGTTTGCGCTACTCCTGTTACGCTTTCAGCGTTGAAGGTCCGCGGTTGTTCTAGAGCGGTAGGACCTTATCTACTCTCTTTCCCGTTTTTTGATTTATCTTGGGCACATTCCGGGCAGGTCAACTCAGTATAACCAGGCCAGCTGCAATTCCAGCACAGAACGTTTTCACCGTCTGGACCTGCCGGTTTGTCTTTGTTCTTGTCCGACTTGGGAGTAATTTCGTCGGCACGATCCCCTCTACGACGCCAGCCTCCTTTTCCTCGTTTATCTCCTCGACCGCGCTTGCCACTGCGAGTTGGCGTCTGGTCGTCGTCTGACTGCTCCTTTTTCGGCGATGTTTCTGCCTCTTTAGGAGAGGACTTTCTCGCTGAGGAGTTTTTTCCTGAACTAGACTTCTTGCCAGTAGGAGAGTCGGGGCCTATAGACCTCTTCTTAAGAAACTTATCAAAGTATCTTTCCAATTCCTCCTCTGACATGGAATTCGAGTTCACCGAGGAGATGCTGATCTGCTTGCCCTTGGGTTTTCTGCCAGTCCTATATGCCGTTTCCGGCAGCACCGTTTGATCTGCTGGGGGCGGTGGCCTCCACTGACCATCCTCATCGTCTTCTATTTCCTGGGCTCTGTCGAGGAGTTCCTGAGTATTCGTTAAAATCCCATAGTATTTCTTCATCCTCTTTTTAATCTTCGGAAGCATGTTATCGATGACCAGATTAAATTGTTCTTGCTGGCTCCATGGGTTTTCAAAGCGATTCAATATCATGAGGAGAGAGACGATATAGTCTATTACAGGCTCGTCAGCTCCTTGTGTGCGTAGATGAGCCTCGACTACCAGACTCCGCTTATTCCTTCTACACTTGCTGTAATTATTGAGAGCTGCCCTCTTGAAGTCTTGGTACGTTTGCCACGAGGGCCTCAAGGCACGATACCAAAACAGCGCAGGTTTCTCTAGCATGGGAAACAAGGAGTCAAGGAGTTCATCGTCGGATATATCCTCTAATCGCTGATTTGCCTCGATTTGCGCTAAGAATTCTTCAATGCTGGTGCCCTTGTCGCCAGAGAATTTTAATTTCCATTCTCTAACTGTCCTCCCGAGATGCTTCGTTCTCGGACGAGAGTTGTCCAGAGTGTTCCCGGTGCTGCTTGGCGTAACTCCAGCAATTTGATTTGTCACTTGAGGACTCGGTTGCGAGAGCGAATTCACAGCTGTTTGAGGCCAAATCCCCCCGTCGCAGCTCGAGCATACGGGCTGATTGTAGACGGTCACGGCCGGCCAGCAGAGGTTAGGATGCTGCGGGGCGTCTGCACGCCAAGAACTCGGCACGGTGGCCGGTATTCCTGTACAAGCACTCGGCTGACTAGCTTTAGTCGTGGAGTGGAATATCGGAGCTTGTGCGTTTAAAACTTTTTTCTCGTTCGAATGCAGATTATTATGTTGATTCGGCATGTCGTAATAATTTAAGTCGAACGTATCCTGGAACTGAACACTTTTTGTGCTGCGGTTAATTTTCTGACGTGCGTCTTCCGCTGCTTGTTGTTGCGAGTATAATACTACATTACTCAGTTGTACTCGTAGATCTTTAACTATATTTTCTAATTCGGCGATTTTCGACGATAAACTCTGGTTTTCTTTGGTTTGTCCTGCGAAGTGATGTAAGTCACGCATCGCTGTCCAGCCTCTTTCTAATTCTGCAGCCACTGATGCCGGGACGAACTCAATCTCTCCACTGGGCATAACCGTGTGCACCATAGGCCTATTCCACCTCTGGTTTACTGCTGGTATGCTTTGCGGCGTTGTTGTTGTTACTGTGGCTTGCGCGCTTGGTGATCTGATCAGATGCACGCAAGTCGGTGGTGAGACAGTTGTAGTCGTTACTACTATAGTAGCAGCAAGCGGTGCCGCGAGGCTGGGTGTGCTCGTCGTATGAAGCGACGGTTGCTGTGGTGCGTCACAGTTTACGTTGTTTTGATAGTCTGTTATTTCTTGCCTCGAGTCCACTGGCATAGTGAGTGACATATCCTCCAGTTTTCGATGATCGTGTGGCGAGCTGGACGGTAGCTTCATCTCCGGATGCATGCCGTCCTCAAGCGCTTCTTCAGCCTCGATTACTGTGAGGACGTCTTCTCTTAAATCTTCTGGAAAAGCGGGTGACTGTACAAAGGTCAAGCACAATTGGTCTCGCCTTTCGACATCTTCTTCCGTATTACTATCTTGTACAAAGTCTTCGGCTGTATAATTGCCATGTAGTCTTCGTAGTAATCTGTTCGCTCGCTCGAATAGAGTACCGTTCGTTTGCAGTTCTAATTGATTTAACGCATCGTTGACTTCTACGCTCGACAAATTTTTAATCCAGCCTCTCAATCTAGCATTTACGCCTTCTTTGAAAATTGTTAGATCGGTTACAGACCAGTTGGTTGCCATTTTTGAATTGTTTTAATTTATTTTATAATATCAAAAAAAAACAAGACTGAATTTATTTGTCGAAAGTACACTTACGTATTTCAGAACGCAACGCACAAAAAAAAAATATTCAAAATTCGAGAAGAAATAAAATTATAATCGAATAAATATACGAAATAAATTATTACAATAAATTAAATATACGAGAAAAAAAAAATTATAATATCAGAACAATTATGCTCTGTAGCACGCTTCGATTGACTTAGAAGTATATTGCATACGACGGCAATATAGTATATAGTCTCTCGCAGAATATTCCGTGACGTAATCAGCGTCGAAAATTCGAGTCGAAATATTCGAGAATTCCAACGCGTAAATCGTCTCAATGATATAATTTTAGAGCGCTAGAAAATGTGGACTTTGTTTACGTTTCGCCGCTGCCTGACTCTTCCAAGGGTAAATACGGTAGGTCGCGCGCGCACGTATGTACTACTGCGGGCGCTTGGAATTCGGACCTGGTAAACACACGCGTTCGCTCGGAAAATTCCTCTCGCGCTCGCGAAAACTACGCAGCAATTTATAGCTGTATAAATTGTTTAACAGTTTAATAATTAACCCGTAACGTTAGGGCGCCATATATAACGGTGTTGTTAGACCGGGATCCTAAAAAATGACGTGGACTGCATCCGAATATAAACGATCAGTGGCGCATCCACTGATCGACAAATAAGCGAGAGGAAAAATATGTAGCAGCTAGTTGCAGGCTTCTTGTAGGCTGTACGAAGCCTGGCCCGTAGCGCAGTTTGCTATACGTGCACGTCCTCGTGCACGTGAGCCCGCGGCGGCGTCGTGAGTGATTTGGCTACGTAGCTAGTTCGCGAGATAGATTATGAGTGAATCGCATGGGAATGGACAGAGTCAGGAACAGAGTGACACAAGCCGAGTAATAGTAAAGTTTCTCTTTATGTAAAGACTCAAAGATCAGTACAAAAGCAGCGCGGAGTAAGAGAGACGGAGCAGAGCGAATAATGCCGAGAGTGAGAGTATTGCGATCGGGCAGGTACTTACAGTGGTGCTTCGTGAAGCTGGGCACAGGCCTCGTGGCTTGGACCGGAGCGGCGCGGGACGGAAGACCAGGGCTCGACGCTGGAAAGCAGGACGGAAGCCTCAAAGCCTCGTGTGTGGCCGGGTGCAGCAGGAAGTCGAACGGCAAACCAAAGGGCACGCGGTGCTGAACAGCAGCAGGATAATTCCAGCGACACACGGGGATTCTGGTCACGGACGCAGCAGCAGTCCCTGGACGATGAACGCACGCACGGCTAGTGAAGCACGCGACAACGAGGGCGAGTATCGGCAGACTGCACTGTACGGCGTACACTTCTGAAGTGTCGCGGCACGCAGACCGCGGAGCGCGGTGAATATGTCTAGTTGTCTCTGCTCTCTCTCTCTAGTCTCTCTTCTCGTCGTCTCTTCTTCATCTGCTTCTCTCTCTCTCTCTCTCTCTCTCTCGCTCTGCTCAGACGGGCGCCCCACATACACACAGCTGCGCAGGCTCTTCTCCCTGTGTGTGTTATGGCTGTCTGCTCCGCTCACTTAGCTGCTGCTGAAAAAGAATGTTATACACAAGAATGTTTACAGAGATAATGTTTATTATATCGTGATCATATAATATAGGGGAGAGAGGGACGTAACGAGTGCACACAAGGCAACTCGTTATAGTGTATCATCAAATCCTAACATTTTACATAGTAATTATTACCACGCCTCTTAACAACTTTTTCTATTAAATAAACATCCGGACACTGTCTTTTGTAGTTCTTCTTCATAAAATCCTCCAGAAATTGGCTGATCTTGATAGTCTTTTAAGAGGTAAGTATATGGAGCCGTATGATTTACTCGGTCAATAGTAAAACTCTCAGTCGACCAGTTTGGTGTATAACCTTTCTCAAACATCTGCTTACTTTTACTCACTCGAACTCTATCACCCACTTTGAATCTAGCACGTTTAAATAATGGGTTTGAAACTTTTCGTTTCTTGATTTTGTTATATATATTAGATGCATTATCAACTGTAACATTTTTAGGCTTAATACCAATCGTTCGATGTTTGGTATCATTATATTGTTTTAATAAGGTTGATAAAATTTTCAACCATTTCTGATTTCTATTCGAACTAAACAGTTTCCACATTTTACTTTTAAGTGTACGATTAAAACGTTTACAGATCGAAGCTTTTAGATTGCTGTAGGTAGAGTACAAGTGTATTTTATAGCGTTTCATGAGATTTTTAAATTCCTTGTTATAGAATTCCTTGCCATGATCAGTTTGTAAATTTTTTGGTACTCGTTCTTGCTTCAAAATAGATAGTGTCGCTGCTGTCACATCTTTTCCAGTCTACTGCTTGATTGGAACTGCCCATGCATATTTTGAAAATATATCAATCACTGTGAGCATATACTTATAATTATTATTATTATCTTGAGCATAAGGTATCATCTCCACAAGATCAGCTTGCCATGTTTCATCAATATCTCGAATATCAACTTTTCTGCGTGTATAATTACGTCGAGCTGGCTTATGCAATTCTTGTACAACTTGATGTCGCTGATCCATAGTTTTAGAATCTTTTATAACCTTGTTGTTGAGGAAAAGAATTCGTATTCGTAGAATATTTCTCAGTACGCTTCATCCAGGATTAGAAGATGAGCTATCTTTTTTTTCTGTTTATCAGACGTATTGTTATCAAGTTTTTTATAGCTTGCTTGTTCAGGAAAAGAATGTGTATTCGTAGAATACTTTTTCCTATCCATGTTCACTTATTTTTATTTTCAGGTAGCAGTTTATGTATTGTATAAATATTAACTGCAAGTGCTCTTAACATTTCATCAATTTCGTCTCTATGAAGTTAAACTATTTCATCTAAATTAGTGATTTCACTTTTTAGTTCTGATGTTATAGTGTGAGTAACACTTTGTAAAGTGTTTAAATTAACAGCCTCACTTGAATCCTTAGGATCTGCTACGTTGCATAATCTTTTATCTTGTAAACTATATTGACCATCAGCAGTGAGTTTATATCCAATCCCTGGAGGTCCTCGAAGACCTTCTGCGCTATTCAAATGTCGTCCGAACAGGTCAACACTCATAATTCAAATAACTAGCTTTGTACTCAAGTACTCTTATTTATACTCTTAATCGATTATATTA
The DNA here is from genome assembly GCA_012977825.3 of Pteromalus puparum. Classification (NCBI taxonomy): domain Eukaryota; kingdom Metazoa; phylum Arthropoda; class Insecta; order Hymenoptera; family Pteromalidae; genus Pteromalus; species Pteromalus puparum. Next base: position 26,326,852 of record CM053168.1, on the reverse strand, counting down.
GCTTCACGGAGTTCTTCAATTATTAATAATCGCAGTCGATTAACGAGTTCGTTTGGATCATCCCAGTATATATAATCAGTATTTGTATAAGGTCTTGCAATTTTAAAGGGAGGGGGTAAACCTGCACCTTCCTTAGACTTACGTTTATTATCCTTGTTGATTGACAATTTTGCAATATAGTCAATGTATTTTTTTGAATTTGATTCACGTATTGACTCCTCTTCTCTATAATATTTCTTATGTGCACTCGTTTGTTTAATAATTTTAGCATAATCTGACAAATCAGCTTTATTTATATTAGCAGATTCAGGTTCTTTTTTAAACAATAATTCAATCAATCCAGGGCTCTTTGCATACTGTTTGTTTCCCAAAATAATAAACTCATCATTGTAGGAAAAAGGAGTGTTTCCAATATAAAAATCATCAGTTTTTTTACGTATACCGTAAGTTAAATCCAATGCTTCTTTCTCACCTCTCTTTATCATTGCAATATATTTATCTATAACTACATCTTTTTTACTACCTGTATCCAGTACATTAACCTGATTTTCTGTATCTCCCTTCAAGTTTTCATTAACATAAGCTGGTTTGCCTTCTTTCACTACTTCGTTTTCATCTTCTTCTTCTTCTTCTTGCTTAAGTTCGTAATTATCATTATCATCATCGTTGTCTTCTTCTTTTTTCACTACACCTTTTTTTCTTGAAACTCTACTACGCGTTTCTGTGATATCAATCAACTTTTCAAGCGGTTCGACAATAGGTTTAAAAGTTGTATTCGCTACTTGTTCAGCATCTAATTTACTCAATTTTAAACTATTATATTTACGTTTAATAGCTTCTCGAGCTTTTTCCATCTGCTGAAGAATATCAATTTGCTCTTCGAAATTAGCCATGTTGACCTGTTAGTGTCTCACATGCAAATGTTTAATCTATTTCAAATTTGTTGTATTTATAATGAATTGATCAAACCTTTTCTATATCTTCCATTTTCCATTCTACTATCTTTATTAATCACAATAAAGCTATGGCTATCAGTCCAACAAAATCCACAAAAATCTTTAAAGCGCTGAAATGACATATCCGTATTAACGTGATCATTATAAATATGTTTTAGATTCATATCATCTTGACGGAATATAATTACAAGGTTAACATTATCACGCACAAGATGTTTAGGGACTTGAGCATACGACTGACAGAGGTAGAAAGAATCTACACACTTATGTCTACCCATACAAAAAAATGCTTTAACGTTATCTTGTTTTTCACAAGCAATATCATCGAATATCATTATTGAATTTTCTCGAGCATTATCTGGCGATATGACAAGATCATGTTCACTAAAAGGTAGATATTGAATCCCCTCGATAGGTTCAACGAGTTTCTTTAATAACTGATACTTAGGTTGATTCAGGGACTTTGAATAAAGGTAAATATTTTCAAATTTCAATCCATTTGGATGTGTAATAAGAGACAACAGAGCATATTTGTTTTACCACAGTTTGATAGTCCACAAAAGACTGCTCGGATGTTATCTGGTAAAAGATCTCCATGTCGTTTTCCCTTATGACGCTCTGACTCTATCAGAGTGTCAAAATTTACTACTGGAAGTTTGAGTGATTGTTGTTTTACATCTATACTGTAGGAAATCTAAATCGTAACTGATGTACAAAATTATAAAAGGTAACGTTTTATAACTTAAGTCCAGTAGTGTATAAATCATTGAACAGTCATGATCGTACATCAAGGTCAAGGTTTAATAAATAAACTTATTAATAAGTTACCGTTCGAAATGCATATACCAGGCTATCAATACTGTGGGCCAGGCACAAAGCTATATAAACGGCTAGCACGAGGAGATCCCGGCATTAATCGTCTAGATGCAACGTGTAAAGAACACGATATTGCATACTCGAAAAGTTGTGAAGATATAAACGCTCGGAACATTGCAGATCGAGTATTGGCTGAGAAAGCTTGGCAACGTGTTAAAGATTCAGACTCTAGTTTAGGTGAAAAAGCTGCAGCATACGCTGTTACAAATATCATGAATGTTAAATCAAAATTTGGAATGAGATTAAAGAAGTGTAATAATAAGAGAAAAAAGAAGTTGACCTTGAAAAAATTAATAAAAACAGCTTCGAAAGCGGCAGCACATAGCAATGATTCACGCGTTGCTATTAAAAGTGCTCTTCAAGCAGCTCGTACTATCATGAAGAAAGCTGGTGGTAAACGTAATGTGAGTTTACCAAGAATACTACCTGTTCCAAAAGCAGGCGGCTTTCTTCCTGCACTCATTCCACTGTTTGCAGGATTAAGCGCAGTCGGTTCATTAGCAGGTGGTGCTGCTGGGATAGCGCAAGCTGTAAACAGAGCGAGTGCTGCTAAACAACAACTAGAAGAACAGCAGCGACATAATAAAAAAATGGAAGCTCAAGTACTTGATAAAGGTTTATATTTGAAACCTTATCACAAAGGTTATGGAATTCTAATGAAGAAACAGGTTGTCAAGAAGAAAAAAAATGCTCGACAAAGGGGAAAAAAAACTTCGTTGAAGTAAAGCCACCTAAACGTCCATTGACAGACTATGATCTACAAAAATTTGCTAAGAAACTACAAACATCTAACTTTCGAGGAGTATTTATGAGAAATGCACTGCCAGCTAGCGGACCTCTACTTAGAGAGAGCGCTATTGTAAATCTTGATGATAACACTGGCCCTGGTACACATTGGGTAGCCTACCGCAAAAATGGAAAAAACGTTTCATACTTCGATAGTTTCGGCGATTTGCGACCACCTATAGATTTAATTAATTATTTTAACCTTGATACTATTAAATATAATTATAAATGTTATCAAGAGTATAATACTTTTACTTGTGGTCATCTTTGTCTTAAGTTTTTAAATGATTTATTAGATCATCCTGATAATTATCGTCTATATAAGCTGTTATAAACCTCATATATTTTTAGTTACGTTTGAGTGTTCAAGATGAATGAATCCTTGACTCTCAGTTTATCAGGTACTTCATCAGTACTTGAAACACACTATTTTCCACCAATAGAGCTTGATAGAGGCAAAAGTTATATTCTTGGACATGTTGAATTACTTACATTCAACTCTATACCAAATGTTGACTTTGGACAAAATAAATTCTATGTTAGCAATAAGGTTATTGAGCTTGCAGTTGGTAGCTATGAAATATCTGATATAGAACATTTTCTACAAAAGCAACTTGAATCTGAAGGAATAGAACTTAGCATAAAACCAAACAATAATACATTACGTAGTGAAATATACTGCAGTCATAAGATTGATTTTCAACCGCCTAATTCCATAGGAAGATTACTTGGTTTTACACAACGTGTTCTACAACCGTATAAAAGTCACGTACCTGACTTACCAGTATCCATTCTCAAAGTGAATGCTCTACGTGTCGAATGTAATATAATATCAGGAGCGTACATCAATCAAAACAAAGTTCATACTATACACGAACTTTTTCCTGCAGTGCCACCGGGATATAAAATTATTGAAGTGCCAAAACAAATAATTTACTTACCAGTGTCAGTGAAAATAATTGACTATTTACAGTTGCGTATTGTTGATCAGAACGGTGACCTTGTAAATCTGCGAGGAGAAGTAGTCACTATTAGACTACACATCAAAAAGGTCACGTAATGGGCATTGTTTATAACACAAAGGTGGGCTTAGGCTATATAAACACAGACTACCATGTTATTAGAAAGTTATTCATCGACAAGTGGTCAAAGGTCTAACACCTCAGAACGCTCAGTATCTGAAGAGTCTCGGACTCAAAGTGATCACACACGACCGAAAAAGAAGAAGAAGAACTGTAAAAAAGATCAAATAAGCTGTATTCTTACTTGCTGTTGTTGTTTGAACGATAGAAGAAAAAATGGAAGCAATTCTTAGTGTGCAGACAGCGATCGTCTTTGACGAGTCCATCGCTCACTATGAAATACATGCTCATCAACCGTACACTTCACTAAATTTTAATAATAGTGATGAGATACGTATCTCAATTCAGCATCAAGATTTATGTCTTTTGCCTTCAAAAAGTTCATTACATATTTGTGGAAAAATTAAAAAATCAGATAATTCAAACGTAGTAGCAACAAAGTTAGTAAACAATGCTATATGTAATTTATTTGATGAAATTCGTTATGAAATTAACGCTATTGAAATCGGTAAGTGTAAGAATGTAGGTATAACCAGTGTCATGAAAGGTTATGTCTCATATAGTTCAAATCAAAGTGAGCTGTTAGAGAATGCTGGATGGCTTGATTTTAAAGAGACTGCTAAAATAATTGATGACAATGGACAATTTGACGTTTCAATTCCGCTATCAATGATTTTAGGATTTGCTGAAGATTATCATAAAATTGTTGTAAACGTTAAGCATGAGCTTATACTCACGAGATCAAGAAATGATATTAATGCTATCATACAAACAGCTCCTGCTCAAGGTGCAACAGCTGAAGAGTATAAGTTTGAACTCACTCGGATTGAATGGATGATGCCTTACGTTGTCATATCAGACAGACGTAAAATACAATTGTTCAGTCATATTAAAAAAGATATTCCTATTGCTATGAGTTTTCGTTCATGGGAATTGTATGAATATCAAATGCTTCCAGCATCATCAAGACATATCTGGACAGTAAAAACGTCGAATCAATTAGAGAAGCCAAGATTTGTCATTTTGGCATTTCAGACAAACAGAAAAGGTGTAGCTTTAAAGAATGCAAGTCAATTTGATAATTGTAAAATCGCTAATGTAAAACTTGTTCTCAACGCACAGTATTACCCAATGGTAATTTAAATCTTGACATTGAGAAGAATCAATATGCTTTACTTTATGAAATGTTCTTACAATTTCAAAATGCTTACTACGAAAACAAAGATTTACAATCTGACTTGCTAGTTAGCAAAAGTGATTTTATCAAATATACACCATTTATTGTCATCGATTGCTCGAAACAAAATGAGTCTCTGAAACAAGCTGCTGTAGATGTTCGTATTGAATTTGAGACTAAAGAACCTGTACCTCCATCAACGACAGCTTATTGTTTAATTTTACATGATCGTATAATTCAATATAATCCTATTAGCGGAGATGTAAAAAAACTAGTGTGAATATAGTACATTATAGTATAACTAGTAATATATTAATGTATACTTTTTTGAAAAAATAAATATGTAAAAAAATGTATTCAACTAATATAATCATTTTAATATTCATATTCCAATTATTCATTTCGTTTAACAAAATTTAAAAAATAAAAGGTTTGTGTAAACATATGAAACAAAAAAAAATTCTCATATAATAATAATGAGCAAAATAATTAAGAAGTCTAGAAAATTAAAATCTATAAGTGAGAAAAAAGTACGTAGCATTATACGCTTAGTGAGGGTGANAGAGAGAGAGAGAGAGAGAGAGAGAGAGAGAGAGAGAGAGAGAGAGAGAGAGAGAGAGACATAGCTTTGACTGCATGCGCATAGTTTATGAAAGCGCCAGTAGGAAGCGCGCAAGAACGGCCTTGAGTCAGCGCGAGTGCTGGTGGTATGATAGCGGGGGAGAAGGATGGAGGAGAGGTGAGCTTGCAAGTGGGAGAGGCGTAAGAGAGCGGCCTTGGCTGCGCGCGCAATTCGCGACTGCGTCCAGCACGAGTGGTAGAGCGGGAGACCGCGGGTGACCTCGAATACGCGTGAGAGTAGGAGGTAGCGAATGTCCTTGAGTGCGCGCGCATGAGATTCGCGAACGGGTGGGATTGGCCTTGATCTCTGCCTATAAAATCGGCTGCAGCTCGCTCGTCTGATCCAATTTGTGCATTTTGTATATATTGTCTAGTGCAGAGTGATAGCTCGTTGTCAACCAGTGTAATTTTCAACTTTTATTATTATGAATTTTATGAAAAAAAAATCTTTTAAAAAAGAATGTTTTTTTTTCATGCTTCTTTAGACTTAGTTATGGAGTTGATTGTGAATATCCAGTGCTTCAAATATGAAAATAATATTATAATTAAAGAACTTGCTGCAGTCGACGTCGATGGTCTCTTAATACCAAGAGTGTATGTGTTTCAACCACCTTGTGCATGGGATCAATTATCAAGAGAAGAAGCTAGGGAAAACAGTTGGCTGCAGCGTAACTATCATGGGCTTGAATGGGATATGGGAACTAGACCATTTAATGATATCCAAGATGTCTTTAAAGAGCTTAGAATGATTGGAGGAGATGATGTTCGAATAAAGTATAATGTTAAGGGTTTGAATAAAAAGAGCATCTTAGAGCGGTATGTGGATGATGTTTACAATTTAGAAGATATGCATTGTCCATCGCTGCATACACCAGGATTTCGACGGCCTGGAGTATGCGTATACCATCGTGAAGGATGGGTAAAAAACTGTGCTTTGCAAAATGTCATAGCGTTGCGCGCATGGGTACTTAGAGAATATGTAAACTATTTGAAGAAAGAGGGCGTTGATACAGTTGATTAGAATACAGTCAGACTCTTCATTTGATATTTTTTTACCAACTCAAGTTAATGCTATACCCATTGAAAAAGAAGAAACGTTCAATACTTTTAATGAAAATACTAAAAAACAAGAAGTTCGATTAAAATATCTAGGCAATTGCCTAATTGAATTTATTTGATTCATGTATAAAAAGGGAAAAACAGCTTAGTATAGTTACAACATTTTATAAATATGAATAAGAATATGTCATATACGTTTATAATTTTATATTATTGATCTGAATATATATATATATATATATATATATATATATATACGGGTGGTTCTCTGTCAAATAGAAGATGAAAAATTTTTTTTTGGTTCAAACTTTATATATATATGTTCTATAGGATGCCCGTGGCTCCCAAAAAAAATTTTCACTTGGCTTCTAGTTATAGCTGGTCAAAGTTGGTGTTTTATGCGATTTTTGCATTTTTTGGCTATTTTCAATGATTTGTAGCTCATAATGGATGCATTTTTAACTAAAACTACCCTGATACTTTTATTTGTTAAATTTCCTGAATTTTTCAATAAATTTACTTTTAAAGTCATATATACATGTTTAGGCTACCTTATTTGCATTTTAAACCTTAAAATGTGATAATCGAAGGGTTTGATCCGGACTCCGACTACTATCGTACGGTGAAAAGATACCTTTTTATAGTGCAAAAGTACCTGTATAAGAGCCAGAATGGCAGAGGCCTTTGGTTTGATCTTATGATCACTTCGGCTAGGTTCTTTTTGTAGCTTATGAAACCTTTTAGTTTAAAAGATATTAAGATTCAAATTCTTCAACTCTCACCCTGTATACTCTGTGTGACTGAACATTATTATTTTTGTTAAACCATATAATTTGATAATTAAAGCTTAGTATATTTTGAGAGTTTTCGTGGTTTTATAAAATGTCCGTGCAGATGGTTTTGTCTGTGTGTGTGGTTGTTGTAGGGCGTGCGTACGGTATACGGTTATAATTATGGAATACTACGAGTGATCGATCGTAACTAAGATTGGACGTGATATATGTTTTCTGAGATTCTGATTCGAGTAAATTTCTTTTAAGATTTTAGATCTTTTCATTGACTTTCATGGCCATTTTCAATTGTTGAAAAAATATTTTTGTTTTTTATTATTGATATTGATTTATACAATCTATTCAACAATGGTACCTGAAGACTGTACCACAAGGTTGAATATTTTCCCGCTTCTCCGACGCCGCGTTCTCTCGTCTTGGAGAGAGCTCGGGGCTCCAGTCCCGCCGGTATCTCCGTCGGTGAGACCACGTCTCCCATGAGCGTATGGAAATATAGAACTATACGAAGGCTCTAAAAAGCGACTGTGGAAGTACTGAATGAGCTTTTAATTTAATAGCGCGATTATGGGATATAGAAACAACTTCAAGGGTCTGAAAGGCCGGTGGGTTATGTAGAAATCTATTGCAAATGTCAAAAAGCGACTGTGGGATACAGAAACGATTCGATGGTCTAATCGCGTGGGACCTCGTCGCGCAGCTGCTTGCAAATGAGCCTTTAAAATTTTAAAAGACGATATGGGAGTATATGAAAACAACGTCAAGCGGTCTGAAAGGCGGCTGTGGGTATGTAGAAATCATGAAAAATAATTTTTTTGTGAAAAAGTTATTTTTCACAAAAAAATGAAGCCACCCGCAATTTTGTAACTTGCAGTTGTTAACGTTATTAACGATTCCGCAATTACTGGTATTTTTTTTATTACGATATATGTAAGTTATTTTAGGAGTTGACGGAGCTCTATCCTTTTGATATCCACCTTAACCCCGACTCCCCTGATACCCCTCCCCTACAAGTGTCTTCCTAACCTATCCTTTTAGTATCGAATAGTAGCGAATATTTAAATCAAAGAATGAGTTTATTGTCCGATGTAGTTATCTTCCACTAGCAGAATAGGAGGTGGGCTAAGGAGGAAGCTAAGTGCCAATGACTTGGCAGCCGTTTTTTTTTTGATGGATGCAATTATTTTGAATCAATTACATATATATAATTATATATATATATCTCTCTCTCTCTCTCTCTCTCTCTCTCTGTCTCTCTCTCTCTCTCTTGCATAGCTAATTGTTAAACTGATCTCCAAGAGACATCACCCTCCCTTTTTTACCTAACATCTTATTTACTAACACTTTAAAATATTTTATTTAACGTAATCTTTGTATTAATTACATCTAAATGATATTGTTTCCTCACCAACAAGCGGTAGATATCGCGGCGCGTTTTTTTTTTTTTTGTAAGGAAATGTAACAGTTTTCTTATCTCAATATTTGTCTATTAACTAAGCTGAAGTAATTTTCGCACATAAAATAGCGAATTCACCACAGCTGCGAGAATAACGAATGGTCGGATTGCTTATGTGCAAATCCGCGGCCGAGTGAAAACTTCTCTGGGTCTAGAAGTGACAATTTGAAATTTGAACAAGGCAATGAAAAAGGTCAAAAAACAGCTATAATTGATAAGCATATATATAGCTGATGAAAATGGTAAAAGGTTAATCCAAATTTTTGAAAACGAAAGTAGAAGAGAAGAGCTTTAATTTGAGGGCCGGATGGTTAAAATTGACCGCTCGGATCAAAAGTTATGCAGATTTAAAAAATGGGAAAAATCACCAATTTTCGTAGAGAATCGAAGTTTTCATAATTTTTGGCTATTTTCCAGCCTAGACAACTTTTGATCTAGCCAACTATTTTTAACCCACCGGGCTAAAATTAAAGCTTTCTTCCGATACGTTGATCATATTAATACACATTTTTCGATTGCGCCTCCAGACGTTGAGTACGCTCAATTGAGCAATGGCTCGTTTCCGTTTATCTTTCCCATGTTAATTTCCCATAAGAGAATTTAAACTGCCGGGCAAAAAAATAAGTATTTCGAAATCTTGGGAAGGCAAAGTTTTTTGTGTTCTGGATTTTGTGTTCTGAATGGCCTAAGGAACCCAAAAAAGTTGGTTTAGTACGCGTGCCTTCAAATTTCAAATTAACTCTTCTAGACCCAGAGAAGTTTCCACTCGGCCGCAAATTTGCACTTAAATGTTTACACGTGCGATTTAAAACATTCTTTGTTTCCCCGGCCTATAGGTGCGTAATATACTTATACTAAGTATTATTACTTATATTATTTCAATTAACTATTATTGTTTGTATAACCCACCCGCCACTGTGAGGACGCTAGAGATATAAGCGATGCAGTTTTCAATTATGCAAAATATACAGGGTGAGGAACGAAATTTTGAAGCTCAATATCTTTGAAACTAACTGGTATCGTAAACAACCCAAAGAAAGGGATCAAGATGCTATATAATACTAACTAAATCGAAAATTTTAAATTGATTATTGCCTTTTTACTCCAGTTATCGTCTCCCATAGAAAAACGACTTTTTTCAGTTTATGATGTTTTTCTTTGATGAACTGACTTCAAATTAAAGTGGTACATAGTTCTAATTACCTTCAATAATCATGTATTTTTTTAAAATGATTCACTATTTAGTTTTTCAGTTATAACGATTTTAAAAAATTTCACTTTATGGTGTATAATAAAAGAACGACGAAAGATAATATAAATTCTCCGCGGTAAAAAGATAGGTAATTTTATTCTCTTTCATGTGCATACTAAGCAATTTACTTTTATTAACTTTTTGAATAACTTTACCGGAGAAAACTGAAATCTCAAAACTAAAAAATCGCTATAAAAGAAAAACACGCCTACAAAATGTAAAACGGACTGTTTTCCCATCATGCTATGTAAAAACGAAGAAAATGAGAGTTGGTGGATCAAAATCCACTGAGTAGAAGCTGAGATACAGATGTCAACGAACGAACACACACACACACCCGGCCCCCCCCTTTCCCCCCCCCCCCCACACAAAAATAACATGAATTTGGTATGTTTAACTTACTTAAAATGTACTATTAAAATTCATCATACTAATGTTAAACAGTAAAATTTATTTTTACTGTGCTAAAGAAACTTATGTCTGCGTTATCGGGCTTGAGACCGTCATATTTTCACTACGTTGAATAGGAAAATATGGCCGCATTAACAGTCTATTAGCTACTGTTCTTGAAGAAAGTTCAGATTTTAAATCAATATCAAATACCACATTTACTGGGAAAATTAAAGATATGAGGAAAATACCAAATTATTGGTCTATAATCAATAATTTTTTTTCTCAATTTGTTCTAATTAAAACGAAGCTATGGTGACGAGCTTGGAAATCTTATTAAGGTTGATGCGGTAGCAGGCTTTATTAAGAAGTTCAATGACTCGGTTTGGGCCTGTGTATTGTGATTAGGCTAAAGCAGCTTCTTTAACCTGAAAATACCAGGACAGAAACAGAAGCTGCAATGGAAAAATGGCTTAGTAAGCAGTACATGTGCTGAGCTTGGAGTGAACCAGAGATTGTGCATTAACTGGTTCAGCTCTAGGACAAAGGTTGGCGTATGGGTGATTAGGTTAGGCTCTTGGTGCTTGATTGCTCCAATGGTTAAGTAGCCTTTTTTGTAAAAGAGCAAACAAATTTGTATAGGGGATGTCAGAGCCACGCTGATTGGTCGACATGTTCTGGTTTTCCTAACCTCAAAAATATTTTGGATCATAAATAATAAGTACATACATTCATTTATCGCACATAAACGGTGCTCCGAAGTGCGTATTATAAGACTATATATTTACTCGTGCCTTCCCTGTTAAAAATAGTTGCGATCGATAGTAGAGATCGATTAAATTTTCATACGAATTTGAAGCTATATCTTAATTTATCCCACTTTTTGCATTAGAGCTCAATTTAAATCGATAGAATCAATTGAAACTGTGCGTCCAGAACGGACGGGTGGGTGCCTATCACCACTACACAGCGCGTCCTCAGGTTGCGGATAGAGGAACGGCCCCTGAGAAAGAGGTTAGCTGCGAATAAATCGAATAAGCAGCCGCGGACAGCCGATAGGCCCGGGCGTGGGTGTGATGAGCCCGCACTGGCGATCGAACGCATTCATCTAGAAACACTACGCAAGCACCACAACAACGAACACTCAACAATATTTCTTATTTCACTTTCTCTTCCTACCTAACTATGTCTATAATCTATCTCTTTTAGCACACATTACAAAAATCCTGCTGTCGTGGGGAATGCGGGAGCGATGACAATTGCCCCGAAAGGGGATGTGTAGAATGATTCGCCACCTGGTCTTACACGGGTCTGTACAGCGAACGGAAGCCAGACGTAGCGCGCATGCTTGCCAGGGGGCGCTTAGATCACCGATCGTCGAGTCTCCTAGTGTGCCCGAGCATGAGCCTGACTCGTCCTTACAAAGTCCGGAAAGCTCTTCATACTTGAAGTTTAGAGAACGGTATGGGTTATCACCTCTAGAACGGATGATCTCACTGCGCATCGGAAACAGGATCCAACCGCGTCATGGGTTCACATACTATCATGCTCAAAAAACCAAAAACCAAACCAAAATCAATGGGACTTAAGAGTAGGAACGTGGATGTGCGCACGTATCACAGAGCAGGCGCGTTACCGTGTAAATCTTGAAAGGGAGGCTTTGACGGTACAATCCTAGACGTTAATGCTATAGCAAGAAACTCCACAGGTGGGCACAAGATAGCGGTATGTTAGGAGGAAACGAAAACTCACCTTTATTGCTACGGGGGCGCGACGACATTCCCTAGGCTACCCGGCTTCGCCTGATAACAGCAAGAATTATACACGCTTAAAAGGTTCTTCAAATTCGTCAACGAAGACTCATCGTATAATCGCTCATCGAAGGAGCGTGCTACAATTACTGTATTAACGTGCATTGTCCTACGGAGGAACAAAGAGGTAGAAGTGAATGGAATCTTTAATTACGAAGGCTCTTGGAGCAATTACATCGCACCATCGCGTCTCTACGACACCAAAATAGTAGTGGGGGAACATTTCAACGCTAAAATAGGGAAAGAAGGAAATGTTTAGGCCACTATAGCATGGAAAAGATCATGCCACGTAAAACCGAGCATACGATTAACGGTATTAGCAGTCATAAATTTCGCGGCGGCAAAGATCCTTATCAGTAAAGGGACACATGCTTTAAGTACCAAGATATACACAACAGTAACGTGAATCACGCCCGGACGGAGTCACGAAATTCAAACCGATCACTTTCCTTATCCGAATCAAAGCCGCCACACGAACGTGCTTGACGTAAGGAACCTACAGGGGGCGGGATTGAAAGCACTCGCATCATTTTCTAGTAAGTCGCCAACATGTAAGACGTCCAATTACGTAGCTGGGCAAATAGTAAACGCGCGCGACTTTGGCTCCTTGGTGAACGAACATGTAGAAGACCGGTTCGATATTGAAAGGCTACGTGTAAGTGGATAGACGAATAAGTATCACAGTAGAAATAAGAAATCGGTTTCAGCGTACTCGAGGAAACGGATGTCACCGACGGACGGTAGATGACCGACCCGAACAGTCTTTTGGGGTGATATCGAAATAAACGATACAAGAGGCCCGACTCAACAGTGCTACGGTCAGAGAAGGAAAAAGCCAAAGAGCACACACCATGGCTTGACCGACGATTGAGTTCGCGAACTCTCGCGTTTGAAAGGCCGCAAAAAGGCCAAATTAACAGGTACACAATGCCGGGGCGATTAGGACCGTTTTTTAGAAGAGTACACGACAATAAGAGCAAGATGGTGGGCGATTTACAAGGAACAAAAAACGCGAGGTATCAAAGAATCAGAATTAGAAAAATAGAACTAATAGTAGAAGAAAATAACCCGCGCGAGTATAAACAAAGGAATTAACGCTATTAGGAAGGTTTCAGAGTAGATCACAATTAATGACAGTGAGGGCGGGAATCTCGTCACAGCGAAGGTGAAATGTAAAGCTGTGAAGGGCTATTTTGATTAAGCTGCAAACGTACAGAAAAAACTGCGAGGAAACGGGAGACGAAATCTACACTGCTGAACTCCATTGGAAGAACCGACTACAAAGAAGTGTAGAAACCGCGATCAAAAAACTAAAAAACAATAAGGCGCGCGGAAACGATTCTATTTACAGCGGAACTACTTAAATGTGGGCGGCACTGCGCTGACATCAAAATTTTTGAACTAGTACGCTCTATTTGGAAAAATGAAACCATGCCGGGAAACTGGAAAGAATCCATCATCATACCTGTTACAAAGTTCTGTCAAACGTAATACAGGCCAGACTCACACCCTTCGCGAAGATATAATAGGAGATTATCAGTGTGGATTCCGCCGTAACAGGTCGACGAGCGATCAAATGTTTACTATAAGACAGCTGTTAGAGAAAAAATGGAATATTGCAAACAATACACCAGTTATCATAGATTTTAAAAAGCGTATGATTCTATCAAGCGAAGCAAAATGTATCAAATCCTTGTGCTCCTCGGCGTGCAAAAAAACTTGGTAAATTATACAAATATGTCTGAACGAAGCACAGGAAATGTACGAGTAGGCGGTAATGTATCTGAATGGTTCATGATACCGACGGTTTGAAACAGGGGACGGCTTCCACGGTACTCTTTAACTTAACGCTTAGAGTATGTTGTTTAGACAAATGCAGACTTAGCGCGGCTGCGGCGCAACACTCACGGAAAAACGCAGATTCTAGGATATGCAGATGACTTGGACTACTGGGGATAATGGCGAAAACGGTAGCGAGAACGCGGAAATACTCATAAATGCGGGACGAGAAACGCGGATTAGAGGTGAGCGAATCGAAAACGAAATATATGATTATGGATAAACTGGGCATTTGCGAAGGAGAGGGGGATCTTAGAGTCGGAAATTTTACTTTCGAAAGGTTAGCGAATTCAGATATTTAGGCACAACTATAAATGATCGAAACGAAATCAATAGCGAGATTAATTAGAGACTACATTCGGTAATGCCTGCTTCTACGCCGTGAACAAAATTACTAAAAATCAAAACTGCTGTCTAAAAATGTAAAAATTAGGATATATAGGACTATTAATAATGCCGGTAATCTTGTACGGATGCGAATTTGGGCGCTCACTAAAGCAGAGGAAAACCGTTTTAGGGTGTTTGAAAATAAAGTTCTGCGAAAAATATACAGGCCAAAGAAAGATGAGGAAACCGGGGAGTGGAGGAAACTGCACAACGACGAGCTACATAACTTATACGCGTCACCGAATATAAACAGAATAATTAAATCGCGAAGAGTAAGATGGGCAGGGCATGTTGCAAGAATGGGAAATGATCGCACGGCAGCGCGTATAATGAAAGGAAAGCCAAATACGTCGCGACCTCTAGGTAGACCTAGACGCAGGTGGGAGGACAATGTAAAAGCGGACTTAACTGAATTCGGGCAGGACGGCGCGAAATGGATAGGGTTAGCACAAAATAGGGATACGTGGAAGGCTTGCGTAGATGAGGCGATGAACTTTCAAGTTCGAAATGCCACTTAAAAAAAAAAAGAATCAATTGAAATCGATATAAGTTGATAGAATTCTATACGAAAGATGACTATCAAAGTCGTTCGTATCGTTCGTATCAAACATCGATTTTAATTGTTGCTTTCCACATTGAAATTTATCGACTCTTATCAACCCTATCTTATTTTAATTGAGTTCTAATACAAAAAGTGGGATTGAGAGTCAGTTTTGAATCCGATTAAAAATTTAATCAATCCCTATTGAGTATTTTAAGCAGGGTTAATATGTACACCAATGTATGTAATTTAGGCAAACAATGCAAAGTGCGGCGCAAGGTGGAGGCGACGATAAAAGTGAGAATCAGTAAGAGGATCGACACTCTTTCGTGCAATATTGTATGATAATATTTTTAAAAAGTTTTTTAATCATTAAATCACTAAAAACACTGTGTTCCGAAGTCACTTACACAATAAGGACAATTATCAATTTGATTTTTATTGATTTGAAGTATATTGACAGCAAATAATGAGAACTAAGGCGCAAGATGGGGTCACAATCAGTAACGTTCACTCCGACAGCCCCTTGACTTCCAGCAAACAATGACTAATTCCTTTTTTCGGCTAATGCGAGCAATTTGTATTATAAACTGTATCCACAAGAAATCATTGCGGGTGTAGGAGCATTAGTTTGTAAGCGCAACGTTTCAATATGGAACAGACATGGTTTTGCTAAATACATATAAATACTCATGTATATAAGTATTTAGAAAGTAGAAAGTAGGATAAGAATTTGTTATAAATTGCTGATAGGTCTGATTAATTAAAAATTATATGTTTAAGTACTTTTTAAAACGGAAGTTTTTCAATATGCATGGGGGCTCAAAGGATCAAGATCTGACCTAAAGAGCGGGCATTTAAGTACATCAATTTAGTCATCAAGAAGCTATTTTTATTTTGAAGCATTGTCTCTCTCATTTATCTGTATTGTGATTTCAAAAATTTTTTTTCGTAAAAATTATTATAAAAATCTTTTTTCATTCTGTCTGCCGTAATATGGATTACGTGAGCTCTCAATCGTTTAAATGTATCATTAATAAAACCAAATTTACAAAATAATATCACTTAAAAAATATTGAAGTTAAAATCGTAACTCATTTACTTTGGTGTAAGATTTAACCTTAAGTTTTCGAAAAAATATATTGAATAAAGCTAATAAGCAGCTACAAGTAAAGATTCAAGGAAATCTGTCGAGATCCAAATTTTTTATATGATTTATGCCTTCTTTCTTTTATTTACTTGGCCTGTAAAATGCAAGGCTAGGTAGGAAAATATAGGTAGGAAACAAAAACTTTATTTTCAATCATTGAGTTTTTTCCTCGGGAAATAATTAGTGAAATAACTTGATATTTGCGCAGTCAGTATTATTTATAACAATCATGATTTTTGTAGAACTTATACAGTGTAGTGATCAAGTTATAAAGGTTTAAAAAAATTTCACTTTTGGTGCATAACAAAAGAACGATGAACGGTAATCTAAATTATCTACGGTAAAAATACTATTTTTATTAACTCTTTTGATAAAATTCTCACAGAAAACTAAATTAAGGAATCGCTATGAAACAAAAACACATTAATAATATAAAAAACAGATTTTTTTCCTCATTATGCTACGTAAAAACAAAAAGATCGATCATGAACATATATTAGAGTTTAATGGTTATTATCAGAAAATGTGATGGACCAGATTCATTCATAATTGTAACATATAATCAAAAATGATATAATTTTAGTATAATTATTATAATAATCTCTCTATATTATAAAAAAAGTTTCGCCGCCGCCGGTTCAGATTTTTCCCCCCTCAATTAATCCCCCTCAATTAATCCCCCTCAATTTTCCCCCTCAATTTTCCCCCTCAATTTTCCCCCTTAATTTTCCCCCTCAATTTTCCCCCTCAATTTTCCCCTTCAATTTTCCCTCTCAATGCGTATCGTCTCAAATGTAGATTTTAGAATTCTTTACTATAGATTCTGTAGTCTCTCTATATTATCAAAAAAGTTTCGCCGCTGCCGATTCAAGAATTGTACTCCTTAATTAGTGCCCCTCAATTACTGCCTCCCAATTACTGCCCCTTAATTCTTGCTTCTTAATTACCCTCCAATATTGCCGTTCAGCTATTACCTCAAAACCACTGTTAATACTTATTCAGTAATAAGTTCTAATATTACACACACGGTTAATTCAAACTTTGAATTCCGGAAATTTTTGCCAGTGCCGGCCGCTTGTTAACTGGGGCCGACGCGCATGCGCTCTATATCAAAACGCGGCCACTCGCGTCCAGCGCATGCTTGTCGGTTCTGGATATCCCCAATGGGGAACTTGCATGAAAAAATTCATCAGGTCCGTCAGGTAGAATATCGAAATATAATCGACACATATTGTTTCTTTTTTCAATTAAACGATTATTAACAAAGATGTAGAGAGTTGAAATGTATGACGTCACTGATTCGGACTGTGTATAGTATATCTATATCGTCCGATTCAGTGACGATATTTCAACCCGCTGTACCTTTGTCAATAATCGTTTGATTGAAAGAAGAAAAAATACGTGTCTATTATTTTTCGATATTCGACATGACGGACCTAATAGATTTTTTCATGCAAGTTTCCCATTACCTGTGACCAGCACTGGCGGGAGTTTCCCGAATTTGAAATTTCAATTAACGGTATGTGTACTTTTGCATGGGGTAATCGGTTTGTTTCCTTCTTACACAGTAATGAACATCCATTTCTATTCTAAGATTTCATACAAATACATGAAACAGAATATAATAATCCCTTTAAATTTTAAAGATACAATTCACATTCATATTTATACAGAACAACATTGGTAGAAACGTAAGCCAACCATTTACCATTAGAAACCAATGGAACAATTTTGGGTCCCAAGATTTACAAACCTTGAATACAAAATCGTACACCATGATGAACCTGTTATGAAGTATCAAGTCTAAGAAAGTACCTCGGGTTATTACAAGCATTCCACTTTAATATACAATTAATTTGCTTGAAATAAGACTGTCACCTGACTCCGTAACCATGGTCCAGTCTGCAAGAGAAAAAACAAATCCGGTATCGCTCTACGCTCGATTTAAAATAGATTAATACTTCGAAAATAGAACCTCGACAAAAATATCCTTCTTCAAAATCTTTAACCTAAAATATAATTATAAAACTAAAGCACATAATAAATTTAAACGTATTACTGAGACACATAAATAATTTATTTTTTCCATCACATAACCCTCCAAATGCTTAAAATGGTTTAAAAGCAATATGAAATAAACAAAACCACCTCAGATAAAAAACAGTATAAAAATACATTCACAATTTAAAGCAAAAATAATGTCTTTCTTCGTCGTACAGACAAACGAAAATTTAAAATATATAACACATAATCCAAGGGTACCAAAAAATTCATTTATAATACACTATTACCGTGTAGTAGCAAAGACAAATATAATATATTTCAATGACAGAACTTTATTACATTAACGGGTCAAATACAAACCACATAAAAATATCACAAAATCTTCCTTATAAATTTTGCATAACTCTTCTCCAACAAGCAGACATTAGATCGTGAAACCAAATTCCAAAGAAATGAATTTACTCTAAATGTGACAAGGTACAATTGGACATCACAGTAAATTACCTAAAAATTAAACGAATAATCAAAACAATAAACTCTTACACCGCTATAACATTGTCGATCAGATTTGATCACGACATAGAAATCCACATCGGATTACGGCCTCAAAAGTTGCTTGAGATTACTCTCACTTCTAAACTAAATGTATTAAATTAATTAAAATCATTGTTTTCTCGGAAAATTCCTAAATGTTTTAATATAAAGTTATTTTAACTGGATAACAGTTCGCCTCTACAGTACTAAAGCGTAACTCCAATCTATACAATAGGCGCGTGCACTCCAGGTGTTAAAATCAAACACGTAATTTTGGGGCCAAAACGACCGATTTATTGCGGAACAAATCAATACGACATTAAGACTATTACTCTGGTATAAAATTTTTTCTCCACAAACAAAAAAAGAATGGTATTTACCTCCCTATCATTTAACTCCTTAAAGAAACAAACACATCCAAACAATCATATATCAACCCTAAAAATCTCGGACATATACAAGTCTTTAGAATCACTAAAATTCAGCAGAGTGGTTCAATAATATGAAAATATTTTTCTTTTCTTGACCGTAATTCACACAATCAATATCAATCCCGTAAACTTTTAGCCGTTAGCGTCAGCTAACAGCAAATACTGCCCTATATTCATTAAAAAGTCTGATCCAACATCAAGGGTTCCAACTCCTTAAACCGTCCAATTGCAAATGATTATGCCGTCGTAGACGGAAAAAACTGCTCGGTCGGGCTCGCGCATCGGACGATCGGACAAAATTATATGTGGTAATCGGTTCGCTAGCAATATAATAATCTAAATTGCGTTTGAAAACTGCAAATTAAAAAGCGGTACTCTTCAAAAAGAAAATTCAAACACATGCCACGCCGCAATTTTGCATACTTACGAGTAAGATAAATGAAGGCTTGGAATAGCGAGAAAAAGGAGAAAAATATTACACAGAATCCCACTTTAAAATAAATTGGTTTTTGTTATCACGCTTCACACCTATTTATGTCACCAACCTTCACGCACATTCAACTAAATAAATAAGTTTTTACTACAAACGTGGTTGCGAGCGAGCGAGAGGGGGAACCCCCATTATACTAAAATTATATTACACATTAAAAAACACGCGCAAGTCCCCCATTGGCACTTAGCTTCCTCCTATTCTGCTAGTGGAAAGATAATTAATGAAAAAAACTCATTCTTGATTTAAAATATCGCACTACTATTACTAAAAAGATAATTTCGAATTCAAAATCAGAAAACATTATATCACGTCCAATCTTACTTACATCATTACGTATTCCAGAATAAACAATACACGACGCCACGCATTACTCACCAGCCACGACCACGCACAGACACACACACACACACAGACAAACATCTGCACGACATTATAAAACCATGAAAACTCAAATATTACTAACTTTAATATCAAATTATATGTTAACAAAAATAATAATCAGTCCAACAGATATACATGTAGGTAATAAGAATTTAATCTTAAATACTTTAAACTAAAAGTTCAATACTAAAAAAGATCCATAGCCGAAGATCAAAGATCAATCTTCTAAAATTCAACTCATATTAAACCCTTTTACTCCCGTAATCGTAACTTACTAAAAACCAATTTTTTTAGTTTTTTATTGTATCTCAAAAACTTAGCCAAATCTAAAATTTTACAATTAGTAGACATCGTTATTTTTTATTGTCAAATTTTCAAAACATTACTATTTATTTTTTGAGTTATATAAATTTATCGAAAAACTTAAACCTTTTATAGCATAAAAAATGACAATCAGTCAATCTAAAAATTGGCGGAAACAGTAGACAAAACTTAATGTCTTAGATACACTATTGAAATATGTAAAATCATATCATTATAAAAAAGCAAAAATATTTTCAATAAAAAATGGCTATAATATCCATAAAGTCAAATCATATAAACAAAAAATGACCTAAAATTCAAATAAAAAAATATATCATTCAAATTATACACCGTCGCATGGTTCCATAAAATTATTGCGGTTATACAGTAATACACACATTCAAGCCACACTCACACACACACATCACACACAATTCACCACACCCACACAACCACATTCAGCCATCCGCACGGACATTTTCTAAAAACGTATGATTCGTACTCCAAACACCTCCAAATGCGTTTCCACGAAGTATTAGCAAAACTGAAAATTTTACTATCATAAAGCTTCCTCTTGAGGAGGAAGCAATATGTAAGACCTTGATGTACATAATCAGATTTAATTTAATTAAGGAAATATTGTTATACATAGAATACACGTTGAAATATATATATATATATATATATATATATATAATCAAAATTTGGCATTAATAAATAAAATTCGAAATAGCGGATAATGTTATCTATTTTAGATAAGTCTGTGTGTACATATATCTACCTATATTATATAGTTGTTTTGGAGATACTCCCCCCCGCACCA
>CM053168.1:26270872-26301196 GCA_012977825.3 Pteromalus puparum | reverse complement strand
TATTTCTAGAGCTTTTTTAGGAATCATAGAAGCTTCATCCCAAATAATCAAATCTGCTTCTCGTAACTTTTCTTTGTCAGATTCAAACTTCAAAAATGCAATTTTTAAATTTGTTAAATCTAAAGGTAAACGAAAAGTTCTATGACTTCATATATAATATTATTGAATTCACAATTATCTAAATAACAAATATTATCGAAGATTCAACTTACAGAACAAAATTAATAAATACATTTTTGTATAGTTTTTAGTGTCTAGGTGTGAAAATCATTCGAGGGTGGTGTCTAGGTGTACAGAGTGACTGGTGACAAGGGCTAGGTGGTGCGCTACATGGTTTTTTGTGTCTGGATAAATAAATCATATGAGAGAGGTGTACAAGGTGGCTGATAACGAAGTCTAGGTAGTTCGCACCGTGATTTTTAGTATCTAAGTGTAAAAATCATTCAAACGCAGTGTCTTAGTGTCACAGAAACTGAAATGGGGGGTTGGCGAGCGGAGCGAGCAGGGGGGCGAAGCCCCACTAGTATGTATATATATATATATATATATATATAATATCTCGAATAATATAATCGATTCACTGTGTATATTACTATAATAAATATAATAAAATAATATAAATGTTAAATATATGTAAATATATGTAACAGTTTTTCATTTCAAATTAGCACACCAAAAATTGGACGATAGTATGAACCGTTATTTAAATTGTCATAACTGATTTCATCTTGAATGATAAATTAAGTATTATATATGATAAAACGTGACAATATATGGGTTTTTTATAAATAAAAGTAGTTTCGAATCCCAAATGACCGCAAATGAGGATTTTAAGTAGTTTAAATCAAGGTAAAGCTGATAATTTGCGTTTTTTCTCTTAGGGGGGGCATCCTACGGCAATTTAACCAATGGATTTCGATTCAGCGTGAAAAAATACATTGGAAAATATGTCTAGAAGTCGAATGAAAGTAGTTTCGAAGCTCAATAGCCCGCAAATGAGGATTTTAAGTAGTTTAAATCAAGGAAAAGCTGATAATTTGCGTTTTTTCTCTTAAGGGGGGCATCCTACGGCAATTTAACCAATGGATGTCGATTCAGCGTGAAAAAATACATTAAAAAATATGTGTAGAAGTCGAATAAAAGTAGTTCCAAAGCCTAAATAACTGCCAACGAGCATTTTAAATATGAAAAATACGATTTTAAACAATAATGCGCGTTTTTCTCTTAAGGGGGCAATTCTACGGCAATTTAACCAATGGATTTCGATTCAGCGTGAAAAAATACATTAAAAAACATGTGCAAAAATTAATTTTCTCCATTTTTTCTAGGCTTTTAATACATTTTTATCGAAAATGTCCATGTTTGGGCACCATTTTTGAGGTTATGTAACAACATTTGAATTTCGGGACTATTTTTCCCATATTCTAAAATACTTCATCTTATAGCATACCAAATTTCATTATCCTAGCTCATTTCGTTTGGGAGATGTTTGATTTTGTCACAAAAATCCCAAAACACGCCACTTTGCATCCTCTCGTGAGCACACGTGACGACACTGTTAGCAAACCCGAAACTTCGAGTTGCCGTCGTGCGCACACGAGACAACCAGGAGTAGTCGAACAGCGCCGAGTCTTGTCTACGTGAGCACACGTAGCCGATACCCGACGTTGCCACCTGCTCCTGAACACCCGTCCAAAGGGACTGGTTGTTTTCCCGGCCATCGTGAGCACACGGGGCTGAGAAAATAACTAAAGCCCCGCCGACGATTCCCCAGGTCGTGCGCACACGTCCTGGTGAAACACCGGCCAACTCCTGCCCGTGCGAAACCGACCACCCGCCGACCTCTCGAGATTCGCCTGGTCACTGTGAGCACACAGGACTAGGAGAAGAACGAGACGAGCGACCTCGATCCGTAGAGCCGTGCGCTCACGACTCCATGGACTCGAGGGAAACCTAACCTCCGAAAACCCGTCGTTAACCCGAACCCGTTTCACCGTCCGAAACTCCGATACCGCGTCCGTAAAACCGATAACCGCACCGAAACCACGTAACTCCGGCAACGTCGTGTTGATGTACCGTTAACCGCACTAGTTTAAGCCAGACCGATTGTAAAGGCGAAATATTCTAAATAAACCGCGATCTCGATTTCCGTTACAAATGGAGACTAATAATTGAACGATCAACTTGTTCTCTTAATTACTAGAATATATCTATTTTGTTATTAATTACATAAACAGTCTCTTCAATTAACCTTTCCCCTAACCAAATCCTGGCGTCCGGCCGTCTACTCAACACACGGGGAAAGTCGAATCGTTACAAGCTTTAGATGATTTTATGCACCCCAACCTGTAATCCTCTCGGCGTTAGCTGACATTTTCGCGGAACACGAGTCGAGCTCCTCGAGGTGGCATTGGCTGTAGATTTGGTAGTCATTCGCGTAGATGAGATGAGATACGTCGGGGTCCAGGCAGAAGCTAATGTCGTTGATGTACAGCGAGCATAGCAGAGGACCCAAGAGAGATCCCTGCGGTACTCCTGTGTTGAGGGGGCGAAAGGTGGAAAGCTCCCCGTCATCACCAACGACTGCCTGTTTTCTGCCTGTAATGTATGAGGCGACCCAGCGGATAACTTGCTTAAAGAAGCAGAAGTGAGTTAGCTTTCTGAGGAGCTTAACGTGACATACAGTGTCAAAGGCCTTGCTGAAGCCACGCTGATAGGCCGAGCCGGCCTGCAACCCCCAATCATCTTCCATGAGGACGGATGTTCGTCATCGATGGGCACGCTAGCGTCGCTAGAGCAACAAAACCTAACAACAATTCTACGCCTTTTAACTAAGTCGACCCGACGGAGGAAGTAGCCCTCTACAGTAGACTGGTCTTTATTTCCCAAAGTGCTTGAAACCCCGCTCCAGACCCAGGAATCGATGTGTTATCACTAGAAACTTAGAAAAATGCCTAAAAATCCTGTCGGCATAGTGATTTAACCCTGCCACTTTTCAAAAAACAGTTTTTTTTCTTTTTTTTTCAGAATTTCTCATAATTTTACTGACGTAAGTCGTCAGAATAGTTTTTCAAATCTTCAAATACACTTATAATTTTTGTTTGAGTGAAACAAAACATTTTTGAAAAGATTTTGGAGCTAATGAAATATTTTTAATGAAAAATGTCTTTTAAAAACTCGAAAGTGTTCAAAAATGTGTTTTTTTTGCGTTTTTTGAGGTTATGGATGCTCTATCACTATGCCAGGTTGAAATAATATATTTCATCAGAAACTGGAGTTCAAGACCTTTACTTTCGTTTTTTATTCAAGTGTCTAGGTGCGTCTAGGTGCTCCCAGTGCCGAGATATGGTCATTTGAAGTGGACAAGTTCATCCAAGAATGAGGGTTTATATGACAATCATGCACTGCACTTCATTTCACTTGACCGAACCAAGTCATTAACTTTTATTTCGTTGTATTGTGCTGTCTGATTAAATAAATTACTAGATATTGCAAATATCTTGCTTTACAAAACTGAACCTAAAATAAATCCATGTGAAAAAAGATTAAAGATTAGATATCGATACTTTTCGATTTATAGTTCAGAAGCTATTAGATAGAATTAGAACATTCGTATCTTCTAAAATTGTACACCACGAGCAAATGCTTCAAATTATTTTGAATTGTTCTGATAGCTTCTGAACTATAAATCGAAAAGTATTGATATGTAATCTTTTTGGAAATGCTAAAACCTGATGAATAAGTTTAAATAATCTGTGTTGTGTTATCACTTTAATTGATTGACTCGATATATTGACCCTAATCACCGACGCCAAGCAAAATGTGAAACTTTTTTCCCATGTACTCGAAGCCACAATGAATGTTCGAATGAATTCATTTTGGGTTTAGTTTTTTAAAGCAAGATATTTTGCACTATTACCATGCTAATATAAACAATATCTATATTTTATTTAATTTTGACAGCATAACACAATGAAACAAAAGTTAATGACTTGGTTCGGTCAAGTGAAATGAAGTGCAGTGCATGACTGTCATATAAACCTTGTACAGATAGTGGAGCAGGACTGTATTGAATATAGCTAATTAAAGTATTGATAGAACTAAACTGATGTATTATCTGGGGATTATCCAAACCTCTTAACAGGGGACCTAACCATTTTATTTTTATATTAATTATAAATTGTTAAAAAAATGTATTGAATAAATGTATATACTTCAACAAACTATAAAGAATAAAAGACAATTTTTATATCTATCAAATACTAGGTGCAACATGTCTCCAAAGGCCAAAATTCACAATTTTCATTTTTTCACTCACCGCAGACTTACTTTAGTTCAAGGCATCATAGAGCACTAAAACTTTACAAACATGTTTGAAATACACATAGTTTTGATATGAGTGTAAGAATTTGAAAATTATCTTCAATTTATTTTTAAATCCCCACACTCGTATCAGAACTATGTGTATTTCAAACTTATTTGTAAAGTTTGAATGCTGTTCGATGCCTAGAACTGAAGTAAGTCTGCGGTGAGTGAAAAAATTAAAATTGTGAAATTTGGCCTTTGGAGACATGTTGCACCTAGTATTTGGTACTTATAAAAATGGTATTTTATTCCCTTTAGTTTTTTGAGTTTATTTGTTTGTTATATACATTTTTTAAACAATTTAAGGTTAATATAAAAATAAAATCCGAAACTGTCGCCAGGTGCAAATTTTTCTGGGCCGAATCTGGGCAAAACTTCTGGGCAGAAGATCCTACCAATTAATTGCGCGATCAGAAATTATGGCCTATTTTCTAGCAGGGTAGTTGATTTGTGCACTTGTTAAACTTATTTACGAAATTCATTTTAAATTTAAATTATTTAATCTCCTGTATTCTTATGAATGGCATTAGATTTTATTGAAAACAACCTATAATGTTCTACTCAATCTTTATTTTATTTATTTTTTTATTTTTTTTTTTTTTTTTCACTCTATTACCGCTGCAGCAGACCGGCGATGGCTCTGTGGTAAACCACCTGCCTCCCGGTCAAGGGGTCGTGGGTTCGAGCCCCCATCAGCGCGATCAGTTTTTTTAGATCCGATGGAAATCTTACTCACGACACCGGGTTTGAGAAAGGCATAGGTGTGATGAGCCTACCCTGGAAACTTTCGAACGCTAAAATTGGGGGGAGTTGAAAAAGGGAGGTGTTGATTGAAAACAACTCAATTTATAATCAAATAAAAGCTCGCAAGGAGCAAAATATATTAATAAAAGTACACTTGTGTAGAATAAGGAAAATTAGTGGAAATATTCTGACTAAACGTTCGTTCTCCAAGTGAGAACGATACCAGGAGCTGTCACTGGGTGTGATCAGCTCTGATTCTACAGCTCGACTGACTACAGTCAGGCAACAGGTAGTGCTGAGAGAGCGAGAGAGAGAGAGAGCGAGCGCTCGAGCGTTGTCATAGCAACCCCCTATTTGATCGAGCTGACCAGCAGCGTTCAGAAACTTACGTAACGGCTAGCTCCGACTCTGTCGCTTTCTCGGCGAATTCGAATTTAAATGATTCTACTTGAACACATTAATTTTTTTATTATTATTTTTTTTTTTACCGCTGCAGCATCATGGGCCCAGTCAGCGGGGGCCTTCCACCACCTCTGTGTGGAAGTACAGCCCAAGTCCTATCCATTTCTTTTTCCTTTCAAATATCCGCCTTGATTTTAACCACCCTGGAGGATTTTTCCGGTGAGGACATCTTTTAGACTCACACCGTGTTGGTTAAGCCAACACTCTCTGTCCTATAAAGGACATCGGGTACATCTCCCAGTGTAGACCGATCCGGAGAAGGACCATCTTTCAGGAGCCAGCTCCTCGCCGGTATGGCCGGCATTCCCTGCCTAGTGCTTCGGATCGGCCTACCTATTTTATCGACCTCTCTAAGAGTCCCTAACACTTCGCATTCGTCCAGGTTTGTGCCTGTGAGGCAAGGGAAAACCCGGAATTGCGCTGAAGGAAAATTCCGGGGGAAAACCCGCCTCGAAGCAGTCGGAGTCCAGGGTACTTTTCCCGTTGAACTACAACTCAGAAAAAATCTGAGAGTGCATTCACCGGGAATCGAACCTACGACTCCTTGAGCGAGCGCGTATCCGCTAGTTAGGGCGTGCGCCTCAACTAACAGAGCCACGGACGCTCTCAACTCAATCTTTATTTATTATTATCGTAATTTCATTCTTGGACGAACTTGCCCATTTCAAATGACCATATCTCGGCACTGGGAGCACCTAGACGCTCCTAGACACTTGAATAAAAAACTAAATTAAAGGTCTTGTACTCCAGTTGCTGATAAAATATATTATTTGAACCTGGCATAGTGATAGAGCATCCATAACCTCAAAAAACGCAAAAAAAACACATTTTTGAACACTTTTTCGAGCTTTTAAAAGACATTTTTCATTAAAAATATTTCTTTAGCTCCAAAATCTTTTCAAAAATGTTTTGTTTCACTCAAACAAAAATTATAAGTGTGTTTGAAGATTTTAAAAGCTATACGGTTTTTTGAAAAGTGGCAGGGTTAAATCATTATGCCGACAGGATTTTGGGCATTTTTCAAGCAAGTTTTTAGTGATAACACATCGATTCCTGAGTATGGAGCGGTGTTTCAAGCACTTTGGCAAATAAGGACCAGTCTACTGTAGATGGCTACTTCCTCCGTCGGGTCGACTTAGGTAAAAAGCGTAGAATTGTTGTTAGGTTTTGTTGCTCCAGCGACGCTAGCGTGCCCATCGATGACGAACATCCGTCCTCATGGAAGATGATTGGTTGTTACAGGCCAGCTCGGCCTATCAGCGTGGCTTCCGTCGCAATAAAATCCGCGATTGGCCAATCGTTCCGTCGTAGCGCCCTCTTTTCGGCTGCGCGCGGCGGAAACTGAAGCACTCGACCGCACGTAGTTCTATTAGGTCGAGCATGGGAGCGAGCGGGATAGCACGCTTCTCTTCTCTCTCTCTCTCTCTCTCTCTCTCTCTCTCTCTCTCTCTCTCTCTCTCTCTCTCTCTCGGCTCTCTGGCTGCTAGCGGTAAGTTTTGTACGCTTTTCACGCTTCTCGCTAGAACTGCTTTTTCTGTCGCTCTTTGCCTTCGGGCCTTTTTTTCTTCCAGGCAGTTGCACGCTCCTTTTTGCAACCTTCAGCCAGATACTATTTTCGCTGGAGGCTGCACACTTTCAACGCTGTTTTCCTGCATTTTTACTCAACTGCCTGGATCCTAACCTACAATTCCATTGCTTGGCTTGGCTTCGCCTCTCTCCATCACGGCTTTCTCATCGCTTCTCAACAGCACAACAATGAGGAGCACAATACTCACTGCTCTGTCGGTAAGTTATCGACTGCCAGTAATTTGCCAGCAAAATGAGTACTATTGGTGAGAAAGCCGCGGAAGCCTTCTACAAGATCTGCGAAACCTGTGACAACATCATTCGCAACAAAGAGCCTAAGCAATGTGAGATTTGTCACAATTTCTACCACACTCGTTGTGTCTACTTCCGTTCTGTACAATGGAAAGGCAAACAGACGTATGCGTGTGCCACGTGCCTTGATGGGGAGGATGGTAAAAACAAGGCATTTTCTGCGCCACCGTCTCTCAGCACTTCACGCAGCCAGTCGCCACTACGCCCTGCGGCATCAACCTCTCTCAAGAAAGGAGTAACACTGCAGGACGTCTACGCGGCTGTGCAGGACATCCGCGTGAAGCAAGGCGAGGCGTGGAGGGCGCTTGAGGCCACCTCCAACAAGATCACGGGAATGGAGACGAGACTTGGCCTACTGGAGCTACGGCTCAGCGCCCTGGACGACCTGCCTCAGCTCCAAGCTCGTGTAACGAGTGCTGAGCAGACCATCTCGGAGCTGAGGGCTCAGCTATCAGAGCTGTCGTCCAGGCCTATCCCCTCGCAGTCCCCGCACAACACCTCACACAGCAACGTCTCCCCTGCTGATGTTGTTCCTGAGGAGATTGCCAGTCTTCACAGGGAACTAATGAAGATCAAACAGCAGCAGGTGACCACCAACAACAACGTTGTTGTGCTGGCGGGATTGCGTTATAACGCGGATACGCGCATTGACCATCTGGCTTACGCGGTGGTGTCCGCTCTTGACCCAGCGGTCCAAAAAAGGGACATTGTCGGTGCAAGGGTCATGGGAAGACTTAACGCGGCCACAACAATATCACAGGCCGCGCAGGACAGCAAACCTCCACCCATTGCTGTCACACTGTCCTCCCATGCCCTTGTAGGCTCTACCATCAGAGCAAAAACTAGGAGGGGCAAGCTGCACACCTCTGAGTTGGACGTGAGTCTTCTGGGGGAAGCAAAAGTCCCAAATCAAGAGGGACTTATCAACGTCAACGAACTGCTTCCTCCAGAGATCCACAAGCTCCGCATCAGGGCCAGACAAGAGGCCAAGAAGAGGCCGGGGTGCCGTTCCTACGTCCGAAACGGCACCATCTACATCCGTTTCGCTGAGGACAGGGACAGGGTCACCATTATCAATTCCGATGAGGAATTGGACAATTTTTTATCCCGGAAGCCACTGCCACACAACGACAACAACAACAACTGAAGACAGCCGAGATCATTCACCCTTCACCACCACTGTCATCATTTTCAACCACATCTTTGCGTTCCAAGGTAACTCTGTCCGAGGGATTAAGGGCCTGCCATTTCAATGCTAACTCTCTTACGGGTCACATTGAGATGGTCAGGTTCTTCTTGTCTACTCGTCCTTTCTTTCACGTAATAGCTGTAACTGAGACCTGGCTAGATGACAAGATCAAAACCATCCCTTTACTGGACAATTACATACTACTCAGACGAGACAGAAACCGGAATGGTGGAGGTGTGGACCTCTACATACATAACTCCCTCACAGCCAAAATCATCACTTCATCCAAAGGTACTTGGTTGGGTAGGCCAGGGAAGCCTGAGTATCTTTTCTGTGAGGTCTCAGCGAGGGGAGTTAATCCTATCTTCGTCGGCGTTGTGTATCGACCACCCCACGCCCCTTTCATCCAGGGCAGTGACTTTCTGGAAAAACTAACCAAGCACATGCATTGTTACTCTACAAAACTCATCATGGGTGATTTCAACGCTGATCAGCTCTCCTCTTCTGAGGATGCCAATTTCATCAGGTCATTCATAGATGAGAACTCACTTCTGTCGGTTCCCTATGGTGCAACGCACCACAAATCGGAATCCGACACCTGGCTTGACCTCTGCTTAATCGACGAGCAGGATCGCCTGCTCGCGCACTGGAAGACCGACGCGCCATTTATTAACGGACATGACCTTATAACGGCCACTCTCGACGTACAGATGCCACTACACGTACCTCATACCTACTCTTACAGAAACTTCAAAGGTATCTGCGCCGAGAAGCTAAGGGACTTCCTGGGCGCGTGTGACTGGTCATTGCTCGCCACATCATCACTCGACGACTGCATCACACTGTTGAACGCTAACTTGATTAACGCCATTGGCCATCTCGCCCCATTACGAACAGTGACCCCAGGACAGAAACGTCACCCGTGGTTTACCACGGCTCTTCGTAACCTTGTGAAAGAACGGCACAGACTCTACAGACGTTTTCGCAGATCGCGTCTCCGTCTGGATCAGCTATTTTATAGACTGACCGCGGATGACGCTCATCGACAGGTTGAGGATGCCAGGCTGAATTATTACCATTCACGCTTGTCATCTCTGACTGATGCCGGTGAGATCTGGAGAGAACTGGAGAAACTCGGCATCACCACCTCTCGCTTCTCCGCCGAGGATCTCAACAGGCACTTCAGTGGAATCACCACAGACCCGCTGGCCCCTGATGTTGCGGACTATCTGCACGGGCTCGAAAGTCTGAACACCCCCGAACACTTCAATTTTAGGGAGATAACGGAATCGGACGTTTTGGCCGCAATACTGCACTTTGACTCCCAGGCAAAAGGCAGCGATGGCATTCCACAGGGCATAATTCAGAAGGCATTGCCAGTACTCGCTCCCATTCTCTGTCGAATTTTTAACCTGTCCCTGAGCGAGTCTTGCTTCCCCTCTGCCTGGAAAAAGTCTCTAGTGCATGCGCTAAACAAAGTCAGTTCCCCTACATCACTTACTGACTATCGTCCGATCTCCCTTCTATGTTTTCTGTCTAAGGCACTGGAATGACTGGTACACAAACAACTATCTGAATATCTGGAATCGAGGCTTTGCCTAGATGATCTTCAAACCGGCTTTCGCTCCGGACACAGTACTCAGTCAGGCCTGATAAAGTTGACCGACGATATCAGGCTAGGGATAAACAAAAAGATGGTTACACTTCTCCTCCTCTTCGACTTTAGTAAGGCGTTCGACACTGTTTGTCACGTCAAACTTCTCACCAAACTAACCTCTTTCGGTTTCTCGAAGCAGGTCATCAGCTGGCTCGCGTCATATCTTACAGGCAGAGAGCAGGCTGTCATTAATGAGAAAGGCGAGCTCTCCACTTTTCGCCCTCTCAACACGGGAGTCCCACAGGGGTCCGTCCTGGGCCCCTTGCTATTCTCGTTATACATCAATGATATCAGCTTCTGCCTCGACTCAGACACTTATCATCTCATTTATGCGGATGACCTCCAGATCTACTGCCAATGCCCCCTCGAGGAGCTAGATTCCTGTTCCGTGAGGATGACAGCTAACGCCGAGAGGATTTCAGGCTGGGCAGCACAAAATCGCCTGAAGTTAAACGTTAGCAAAACTCAGGCGATCGTCCTGGGCTCCTCTTACTATATAAATGCTTTACCAACTGTAGCTAACACCTACATAAACATAGGAGGAGCCCGGGTCGAGTATCAATCATCTGTGCGCAGTCTCGGGCTAGTGCTAGACTCAAAGCTATCCTGGAAAGAGCACGTCAAGCATCTATGCAAGCGTGCTCACTCTTTAATGTATCGTCTTTACTTTTTTAGAAAAAGCACTGACCTTAGACTGCGCAAACATCTCATGCAGGCTCTCCTGTTTCCCATCATTGACTACTGTTCACTGGTATACTGTGACTTGACTAAAGAACTAGACCTTAAACTACAGAGACTGGTCAATACAGGAATCCGTTATATCTATGGTGTAAGAAGGGATGAGCACATCACTCCTTACAGACGCGAGCTTGGCTGGCTCACCACCGCCGGACGTAGGAAGTATTTTATGGCCTTTTTTCTAAGAAAACTGTTTAATACTGCTGTACTATCCTACATCATGGCCTATTTTAACTTCCACGTCGCCCTCCGCCCAGTGAGGGGTGAGGTGATTCCACTAGACATCCCCCCTTCGCAACGGAGACACTGAGGAAATCATTCCACATCATCGCCTCATATCTCTGGAATTCCCTACCACTTCACCTACGCAACAATAGTTCAATGTCTTACTTCAAAAAACAGGCTAGGCAACACTTTTTCTCTCTGGAAGACAATAATAGCAACATTAATTTGTAACATACCTCCGCAAACAATAGCAATTAGTACACATACACCTCATTCACAATCTCTCGCTTTCTCATCTCACCACCATTACTCTTCATATCTTAAATCTCTCACCTCCTACTACGCAATTATTTTCTGTAATACTTTTTTGTACAACACAATGTATAGTAATAAACATATAAAAATCTAAATCTAAAAAATCTCTCTCTCTCTCTCTATCGTGTGCTGCGGACGGTGCGTCATCTGCTACATACGGTTGGCAGGTAATACGCCTCGAGCTTCTCCTCTTCTCCTCGTTATCATGAAAAATAATCCCTCGCGATTAATAACAATCCTACATTCGCGTGTCAGTCTCGGTGTGCGGGCCGTTTCGGGACTCGTAAACTGTAAACAAACAGTAATAATTTTTATATATGTTAATAATCCACATTTTATAAGAAATAAATTAAATTTTGCATTAAAAAAACGAAAATTAATCCAAATCGTATGTATATTATAAGGGGACAGATACACTTTAAGGAGGTTCTAACCCTACTACACTAGTCAAAATCGGTGCATTCTTTTACTTTTCGTTTATTTTTAAATATGCACTGTTAAAGAAGCTGTAACCGTAAACCTACAACAAATAACGATTTTTCGAGTAAATTTAACAATCATATTTGTCCTGATTAAGAATAAAAATTTTTCCGTAGAAACTGATTTGACTAATTTTTTGAGGTTAAATGTCCGTTTTCGGCATTCTGTAATTTTTTTTTTATTAGTTAGAGGTATCCAATGATATTTTTTAAGGGCTCTTATTATTTATCAAATATGTTTCTTATAGTACAATTTTTTTCAACAAAAACTTGGCGTTAAATCTTTAGCAATACATAAATGAGTACGACGAAATTGCGATTTCCCATAAGAGCCCGTGTTAGACAGCAAAAAATAAAAACATTGATTTCTCGACTTGTAGGCATCCTAGCTTTCTGAAAATTTATGTAGATAATTTTGAGGAATATGCGAACCTGTATACAAAATTTCAGAATTATCTTGGCGTTATTCCTATTTAATATAGAACCTCCTTAAATTGTCACAAAATAAAAAATCATAATTTATGTTTTCTTGAATTGTTTAAACTATGTATTAAATAGTAATACTAAACTTAAAAACATTGTAAACAACAAATAACAAATTTTAGTTGCACTATATACCAGGTGCAACATGTCTTCGAAGGCCAAAATCCATCATCTTCATTTTTGGACGTACAACTGACTTACTCTGCTCTGGTCATCGGACAGCACTCACCTTTTGCAAAAATGCTTGAAATACATGTATTTAGGTTATGAATATGGGGATTCGCAAATAAATTGAATTTAAAACGTTATGTATAATTTAACAATAAAGATTGTTTAAAAATTATAAAAAATCATACATTTTTTGTTAAATTACACATTACTTTTTTATAAGAAAATAAAAAACCGCTGCCAATACTTTGGCACGTAGCTTCCTTCAACCTTATGTATCGCTTTAATATCTAAATTTTTTTTACTTCATATATAATTCTATAAAGTTTTTATGCTTTTTCGTTTGATGGATAAAATTATTTCGAAATAATTATATTACATAATCAATGCGTAACTGAAAATATTGTTTTTAATGATTTAATAAAACAAAAAACAGAAAAAAACTAGCCGATAATCATGATGTTTTAACGAAAAGTTCAAAATTTAGTTTCCGAGATATAATGATAAGGATATAGTTCGCGGAACGTATCTAAAATCACCAGTGATCGAAAAATCGCCATGAATATACGCACATGCGTAACTGAAAATCTTATTTTTAACGAATTAATAAAACAAAAACAGCAAAAAACGAGTCTAAGTATAGATTAAAATCCATTAATGGAAACTGAGATCGAAGCGATACAGTTTTCAGTTATATAGAGTATACAGGGTAAGAAAACAAAATTTTGAAGGTTAATATCTTTAAAACTAACTAACTAACTGGTATCATAAACAACCCAAAGAAAGAGATAAAGGTGCTATATAATGCTAACTAAATCCAAAATTTGAACTTGTTAATTGCCTTTTTACTCCAGTTATCGCGTCACGTAGAAAAACGATTTTTTTCAGTTTTTGATGTTTTTCTCAGGATCTGCCCCATGAAATGACTTAAAATTTAAGTGGTATATAGTTCTAATTACCTTCAATAATCATATATTTTTTTAGAATGATTCGCTATTTAGTTTTTGAGTTATAACGATTTAAAAAAATTGCACTGTATGGTGTATAATAAAAGAACGACGAACGATAATATAAATTTTTCACGGTAAAAACATAGGCAATTTTATTCTCTTTCAGGTACATATTAAGCAATTTACTTTTATTAACTTTTCCGATAACTTTGTTGGCAAAAACTGAAATCTCAAAACTAAAAAATCACTATAAAAAAAAAACGCGTATATAAATTGTAAAAACGGACTTTCGTCCCACTATCTTCTAGCAAAAACAAAGAAAATGAGACTTGGTGGGTTAAAATCCACCAAGTAGACGCTGAGAAACAGGCGTATACATACGCGCACACACACACACACACACACACACACACACACATACATCCGTACGGACATTTTCTAAAAACACCATTTTTCGACTAAAAATTCATCAAAACACACTTCCCACATGTTTTTACACAAACTCCAAAAATTACTATTACAAGGCTTCCTTAGGAAGGAAGCAAAAATTATAAATACTAATAAAAATGTTTAACCATTTAATTAATCACAAACAAATATTACCCTCAAAGTTTTGTAATTAATAATCACATTGTTAAGCGTCTATTAAAACTAGTAGACATTGGATCTTTTTTATGACAAAGGTTGGTGTGAATTAAGAGCAACTCAATGTTTAAACAAACAAACGCTCGCAACGAGCAAAATATATTCAAGAGGGAGTGTATGTACACTTGTGAATAGCAAGGAAAAGTGAGTAGGAAAATACAGACTAAACGGTCGTTCTCCAAGTGAGAACGACGCCAGTAGCTGACACAGCAGTGTGTTCAGCTCTGATTCTACAGCTCAACTAACTACAGTCGGGCAACAGGTACTGCTGAGAGAGCGAGAGAGAGGGAGCGAGCGAACGAGCGTTGCCATAGCAACCCCCTATTCGAAAGAGCTGACCAGCAGCGTTCTAGAATTTATGCAACTGCCAACTCCGACTCAGTCGCTTTCTTGGCGAATTTGAATTTATTGAATCTACTCGAACACACATAGATTTCGTTTAATAGTTTGTTAATTCCAAACGTTTGCTTAGTCATTCTTTCAAATTATAAATATACTGTATATAATCTATACTATACGTTCCTACCGGAACATAAAACGTAATTATAAATAAAATCTAAATTGTTACTTTTTTGAGAATTGAAAATATATTTGTCTCTTTAATAAGACTCATAATAAAAATTATACAATATTTAAAAATGTCAAATTATCTTTTGTTAAAAATTCAATCCTAAAGAATGTTTCTATGAAATATGAACATTTAAAATGTACATCTAATATATATGATCGCCATCGAAATACATCGATTCCGCTGCTAGTATTAGTATTATAAGTATATAAAAAAATGAATACATCTTAAATTTTAAATACAATATTATGGGAATCGTACGTACGTACGCTACTTTGTAATAAGAAAAACATACGGCATCTAGCTGTCTCCTTCTCGTTCTCTCTCTCTCACACACACCACGTCCTTCTCACTCTTCAACTCGCTCGCTCTATGCAAACCTTTGTCGCTTCGCGCCTGAGTAAGTTGTGTACTAACAGATTCAGGCCAACTCCTCAACTCTCGCTGATCCCCTCGCTCTCCACCTGCTCGCTCGCGTCATCTTCCTCGCCTTCCTCTCCAGGTCTCAGTTGGCAGAGCCAATGTCGGATTTCAAATGGTAAAAGTACCCCTTATATCAAGAGTTTCTAGGACGTCAGATTTGGTAATGGGATAGACCTAACAAAAGAACTTACACAATTTTAAATAAAATAAGTTGCATTAGTGCATTTCCGTATTCATATAGCATCAAAGTGATAAAAAGAAAAAAACTTAAATGAGTATGTATCATAAGTATGTACCCAAGTTTAAGATGTCTTTATTTAATGTTTTTAAACATAAAATCGAGCCTTTGCATGCTCTTATAAATAAGTAGGATTTGTAACAAGAATGGTGTGATTATTAAACTCGTATAATATTTAAATTCTGTTCCCAGAGGGACAATTTCTACTTTTCAGTTAAATGTAAAATAAATACAATTAACACAAGTGAATGAATACGTATAAAATAAGTTGTTTTTTTTATCTAATAATATAATTTTTTTATTTGGATTGTTTCAGAATTTATGGAAGTAATGACTGGTGGCGATGAATGAACAATAGTATACTAAATTCAATCTTGCTATTTTCTGTCATGGATAAATTGTATTCATGGTTATCAAAAGAACTCGGTAGTACTCTATATTCTTATGAAAAGGAAATTCAGTTGTAGACACTTGTGTCAAAAAAAAATTATTAATTTTTGGTGTTTTTAATAAATTATACGTTCTGTAATTTTCTTCAAACTACAATGGATAGTCAAAAGATCACACATATAATGCCTCATAACTTATAATTTTTCTTTCTAGAGAAAGCTTCGTGACACCGGCGATGGCTCCGTGGTAAACCACCTGCCTCCCGGTCAAGGGGTCGTGGGTTCGAGCCCCCATCAGCGCGATCAGTTTTTTCAGATCCGATGGAAATCTTACTCACGACACCGAGTTTGAGAAAGGCGTAGGTGTGATGAGCCTACCCTGGAAACTTTCGAACGCTAAAATTAATCTAGAAACACAACACGATACGTTGTGAGGCCATGAACTTTCGAGTTCAAAAAAGCTACCCATTTATTTAATTTTTATAGAAAGCTTCGTGATAGTAAAATTTTTAATTTCATTAAAATTCTGTAGACACATCTTTGATATATATTTACCTGTATTATAGGATCATAAGGATATATCCCCTTCTCATCATTCCCTCTTCCTTCCACCCCCTCCTCGCTCCACCCCATCGCGTTTCACTGCGCCGCTACCTCACTTCCTTTTCGGTTTTTATAATATATATAATATACATTTTTATAATACAATCATCATAATCATTATAATAAATTAATGACATTATTTCTACACCACTCAAGGGGTAAATAGATAAAAGCTTTATTTTACTTTCTTTTTCAATAAGCTTTATTATATAAATTTAGTAAAATAATACAGTTACTTTATTTTAATATCTTCTTCTTACATTTTTTGTAAAAATAGTATATTACGATACGAGTGCGCAAAGTAAAAAAGCAAATGTGATGATCACCTACGCGCACGAGTATCGTATACTATTTTTTGGCACGAGTGTGCGAATCTACGTTCTTAGCAGATAAGCATGCGCGAAATTCAGAGTTTCGCGCACTAATGTGACAATCAGGCATTTCGCGCACGCTACGCAGCTAGGAGAAATCGAATTTCGCACACAGAGTGTCAAAATAGTATATTACGATACGAGTGCGCAAAGTAGGCGATTTTCACATACTTCGCGCACGAGTATCGTATACTATTTTTTGACACGAGTGTGCGAATCTACGTTCTTAGCAGATGAGCGTGCGCGAAATTTAGAGTTTCGCACACGCTGTGCGCGAAATTCAGAGTTTCGCACACGCTGTTCGTGAAATTCAGAATTTCGCACACTAGTGTGAAAATCAGGCATTTCGCGCACGCTACGCAGCTAGGAGAAATCTAATTTCGCACACAGAGTTTGAAAAAATGCTTTTACACCTATATTTGTGTTCATATTTACTAAAGTTTATTTCACATTAAGGTAAATTGTCTACAAAACGAATCACTAGAAAACATTGAATATGCCTTGTCCAAAAATTCCAAATCTGGTTATGGACAAATATTTTGAGGAAAAAGTTAGTTAATAATTCTTAATTTAACGTAGTGCTTATGAGAGTTGCATGCATAAACAGGTTAGTATTCAGATTTCTGTACAAGAACGTTACGGATCAAATTGAAAAACAAGGATGTAAAAGAACGAATTCCGGACATTTAAGTAAACCAAAAATCAATATGAGAAGCCAAACTTATTAAAAAATTCTTTGGCATGAGAATAAAGAAGTGCCACTTATCTAACCTATGAGTGTGACTTCCAAGTCATGCGGCGTCCAAATGTAATTTATTACGGAAGGGTTCCGTATACGACTGCTACTGACAGAGAGAAGACTTAAGACGAGAGAGACGTTATCGTCTCTCTTATATTTATACTATTGTTTATCATGGCCTAAGGAGGTCCCTACCAAGGACGAAACGTTGCCAGATTATTTATTGGTTGTTTTTCAAATTTTCCACCTTGGGTTATCCTCTTATTTTTTGCTAATATCAAGATTTATATCATGGAGAGGAACAACAACAATATTAATGAAAAATTGTTATAAATATTATTTAAATACTTCAAACTTTGACTAGGGATTCGCTTGCGATCTATCTTAATACGTGAGTAGCTAAACAAGGCGGGTTCTGCCTCCCTCCACCACTCGACCTGTGCAGGTGAGAATAGGCCCCGCCCCCATCGAATGTTCTAGAAGCTTCGAGTCATGACGTCATCAGCACACCTGTAAGACTCAGTCGGTAAGGTAGAGCTACCAGGTGTGCATCTGTGGAAGGGGGCACCAGGAGTCGATTGCTGGAAGGGGAGTGCTCCGGTAGCATACGTCATTAAGAGGCGGCACTTATGCGGACATACTCCGGGCGGTATACTCCTGGCACCGTGCTGTCTCCAGGAGTCCGTTCAAGGTCAGGAGACAGCATGTAGGAATATTCGAGAAAGACTGCGGCGAGACTGACGTCAGCTAGGTGAGAATCGGCTGTGGCGGGGAGGCAGCGGCGCTGGAGGTCGGGCAGTATACTCCGGGCGGCATACTACGGGCGGTATACTCCAGGAAGCTTACTCCTGGCAGCGAGCTTTGTCCGCTGCTCAAGGTCAGCATCTCTACGCAAGAAAGTTCTAGAAGATACGCCTCTTCCTACTGCAATATAGCTGTTGAATATTATTGAGAGCTCTCTCTCTCTCTCTCTCTCTCTCTCTCTCTCTCTCTCTCTCTCTCTCTCTCTCTCTCTCTCTCTCTCGCATATACAAATCATATGCATAGCTACTACGCTGCATTTAGCCAGCGCGCTGACACAACTCCGGGCAGCGTGCTCCAGCATAGCATATACGCATCTTCTCACTGCATCAATAGCTGCTGCGTATTATCAGCAGCTCTCTCTCCACAATAACGCTATAGCTGCGTATCCTATGGAACTTGTTTACAGCCGAGT
Organism: Pteromalus puparum; assembly: GCA_012977825.3. Classification (NCBI taxonomy): domain Eukaryota; kingdom Metazoa; phylum Arthropoda; class Insecta; order Hymenoptera; family Pteromalidae; genus Pteromalus; species Pteromalus puparum. Next base: position 26,282,351 of record CM053168.1, on the reverse strand, counting down.
ATGTGCATCCTTATCTACGTGCATAAGCTTTCTTCGACAGCATATGCGCGTCTTCTCGAAAACTATTGCACGTACTATCGAGAGCTCTCTTTCTCTTTCGCGTGCGCTATGTCACCGCGTTTATAAGCGCGCGATGCGTCAGCGGAGCAGGTGAGGCTGCTGCTGCATGAGAGCTATACTCCTGGGGTTGGCTGCGGCTACTCCTAACCAGGATTCCGCTCAAGGTCAAAGGTAGCAGCAGCATTAGAATATTCTAACATGCAGCTAGACGCAGCCGCGGCGACTCGTCCGCGGATTGAGTTACTTTTATTGTTTTCGCGAGCCACTTTATCTCTCTCTCTCTCTCTCTCTCTCTCTCTCTCTCTCTCTCTCTCTCTCTCTCTCTCTCTCTCTCGCTCTCTCTCTCTCTCTCTCTCTCTCTATACGGACTTTTGGTTAGAGCCTCTTTCAGACTCTTCTCGATTTTGTAACTGCCTGTTGGCAAAATTATCACTTCTCCTCTCACGTAAAACTTGTTATTGCCAGTATCGATATTGGGTATTGAATTGAATGTCAATAACTCCACAAGTCCGAGAACGTAGTTTTTGTTCGGTGAAAGTTCAAGCGGTGGAAAATATTGAGCTTCCAGTACAGATGAAGTTCCAGACAGACTCAGTGTCAGTGAATCTTCCATGACTACTCGATCCAAACTGACTATTGCTGATACACTACCACTACTTATATATCATTCAGAAGAAACTTTAGGCAAAGATGGCCACAGTTGTAGCTGTTATAGTCTTACCAATGTTCCTGATTGTACTTGACTCTGCTCACGTTCCAATATTCCATAAGATCTTGAGGTAGCTGTAAATCCCCAAAACTGTCAAAATACACTACATCGTTGCCTCATTTTTGATAGGCGACCCAATGTGTGCCAGGTCCGTTTTTATCATCGAGATTGACGATTGCCGATTCGCGGTAGTGCAGTCCACTCGCTGGTAATGCATTTCGCATGTAAACGCCCCGAAAATATGGAATTTTTAGGATGCGGGCATATTTGAGAAGATCGACGTCAGTTAATGCACGTTGCGGCAATTTGAAGTTTTTTTTTCCTCAAGCCTTGTCCACGTTTCAGATACATACCATAGCCCTCTTTGTAAGGTTTTAGATAGAGACCCTTACCACCGAGCGCAATAGCTTCCATTGTTTTGTTGTGTCTTTGGCTTTCGTCAAGCTGTTGTTTAGCGGCGCTAGCATCGTTCACTGCTTTAGCGATACCAGCAGCGCCACCTGCTAATGCACCTGTTGCACTCAAACCGGCAAATATCGGAATGAGAAATGGCAGGAATCCTCCAATTTTGGATGGGACTGGCAGAACACGTGGAATACGTATATTTTCCTTGCCTTCAGCCTTGCTCACAGCTTGGCGAGCAACCTTGAGTGCGCTGCGAATGACTAAGTGAAAGTTGTTGCTTGGAATAGCAGAAGTAGAAGCAGCTTTAATTATTTTAGCCAGTGAAATAGATGGTTTCACTCGCCGTTTAAGGCCCAATCCAAACTTGGATTTTGCTTTCATGGTGACTGCTATGGCGAGAGCAGCTGCTTTTTCGCCAACTCCTGCGTCTGCCGCTCCGACTCGCTCCCAGGCTTTTGCAGCCAAAATCTTGTCTGCAGCGTTTCTTGCTTCAACGTTTCTCGATTTTTTGAGTAGGCAATATCGTGCTCTTTGCAGGCTCTATCAAGAGCGTTGATTCCAGGATCTCCCCGTGCTAGTCGTTCTGCTAGTTTAGTGCTGGGGCCGCAGTACTGATATCCTGGAATATGCAGCTCTACTGGAAGCTTGTTGATGAGTGTATTCAATAAACCACGACCTTTACGTCGTTGCTGCTTGTGTACGATCATCATGCATGAGAGGACAGCTCTCGACTGATCTCGATGCATTATGAACGCGCTTTTTATAGCTACAGCGATAGTTGCTCTCCAGCTAATGAAGCATTCACATGGATTTCCAGCAACAAAAAATCAAGCTGCTAGTGTCGAATTTCGATAGCCTGGCAGAGCAGCAGAAAGTGCGTATACGTTACGGGGAATTACTGCCTGACAATATTCGAGCAGTATTTTGTGGACCATCAAATTGTGGTAAAACTAATACACTGCTCGCTCTCATAACGCATCCCAATGGACTCAAGTTTGAGAAAGTGTACATCTATTCAAAGTCGCTGAAACAGCCCAAGTATAAATTTCTCGAGCAGCTTTTGCGACCTCTGCCTGGTATACAGTACTTCCCCTACAGTGAACATGATACAGTTGTGTCACCTGACGACGTACTCCCTGATTCAGTTATGGTTTTCGATGACGTCGCCTGTGAGAGACAAGACAACGTCAGGGCTTTCTTTTGCATGGGAAGACACAAAAACGTAGACTGTTTCTATCTCTGTCAGTCATACGCTCACATTCCAAAACATTTGGTGCGCGATAACGTAAATGTGCTAGTAGTTTTTCGTCCAGATGACGCAAATCTCAAACACATATATGATGATCATGTGAATCCTGATATGACATATACAAACTTCAAAGCGTTATGCTCAGCATGCTGGAAAGATGGTAAACACGGATTTCTACATCTACTGTTATATAAGGATAAGGAGCGATGCATCAATGATGGACGATATAGAAAAGGTTTTGATTGCTTCGCCGCAAATATATAATGTATAGTAGATGAAAGTACATGCAGTAGACTGTGATTCGTCAAAGAGTCAACATGGCAGACTTTCGATGTGAAAAGGCAGTTCTTCAGCAAATTGCCAAAGCTAGAGAAGCAATTAGACGCAAACATAGATTATTAAAGCAAGGTATAGCTAGCGTGGAAAAAGCTGTAGGCGAGACTTTTAAGCCCAAAGTAGATCCACTAGAGAAACTGGTGAAAGTGAAGGAAGAGGTTAAGCCAGATATTAAACAAGAATTGAAAACAGAAAAAGGTTTCGACGATGATATTGATGACGAGGAAGATAATGAGGATGATACGCTACTCAATAAAACAGCTGATACTTCATTTGAAAGTGCTCAAGAGGATAGTGAGGATGAGAAGGTTGAGAAAGATACTGAAATGAATAACAAGTATCTGCTGTCGATGAAACAAAATCGCCAACGATATCTCGATCAGATATTTGGAATTCGTCAAGAGGATCAAATGCTTAAGATTGGTGATTCACCTATAGAAATCACTAGAAATAATGTAATTGTTCAGAATAAAAAATATCCAAAAACTGAAGGACTGCAAGAGCTACTTTTTAGATTACATCCAGAACAGACAGTAATTAAGCCAGATGATTTGCAAAATTATAAAAAGATTCTTGAAGCTACAAATGCACATAGAAAACATTACAGTTACAATCAGCCTATGCGTCAACAGAACAGTAAGAAATATAATAACATCATTGCTCCACTTTTCAAAGTACAAAGCCCAGGAAAGGCCGGTGGTGGGCTTCTACCAAGATATAAAATTGCAAGAAAAGGAACTTTTATGGACTACATATACTGGGATGATCTCAACGAATTAGTTGAACGTCTACGCTTGCTTATGGCTGAACGATCAGCTGGCAATAATAGCCATCTGAATGAAATACATTCTATCCTTGAAGAGTTGCGAGAAGCTAAAATCATATATTAACCGTAGTCACGAGCATGTTAAAGTCAGTAGCAAGATGAGCATCGATGTGTTTGGACGTCAATCGAATCGCTCTAAAGGCCGTCGTGGCCCTCTTGGTGTTGGCTATAAACTAACGGCCGGCGGGCACTTCGACATTGGAAGCAGAAGATTGTGTAACGTAGCAGAATCCCTTGAGCCGAATGATGCAGTGAATTTAGCAGTCCTTCAGCAATCAATTAATTCAGAAATACGCAGCATTTATGAGATTACAAGTAATCTAAGACAATCAATTAATACTGCGGAATTAGCTATACAAATCGCAAAGGATGAGAATGCTGAAAAACTGAGAAAAATAGATTTAGCTATTAGTGAATTGTATGAGATTCTGCTTAAAAATTCTCAGAATAATAATGACGCATCAAAAGGCGAGACTAGTAGAGGAACTTCATAAACCAGCTCGGCGTAATTATCAGCGTCGACGGTTCATAATGCGTGGCTTGCATGAGATCTGGCAAGCTGATCTCGTGGAAATGCAGCCTTATGCACAAGAGAACAAAGGCTACAAGTACCTGCTGACAGTTATCGATGTCTTCTCAAAGTACGCTTGGGCCGTACCTTTAAAGCAGAAAACTGGCAAAGAAGTTGCAGCAGCAATGAAGTCTATTCTGCAACAGGGTCGTGTGCCAAAGAACATGCATACCGATCGAGGTAAAGAATTTTACAACTCCTCGTTTGAAAGTCTCATGAAAAAATATGGCATAAATCTATACTCAACATACAGCAATCTTAAAGCTCCCGTCTGTGAGCGTTTTAATCGTACGCTCAAGAACAAAATGTGGATACAATTTAGTTTACGGGGCAATTATAAATGGCTCGATATCTTACCTGATTTACTGGCAGAGTACAATAATAGCAAACACCGCACCATTGGGATAAAGCCTAAAGATGTTAGTAAGGAGAATGAAGCTAAAGTCCTTAAACGTTTCTCTCGCCAAGAAAGCAGACAAAAATATAAATTCAAGGTTGGGGATAAGGTGCGAGTGAGCAAAATGAAACAAGTATTTGAGAAGGGTTATACACCCAACTGGTCGACAAAGATTTTCACCATTGATCAAGTTGTGCCAACGTATCCAGTGCTGACGTACAAGCTGAAAGACTATCAAGATCAACCCATTGCTGGCGGTTTCTATGAGCAGGAACTTCTAAAAGCCAAATATCCAGATATTTATCTTGTGGAGAAAATTTTGAAAAAGCGTGCAAATCAGCTTTATGTAAAATGGTTAGGATTCGATAATACACATAATAGTTGGATAAATAAATCAGATTTGTAATGGCTATATGAAAATAAATTTATTTTACAATATTTATGACATTTTTATACATCATCCTTTGGTATTTGATAATGTCCCCAAGGAAGCGTATCCGTTTTCCTGGAATTAAATACCGCTTGTCATCGTAGGGGCTTAAAGCTAGCTTCGTTTGTTTAACAGTTTGCACTCGATGAGCTTTCGATGTTGGCTCATTAAAAAATAAGTAATCCTAAAATAAATTAAAATCTGTGTATGATTCATGTACCGATATGATTTTGTACTGTTTTTCACTCATGTTTACCGAAAGTCCATATATAGAGAGAAAGAGATAAAGTGGCTCGCGAAAACAATAAAAGTAACTCAATCCGCGCGCGAGTCACCGCGGCTGCGTCTAGCTGCATGCTAGAATATTCTAATGCTGCTGCTACCTTTGACCTTGAGCGGAATCCTGGTTAGAAGTAGCCGCAGCCAACCCCAGGAGTATAGCTATCATGCAGCAGCAGCCTCACCTGCTCCGCTGACGCATCGCGCGCTTATAAACGCGGTGACATAGCGCACGCGAAAGAGAAAGAGAGCTCTCGATAGTACCCGCAATAGTTTTAGCTGCCTAAATGCAGCTTACTAGCTATGCATATGGTTTGTATATGAGAGAGAGCTCTCAATAATATTCAACAGCTATATTGCAGTAGGAAGAGGCGTATATTCACTCGCAAAGAAAACAACAGGTGTAACCTGATCCGCGTTATCTCGCCACCGCGCGACTCACGCCGAAAGATGTATGCTCGCTGACGTCAGCCTCGCTATATACCGCTCTGCGAATTCTAGAACTTTCTTGCGTAGAGATGCTGACCTTGAGCAGCGGACAAAGCTCGCTGCCAGGAGTAAGCTTCCTGGAGTATACCGCCCGTAGTATGCCGCCCGGAGTATACTGCCCGACCTCCAGCGCCGCTGCCTCCCCGCCACAGCCGATTCTCACCTAGCTGACGTCAGTCTCGCCGCAGTCTTTCTCGAATATTCCTACATGCTGTCTCCTGACCTTGAACGGACTCCTGGAGACAGCACGGTGCCAGGAGTATACCGCCCGGAGTATGTCCGCATAAGTGCCGCCTCTTAATGACGTATGCTACCGGAGCACTCCCCTTCCAGCAATCGACTCCTGGTGCCCCCTTCCACAGATGCACAACTGGTTGCTCTACCTTACCGACTGAGTCTTACAGGTGTGCTGATGACGTCATGACTCGAAGCTTCTAGAACATTCGATGGGGGCGGGGGCTATTCTCACCTGCACAAGTGAGTCGTAAGGTCGAGTAGTGGAGGGAGGCAGAACCCGCCTCGTTTAGCTACTTACATGAGAATATAAATAAAATAGTTTTTTGCGACAAAGCTTATAAACAGGAGAGGTGTCGGCCGGACACCCGCTTGGAACGAAGTCCCTTTTATATTATGTATTAAATAAGAAGCGCAATTCAATAAATCAGTAGCGTTGGAGATAAATTAAACGAAATAAATGAAAAAAAATAAAAATTCAGCCCTATACTTAGACACTCAAATATTTGCTTTTGTGATAATATAAATAACTTAAGTTCAAAAACTAAAGCGGATTAGCATTGTAAACACCGTTACAAATAATATATTTGTAATTTTGATTACTCTATAACAAAAATACGTTTAAATGGATAATTTGAAACTTGACTCTGAAGTCCTACAAGAGCAAATTTTTTCAGGATTGTCGAACTGTAACGAACACACGATTTTTGCAAAGCAGTAGTTGGACACATTTGATTACTGTGTCGAACTACTGGCTTGAAAACGCGTCCAAGTACTGGTCTAATCGCGTCAAACGGTCGGTGACCAACTATACCGTATTTTTATGCCACTCTTGAAAACCGCTGCCAAGTCTTTAGCATGTAGCTTCCTCCTTTTCCGATTTTTGATATTGTTTTAAATGTAATATTACGCACGCACGCGCACACACACACACAAACAAAACCATCTGCACGGACATTTTATAAAACCATGAAAGCTCTCAAAATAGACTAAGCTTTAATTATCAAATTACATGGTTTAACAAAAATAATAATGTTCAGTCACACAGAGTATACAGGGTGAGAGTTGAAGAATTTGAATCTTAATATCTTTTAAACTAAAAGGTTTCATAAGCTACAAAAAGAACCTAGCCGAAGTGATCAAAAGATCAATCTTTTCCTAAAATTTCAACTCAATTTAAACGCTTTTTACTCCCGTAATCGTACGACATAAAAAAACATTGTTTTTTAGTTTTGAGATTTTTATCTCCAAAACTAGTCGCCAAAATTGCTTAAAATTTTTACAACTAGTAGATATCGTTGTTTTTTTATTGTCATTAATTTTTTCAAAACATTTATTTTTTGAGTATTATATGTTATCGAAAAATTACCTTTTATATCATAAAAAATGAACAGATCAGTCAATCTAGAAATCTTGCGGGAAGAAAGTAGACAATTTTATGTTCTTTTAGATACAACTAATTGGTTGAATTATATTGTAATAAATCAATCATGATAAAAAAAAGCAAAAATATTTGTTCAAAAATAGGAAAATGGCTATAATAGTGGCCATAAAATGGTCAGCAATCATAAAACAAAAAATGACCCTAATATCAGAATTATAAAATTATGCATGTCAATTTATTCGCGATCCCGTCGTCAATGGTTCCAATTATGGCGGTATACGCACAAGCAGCACACACACACACACACACACACACACACACAGCCATCCGCACGGACATTTTCTAAAAACGTATGATTCGTACTCCAAACACCTCCAAATGCGTTTCCACGAAGTATTAGCAAAACTGAAAATTTTACTATTACAAAGCTTCCTCTTGAGGAGGAAGCAAAATGCATTTTACTGTAAGAACTGATTGTTCGAGGTTTGTTTTTTTTTTCTTGAAAGATGATTGTATTAGCTAAATATTGGTGTTAATAGTATATTATGACACTGTTGTGAAGATGGCTTCTATACCTTGCTCAAGGTTTTTCGCGCGAGCGAAACGAGTGCGAAAATCGAGAAAGGTAGAAAAACACCTCCCATAAGGGGCACACCACCTTTAAACTCTGAAAAATAAACTTCTCATAAATAATATCAAAAATAAATTATAATTGTTATATAATTTTTATACTATTATTAGGTTATATATTAATGTTAAATATTAGGTTATATATTAGGTTATATATTAAATGTTTAACAATAAAAATTCTTAATTTTTGGCATTTTTTAACCAATTTATGCCACATTTTTTTTCATAAAAGATTTTCTAAGCATTCAAATCAAAATCCCGTTATTCATACCAAAAGTACAAGTGTACAAAACATTCTCATAAAATTTTAGCCCAATCAAACCATGTGGTCACATGAAATCCTACGGACAGTGCCACAATGTGGTGTGCTCCCTTAACAGTCTCATAGAATATTTTATAGCACAACAACCTCAAAATCGACAATAAAATTGGCATTTTGAGGTTAGTGTGCTATAAAAGTTTTTGATATACTGCAATTTCTCCGTACAAAATAAATAACTTCCTACTTTTGTCTCAATATCTGTCCAAGTACTAGGTATTTTACCTTAAAACAGCCGCACGCATTACCGCATGCTACTGCCTGTCGGCTGTCTCCTCTCCGAGCACTGTGTGTAAGTGAGGGGGAGAGAGAGAGAGAGAGAGAGAGAGAGAGGCATATAGATTATAAAAAAAGATTAAATATCTGTCCAAATTAAGAAAATAAAAAGAAAATTCGTTACTGGTAGTAAAAGTACTGTTTAACATCTACTGTTAATGGCATTTTAAAAAGTTGTTTATTTAGAGCTTCAGAAATTTATCATTTCAATTTATATATAATTTAAAATTAATTTAATTCTTCCGGTCGTATCTATTGCCTCTAAATCTTTTTGTCAGACAAAATGATTGACTTCACACAATTTACTATATTATGTAAACAAAGAGTCAGAGTGAGAAAAAAGAAATGCATATCTATTTTTGAATTCTGAATTCGGGAAAAACATTTATTTTTTTATTTTTTCAATTACTTATTTTTTTATGGCCAATTTTGATTTTCGAAAAACATTATTTTCGTTTTTTTCAATCATTCCATTGTTACAAACAATTCACCTAAAATGCATTTGAAAGATATTAAAATTACCTACTATTCCCGGTTTGGTCCTCGAGATTGACCGCTACGTTCGGCAGATAAAATGAAAAAGGTGATTTTTTTTTAAAAATTCATATCTCTGAAACTAAACATCATAATCTCACGAAAAAAAATATGTTCATGGGTTACGTGTCAAACTATATACCATTAAAATTTCAAGTGATTTGACTACTTATTTTTTCAGTAATAAATCGAAAACTAAAAAAATTTTTTTTTGAGTCTCGATTACGGGCGTAAAAAGGCCTTATTGCACTTGAGATTTTGGGAAAAGGTAGATACTTTATATGTTTTGGCTAAGTTCATTGTGCAGCTTTAAAACTCCTATGGTTCTTAAGATATCAAGGTTTGAATTTTTTTTGAAAATTTTTTGATTCCTTATATCTCCAAAACAATGTAGTCAAATGCTTCAAAATTTTATTTGGTGATTCACTATAGACGAAGGTATCTGCTGTTAAAATTTCAAACGATTTCGTTGAGCGGTTCTTAAGGAGGTTCATCTGGTACGTCGCTAGTCAAAAAGAGAATAATTTTTATAAATTCTTATTTCCTTTTGATACAAGAGACAACATTTATTTAGGACTTATAAAAAGCTAATTTATAACAGAGAGTGATTTTAGATAAAGATATCGAACTCTTTATGTCGAACTTTTATAGCTTTTAAATGTAATAATTGCTTTAGTGTAAGTGGAGGGTCTTGATGCTGAAAATTATTTTTGTTTATAATTTTCAATATTTTCCTCTGAATACCCTGTATTAGATAAACACAATTATTGTACTCTCCACCCCAAGCAATTATGCCATAATTTACTAAACTTTGGTAAAAAGCATAGTATATCATAGTTAAAGTTTTATTACGTCCATTCTATTCCTAANTATTACGTCCATTCTATTCCTAATTTTGGCAAAGATAAAAACTAAATATTTTGTTTTTTTAACCAAATAATTTACATGTTTATCCCATTTCATGTTATAATCAAAAATTAGACCTAGATATTTATAACAGTAGTATATATACTGGTATGGCGAGACGTAGGATGTAGGGAGAGGGATAGGTAATTAAAAAGGGGGCATGGTAATAAAATTGTATATGTGTGTGTGTGTGTGTGTGTGTGTGTGTGTGTGTGTGTGTGTGTGCTGTGAACAGGAGAGGAGAATAAAAGAGAGAGCCAGGGAGAGAGAGAGGTTGTGTGTTGTGTGTGAAACAGCCGGAAGGAGAGCGAGGAAGAGAGCAAGAGAGAGGAGAGACGAGAGAGAGAGAGGAGACGAGAGGGAGAGATACTGTACCGACGATCTGGCACAGCACGCTACGTCCGCGTAGCAGGACTGACCTTTCTGGTGTTCTGCGCCTAGTAGTATTAAAAACCTACTAACTCCGTGCCCGCCTGTGCGAGCCTACTCTAAATTTTGGCTCCGGGGATACTTATAAAAGAGCGGAGCATATGCAATATTTATATATAAAAAATAGTATTTTACTTTTTTATTTTATAATAATTCGTACCACGTTATGAAATATATTGTGGTCTGAAAGGACGATTGATATATGAAGATAATATTTTTTATATTATCGCAAGGTTATTTTAATTGTTTATACCCATGTTATAGCCATCCTTGTTGGAAAAGAAAAACCTATTGTAGAGAAGCTGTGAGACCAGTACATCCAATTTCATATCGACATACTCTCTCGAATGACTTGCATCATCGAATCTAACCCACCACTCTGTCACGAAGCTACTGTCGTACCATTTAGATTAGTGCATTATCGGTCTTGCTGAATGGCGCGACCCATCTGAGCTCCGATCGTCTACATTTGCTGATACGCCAGAGAAATGATTCGACATGCATAAGTGCTACGGAATATCCACAGACACCAAAGACAAACCCCACAACACCACCAAACTCCACCTCCAAAAACAAACACGAACCCATAAAACCATAACCCTAATCACCAAAAAAACAACAAAAACCCCTCCCCCCCTGACACCCCACACCAATTACAAGCCCATCAAACGTTCACACCAATAGAAACAAACCAACCAGCCCATTAACATTAACAACCCAGACAACACCCCCCATCTCACACTAAACAACACTCCCCCCCACAAACATCAAGCACTCAACTGCCGGAAACGATCAACACAAACGACACAAGAAAACCATAAAAAAAATAACAACAAAATAAACAAAACCCAGCACTAACAAAAATCCTAAAAACAACCAAACCACCGCAAAAAATAAACAAAACACAAAAACCGCACACAAAAAACACTCAACCAAACATACAAAAAAAACTATACCCCCATCGCCATATTACGCTCACGCACGTAACAGCCAAGAAATCTTCTCACACTAACAAT
>CM053168.1:26252395-26270408 GCA_012977825.3 Pteromalus puparum | reverse complement strand
CTCAGCGATACAAATCGCTCCCCGGTAGTCGAATTCTCAGCGTCAGCCCCTCGTGTGTGTACCAGAGCCTACTTGTAGCACGCTCTCAGCTCGCTCTGGCTTCCTCTTGTAGCCACATGCTATCGGTGATTTGAGATAAATTATACCTGTATAATTTAAAACAAGTTTTGTATTTAAAGGAATCAATACTTTTTTACATAAATTATTGATTCACTAGGGACCATAACAATTTTCCACCGACAACATTTTAAAACTTTTGAGTAAAATGTTTCTGTGTATATAAAGCCGAACTTTTGTCCCTCGATCATATCGTAAAACCGTGGATTTTGGGCTCTAGGAAGATTTTAAATTAGTCTAAGATAGAATTGCTTAAAAATCGAGTTAAAGAAAACTTACACATTCGTTTTACATGCTGCTCCTCGTCTTCTGATAGTACTCGCGAACCTTCTATTGTTGTAGCTGTTTCCTCGTCGTCTCATGCTACGGCTGAACTCTCCGTATAGTGTCACTCCTCTCTGCTATCAGCGCTTGAATCAACCACGGTTATCTGATAGTACTTCGAACATCTTCTATTGTGTACGTTGTTTCGCTCTCTCGTCATCCCGGAAATGAGCCCTCCGTACTACTGTCGCTCTCACTAATGAACTGCTTGAATGCGTCATCGTGGATGTCATACTTCATCAAATCACAGTCATCGGTACGACTCATCGTCAAGTACTATTATTTTCTTCTCCATTCTATTATTGGAAAATGACACGTCACCTGTTCGAATTCAATGTCAGCCAGTAGGTTCCTTACTGCTAAAATAACATTTATAATAAATAGATCAATTAACAATAAAAAGAAATATATAAAAACCGTTACTTAACCACGCGTCCTCAGTGTAAAGCAGTCATTATAATATGCTAGGTATGTATGCGTAACGTTCCTGCATAATTAAATTGATTCTAGATTACTCGCCTCGACTATTATCAGACCTCGTGGTAAAAACCCCATCTCTGTGGATCTGCTATTCGCGATAAACCACATCTTGATTAATAAATATTTTCAGTTCACGGAGCTAACTGAAACAAACCCATCCTCCGTAGGCTTCTGCCAAGTACGATCGCACTTCGGCCAAATTCATGCAATCGAATTTGACGCGGCCGTTCGCAAATTTTAATAATCACTTCACGAAACTTCTTTCTCTTTGGGCAGATGCATTATACTAAGAATGCCATGTTAAATTTCTATAGACGTGAGATCAATCGCCGGCTACTCTTTTTTAAGCCCGTAAAAGAGGTCATTGTGTGGGCGGTCCAACACGGAACTTTTATGACCGAGTACGCCGGAAGAGAAACACCCTTTTTTCATGGATGTCGGATCTTGTGCACCGACCCTGGTCATTTTCACGCTATGGTCGAGCACACGCGTTAATAGGAAAAAATTTATGAACTGTAAAAAGGTCATACGAGTTACGAAGATTCAATGTAGTTTGAACGCGATGATGACACAACACCTACGCAACGTTTCTATTCAATTACCAGAAAAAAGCCATTGGCATTCATCCTCGATCTTCCACAGTAGTTAAAAAATTAGGTGAGTGGAAGGAAAATTATACATACAAGAAGAAAAGTGGGGAGAAAATGATAGATACCATGGGTTGTGGTAACAGCAGAGGACTGAGCCACCAGTTCTAACTCACTCACCATGATGAGCGGTTCCTTCGTAAACACAGTTCGCCTGACGGCAACTCTCGAGAACTTGGAAAAAACGGGCCAGTAGTGAAGCGACGCATCAACAGATGCAATATCGAATATAATACCGTCGCGTTAAAATTAGAAGCGGTTAACGCAGAAAATTAATTCACTTAACGAAGCGATCGGTTGAGTGTAACAAATAGACTGCCATAGCAAAAGTGCAACATCAGTTCAACAACAACCAACACCACACCAGACCATTGTGATACCAGGTGAATGTACAGTGTTGTGTGTGGCCGAAAACAAAATACACGGAGACCCGCAGTATCCAACATTGAAACAATGTGGTAATTGCGGGCGCTATCGGTGTCAAATGCAGCACCGTGTATAATTGTTGTGCATATATGAACGTGAGGGACCAGCATCACCATCACCACCACCACAGCCTCGTACCACCGATGCCGTCGCCAGTGTCACGAAAATTATCGCCACCGCGCGGGTCGGGACTTAATCACCACCTTCGCCACCGCACCGTCGCCGCAATCTTAACATCACCTGTGTCACCACACAGATGGCATCGTCACGGACACCACGCCAAGCACACCACCACCACCAAACCATCGTCCCCAACCTCTATAGATGCGAGACATTTATTGATAACGTTGACCCTACTTGCGCAATGGAGTTCAGGAGCAGCAGCCAGCCAGCAGCAGCAGTGGCAGCAGATCACGCAGCAGCACTAGCATCCGCAGCAGCAACCGCAGCAACAGCAGCAGTACCACATACAATAACAATAGTGCGAGGGTCAGTGGCAGTGGCAACAGTGCATCCCCTCCCCACTGTACAATGGATTCAAACAACCACACTACCAAGAATATACATATAGAGCAGTGGGTCCACCAATATCAGAAGCCAGCGGTGATCCCAGCTCCCGCCGTTCAATGTTCACAGCGCAGCCGCAGTACCAACAATACACGCATGGTGGTAATGGGATCCAGCAGCATCAGTGGCACGCGTGGCATCCCGCTCCCGCCGTGCAATGGCTTCCACAGCAGCCACAGGAGAGCAGTATGGCAGCAGCAACACCAAACGAGCGTGGGGCTTAACGCCACTAGCTGGAGAAGTCAGCTGTATTGTAAAAGTTATTTTATAGAAATTAATGATTTGTTAGTTAAGCACGTCGTAGTATTTTGTTTTTGTACTAAATTCTAAAATAATTTAACTTGCTTCAAATAAAAATTATTTAGATAAATTATAGAAATAATATTTTTTTATACATGAATATTGCATATGCTCCCTCTTGCATAATATCCCCGGAGCAGAATTATTAGAGTAGGCTCCGCGGCACCGTGTAGTAGGATTTTTAATATATTCAGGCGCAGAAAAACCAGAAAGTCAGTCTGATACGGACGTAGGCGTGTGCAGATCGCCGCTAAGTATCTCTCTCTCTCTCTCTTTCCTCCCTCTCTCTCTCGCTCTCTCCTCTCTCCCCCTGTTTTCTCTCTCTTCACCACACACACCACCACTTCTCTCTCTCGCTCTCTCTCGCTCACTCTCGCTCTCTCTCTCTCTCTTTCTCTCTCTCTCATCTCTCTTCTCTCTCTCTCTCTCTCTCTCTCTCGCTGTAGACGGATTATAATAATATCGATCAGTCTGCTACGGAACGTAGGTGTGTGCAGATCGCCGTCTCTCTCTATTCTTCTCGCCTCTCTCGCTCTCTTCCTCTCTCTCTCTCCCTGTTTTCACACACACACACACACACACACCACACACACACACACACACACACTACACGACCACACACACACGCACACAACTCACATCACCACACACACACACACACACACACACACACACACACACACACACACACACACACACACACACACACACACACACATACACACACAATGTTATTACCATGCCCCCTTTTTTAATTACCTATCCCTCTCCCTACATATACTGGTATGGCGATGACGTCACTGACGTCTCGCCATACCAGTATATATACTACTTATAACTTTCTACTCTTTTTATTGTATTATTGCCTATCTCAATATGAAGCGAGACAGGAACACTATGGCAATAGCTACCATAAGCAATATATACAGTTTTATTAACATTTAAAGATAATTTATTTACAGTAAGCCACTTTGCGACTTCCCTAAGATATTTGTTCATTTTCTCTTGAGCTGACTCCCACGTGTTATCACTAGCAATGATAAATGTCGTCAGCATAAGAAACAACAGTATCATCTTGCATACCTCTCAGTAGGTCATTAACGTATAAAATAAAAAATAACGGTCATAGTATAGTCCCTTGGGGGACTCCGATGGGTATATCTTTGTATTCACTTATCAAATTCTTTATTTTAACGCATTGTTTCCTATCAGAGAGGTAGCTGTTTATTAAATTTAAGGCACTGCCTCTTATTCCATATCTCTCTAGTTTATCTCATAGGTTTTTGTGATCTACCGTATCAAAGGCTTTTGCTAAGTCTAAGAAAGTAGTTATAATTGGTTTCGATTTGTCGAATTTTGCTTCCTTCCTAAGGAAGCCTTGTAATAGTAATTTTTGGAGTTTGTGTAAAAACATGTGGGAAGTGTGTTTTGATGAATTTTTAGTCGAAAAATGGTGTTTTTAGAAAATGTCCGTACGGATGAGTGTGTGTGTGTGTGTGTGTGTGTGTGTGTGTGTGTGTGTGTGTGTGTGTGTGTGTGTGTGTGTATGTATACGCCTGTTTCTCAGCTTGTACTTGGTGGATATAAACCCACCAAGTCTCATTTTCTTTGTTTTTACTAGAAGATAGTGGGTCGAAAGTCCGTTTTTACAATTTATATACGTGTTTTTTTTTTATAGTGATTTTGAGTTTTGAGATTTCAGTTTTTGCCAACAAAGTTATCGGAAAAGTTAATAAAAGTAAATTGCTTAATATGTACCTGAAAGAGAATAAAATTGCCTATGTTTTTACCGTGAAAAATTTATATTATCGTTCGTCGTTCTTTTATTATACACCATACAGTGCAATTTTTTTAAATCGTTATAACTCAAAAACTAAATAGCGAATCATTCTAAAAAAATATATGATTATTGAAGGTAATTAGAACTATATACCACTTAAATTTTAAGTCATTTCATGGGGCAGATCCTGAGAAAAACATCAAAAACTGAAAAAAATCGTTTTTCTACGTGACGCGATAACTGGAGTAAAAAGGCAATAATCAAGTTCAAATTTTGGATTTAGTTAGCATTATATAGCACAATGATCCCTTTCTTTGGGATTTTTATAAAATCAGTTAGTTCCAAAGATATTGAGCTTCGAACTTTTGTTTTTTCACCCTGTATACTATGAGTCGTTTTTTCTACGTGATGCGATAACTGGAGTAAAAAGGCAATAATCAATTTAAAATTTTGGATTTAGTTAGCATTGTATAGCACCTTTATCTCTTTCTTCGGTTGTTTATGATACCAGTTGGTTTTAAAGATATTAAGCTTCAAAATTTTGTTTTCTTACCCTGTATACTCTATATAACTGAAAACTGTATCGCTTCGATCTCAGTTTCCATTAATGGATTTTAATCTATACTTAGACTCGTTTTTTGCTGTTTTTTGTTTTATTAAATCGTTAAAAACAATATTTTCCGTTAGGCATTGATTATGTAATATAATTATTTCGAAATAATTTTATCCATCAAACGAAAAAGCATAAAAACTTTATAGAATTATATATGAAGTAAAAACAATTTAGATATTAAAGCGATACGTAAGGTTGAAGGAAGCTACGTGCCAAAGAATTGGCAGCGGTTGTTATATATTATTTCTGAGATATAATTTAACGTGTCCGTTGTGCCTCTATTTTTAACAAAACCAAATTGTTTTTCCGATATTATATTGCATTCCATTAGAAATAAATACAACCTATTATACAAGATGTTCTCAAATATCTTTGCTAAGTTCGATATTAGTGATATCGGCCTATAGTTAGTAATACATGACATGTCACCAGCTTTGTAAATAGGAACTATGTCTGCTTGTTTTAATGCAGATGGCCAGGAGGCTTGTTGTATAGACGTTTTAATATGTTTTAATGGTTTATCTATATAGTTAACTAGAAATTTGATCGTTTTTGCATTGATATTATCAACACCTCCAGTCTTGTTTTTCAATGTATCTATAGTTTTTCGAATCTCAACACAATTGATAGGATATATAAAGATTGGTTTGCTATTTTTATCTGGTAATTTAGGTTGATCTGTATCTATGTTAGGAATTTGTTTACTTAAGTCTAATCCTATTTTGCAAAAATAATCATTCATGTGGTTAGCTATAGATAATTCGTCTTCAATTTTTTGGCTGTTTACAACTAAGTAATCAGGTGACTTGTTTTGTCGCGTATTTTTACCAAGCTTAGTATTAATAATATTCCATAGCTGTCTTGGATTGTTACTAACTTTTTTTATTTCATTATTCTCAAATTTGTATGTCGCATCTTTAATGACTCTAATTAAAATTTTTTCGTAACTTTTATATTCATTTTTTAATTCGAAATGAGTTGGGTTTAATTTCCACAATTTATACAAATTTTCTTTAGTTTGACACGAGACTTGGATTGCTTTAGTTATCCACTTTTTTCTTGGCAGTGATTCTTTATTTTTTTTTCTTTAATTTTTTGGAATATGTAGTTAACTCAGGACAACTATGTATCATTTGAATAAGTTCATTTACTGCATCATTTGGATTTCCTGTTTTGTCTATAGTTTATGCATTTGTTAACTGTTTCACTTGCTTTGTGTATCTTAATCTGATCTATATTTATGAATAACGGGTAGTGATCGTTAAACGGTGTATTTAATTTAAAAGATTCAATTTCTATATTCTTAGTTCTAGCGAAACAGTTATCAATGCACGTTCCCTTTTCATTATTTAAGGAGGGCCGCGTACTTCCTCTGAAGTACGGTACATATTCACGTTCAAGATAATTAATTACAAATTCCTGACTAATTGATTTGTCGCAAGTTTCTAGATTTGCTACTTTATTTTCTAGTATATCAATATTGAAATCTCCAAATATACAGTGATTTTTAACATTCCTATGTCTTACCAAGAATTTTTGTACACTATTGACAAATTCAGACTTTGGTATGTCATGACATCTATACATAGCAGAAGTTCTAATGGATTCACCTGTCATAAGTTTTATATCAGTACTTACAATACTCAATCTATCAACAACCTCAATTTTATCATTACTATATATGTTATTTTTTATATAAACTAAGACGCCATCAGCCTTATTAATTTTACTTTCATTATAACAAGTTTTGTAGCCTTGCAGTTGATAATATTGAGTGTATTGTAAGTTCCAAGTTTCAGTACATACAATTATACACGGCTTTCTTTCTAGAGACTCAATAAACACTTCTAGTTTTACAAAATTTGCATTTAAGCTTCTTATGTTTACGCATAAAATAAAGTTCTTCTTTGTCATTAATGACTTATTGAGTTCTTTTAGATTTTCGACTTCACATTCAAACTTGCCTATGTCCTCAGTGCTGATATCTTGATCCATTGTTATGTCTTACTCCTTAGTCTGTCTGCTATATTATTATTCAATGACTGAAGTGACATTGCCGAAATACCAGAAGCTTTAGCTACCATATCTTTCGCTGACGTTCCTACTTTGCCGATATATCTTGCCAAAATAGGTTTCATTGTATAGTCGGTATAATCAATATACTTCCTTATCTTGGATTGCAAAATTCGGCATTCTTGGCTATCCATTGCCACATGTTCCACATTGAACTTTGTTT
This sequence comes from Pteromalus puparum, assembly GCA_012977825.3. Classification (NCBI taxonomy): domain Eukaryota; kingdom Metazoa; phylum Arthropoda; class Insecta; order Hymenoptera; family Pteromalidae; genus Pteromalus; species Pteromalus puparum. Next base: position 26,262,918 of record CM053168.1, on the reverse strand, counting down.
TATATTTTTCATTACTGTAAGCACAGTTTGCACATTTGACCTTATTTGCTTGACAATCTACTGTTTTATGATCACCAGCACACTTTAGGCAAACAGCTTTATTTGTACACTTCCTACCGTTGTGGCCAAATCTGCTACAGTTAAAGCATGGTTTAACATTACAATAATCATATACTCTGCAGTTCTGGTATCCTACAAAAAGTCTATTCTTGTTTTCTCTAATGTGTTGGTATAACTCAGCAGGAACTTCCAATATCACAGACTGCGATCCAGTTTTACTGTTCTCATAGGAATTCAAAACAACACATTTTTTTTTTAAAGCACCAAAGTTCCTTTCGTTGATGTCTAGTTCAATACTAGCATTGTCCATTTTTCCAGGTTATTTAATCCTACAACTTTAACTTTAGGATTTATAACTTGTCTGTAACGGTTCGACTTTCCCCGTGTGTTGAGTAGTTGGCCGGACGCCAGGATTTGGTTAGGGGAAAGGTTAATTGAAGAGACTGTTTATGCAATTAATAACAAAATAGATATATTCTAATAATTATGATAACAAGTTGATAGTTCAATTATTAGTCTCCATCTGGAACAAAAATCGAAATCGCGGTTTGTTTAGAATATTTCGCCTTTACAATCGGTTTAGCTTAATCTAGTGCGGTCAACGGTACATCAACACGGCGTTGCCGGAGTTACGTGGTTTCCGTGCATTTGTCGGTTTAGCGGACGCGGTATCGGAGTTTCGGACGGTGACACGGGTTCGGGATATCGACGGGTTTTCGGAGGTTAGGTATCCCTCGAGTCCATAGAGTCGTGAGCGCACGGCTCTACGGATCGAGGTCGCTCGTCTCGTTCTTCTCCTTGTCCTGTATGCTCATAGTGACCAGGCAAATCTCGAGAGGTCGGCATGTGGTCGGTTTCGCACGGGTAGGAGTCGGCCGCTGTTTCGCCAGGACGTGTGCTCACGACGGCAACTCGGAGTTTCGGGTTCGCTAACAGTGTCGTCACGTGTGCTCACGAGACGTCGTTGGCGTCGGTCTATCTCTAGCTGTTCCTCTCGGTAACGTGTGCGCACGATGTCGCCAGGAGTTCAGCTCGAGTAGAACTGCCCGCTGTGCCGCGCGGCACACCTTATATAGGTGTGTTCGCGGCGCGCCGCTCGCGCCGCCTGGCGCGTCGCCGCTGAGTTACTAGTAGATTCTCGCGCTCGTGCGGACTCGCCTTTGTTCGCTGCGCGCGCGCGCTCGCTGGCGTCAGCTGATTGACTCGGAGCCGTATTTGTTTAATTCGTGTGCGAGACTTATGTCTCGTCACAGTTCTTTATTTACATCACATACCTCAGCAAGTTTACTTTTTAATAATTTATGTGCTTTGGTGACTTTTTCCTCATTCAATAAGTTTATGACTATTTCATCTTTTTTCTTGATAACCTTCTTCGTTTGTATTGATTTATCCTTTATCAAATAGTGAGATACCTTTTTGTTTAATTCATCAATACTCTCATCATCTTTTTTTTTAATATAATATTAGGAACACGTTTTGTCTTTAGGATAGTTTTGGTACTTGATATAGCTTCAGCAAAAGTTTTGCTTTTAATCGTCGGTATTTCATTTCTATTCTTGTCTAATAACTCCTTTAATAATTGATTATCTCTTAATTCTGTATTTATCTCCTTTAAAAAGGCATTTTCAAGTTTTAAGTTGGTATCCATTGATTCACTATTACTTTCTGTTAGAACATTTTGAAAATCTTCTAGTATCTGTTTCCTAATTTCTTGATTTTCAAAATGCTTTACTTGAGCAATTACAATCCTCGCATCATTACTCAGCAATTTATTGTCTACTTTTGAGGTTAGGTCTAGATTCTCGTGTTCATGACAGATTCCTAGAACTTCACTCAATAGCACTGCTTTGTCATTTCTCACAAAATCACTAGTATAGTATACTTCTTCACAAATAATACACACTACTACTTTAACTTTTTTATTTGGATGATTTTTATAAGTTTTGGTAGGATCACCACGCGGCAAGCCTCCGCTCGCCACGGCCATCTTGGCCCGAATGAATTTTAAAACAATATTTTATTTATGAGAACAATAAATTTCGTTGGAGGAAGCTACGTGCCAATGAATTGGCAGCGGTTTCTAATTCTGTTGATAATTTTATACTTTTTTCTGATCTTCCAACATAAAAATCATAATCTGAATCATTAGTGAATCATATGGACAGGGTAAGTGAGTTCTTCGAACTTGTACTCACTTACCCTGTAAACTATTAATTTCAAATATAATTAATTAATCAGACTTTTAATGCCCCAATATGGGAAATGGTGGAGGGGTGGTGGGGGGGGGGCTTTGGATATTTTCAAAATCACATAAAAACGAAACAATTCTACGTTATTTGGGGGGGGCCAGGTGGGGGGGGGGGGGGGTGGTGAGGGGAGTCTTGCCAAAATGACTATATAATATAGGACTATATAATATAAGTGTCGTTTTGAGCGTGACGATTTTGCTATAGTATACATTACACTTTTTTCAGTCTAGCCCTCATCCGCCAAGTGCGCATAACGCGCAATAAGGAACTTCGTTCCAAAAAATATACGTATTGTAACAGGGTTTTCGAGAACTAAAACTCACAAAAGTAAAGCGACAAGGAAAATGAGACCCTACGTCACCGAGATCTCAAGGTGTACGCTCTCACCACTAATCTAGGAAAATTTTTTCAAACCGTTGTAACTCGACTGCACCGTATGTAACTTTTAAAGGAATCATGATGGTTATAAATAATAAGAACTACTTACTATGTGAATATCAAGTTTTTTTTACTATCAATTTTCTGGGACAAAAACTCAATTATTGAAAAAAAGTTTTTGTTTTTTTCCTAGGAAAGTTTTTGGTAACTGAAAGTAAGATGCATATGTTTCTGCGTAGATCGACGCTGTAGTCCAACGTATCTCAGGGATCTGAAAATGAGCAATTGAAAGAGCTACGCGTTAGTGCACCTGACAAAACAGATTTGAGGATCACTGAGTCTCTCGTACTGCCAATTTGCTTCTAATTGATGTCGTTATTAAGGTTTTAGCCATTCTCGATCTGGTACTATTCAAAAGCGACATCCTTCGAGGTTCGTAAGCTCTCAAGTAAAGCCCTAAATAATCAGATTGATACTCCGTCTCCACTAACGAGCATCGAGCCCTAGAAATTTACCTTCGTCGTCCACCTAATAAATTTGGCTGTGGCATCTGAATCAAATAAAAGAATTTTTGATTAAAAAGAAGATCGGCGGCTATCAAATAGTGCGTAACGACTGTAGACTTAAGAGCACCAAAAATTGGGCTTTTATTTAAGGAGTCGTGTAGCTTGTCACATACGTGTCGGCTTCAATTACTGCAACGGAACGATGTCCGTCGCATGATCCCCTTTTCGTGGGCATGGGGATTGCACCGCAATAAATAACGCGATCGTCAGTCGCGGGCGCGAGCATGTCAGCGCTGCTGCGACAGCGAGCCTGACGTTGTACACGAGAGTGAGAGAGAGAGAGAGAACGATGTGTGAGCGCGGCATCGCGGCGAGCCAATCCGGGACGTACGCGAGCACCACGAGACTTCTTTCCGAGTTTTTTTTCCTTTGTTCGGGATTTCCCTGTGGACGAGCGGATCCGTATATCGCCGAGAGCGCTTTTCTACCCTCCGGAGGGTCGCGATAGCGTCGGGACCGCGAGTTCGGTGGTGTGTGAAGAGTTGTGCGATAGAGGGAGAGCGAGCGCGAGCCAGGTTGCAGCAGCAGGACGAGATCCTGAACGAGAGGACGCCAGAGAGAGAGGAAGGCGAAGAATCGACGCGGGCGAACTAGTGGTGAGCGGGGGCATCGGTATCGAGGAGGCAAGGAGATCGAGGAGATAGAAAGAGATAGACGTGGTGTGAGAGTGCGCGGAAAATTGTTGCGTGAGAGTAAGCGAGCGCGAGAGAACAAGGGGAGGAAGCAGTTGTAGGAAGAGTACGAGAAAACGCGAGCATCGTGCGGGAAAAAAAGTTGCGAATCTAGCCGAGAGCTGAAAAGCGAGACTCAGAGCGATTCGGGGAATTCGGGCCGCTTTGTTCGCGGCGCGCGCAAGCGAGTGGGGGAGGTAGACCGGGCAAGCGGCGAGCGCGAGGGACGGAGCCGGCCGATCGTTCCGGGCGGGCGCTGCTTTACCGACTCGGAGCGAGTTGGGAAGAAGAGAGAGAGAAAGACGTTTCGTGTGTGAGGGTGAGAGAGACGGCAACCGGCCCATCGTCGCGCGGTCGCAGAATACGGCGTGAGAGAGCGAGTGTGCGTGACAGTGTGTTAGCGGGCTAGAGCGAGCGGCGCGCGGAGATTTTGTATTGGTAAAGCGAATAAACGGAAAATTGTTGAGGAATTTCAACGCTTATTTCATTCTAATTTCCCTGAAACCCCGCGGGGCTGGTCTAGCGGGACCCTCTCCAAGAATCGCAAATAGATTTCGGAAAAAATTAAACTTTTAAAAAATTATAGTGACGCGAGTTCGGGACCGAGACGATGGAAGAGCCAATTTGTCTCTCGGGTTCTTGCCACGTCACATTACAAAATACTCCGGTGCTCCAAAATCACTGAAATCGATGAGGACGAATTTATTATCCTAGAATTGTGCATTGAAAATAACGAACGCTTCCTTTTTCAGATTTGGCCATAATGTTACAAAATGCCATAATGAGAGCATTTGTTTAAAATGTGCTCAAACACGATCTCATCACACAACGATCTCATCAACCACACACATACAATAAAATATCCACGTCCACGTATAAATGCCCAAACTGTGTATTCAGCAATAAGAAATACAAGTCCGAATTCGACACCAACCACGTAGCCATGGATTGCAACAAGTGCACAATTTTAAAGGGCAAGGTTAAAAAATACATAGATGTGACAGACTTTCTAATAAGACCTACTATACCGGCGTACATCGGTAATGTGGATAACTTTCAAGAAAATCGGTTAGCGTCGAGTTCCTCGCTGGCATCGCTTGCGTCACCGACTACGACACCGATGCCCAACAACAAAACAACACATCCTCGCAGTAGGAAAACTGAAAGCTAGAAGATGGAAGAATATCCGGATTTCAACAAAGTATTACGAGCAGAAAGTATCTTCTATGACTTTAATTCACTTAACACTTATATAAGCGGCGATGAAAAATTAATACTGTACGTAAAGTCTTAATGCGAATTTTAACAAACTTGAAGTGCTGATTAAGGCTATGACTAACACGCCGTATGTGATAATATGTGCTAAAACATGGAACCTAGAGCATCATCAATTCTATCAACTGAAAGGTTATAACATTTACTATAATCAGAGCAAAATCAACAAAGCTGATGGTGAAGTTATGCATGTTAAAACAAATGCTGTTGAGAAAACTAAAACCGTAGTAGTTGATGGATTGAGAGTTTTAAGTTGCAACATAAAAATAGAATCAGACAGTACTATTAAGGTCTCTGCACTATATAAACCACATGATTTACAGAAAAGTAAATGTATACATGCACTAAAAAAATATATACGAGAAGGTTCGAATATTAAAAATCATCATATGGTTGAAGATTTTAATATTGACTTAATAAATTTAGATAATATTAGCCAGGAGTTTTTAAATAATTTTTTTAAGAATGGATGTACCCCCTGCTTCCAAACAGTAACATAACCGTCTGATAGGCAGTGCAGTGGTATCTGCATCGACAATATTTTTGCAAAAATAGGCCAGGCAACAGAGCAAAATTATGCCCATTTTGGAATATTAAATTTAACAAAAAACCAACTGTGCTATTATGTCAAGGGCAGTTAGTACAAGGAAAATGCACACTTTTCAACTACTAAATCATTATTATATCTTTTTTATTAACAAATAAGTGCAAAACATCGCACATTTTTTAGTTTTGAAGTATAAAACGGAAACTATCGGAGGAATCTGAATGGTGCAACAGGATACATTGTATAGAACAAAATTACGAAGAGAATGAGACCTCGAATAATGCAATCGGACAATTACAACCGAAGTTATTGCAAAAAACCGCTGCCAAGTCATTGGCACTTAGCGTCCTCCTATTTTGCTAGTGGAAGATAATTACATGACACAATCAACTCATTCTTTGATTTAAATATTCGCTACTATGCGATACTAAAAGCATATGTTAGAAAGACACTCGTAAGGGGAGGGGTATCAGGGGAGTGGGGGTTAAGGTGGATATCAAAAGGATAGAGCTCCGTGAACTCCTAAAATAACTTACATATATCGTAATAAAAAAATACCAGTAATTGCGGAATCGTTAATAACGTTCCTGAAATATAACAGTATACGTACGCACGCATACACGCTCGAACGCACGCACGCACACACACACACAGACAAAACCATCTGCACAGACATTTTATAAAACCATGAAAACTCAAAAAAATATACTAAGCTTTAATTATCAAATTATATGGTTTAACAAAAATAATAATGTTTAGTCATACAGAGTATACAGGGTGAGAGTTGAAGAATTTGAATCTTAATATCTTTTAAACTAAAAGGTTTCATAAGCTACAAAAAGAACCTAGCCGAAGTGATCAAAAGATCAATCTTTTCCTAAAATTTCAACTCAATTTAAACCTTTTTACTCCCGTAATCGTACGACCATTTAAAAAACATTTTTTAGTTTTGATTTTTATCTCAAAATCTAGTCGCAAAATTGCTTAAAATTTTACAACTAGTAGATATCGTTGTTTTTTATTGTCATGAATTTTTTCAAAACATTTAACTATTTATTTTTTGAGTTATATAGATTTATCGAAAAATTACCTTTTATATCATAAAAAATTCTTTTAGATACACTATTGTTGAATATATTGTATAATCATATCATTATAAAAAAGCAAAAATAGTTTTTCAAAAATAGAAAAATGGCTATAATATGGCCATAAAATGGTCAGAATCATAAAACAAAAAACGACCTAAATTCAGATTAGAAAAAATATATGCATGTCAAATTTTATTACGATCCGTCGCATGGTTCCAAAATTATGTCGGTATACGTACACACACACACACACACACACCACACACACACACACACACACACACACAGACACACATACACACACACACACACACACACACACACACACACACACAGCCATCCGCACGGACATTTTCTAAAAACGTATGATTCGTACTCCAAACACCTCCAAATGCGTTTCCACGAAGTATTAGCAAAACTGAAAATTTTACTTATTACAAAGCTTCCTCTTGAGGAGGAAGCAAAAAAAAAAACAAAAAAATCGTCGTTTTTAAAAATAAATTCATTATTTCAAATAGTTTTTACGCAATCGCAGTTCGAAAAATTTTATTCGATTTTTTCGCGGAGGGCTGGATACTCGTGTGATCATCCGATCGAACTTTTTAAAAAAAATTTAACAGGGACTGCATGTTTGGGCTTCCCCACTACTCCGCTGTCTTCGCGAGCTCAGCCGATTCTACTCATGGTCACCTCCAAAATCGCTAAAAGCAGTTTTTTTGCTGTAAATCAAACTTCAAGCATTCTACAAAAAAAGTTAAATGAAAAAGTTGTAGATCTTCAAAAAATACAACTTTTTTTCATCAACATTAAATCATGAAAATGCTTATAACTCGAGTTTACAGCCCAAAATCAATTTTTTTGCAGCTAAAAATCCAATTATTTGCCATAATACTTTGCGGATTTACGTTTTACATGAAAATATTTAATATAAAAGTTATGGGCATTGTCAAAATACAACTTTTGACTGTGGCAAACATTTTTTTCAACACTTTTTGACATACAACAACCCTAGAAGCGATTTTTTGATACATACATTCAATAATAACTTCGCTGCAACATGCCCCATCTGACCCGAATATTTTCAGGAATTTTTACATATTTTTAAAAGCGGAAAGTTATATTTTGGCCTTTATGTCGTACATATATAGAAGATTAAACCACTTATGAGGCACGACATCTAAGTGCCTCATAGTTTCGTGCGGTGCGAAAAATGTGTGAGATATATCAGCCTGCTGTGAGAAGCCTGACACATCCCTCTAAACTATACTATCACAATCTATTTTCTAAATTAATAGTAAATTATGCAACAAGGGACTAAAGAAGTAGATTATTCCTTCGGTTGAAACCCACCCGCGGGAATAATCGACTTTAGTCCCGTGTTGCATATAGAACTTTATTCACGACTTAAAGGGGTCTCAAACCCATTTCTGCGAACCTTGCGGCCGGTAGTGCAGCTAGTGCTTATAATAACCTCTGGTGCCATCTGGCGTCAACCACTACAAAAATTTGCAATATCGAAACTCACACTGCGTGTTGCCGTACACGCAGATTTGATATAACGAAAAATGCCGCTATACATAATGATCTGTATTTCGTATATACATCACACGTGTGTCGACTACACGCATTTTTTACAATAAAATAACTGTGCATTTCGCATATACACGCGTGTTTCGAATACACGCTTTTTATATTATAAAAATTAATAAATAATTACGTATATTTCGCATATACACACGTGTTTCGAATACACGCTTTTCTTATGACAAAAAACTACTTTTGAGATGTGCTATTTTTTTTCCCAGAAATTTGAAAAAAATGAGTTTATTTATAAATGATGCATTGTATAAAGTTGAAACTTGGTATAAAAGCCCTTGTTATGTCTTTCAACAAATTTATACAGTTTAGAGACTTAAGCTTAACCAGAAGATCTAGTTTGTTCTAAATTGTCGCTTTTAGCGCAAGTGTTTTCGAACAAAGTAGATCATCTGATTATAGTAAGTGCATCAAACTGCTGAAATATAGTGAAATACATTACGAGGGCTTATTATATTAAGTTTCAAGTGTATACAATGCACCACTTTAGAGATACGCAATTTTAGTCAAAGAAATTAAAAAAAAAATTGAGTTTATGTACAAGTGATGCAATGTTTAAACTTGAAACTTGGTATGCAAGCCCCTGTTATATATTTCAACATATTTATACAGTATAGTGACTTAAGTGTAACCAGAAGATCTAGTTCGTTCTAATTATACGCTTTTGGCGCAAGTGTTTTCGAACAAAATAGATCTTTTGGTTACACTTAAGTCACTAAACTGTATAAATATGTTGAAATACATAACACAGGCTTGCATATCAAGTTTCAAGTGTATATGTTACATGAGGTTTGAGATATACAATTTTTAACCACACAAATCTTAAAAACTTAAATTTATATAGATGTGCTATATCATCATATAGACTTGCGACAAAATTTTGGCCTGCAAAAAGCTTTGGAAGGAACAAGAAGCGTCAGAAGCTACTTAATTAGCCGTATAAAAGGAGATGTACTAGTATAAGCAGCAAGTTGATCTTGGTCGAGGACCAGTAGGGAATCCTGAACATACAGCTGTTGCAGGAGTTGCTTGTATTGCAGCAGCAGCAGTTGACCAAGCTCGAGTAGCAGCAGCAGCAAAAGTTGTATGAATATAAGCAGCAAAAGCTGCACACACAGCAGTCGCAGCAGTGGCCCCTGAATATGCAGCTGGAGTACACTGTGGACCAGTAACTCCAGCAGCACTGGACTCCGTACTAGTAACAGCAGACCCTGGTCGAGGACCTACTGTAGATCCTTGATGTACAGCTGTAGAATGTATACCAGCAGCTTCCAACTTCAGGGTCGCCTACAGATGATTGCAACAGGTCAGCAAAGCTAACCAGGCCAGCAAACAGCGTGATTTCAGCTCCAGGGTTGTCTTCTGATGATTGAATCTGGTTCCAAGGTCATCCTCAGATGACTGAAGCCTTCAGAAACGCCAGCCATCACCACCAAAGAGCGTGAACCTGGTTTCAGAGTCGTCTCCAGATAACTGAAGCCTCTCGAAACGCCAACCAGCATCAGTAGCAGCAGACAGTTTTTATCCAGCTCCAGAGTCAACTTGTTTGTAGCCGTCAATGCCAACCTATAATGCACAGACAGTGGAAATCAGCTATAGAATCATATATACATAATAAAACAACGTAATCACTGATTTCACTGCACATAACACAAGAAATACTTGTGAATTTTGAGTGTCGACGAATCTTCATCCAGACAGTATGTCGGAGGAAGGTATCAGCACAGCCGTAGAAGTAGCAGCACAAACAGTGATATTTGGTCCACATCTAGAATGCATCTTGAAAGTTGCATGTATACGCAGCAGTGGAAGCAGCAAGGGCACCAGCATCAGCAGCAACAGGAGCAGACACCAAAACAAGGGATAACCTCCAAGCGCAAAAAGTCAAGTTTTTTTGCTGAAGTTGCATATTTTCTCCTACTGCAGCACTCTTTGACGGACTGACACTCACACACTGCATCGTAGCTGATATTCCGGAGCATCACTTTTATATACTTCTCGCACTGCATTAGAAGTAAACGAAGCACTGGCGAGTCTCGCCGTGAGCAGCAGATCCGCGAGCGAGATCGCGCTGAGCGGAGGCTGCTTGAAAA
>CM053168.1:26222895-26251256 GCA_012977825.3 Pteromalus puparum | reverse complement strand
TATATGCGCTTTTGATTAGCACACTAACACTGCTGTATCGCGTCGACGTGCTGCACTTATACAATCAATACCTTTGAATAACTTGAAGTTTAACCGAAGGAGCGAAGGCCGCGATGCAGCTTCAAAACGTCAAAACACAAGGCAGTAAGGCACGGCTGGCGAGTGGCGGCTGCGTGAACTTGTCGCCGCAGATGCCAGTAGGTCCCCAGATCGACGCGCAAAATGTATGCGCAGTCGTCGTACTCGCTTCGCCAGAGCCGCGGACAGAGCAACGAACAGCTGTTCGGCGTCGCTTGGATGATAATAAAACTATTGCTTCCTCCTCAAGAGGAAGCTTTGTAATAGTAAAATTTTCAGTTTTGCTAATACTTCGTGGAAACGCATTTGGAGGTGTTTGGAGTACGAATCATACGTTTTTAGAAAATGTCCGTGCGGATGGCTGTGTGTGTGTGTGTGTGTGTGTGTGTGTGTGTGTGTGCGTGTGTATGTGTGTGGCTACGTATACGACATAATTTTGGAACGCGATTGCGACGGATCCGTATAAATTTGACATGCATATATTTTTTCTAAAATTCTGATTTAGGTCATTTTTTGTTATTTATGATTCTGACGCATTTTAATGGGCCATATTTGAGCCATTTTTCTATTTTTGGAAAAAACTATTTTTGCTTTTTTATAAAATGATAATGATTTATACAATATATTCAGAATAGTGTATCTAAGAGAATTTTTTAATGATATAGAAGGTAATTTTTTCGATACAATCTAATATAATCAAAAAATAAATATGTTAAATGTTTGAAAAAATTTCATGACAGATAAACAAACGATATCTACTATTGTAAAATTATTAAGCAATTTGCGACTCAGTCTTTGTGAGATTTAAAAATTCAATAAACTAAAAAAATAGGTTTTTTAATGAGTCGTACGATTACGGGAGGTAAAGGTTTAAAATGAGTTGAAAATTTTATGGACAAAGAATTTGATCTTTTGATCACTTCGGCTAGGTTCTTTTTGTAGCTTATGAAACTTTTAGTTTAAAAGGATAATTAAGATTCAATTCTTCAACTCTCACCCTGTATACTCTGTGTGACTGAACATTATTATTTTTGTTAAACCATATAATTTGATAAATTAAAGCTTAATACATTTTGAGAGTTTTCGTGGTTTTATAAAATTTCAGGGTGCAGATGGTTTTGTCTGTGTGTGTGTGTGTGTGGTGTGTGTGTGTGTGTGTGTGTGTGTGTGTGTGTGTGTGTGTGTGTGTGTGTGTGTGTGCCGTGCGCGCGTGCGTGCGCGCGTGTGTGTGTGTGTGTGTGTGTGCGTAAGTATAACTTTTTATTCTGGAACTACGTGATCGATCGTAATAAGATTGGACGTGCATATATGTTTTCTGATTCTGAATTCGAGTAAATTTTCTTTTAAGATTTAGACTATTTTATGACCATTTCATGGCCATTTTTCGATTTTTGAAAAAATATTTTTGCTTTTTATTATGATATGATTTATACAATATATAGAACAATAGTGTACCTAAAAGACTGCTACCCACAAGTTTGGAATATTTTCCCCCTTCTCTGACGCCCGCGCTCTCTCGTCTTAAGAGAGCTCGGGGCTTCAGTCCCGAGCGGATCTCCGGTGAGACCACTCTCCCAGGAGCTATGGAATACAGAAAACTATTACGAGGGTCTAAAAGGCGACTCTGGGAGTACGGAAATGAGCTTTCGAATTTTAATAGGCGATTATAAGAGTATAGAAAACAACGTCAAGGGTCTGAAAGGCGGCTGTGGGTATGTTAAAATCGTGAAAAAATTATTTTTTACAAAAAAATGAAGCCACCCGCAATTTTGTAACTTGCAGTTGTTAACGTTATTAACGATTCCGTAATTACTGGTATTTTTTTTGTTACGATATATGTAAATTATTTTAGGAGTTCACGAAGCTTTATCCTTTTGATATCCACCCTAACCGCCACTCCCCTGATACCCGCATTTGCGGGAGTAAAGTAACTTTATTCCCTCATTTGCGAGAATAAAGTATGTTGAAATATTAAATTCATTTCGTCAAACGTATGTAAAAGCACAATTAAGCAGTTAATAAACTCGGAAGAACGGCACAGCTAAGCAGTGCAACAAACTGTGAGTATGTTACGTCCTGACTACTCACTCTCGAATAGGCAGAAACGTGTGTAGTGGCGAGGCTGGAAACAATGTTAATTCGCGCCTAACACTCACTGTTAGTATAAATAAATAAAAACACTTCCCACGTAAAAAAGCACACATGGGAACCATGTGGGAACCATGAGGATTCTATATCGTTCCCACATGGATCCCACGTGGTTCCCATAGGGAACCACATGGAATCCACGTGGGCTTTTGCGGTGGGAGCCCACTGGGATCCCACGAGAAACCACATGATTCATACATGGTTTCCACATGAATTTTATGTGATCACCACAACCTATAGGTAAAATAATTTGATAGAATGCAAGTTGTGAGACATGGGAACCATATGGGAACCACATGGGAACCATATGAGAACCACATAAAAACCACATAATTTCCATATGGTCTGCTAAAAATAAAATTTTTTATTTTTTTGTTAAACAAAGTTATTAAAAACAGAAATTTTCAAGCTTAGTCGTCCAGTATTGGTGTTATCATCCGGATGGTAATGAAGCTATATGTACATATATGTACAAATATGAATCTTCTAGGTCCTATATAACTCAGCGTTATAAAAAATTTGATACACAAATGACGTTAGACGAATGGACAGCGGAAGGCGACGAAACATTTAATAAATTAGACTGGCGCCTTCGCAGAATGGACGACTTTGAGGTTATGCTTGATTAGCCGTGAATTTCGTACCCTTCCATATAGCCGTTCTAAGAACATGTTAGAAATTCACGTTACATAAACACACTAATTGATCGCACGTGTTATTCTACTACAGAATGAGATTCGACGACACGATAATTGTGAGATTATGCGAGAACAGCGCTTTGAAACGTACTTATGTGCTGAAGCTAATACAGTGGTGGTCTTGTCTCGTTTCAATGCCGGTATAACATTCAACTTGTCCCGTGGAAATCGGGAATAACGATAGACATGTACATACTTATTCATACGAATCCAAATAGCTTATGTAGCTACACGCGAAATTGAACAAAGGAGTAGAAATAAAAAAGCTTTGAAACACTAGGGATAGATACAAGGTGTGCTTGCTTACTGTTCGTCCTGGTAGATGAAGTGAACTTGCTGATATTGATGATGATATGCTCGTAAATCTGTGTTGTGGCGGAAGTTCACGGCAGCTTTTGTTTTACACCTTCACAGGTCAACGCACGTTCGTTTGCAAAGCCGGACGATGCGCGAGTGCAACCGGCAGCGATTAGGATTACCGATACGGTATGACGATACCTACACCGTATGTCTTCACGTATATCAGGCGCAGGCACAGGCGGCAGGCGGCGGCCGATGAAAAGTTGCTGCGTTTTGTTGCGAGAATATAGTGGTGCTGTTGGCACCATATACATATAGGGGTACCTAACGCATCGGCTGCAATTGCGGTCTGTCGGTGCTGCCAATATGTTTTACACGTTCGTGAATGTCTTATATGTATAAAAGATCTTGGAGATAGAAGTGCCAGATATAAAAGTCNCAGCGGAAGGCGACGAAACATTTAATAAATTAGACTGGCGCCTTCGCAGAATGGACGACTTTGAGGTTATGCTTGATTAGCCGTGAATTTCGTACCCTTCCATATAGCCGTTCTAAGAACATGTTAGAAATTCACGTTACATAAACACACTAATTGATCGCACGTGTTATTCTACTACAGAATGAGATTCGACGACACGATAATTGTGAGATTATGCGAGAACAGCGCTTTGAAACGTACTTATGTGCTGAAGCTAATACAGTGGTGGTCTTGTCTCGTTTCAATGCCGGTATAACATTCAACTTGTCCCGTGGAAATCGGGAATAACGATAGACATGTACATACTTATTCATACGAATCCAAATAGCTTATGTAGCTACACGCGAAATTGAACAAAGGAGTAGAAATAAAAAAGCTTTGAAACACTAGGGATAGATACAAGGTGTGCTTGCTTACTGTTCGTCCTGGTAGATGAAGTGAACTTGCTGATATTGATGATGATATGCTCGTAAATCTGTGTTGTGGCGGAAGTTCACGGCAGCTTTTGTTTTACACCTTCACAGGTCAACGCACGTTCGTTTGCAAAGCCGGACGATGCGCGAGTGCAACCGGCAGCGATTAGGATTACCGATACGGTATGACGATACCTACACCGTATGTCTTCACGTATATCAGGCGCAGGCACAGGCGGCAGGCGGCGGCCGATGAAAAGTTGCTGCGTTTTGTCGCGAGAATATAGTGGTGCTGTTGGCACCATATACATATAGGGGTACCTAACGCATCGGCTGCAATTGCGGTCTGTCGGTGCTGCCAATATGTTTTACACGTTCGTGAATGTCTTATATGTATAAAAGATCTTGGAGATAGAAGTGCCAGATATAAAAGTCAGTACCCCATTAAAACTTTCATTTGTCACATGTACACCAGTGACTAGTTTCAGCAGGCGCTAGCTGCGACGACGGTCTACACAAGGACAGTGGTCGTCTCTTGTAGCTGTTCGCCTCCACGCCGAGGACCTCGAGGATGACATCGCCCTGGTGTCCGTTAACGCGCGCATGCCTGCCGAGATTTCCTCTCACTCTCTCGTCTTTGCTCTTTACGACGTGACCGCGTTGTTAAAATTCTCCCGCTTCTTTCACCCTCGAATCGTTGCTCCATCAAAGATGCCACACGCGGTGACTCCTCGCGGCGATGCTTCTAGCTTCTGCTCCAGCTGAAGAAACAAGTGCCTTTGTCCTTGCCTCCCGCGAACTTCAGCTTGTACCTTCGGAACGAGAGTAACATACATCAGAAGATCGTTAATTATACAGCTTAGCTAAATTATTCCCGGAGAGAAGCAATAAACAGCAATGGTTGATTAGCGCGTGTATATCGCGAATTTCCATCCCGAGTAGTCCTTCTTACCTCCCGCGATGGAGCTACGAACCCAATCAATTTGGTCTACTCTATCTTGCTCTCTCGGTAAACAACAAACCTGAGGATCCGCTCGGGCGCGGGGAAAAACAGCCAGAGTCCGTTGTCGTCGTCCGCCGAGCTTATACGCTGAATCATCCGCGCGACGTTCTCGGCCCAGGCCCAGTCCGACGATCCCATTAGCCGGCAATATCTCCCGTGTGGTCACCAGCTTGCAGAGCAAGCCTAGCGAGCGCATTTCCGCACTGTAAGCCTCCTGCCGCGAGCGTCAGGACTCCACGTGCCAGGCCAGCTCGTGCGAGCCGTTTGAACAGATTGCCGAGATAAGGCCGGAGCAGTGATCCCAGTACCTTCTTGTCCTCCTCCATACCTGCAGCGCGTCCGCTTAGTTGAGTCATCAGATCGGATGAATTCACCTTTACGCGTATACTTATCGAAGTATAGCCACTTGAGCAGCGTCTTGGCCAGCGTCTTGGTCTCGTTCTCCAGGTCCAGGTACGCCGTGTCCCTGTCCTTCCTCACGACGTCGACGAGCACATCGACGGACCTGCGAAGTAAGCTCTGGCGCAACTCCTCTTGCGCTCGGCCTTGCTGGGTTGCCTCTTCCTCTTCCGCCTCCTATTGCCGAAGGACGTCACCTGCACCTGTTTCTTGGCCTGCTTGAGCACGAGCGTCATCAGGTAGACCGTTCTCGATACCCTCGCCGGCTTGCGAGTCCGTCGACAGGTCGAAGAAGGAACTCGACGGGCCGTCGATGTGTGCGGCGCTATCCCGAGACTCCAGTGTTGACTGAGATTCGGGAGCTCGAGCGAAGCGCGAGGGTGGTCTCGTCGTTGCGTGCCTGACAGGAGTAGTGGCCGGCGTTGGACGTTCTCACCTCCTGCGTGTAAATCGCCGGATTGAAGCTCTCCGGGTACAGGATGAAGGTACTCTCGACGATTCGAAGCTCCAATATCCTTTGAGACAGCAGTGCATCGCCTTAAAGGACAGTAGATTCGCGTTAGATAAGAATTATTATTAACAATTCATCTATACTACTTCATCATCAATAATCAATAATTGTAATATTCTAGTTAATATTTCATATTGATTGAATTATAAATTTACAAATTTTTATTCAAGTGATTGGTATTGATAAAATGGGAAGAATTGGATTACATGTTTTAACCTTCACAGCAGTTTCCATTCAATTACTGGCTGCTTTAAATTCTCATAAAGATTCTAAAACATTTCCTAAATCATACCAAGTCATCCACTTTTTGTTATTGTTGGTCACTTTAGTTCATTCTTATATGTAAATTTTACACTTAAATTTAACTCGTACACTTTAGAAAACAGGTTCCCCTATCGTTCCTACTTTCTGCTGAAGAATGTTACTATAGCCTCCTCGACCACTGTCAAAGTCTGATCCATATTCATTTCTCACCTAAAAGATAAACATCGTTAAGTAAACGGTTGTCAAGTAAATATGCGAATGAATTAAGACATCAACAAAATGTACTCACTTGTCCTCCAGTTTTGCCAAGTCCGTACTGTCTTCCCTCAATAAAACCAGCATCCCAATCTGTTCTTATTATTATATCATCTAGTCGTGTTCCATTTATATAACGTATACAGTTTTCAGCATCAGCTCTCAAGTAAGATTCCATAAAACAAAAACCACATGGAGTTTTCTTGTACTTGCCAGCCCCATTATGATTCTCTTGATATCTCCACATACTGAAATTGATCAAAACTTACATTTTTCAAGTCTTTACAATCTTCAATTTTATATTGACCAATTTTTTTATTCTCCAGCCATGGCACTAACTTTTCAACATATTATGGATCTGCTTCAAATACCGTATAATAACAGCCCATGATTAATATTTATACCTCATGTACCGTATACATATATTTATATATATAATTATAAATACAACAACAAAAATGATTATTTACCGTCAACTATTTTTGATTGATCTTTCCATTCAATCAGCTTCTTGACACTAAGAAGGATTCTTTTGATTTGTAAATAAAATATTGCATACCAAGAAATGGCATAAGCATTAACAGCTTGAGGTCCATACAAATCACGTAGGGAAAACCATAGTTTCAACTCCTAGACCGCTCAGAAAAGAGACATCACACTTGAGCTTTAATAAAATTTTCTCCTTCTTCCAGACATGTGCATATTTTTTACACTTGCAACGCCGACGCACCATGCACACCGTGTAAACACATAGTACCTAGCTAACCTAGCTCTCGCGTAAGCTTATAACAGCTGAGCCGAGCCGTGCCGTCTGCAGCGTGTAGGCTGGTTTCCATGAAGAAAAATAAACGAGTCTGTTCGTTTTTTTTATCGACAGACTATCCGAGAGGCAGCACTGGCGCGCGCGACTCGAGCGCACTCGAGTGTACTCGAGTGCTCGAGAGCGCACTAGGTCAAGCTAGGTGAGTCTAGAGCGCTCTGGGCTAACCCAGACGTACCTAGCTTGACCTCGCGCGCACGAGGCTCGATCCTATAATCGCTCGGGTCTACGCTATACTTGGGCTCCCAGCACTCGACTGCGCTAGCGTCCGGTCCGGACCCCGGACTCCGGAGAAATTTTCGAGTTGACTATGGTTGACAATGACAGCTCTCGCGCGACTCGAGAGCTCCCTCTAACAGCCAAGGTCGACACCAACGCTCGAGGCCGCTCTCGCGTCCGCTGGTTCCTGCGGCTATAATACATTATAATTCGTAGCCTATCGTATATTCGCAGCTCTATCGTAGCCGCGGTACATCTATATCGTGCGAGGCTGCTCTCGCGCTCTTACCCAGCGCTATAGCCACTGTGAATAAGCTAATTGAAACTTATGTCGACAATGAAACCATGGAATCTTTGATAAATATCCTAACTGTCGATCAAAAACAAATATTTGATTTAATTATAACAGACACAATTGACAATGTTGGTAAGAAATTATATTTTGTTGATGGTCCGGGAGGAAGTGGCAAAAGTTATTTACACAATGTTATTATTAAATATTTGATATCATTAAATATAACTTTTCTAACAATAGCATGGACTGGTATTGCTGCAAATTTGTTAATCAATAGTAAAACCGTTCATAGTACGTTTAAATTACCATTAAATATTAATTAACAAACAACATGTAATATTTCTCCCAATTCGAAATATGAAATATTTTTAAAAAATGTTAGAATTATAATTTGGGATGAAATATCAATGGTATCTAAACATGCTTTCGAAGCAATTGATACATTTTTACGAGATTTATGTAGTAATAATAATCCTTTTTGTGGAAAAATTATTGTTACATCTGGTAACTTTAGACAAACACTTCCTATAGTACGTCATGGTAATCGAACAAAAATAATGGAATCATGTGTAAAAAGAAGTAAATTATGGTCATTTTTCATGAAATTATCATTAAATGAGAATTTAAGATTGCCAAATAAAGATTACGAATTTAAAAATTGGCTTCTTGATGTGGGAGAAAATAAAAACGCAACAAAATTTGAATTACAAAATAATGTTAAAAAGATTCCTAAAGAATTGATTTGTAATAACGATCTGATCACAGAAATTTTTGGTCATAAAATTGATCCAAATGATTTATCGTTAAAAAACAAAGTAATTTTATCACCGTTAAATTCTGATAGATTAAAAATTAATGAAAATATTGTTGAAAAAATTGATGGAAAAAAATTTGTCTTTTATAGTGATGATAAAACCGAAAGTGAAAATGATGACAATCTTATAAACTCAATACCAACTGAATTTTTAAATTAATTGACACCAAATGGATTACCACCACATAAATTAATCTTAAAAAAAGGGGCCATAGTTAGTTGTTTGAGAAATTTAGATATCAATGGTGGTCTTTGCAATGGAACAAGAATGATAATTAAAGATGTTAAAAAATATTTATTAGTCGGGGAAATCATAACTGGTAAGTATTCTGGTATAATCGTCTTATTACCACGAATCGATCTAAGTCCATCATTAGAAGAAATACCATTTCGTATGATAAGAAGACAATTTCCGATTAGATTAAGTTTTGCTATGACTATAAACAAATCTCAAGGACAATCTTTTGACAATGTTGGAATTTATTTACGAACTCCAGTATTCAGTCATGGTCTCTATCAAGAGCGACATCAAGACACAACTTAAAGTTATTTCTAAGTAAAGAGTCTATTTATGAACACAATGACGATTTATTAAACATTAAAAAAAACGGAGAAAACTAAATATTGATACGGAAATATATACGAAAAACATAGTATATTCGGAAATTTTTTCAAATTAATAAAATTGTTGAAAAATAAATAGAATAAAATAAATTTTATATATACTTTTAATCGTTTGGCTGAGTTATCGCCATTATAGAGACTGAATATATATATTGGTTGGCTGAGTTATCGCCATTAAAAAGTCTAAATATTGATATCAATATACAAATAGTTCGGCATAGTTATTTAAAAATATAATAATTTTTAATATTTTCTTATTTTAAATTATGTTTCACGTTAAAATTTAATAAGAAAAACAGATAATACAAGAGTAAAACTACCATTATTTACGTCAATTACTTATGTAATACATAGTACATAAAATAATGAAATAAAATAAAAAAACTATTAAATGGTATAATAAAAAATTGAAATCCGGGCGTTTTTATTAGAACATTTATATCTAATAATTACGACAGTCTCAACCCTGTCAAACGCAGAGAGCAATTTTTATTTATACTATAATCTAAAATTTTATCATAAATTATTATAATTTGAAATAAAATATGTACTTTATGTTCAAGAAAACCTTCACAATGGCGAAATGCCATCTACAGATAAAAGCACCAGATATCGATTGAAATTACCGTCAAATATCCTACACTTCTCGTAGACGATGTCCAGGTGTCAGGACGACTCCTAGGATGACAAGACATCGTCTACAAATGATACTATTAGATATCGATTGAAATTACCGTCGAATATCCCATACATCTCGGAGACGATGTCCAGGTGTCAGGACGACTCCCAGGATAACAAGACATCGTCTACGAATAAGTGCACTATATGTATATATCTTATAAAAACCAGAAATATCAACTTATTTACTAAATTATTGTTGTATACATATATATATCATATCCCTTTCATATTTCTTATCATGATTATCCCCAGCATCCTGAAATCTGGACCACATCTGATAATTTCTATTTGGCATTTTTATACATATAATCTTGTACGATTAGTGTATCAAAAAAGAATTGCATTTTTCCACATCAATTAAAAGTTATTCATGTTTGTACGTACGTACGTACGTACGATTTTTAAGCTTATATTTACCGTTAATGTTTATAAAAACTAATCATTTAAAAATTTAATTTTTGTGATGAATCTATGTGTTGATATACAAAGATTACAATAATTTAAAAATAAATTATTTTTACAAGATATATCTACATAAGGTAGGGATGTTTACAAAAGTCAAAATTATCAAAATTAAAGAATTTTAATATTATGTAGATAATATAGATATGCAAGGAATCGAGTTACCGGCATCCTTGAAAAATATTCCACGATTCGAGAGACAAAACACTAAAATCTCAGTAAATGTTTTTGGATTAGATAATAAAATCATTTCACCTCTCTATTTGACTTCAGATAAAAAGAGTAATATAAATCTTCTGCTACTTACAAAGCATGGTGATGAAATTGATGAGTTTAAATCACACTATGTGTACATAAAGAATCTATCACGGTTAATTAAATGATTTGAGTAAAAAAAGAAGAAAACTACACGTGTGTGATAGATGTCTGAATTTTTTCTACACAGAAGATAATTTGACAAGGCACGAAGAACATTGCAAAACATTAAATAATTGTAGAATTCGTCTTCCTCATGAAAATAATGATGTCATAGTATTTAAAAATCATCGCTATAATGGAAAGTTACCTTTTATAATCAATCTATGCAGACTGTGAGTGTCTGCTTAAGCCGATGAAACATGATGAAAAAATTAACACTCAATCAGTACAAAGTCATGAAATTTATAGGTTACTACCTTAAATGCAGCTTTGACGACTCGTTATCGAGATATGATTTTTATAGAGGGCTTGAAGCTTCAAGATGGTTTGCTGAGCAGTTAAAAAATATTGAAAAACAGATAACTGCTTTACATGAAAATCCTCTACCTATGCCAGTTTTATTTCAAGCTGAAATAACGGATTATTATAATTCAAATACTTGTCATATATGTAGAAAAACTTTAAATAATGACGTCAAGGTGCGTGATCACTGTCATCTTACTGGAAAATATCGAGAACCTGCACATGTTAGCTGTAATTTAAATTATCAAGATTCAAAAGTAGTACTAGTCGTGTTTCATAATTTGAGTGGTTATGATGCGCATTTTATCATATCTGATATATCAAATCATTTTCCAGGACAAATTGATTTACTACTTTTAACAAAGGAAAAGTATATTTCACTTACAAAACATGTTGAAAATAGCAAAGTTAAATTCAGATTTTTAGATTCGTTTAGATTTATGCCTTCATCACTTGATAGGTTAGCATCATATCTGCAAGATTATAAAATTGTAAATGAAGAATTTAGTCATCTTAGCAGAGAACAAATTGGTTTGTTAACGAGAAAAGGTGTTTTGCCTTATGAATATATAAGTTCATGGCAAAAGCTAGAAGAGTGTAAGTTACCTGAAAAAGAGGACTTTTTCAGTACTCTCAATGATTCACATATATCTGACAAGGATTATGAGCATGCCCAAAATGTATGGAAGACGTTTAACGTAAAAACACTTGGTGAATATTCTGACCTCTACATGAAAACTGATGTCTTGCTACTGGGTGACGTTTTCGAAAATTTTCGAGACCAGAGCATGAGTGTTTACAGTCTCGATCCTGCTCACTATTACACTACGCCAGGCTTCTCCTGGGATGCAATGCTCAAACATACGGTTGTACAATTAAAACTTTTAACAGATATCGATATGGTACTTTTCATTGAGCGTGGAATCCAAGGTGGTCTAAGTCAGTGTTCAAATCGTTATGCAATAGCAAATCATAAATATATGCTCGATAAATATGATAAAGATAAAGAAAATCAGTACTTGATTTATTTAGATGCAAATAATTTATATGGACATAGCCTTTCACAATATCTTCCACACGACGAGTTTGAATGGCTTGACGATTTTAATGATTTCGACTTATTTACCACAGCACCTGATGATCAATATGGCTACATTTTAGAAGTTGATATAGATTATCCAAGCCAGTTGCATGATAGTCATAACGATTTACCGTTCTGTCCTGAGCATGCAAAACCTCCAGGATCTAAGCAAGAAAAAGTTTTGGCTACTCTTCATCCGAAAAAAAATTACGTTATTCATTACATTGCTCTAAAACAAGCTCTCGCACACGGTTTACAACTTTTAAAAATCCATAAAGTTCTGAAATTTAAACAATCACCATGGCTTAAATCATACATTGATTTAAATAGCAGTCTAAGAGCTTCTGCAAAAAATGAATTTGAAAAATTTGTTTTCAAACTCATAAACAACGCAGTGTTTGGAAAAACTATAGAAAATGTTAGAAAGCGTGTTTCAGTTAAACTTACGAGTAAATGTTGGAAAATGAGGTAAAGCAAAGAATTATAATAAACAATAATTGAGTATTTATTAGACTTCTTCTTCTACAACTACTATGTATAACACCGTGTACACCATGTGTACTATGCGACGGCTCGAATCCAAGAGAACGATGTGCGAGACTCGTATAGTCTCGGCACCGCTACTAGTCATGTGACTTACACGCATACCGCGAGAGGGGATACTTGCATATGTGCACTCGTTAGCGCGCTCACTCATTCTCACGGGCTACACACTATACCTTCTTACTGGCTACACTTTCTGTATAGTACACTATATTTCAACACGCCTCCTTGGTCTGTACGGAGAGTATATTTTACAGTACATTTAGGTTATCTCTAAACTTTTCAAACTTTAGTTTACATAACGACTTGGTAAAAATATCCGCAACATTTTCATTAGTAACAATTTTACAAACTTTAATCAAATTTTCTTTTATGCTCTACATGTACAGTATGATACTGTATTGCAATGTATTTTGAATGCTTTGTCATGTTTCCATTTTTAGCAATATTTATAGCACCTGAATTATCCTCATAAATTTTTATCGGTTCTTTTACAATTATTCCGAATATTTTTACCAACTCTCTGATATATTCGAATTCGCTTACAACTTCTGATAATGCTACATACTCTGCGTATGTTGGCGCTTTAGAAATATTTTTTTGTTTTCTTGACTTCCAGTCAATTACATTTTCGAACATTCTGATAACATAACCTGTCGTAGATTTTTTATCAATAATATCACCAGCCCAATCTGCATCCACGAAGCAGTCTATAGTATTATTACAATTTCCCTTTCTTTTATAGTTTAAACATAAGTCTTTCGTTAAATACAAATATTTTAGTACTCTTAAAGCATATTTCCAATGTTAAGTAGTTTACACTAAAACTTATATCTGGTCTCGTATTCGATCTTATATACAACAAAGCACCTATCAAGTTTTTGTACTTTATTTTTGACTCGCAATTTTCAGCCTTTTCGAGTTTTAGATTAGTCTCCATAGGAGTACTGTACAATCTACTATCTATTATTTTATATTTATCAGCTAGAGACTCGATATATTTCGTTTGACTTAGTTTCATTTCACATTTTTGTAAATTATCTTTACTCCAAAAATAAGAGGGCAACTGGTAGTATTTTGGAATTGGTAGTTGTATACAAGATTGCGTGTAAGGATTGTAATGCTACTTATGTAGGCCAAACGAAGAGAAGTTTAAAAAAGAGAATAGATGAGCACAAAAAAACTCCTCTTGACAAATTACTACCAATTCCTGCTCATATTAATAATTTATCACACAGTTTTGATTTTGATAACGTAAAGATTCTAGATAGAGAAAAAAATAATTTTAAAAGGCTAATTTCAGAAAATTTATTTATTAACATTAACAATAATAACATTAATAAAGAAGAGGATTTGAATACTATTAGTAGACAATATAATAGATTAAATAAATTTTTGAAATAAACCAGATTAATTTACGATATTAATTCTCTTTTTTGAATTTTTCTATACGCAATTGTGTAGAAGAACCTTTATATACAGGCTTCCGATGTTTGCGGGTATAAGTGAGCTTGGCGCTTTCTATGTATGCGTGTATATGTGAATTCATCCTCGCACGCACTCTGTACATACTTGTTGTCTTTCACATATAATGCTATAGACAGAGAGAGGACTGACGACGTATGAGAGACATATTTGTCTCTCTTACATTTATATTATTATTTATGGTTTGTATGAACAAAAACTACTGTAGTGTCGCATACATATGTTGCAAAGTATTATTGTATTTGTATTATTTTTTGTTAATAAAGGCCTGATGAGGTCCCCACCAGGGACGAAACGTTGCCAGCAATATTCTTGTTTTGTGTTTTGGAATTAATTTTCCATTAAGGGTTGCCCTCTTATTTTTGGAGTAAAGATAATTTACAAGTTTATAATGGAGAGGAATAACAATAATATTCATATCACATTTATTGTAGTCATAATCAATGTTTATACCTAGATATTCTTTAATTTTTCCTAAATCTTTCATTTTAAATTTATTATTTAAATCATCTAGATATAGCAAAAGATATATAACATCATCTCGTTTTCCATAGGTATATAAGCAACTATCAGCATTGCTTCTTTTGAATTTTAGTTTCGCTAAGTATTCATCAAAATATTCGTACCACGCTCTCGGACTTTCTCGTAGTCCATACAATGCTTTAAACAATTTACAAACTTTATTCGTTCCGTCATTGTAACCTTTTTGTTGATTGGCATATACCTCTGAGTTTATTTTACCATTTAGGAATGCTGTGACAACATCAATCTGTTCTATAATTAATCCGAATTGACAACAATAAGAAAACAAAATGTTTAATGTCTGCGTTTTTGCTACTGGAGCGTATATGTCATCAATACCATTCGTTTGTTGGAAACGTCTTACTACTAACCTAGCTTTAAATATATCATCAGATTTTTTCGTATAAACCCATTTTACATCCAGTACTTCTTTTCCTTTTTGTCTCTCAACTAATTTCCATGTTTAATTTTCATACAAGCTACTCATTTCTTTATCCATTGCATTTTTCCAACTATCGCATTCATTGCTATTCATCGCCTCCTCAAATGTACAAGATGTATCTACTCTACAATAATGTACGGATACTCTATTAGTACTATTTTCCGGGTATCTTATCGGACTCTTTTTCGCACGTGTTGATCGACGTGGAGTATTTGGTTTCAAACTATTTTTATCGTTATTTTTTACATTTGTTTATTCTTTCTCGGTTACATTATCACTTTCATCCGCGCTATCAAATACATCATCATCGATTTCGCTTTCGAACTCATGTTCGTACGCTGGACAATTATTTATGTAAATACCCTTTTCTGTAAATATTCTTTTGCAAATTTATAGAAACAATTATTTAGGTATTCTGTCCCATTATCGTATCCTATTGTTTTTACTCTTTTTCCTGTTAAGTTTTCTACTTCATTTACGTACTTT
This sequence comes from Pteromalus puparum, assembly GCA_012977825.3. Lineage (NCBI taxonomy): Eukaryota > Metazoa > Arthropoda > Insecta > Hymenoptera > Pteromalidae > Pteromalus > Pteromalus puparum. Next base: position 26,235,515 of record CM053168.1, on the reverse strand, counting down.
ATCATGCAATCATACATTTCATCTTTTGTTTTTATGCAGTAAATTTTGGCTATTTTGCTGTAATCGTCGATAAACGAAACAAAATATTTTTCACCGTTTGGACCCGGGGTCTTGAAGCTACCACAAACATCAGTGTGTATAACCTCTAAGATATCTTTCGTTCTTGTTCTGTTATTTTTAAACGGTAAATTATGCATTTTATTCTCTATGCAAATTTTGCACTTTAATATTTCCGATTCAAACTCAGTTGAATACCGGTCAACAACTGTTTTCTACTCAAAATGTTTAAACAGCCAAAATTTACGTGTCCTAACATTCTGTGCCATTTTCCTTTTTGCTCATTTCATTGCATTCAGCACTATTTACAGTCTTTTGTTCATTTTTCAATTTACTAGTAATTTTATAAGTACGATTCTCTTTATAAGCTACAGCAATCAATTTTTCTTTCTCATCAATTATTTTAGATATATTTCCTTTAGATATAATCATATTATAGACACATATAAAACATTTTTTATTAAAACTTTATTTTCTTTATCGAAAGCCCTGAAATATCTTACAACATTACCAATTTTAGTTCCTTCTAATTCACTACTATCTTCTAAATAAATTTGTTATGTGACAACTTTCCCGTGGCTATTATTCGAGATTTTATTTCGAATATAGCTTCGAGAAAGTTCCACATATAAAAAGCATAGCGAGTATTCAAGGCCACTAAAATATCAAGTGACCAAGAATCTCGCTAAGCTAAACACCTTCCCCGCCGACGGTTGCCTGCGCGCGTGCGATGCTGCGCTTGCAGTTTCGGCACTTGACCGTTGCCAGGCCCCGTAAGGCCTAATGAGTGCAACAAGCGCCGACGCTGTGACGTAGCGGCGGGGAAGTAAAGCTTGGGACAGCGTGGGAGGTCCGGAAGACTTCCGAGCGTCCCCAAGTCAAGCTACTCTGCACTCCGTGTCGAGCCAAGGTGCCGGACGGACCAGAGATTTTAGTTGAGTAGATATAGATTCAGATTTGAAGTATAGAGATTTATAAGTATATTCAACTTAGTACAGATAGAAAATTTTGCGACGATTTAATTTAAAAAGAGATTTAAAAAATAGTTGAATAAAGTTAATTATCAGTTGGACCAATAAAAATATATTTTTGAATCCTTTATTTGACTCGATACAATAATAATCTTCCAAGTACGTGCGGCCAAGCAGAGGTTATTCCAGAGACATCCACATAACAATCAGAAGGTAAGAAATTTGAATAATAATTTAATAGTGAAATACAAAAAGAGAGAGAGAGTTCAGTTTGGTCGCGGAGAGATAATTCCGAGTGAAATTCATTATCTCGATGCTGTATAGTGTCTGACGCGCAAGCTCAAACAAAAATAAAACAATTGTTTGCGGTTAAAAACCACGTAACAAAATTTTAACCGGTTTCTTTAAATCAATTTTCGAAATAACTATCGTTATTTACGATGTGGTCTGAACAACCACTGTCTAGCAACCAATTTATTTCATTACCTATAGTCTTTTTAGACCGGCGATGGCTCCGTGGTAAACCACCTGCCTCCCGGTCAAGGGGTACTGGGTTCGAGCCCCCATCAGCGCGATCAGTTTTTTCAGATCCGATGGAAATCTTACTCACGACCCCGGGTTTGGGAAAAGCGTAGGTGTGATGAGCCTACCCTGGAAACTTTCGAACGCTAAAATTCATCTAGAAACACAACACGATACGTTGTGAGGCCACGATCTTTCGAGTTTGAAAAAGCTACCCATTTATTTTTATTTTTTTTTTTTTACCTATAGTCTTTTTATTTCGCGCCGCATGCGCTGTTGCTATCCAGGTGCTGACATCGGACTCATACTGGCGCCTTGCTGTTGCTGTCGGAAGTTGCCGCGCCCTCTGCCGTAGTTGCTTCTTCCTCTGCTGCCGTGGCCTCGGCCTGTGTTGGACCTTGCTATGTTCCACCGTTGTGCGCTGCTTGGCTGCAATCTTTGCACTCTCTTGCGAAGTGACCAGTTTTTCCATACTTATAACATCTTCCTTTGTTTGTGGCGAATATATTTGATTTTCTTTCAGTCTTTATTTCTGTGTTTCATCTCGGAAAGCTTAATTTTACTTTTTACGTAGTCTACCGTTTGATCTTCTTCTTTCAACGTATCTATTAAATCACCTATGTAGCTGTACGATTCAGGCAGTGTGTTCAACATATAGTTTAACTTTTCTTTCTCTCTAATTTTTGCACCAGCGCTTTTCAACTCATGTTAATGAACTGCGTTTTCAAAATCACTAAAAAATGACGTTGTGTCACTATAATTATTTAGCCTTATTTTTTCAAGTCTATTTCTGCACACTATTTGTAATGCTGTAGATTCTTTCAAGTACATACTATCAAATTTTTTAATTATACCAAAAGCTGTAGTCTCTTCATACACAAACTCCAATTGCTTATTCGAAATAGCACAATAAATAATATTGATCGCTTTCAGATCATTCTCATCCCAAGCTGTGCCTGTCTCCGTTGAGGGTTTTTCTTTATCTATTACTTCATGACACTTTTTTAATTTTAGAAACATCGTTATTCTCTTCTTCCACATGTTGTAATCCTCTCCATCAAACACCGGTATAGCAAATTCTTTCTTCTCCATTTCGTCTACTTCAACTTCAATCTTCTTTCATTTTCACTTGTATTTTCCTTCTTTTATTACTCAAACCCTTTGATTTTTCACTTTGAACAATTTGTTTACCACGCGGCTTTTAACCTCACTTGTATTTCACTAAATATCTCTCATATGACTCATATGAGTACATATGCGGGATAAAATACAATACTTAACCAACGATCTGCTACCATGTTGGAAAATGAGGTAAAGCAGAGGATTATAATAAACAATAATTGAGTATTTATTAGACTTCTTCTTCTACAGCTACTATGTATAACACCGTGTACACCATGTGTACTATGCGACGGCTTGAATCCAAGAGAACAATGTGCGAGACTCGTATAGTCTCGGCACCGCTACTAGTCATGTGACTTACACGCATACCGCGAGAGGGGATACTTGCATGTGTGCGTCCCCTCACACACTCGTTAGCGCACTCACTCATTCTCACGCGCTACACACTATACCTTACTAGCTACACTTTCTGTACAGTACACTATATTTCAACAGTAAATATGATGGACGATATGGTGTTGAGGCTCAAATTTCAAGTTCATACTTTCACAGTAGTTCAATATTTAATGAGAATCTAGTTGCTATACAAATGAATAAGACTGATGTATTGATAAATAAACTAATTTATATTGGACTTACAGTTCTAGATCTCTCGAAGACACACATGTATGATTTTCAATATAATTATATGCAAAAAATGTACAAAGATGATTGTAAATTACTCTACACAGATACTGATAGTCTCATCTATACTATTAAATGTGATGATTTTTAAGAAGATATGAAACGAAATATTCACCTATTTGATACGTCAGATTATCCTCAAGACAATATGTTTAATATGCCTCGAGTTAATAAAACAATTATAGGTCTCATGAAAGATTAGTGTAATGGACAAATTCTCACCGAGTTTGTTGGTTTAAGAAGCAAAATGTACAGTACACGTGTTAATAATCAGGATTCTATGAAAAAACCGCTGCCAAGTCATTGGCACTTAGCTTCCTCCTATTCTGCTAGTGGAAAATAATTACATGGGACAATCAACTCATTCTTTGATTTAAATATTCACTACTATTCGATACTAAAAGGATAGGTTAGGAAGACACTTGTAGGGGAGGGGTATCAGGGGAGTGGGGGTTAAGGTGGATATCAAAAGGATAGAGCTCCGTGAACTCCTAAAATAACTTACATATATCGTAATAAAAAAAGTACCAGTAATTGCGGAATCGATAATAACGTTAACAACTGCAAGTTACAAAATGGCGGGTGGCTTCATTTTTTTGTGAAAAATAACTTTTTCGCAAAAAAATTATTTTTCACGATTTCTACATACCCACAGCCGCCTTTCAGACCCTTGACGTTGTTTTCTATACTCCCATAATCGCCTTTTAAAATTTTAAAGCTCATTTCAGCACTCCCACAGTCGCATTTTAGACCATCGTAATCGTTTTCTGTATTCCCACAGTCGCCTTTTTGACCTTTGCAATAGATTTCTACATACCCACAGCCGCCTTTCAGACCCTTGACATTGTTTTCTATATTCCCATAATCGCCTATTAAAATTTAAAAGCTCATCCCACAGTCGCCGTTTAGACCCTCCTAATAGTTTTGTTACCGACGTACGTGAAATGGAAGCACAACCTTCCAAAGGCGAGCGTCTCAGCGCAACCGTTCTGATAACGGTTGCGTAGGCCGCGTGCACGACGATCAAATGTGATCGATCGGGGCCGCTTTTCTCACCCCTAGCCGACCCGGCTTGTAAAAGGTGAGACCCGGAACAGAGGAAACTTGCGTGTTTTCTCTGTGGCCAGTATGCCCCTGGGAGGCGTGTCGTCTGGAAGGGTAGCCTGCTTCGTGAGAGCGGCTCGCCTGTGCTTCGGAGAGGCTGGTACGGGGGTTGGTTCGTCGGGAAGATAACGCTGTTAAGATTTGGTTGACAACGCTCGCGATAGGTTTAAATTTAAGAAATACCAAAGTAATGAAATCGCTGTTCTCGACGTAGGTTTTCTCCTTGCTAGTAAAACCAGGAGTTTTCCCTGCGTCGCAGGCCTTAGCCTGAGCGAATGCGAGAACGGCGAAAGCGTCATATTGTGAAGAACCCCCGATCGTAGATAGCGCACGTACAGTATGGGGAAAACCGAGAGAATTGCTCGTAATTAGTCCCTCTGCAAGACCCCCCTAGGAGTAAGACTGCGCGTGTAATTGCGTCGCCGACGGTACCGTCCCAACAACAATAAAATTGTACCACCTACAAAGGACGACGCCGCATCACCTGTCCGGAGCGGGCCGCGCCCAAGATTCCCCGGCTTAATTGCACCAACGGTCCGGAGACAGCCACGCCCTGGGCCCTCGGCGTAGTTGCGACGGGTACTGACACCCTCTATAAACGACTAATGGCACAAACTATTAGGAGCGGAACCGCGCCGTACTGGGACCAGACTCGCGCAACCGAATTGTCAGGATCTCCGCCCCCTATCGAGCCTCTAGAGTTGCCGATAGAGGGCCAAAGTTAAGGTATAAAGCCCCCGGAGCGGGGGGCTAGTCGCGCTGTCTAGTACCGATCTCGAAGCCGAGCGTTTCGCAATCTGTACGTCTTTGAAATATACTAGCTTAAAACCAACACCTTGTGGAAGTCATTATTCCTCCCTTACACCGTCACACCGGAATACTCTGAGGAGTATTAACAAGTTTTCGGTATTCCACAGCTCCTGGGAGAGAGGTCTCACCGGAGATCCGCTCGGGACTGAAGCCCCGAGCTCTCTTAAGACGAGAGAGCGCGGGCGCCGGAGAAGGGGGAAAATATTCCAACCTTGTGGGTCGCAGTCTTTTAGGTACACTATTGTTAAATATATTGTATAAATCATATCATAATAAAAAGCAAAAATATTTTTTCAAAAATCGAAAAATGGCCATGAAATGGTCATAAAATACCTAAATCTTAAAAGAAAATTTACTCGAATTCAGAATCAGAAAACATATATGCACGTCCAATCTTATTACGATCGATCACGTAGTTCCAGAATTATAACAGTATACATACGCACGCATGCACGCACGCACGCACGCACGCACGCACACACATACACACACACACAGACAAAACCATCTGCACGGACATTTTATAAAACCCTGAAAATTCTCAAAATATACTAAGCTTTAATTATCAAATTATATGTATTAACAAAAATAATAATGTTCAGTCACTGTTACGTGGTTTTTGAAGCCACTAACAATTATTTATTTTTTTGTTTTTGTGAGAACTTGAGCGTCTTCCGCTATACAGCGAACGAGAAGCAATCTGGTCAGGATTACTCACTCAAAACCAAACTGGACTTTATCTCTCTATATGTAGAAACGTGTTAAGAATATTAGTAATTGATTTCTTACCTTTTGTGCTGTTGATCACCGAACTCCTTCTCCTAATTATTTCAAGTAATTGATATGGTCCTCGAGGTAATGTTAAGCAATGAAAATACTAATTTGTTTTCCTCAAAATATTAATATATTATTCCCCTTTCTTTTTAATTGAATGTATAATGCTTAAGTATACGCAAAATCACTGTGGTCCAAATTAAATGATAAACACTCGTAAAATTTTCTCTTTAGTAAATTCTTAAGTAATTTCTATATGTAATCTCGCAATTAAAAATCTGACTAAAAAGAATCTATCTCTAAGAAGATCTATCGGTCCGCCGGCTTCAATGCCCGATCACGGAGTGAGTGGCAGAGTAGGCTTGGGCTTGCGGACCTCGGAAGTCTTACCGGACCTTCCACGCTGTCCAGAGATTTACGTTCCCCGCCGCTACGGTAGCAGCGTCGGGCGCTGGTTCACTCATTAGGCCTTACGGGGCCTGGCACGGTCAAACGCGAAACTGCAATCGCAGCAATCGCACGCCGCAAGTAGCCGTCGGCGGGTAAGGTGTTTAGCTCAGCGAGATTCTTGTCACTAGTTGATATTTAGTGGCGTTGAAATACTCGCATTGCTTTTGTATATGTTGGAACTTGTCTCGAAAGCTATATTTGAAATAGAATCTCAATATACTAGCGAGAAAGTTGTCACATAACAGTCACAGCAGGGTATACAGGTGAGAGTTTGGAAGAATTTGAATACTTAATATCTTTTAAACAAAAAGTTTCATAGCTAAGCTGAACAAAAAGAACCTAGCCGAAGTGATCAAAAAGATCAATCTTTTTCCTGAAATTTCAACTCAATTTAAACCTTTTACACCCGTAATCGTCGACACTAAAAAAAACCTTTTTTTTAAGTTTTTGATTTTTATCTCAAAAACTAGTCGCCAAAATTGCTTAAATTTTTACAACTAGTAGATATCGTTGTTTTTTATTGTCATGAATTTTTTCAAAACATTTAACTATTATTTTTTGAGTTATATTATGTTTATCGAAAAATTACCTTTTATATCATAAAAAATGAACGAAGCAAAAATATTTTTTCAAAAATAGAAAAATGGCTATAATATGGCCATAAAATGGTCAGAATCATAAAACAAAAAAATGACCTAAATTCAGAATTACAAAAAATATATGCATGTCAAATTTTATTACGATCCGTCGCATGGGTTCCAAAATTATGGCGGTAATACGTACATACACACCCACACCCACACAACACACACACACAGCCATCCGCACGGACATTTTCTAAAAACGTATGATTCGTACTCCAAACACCTCCAAATGCGTTTCCACGAAGTATTAGCAAAACTGAAAATTTTACTATTACAAAGCTTCCTCTTGAGGAGGAAGCAAAAATTATGGGTATCAAGGCTTCTGTTGTTAAGAAAACTATCCAATTCAACGACTATTTGGATTGTCTCAAGAATTCATGCATTCAGAGTCGAGAGCAGTACGCTATAAATCAAAACTTCATAACGTCGAGACCATTAGACGATGAAAGGTCGCACTTAGTCCTTATGACGATAAGAGATTCCTTCAAGATAGCAGTACAGATACACTAGCTTGGGTTCACTACAAAATAACGCAAAATGGGTAAGTTTAAACACACACACACACATATTTTACTCAAAATTAAATGTAGAAACGTTTAATTCCAGCAAAAAGTGTGTAACGATTCGACTTTCCCCGTGTGTTGAGTAGTCGGCCGGACGCCAGGATTTGGTTAGGGGAAAGGTTAATTGAAGAGACTGTTTATGTAATTAATAACAAAATAGATATATTCTAGTAATTAAGATAACAAGTTGATCGTTCAATTATTAGTCTCCATTTGTAACGGAAATCGAGATCGCGGTTTGTTTAGAATATTTCGCCTTTACAATCGGTCTGGCTTAAACTAGTGCGGTAAACGGTACATTAACACGACGTTGCCGGAGTTACGTTGTTTCGGTGCGGTTATCGGTTTTACGGACGCGGTATCGGAGTTTCGGACGGTGAAACGGGTTCGGGTTAACGACGGGTTTTCGGAGGTTAGGTTTCCCTCGAGTCCATGGAGTCGTGAGCGCACGGCTCTACGGATCGAGGTCGCTCGTCTCGTTCTTCTCCTAGTCCTGTGTGCTCACAGTGACCAGGCGAATCTCGAGAGGTCGGCGGGTAGTCGGTTTCGTACGGGCAGGAGTTGGCCGGTGTTTCGCCAGGACGTGTGCGCACGACCTGGGGAATCGTCGGCGGGGCTTTAGTTATTTTCTCAGCCCCGTGTGCTCACGGTGGCCGGGAAAACAACCAGTCCCTTGGGACGGGTGTTCAGGAGCAGGTGGCAACGTCGAGTATCGGCTACGTGTGCTCACGTAGACGAGACTCGGCGCTGTTCGGCTACTCCTGGTTGTCTCGTGTGCGCACGACGGCAACTCGGAGTTTCGGGTTCGCCAACAGTGTCGTCACGTGTGCTCACGAGCCGACGTTGTTGGCGTCGGTCTATCTCTAGCTGTTCCTCTCGGTAACGTGAGCGCACGATGCCGCCAGGAGTTCAGCTCGAGTAGAACTGCCGCTGCGCTGCGCGGCCCGCTTTATATAGGTGTGCCCGCGGTGCGCCGCTCGCGCCACCTGGCGCGTCGCCGCTGAGTTGCGCGCTCCGCGGTCATGCGGACTGGCCTTTCGGTTGTGCGCGCGCGCGCTCACTTCGCGTCGTGCGGACTCGCCTTCTTTCGCTGCGCGCGACTTTGACTCGGGGCCGCATTTGCTTGCTTTATGTGCGAGACTTGCGTCTCGTCACATCTCCCCCTCCTTTCGGAGCGTGAAATTTCGCGCTGGCTAAATTTTATGCTAACAAAACAATGAAAGAAAAAAAAAATTCTCCTAACTTATATTACTACTTCATTCTACTCTTAACTTATATAACTACTTCAGATTTCTTAAACTTAAATTATAACTACTACGGATTTCTTACCCTTAAATTATGACTACTACGGATTTCTTAAACGCTAAGTTACGTCGCTACCTTCTTCGTCTTCTTCGATGCTGCTTCCTACTCCTTCGTCGGTGAAAGGTTTAAGGTCCTTGACGTGTATATGCTTGATGTTGCGCCCTTTGTTGTCCTGAAGGTCGAAGATCACCGGTGACACCTGTTTCTTGACTGATAGCGGTTTCGAGTATTTCGGTGCTAATTTGGCGTTACGTGCATCGGCTTTACTGGACAAAGTTACTAATTTCCTGACTACCTTGTCACCAACATTCGGCTTCCATTCTCTTCGCCGAAGGTTGTAGTGTTTCTGTTGCTTTTCGAACTGCCGAGCCATTTGCGTCTTTGCTAATTCGATTGCATCTCGTATATGCTGGATTCTGCTAGACAGAGATGTGGTGTGTTGGGAGCCTACTTTCTGAAGAAGGCTTTCTAAACTCCCCTTCCTGGCGTTCTAAACTCCCTACCAGTGTTTAGGTATGCCGGAGTGTAGCCGGTTGCCGTGCTACAGGCGGTATTGTAAGCGAATTCCAGCTTGCATAAATTCTCATCATTTTTGTGGTGTTTTCCGACGTACTGGGCGATCATCGTCTTTACTACCCTGTTGGTTCGTTCTACTGGGTTGCATTGGGAACTGTACGGCGGGGTTTTTCGGTGCTGCACTCCGTTTTCTTTCAGGAACCCTGTGAACTCCTTGCTGACAAATTGTCGACCATTATCGCTTACCAGCGCGTTAGGGCAGCCATGGCCATGACGATCGGTCGAAACAATAGGTGGCGGCACGGAAATCAGGAAAATATCGCCACACTAGCGGACGGCTCAACCACCGAACTAACGGACTACGTGGAGGGTGAAGTGACAGTCCTCGGCACCAATTTCAGGAACAGGTTCATCATCATGAAGGGACTACGCCACGAAATGCTCCTAGGAATGGACGCGTTAAGGAAACTGAACATCCGGCTGTTCATAGCAGGAAAGGAACTCCAGCCGAGCCAAACTCAGACATCAAAATTGTCAATAAGCGACACCGGTATCCAAGAAATCACCGAAAAGCAGCAAACACGGGTGGATGAGCTCATCCGGTACGAGAAGAATTTATTCAAGGACATACAGGGCCCCACACCACTGATTAAGTATCAGATAAAACTGGTGGATTCAAATCCAATTAAGCAGCGTTACTGGCCACGAAACCCCGCTATGCAGTAAATCATCGATGACGCGGTCGAGGAGATGTTGCAAGAGGACGTGATTGAGCCATCGGATAGCGCCTGGAGCTCCAATATAGTACTGACAAAGAAAAAAGATGGGAAACGACGCTTCTGCATAAATTTTCAAGGCATCAATAAGATCAGTATTAAAGATGCACACCCGCTACCACAGGTCCACGCAACGTTAAACAAACTTCGAGGAGCGAAGTACCTGACCACCATCGATTTGAAGAATGGGTACTGGCAAATACCTCTAGCGGAAGAGAGCAAACAGTACACCGCCTTTACGGTTCCCGGACGGGGTTTGATGCAGTTCAAAGTACTACCGTTCGGGCTACATTCGGCACCAGCAGCCTTCATGCGCTTGATGAACGCGGTTATAACCCCGGATCTAGAGCCGAATGTATTCTGCTACCTCGACGACATAGTGATAGTGACCGAGGATTTCGAGCACCACCTGCAACTGATTAGCGAAACATTGCGCCGCTTACGAGAAGCCAAACTGAAACCGAACTGGGAGAAGAGCCATTTCTGCCGTAAACAACTGAAGTACCTGGGACACGTGGTAAACGAAGAAGGGTTACACACGGATCCGGAAAAAGTGAAAGCTATCACGGAACTACTAGCACCGACGAACCTCAAGGAACTGCGTCGATTCTCCGGGTTAATCTCCTGGTACAGGAGATTCATACCACAAGTAGCGAAAAAAACAGCCCCTCTCAATAGGCTCCTGAAGAAGAAAGTAAAATGGGAATGGGGCTCCGACCAACAAGAAGCATTCGAGGCACTCAAGAAAGACCTAGTACGCGCTCCAGTCCTGGCATGCCCGGACTTCACTAAAACATTTATACTGCAGACAGATGCCAGCAACGAAGGGCTAGGGGCCGTACTGGCGCAGGAAGAAGAGGGAAAGGAACGAGTAATTGCCTACGCCAGCCGATCGTTGAACCAGGCCGAGCGAAACTACTCAGCTACCGAAAAAGAGTGTCTCGACATAAAATGGGGAATCTGAAAATTCCGCGAATACCTCGAGGGCTATCATTTCATCGTTCTGACAGACCACTAGTCCCTCAAATGGCTGGAGAAAATCGATAATCCGTCCGGCAGACTAGCACGATGGGCCATGGAACTGGCACAATGGGACTACGAAGTCAGGTACCGCAGAGGGAAGGACAACACCGTCGCAGATGCCCTCTCCAGACAACCCGTAACCGTGTGCAAGATCGACATTAAAACGAAGTGCACATGGTACACAAAAAAACTGAACGCCGTACAACAAGATCCAAAGAGTTACCCGGAATACTGCATAAAAAACGGAGTCTTACACCGCAATATCCTTCACACGCTAGATTTTAATGACACCGATGCAACCAAGGATTGGAAAATCTGCATACCCACCGACAAACGAACCATCATTCTAAAAGAATGTCACGATAATATGACCGCAGGGCATTTGGGAGTGGCCAAAACGCTTCAGCGTTTAGCACGAAGCTACTACTGGCCAGGTATGTTGCAAGAGGGCGCTCGATATGTACGTAGCTGCCCGAACTGCCAATCATACAAGGCGCAGCAACAGACGAAAGCGGGGACTATGCACGCAACCAACGTCGAATCAGTTTTTGCAACAAAGTTATCGGAAAAGTTAATAAAAGTAAATTGCTATATGTACCTGAAAGAGATAAAATTGCTATGTTTTACCGGGAAAAATTTATATATCGTTCGTCGTTCTTTATTATACACCATACAGTGAATTTTTTTAAATCGTTATAACTTAAGAACTAAATACGAATCATTCTAAAAAAATATATGATATGAAGGTAATTAGAACTATAATACACAATATTAAGTCATTTCATGGGCAGATCCTGAGAAAACATCAAAAACTGAAAAAATCGTTTTTCTATTGACGCGATAACTGGAGTAAAAGCAATAATCAAGTTCAAATTTGGATTTATTACATTATATAGCAATGATCCCTTTCATTGGGATTTTTATAAATCCAGTTAGTTTCAAAGATATTGACTTCAAACTTTTGTTTTTTCACCTGTATACTATGAGCGTTTTTTCTACGTGAGCGATAACTGGAGTAAAAAGCAATAATCAATTTAAATTTTGGATTTAGTTAGCATTATATAGCACTTTATTCTTTCTTTGGGTTGTTTATGATACCAGTTAGTTTTAAAGATATTAACCTCAAAATTTTGTTTTCTTACCCGTTATACTCTATATAACTGAAAACTGTATTCGCTTCATCTCAGTTTCCATTAATGGATTTTAATCTATACTTAGACTCGTTTTTGCTGTTTTTGTTTTATTAATTCGTTAAAAATAAGATTTTCAGTTACGAATGTGCGTATATTGCAGGTTGGC
>CM053168.1:26017460-26222870 GCA_012977825.3 Pteromalus puparum | reverse complement strand
AGGAGATTCATTCCACAAGTAATGCGAAAAAAACAGCCCCTCTCAATAGGCTCCTGAAGGAAGAAAGTAAAATCGGGAATGGGCTCCGGACCAACAAGAAGCGATTCGAGGCACTCAAGAAAGACCTGGCTACGCGCCTCCATGTCCTGGCCATGCCCGGCGACTTCACCTAAAACATTGTATACTGCGGACAGGATGCCCAGCAACGAAGGGCTAGGGCCGTTACTGACGCGAGGAAGAGAGGGAACAGAACGAGTAATTTGCCTACCAGCCCTGATCGTGCCAGGCCGAGCGAACCTACTCAGCTACGAAAAGAGTGTCTCGACATAAAATGGGGAATCTGCAAAATTCCGCGAATACCTCTCCAGGCTATCATTTCATCGTTCTGACAGACACCTAGTCCCTCAAATGGCTGCCCGGAGAAAATCGATAATCCGTCCGGCAGCACTTAGCACGATGGGCCATGAAACTGCACACACTGGGACTCCCGAAGTAGGATTAACCGGCAGAGCGCAAAGACAACCACCCGCTCCAGATGCCCTCTCCAGACAACCGTAACCTCGCTGCAAGATCCGACATTAAACGAAGTGCACATGGTACACACCAAAAACTGAACGCCGTACAACAAATCAAAGAGTTAACGGATACTGCATAAAAAACGGCAGTTCTTACACGCCGCAATATCCTTCACACCCGCTAGATTTAATGACACGCGATGCAACCAAGATCTTAGGAAAAATCTGTACCACGACAACCGACACCAATCATTCTAAAAGAATGTCACCGATAATATGAGCCGCAGGGCATTGGCGAGTGGCCAAAACGCTTCACGTTTAGCACGAACGTACTTACTGGCCAGGGAGTTTGGCCAAGAGGCCCGCTCCGATATGTAGCGTAGCTGGCCCCGAACTTGCCAATCATACAAGGCGCCAGCAACAGCATGAAAGCGGCGGGACTATGCACGCAACCAAACGGTCGAACACATGGAAATGCGTTCTCCGATACCGATCTCCGCTCGACCACTAGCACCGTCCAGCAAAGGAAACATATGCGCCTGCAACCTGGTAAGCAGACCAGCTTCACTCCAAGGGTGGACGGGGTAGCACGCGCTCAAGAAAAGCGATGCCCGAGCCCCATAATCGCACAGTAAAGGAGAAAATCTTCTCCGCCCATGGGCCTGTCTCTCGGGGCGCCCAAGACTCGTTTTTAGTGGTCACAAAAAGAACTCACAGCCCCGGGTCACTAAGGGCTAGCACTAGGGCGTTGTCTGGTCTATTTGTACCTCTCATGAGTATCGGCCTTCGTCGCGGACGGCTTCCCGCCACGCGTTAGAGCCGTCCCTTCGCGCGTTTCCGATATGCGGTCCGGGTTGAATGAATCCATCGCAGTCCACGGTTTAGGAACCCATCTTTTCCGCATAGTGCAGCAGAATTTTCGTGGGCTGTTTTACACGTGACGCGGGTGTGGTCCGCGTGCTTACAGCGCCAAAGCACTGTCCGCTCGTTGTCGTGAGTAGTCATTGGTTCGGTGTTCTTACGGTGGAATGTGCTGTTTGATAGCCGTTGTTTTCGCTCTGTCTTGCGGCGAATCTTTACTCGCGAGTCTCCTTCGTACTCCTCGATTCGTTGTTATCAAGCTTCGGCACATCTTTGATCTCCTCTCTATCTACCCTGAGTGTAGTTCTGTTCATGTCTTATATAGATAGATTGTCGGATGCTCTTCCGGTGTGTATCCCCCTCTTCTTCTTCATCAGCGGGGTCCGTTAAGCGGTTGCGATATGCGGCGTTTATTCTTCGTTCTGTTTGTGTACCTCTTTTCCGGCGACTTTGCGCTGGTGGCCGCTCGAGAATTTGCGGGGTCGATCTCTGCCTTCTTGCACAAGTAAAATTTCTGAGCCTCTCCCAGTTCCTCTGTCGTCGTAATTCTGGGGTCTTCTTCCTTTCTTTCGAATTCTCGTGGAGATTTCCGGACATATCGGCACTAGCCGCTGCGTAACGGAGCTCCACTACCTCTCCTCGGTATCTAATGATTCTTATCCCTGTGTAGGTTCGGCGATTAGTTGGCCTTATTTCAGCCGGTAACACAGTACCTTTCCGTGTCGAAACAAAAACCCGCTGCCCAATTTCCTTTGGCACGTAGCTTCTTCGAACTTATGTACGCTTTAATATCTCAAATGTGTTTTTCAGCTTCAGATTAGAATATTCTATAAAGTTTTATGCTTTGTTCGTTTGATGGGATATAAATTATTTGAAATAAGAATATTACATATCATCGGTCACTAAGAATTGTGTTTTTAACGATAATAAAACAAAAAACAGATACTATAAAACTTAGCCAAGGGTATAGCTAAAATCCATCAAACTTAGTAGCTGAAGGATCTAAAGCGATCTGCGTTTTCAGTTATATAGGGTATACAATATACGAGGGTGAGAGAAACGACGAATTTTTGATAGCTTTAATCATCTTTGAAACGCATTTGCGCTTGTCATAACTGCTTTGACGCTAGCATAATTTCAAAAATTTTGAAAAATTTGCAAATTTTTTATTTGCCAGTAACCTACGTTAACATTAAAGTATGTCTTAGTGATCAGACATTCTGATAATCCTCTGTATGTTTTACCACTGCAAGTCAAATTTCCAGTGTTGCGCGAGCATATAGATGATACGAATATGTTCGGGGAACGTATCTAAAATCAGCCAGTGATCTGAAATCGCCATGAATATACGCACATTCGTAACTGAAAATCTTATTTTTACGAATTAATAAAACAAAAACAGCAAAAACGAGTCTAAGTATAGATTAAAATCCCATTAATGGAACTGAGATCGAAGCGATACAGTTTTCAGTTATATAGAGTATACAGGGTAAGAAAACAAAATTTTGAAGGTTAATATCTTTAAAACTAACTGGTATCATAAACAACCCAAAGAAAGAGATAAAGGTGCTATATAATGCTAACTAAATCCAAAATTTTAAATTGATTATTGCTTTTTACTCAGTTATCGCATCACGTAGAAAAAACGACTCATAGTATACAGGGTGAAAAACAAAAGTTTGAAGCTCAATATCTTTGAAACTAACTGGATTTATAAAAATCCCAATGAAAGGGATCATTGTGCTATATAATGCTAACTAAATCCAAAATTTGAACTTGATTATTGCCTTTTTACTTCCAGTTAGTCGCGTCACATAGAAAAAAACGATTTTTTTCAGTTTTTATGTTTTCTCAGGATCTGCCCATGAAATGACTTAAAAATTAAGTGGTATTATAGTTCTAATTACCTTCAATAATCATATATTTTTTAGAATGATTCCGATTTTTAGTTCTTAAGTTATTAACGATTTAAAAAAATTGCACTGTATGGTGTATAATAAAGAACGACGAACGATTAATATAAATTTTTCCCGGTAAAACATAGGCAATTTTATTCTCTTTCAGGTACATATTAAAGCAATTTACTTTTATTAACTTTTCCGATAACTGTTGGCAAAAACTGAATCTATCTCAAAACTAAAAAATCACTATAAAAAAAAACGCGTATATAAATTGTAAAAACGGACTTTCATCCCACTATCTTCTAGCAAAAACAAAGAAAATGAGACTTGGTGGGTTAAAATCCACCAAGTAGAAGCTGAGAAACAGGCGTATACATACGCACACACACACACACACACACACACACACACACCCACACACACACACACACACGTACGGACATTTTCTAAAAACACCATTTTTCGACTAAAAATTCATCAAAACACACTTCCCACATGTTTTTACACAAACTCCAAAAATTACTATTACAAGGCTTCCTTAGGAAGGAAGCAAAATTCCCGGACAATTTTTTTTTGCTCGAAAAAAAAAAATTTCCGGTTTTCTTACTTCTCTGAGTCTCTTTTACAATTGCGCGCGAATAGTAGGCGAAATATTCCAAAACGGTCCCTATCCGAGCGCCATGTAACGATTCGACTTGCCCCGTGTGTTGAGTAGTCGGCCGGACGCCAGGATTTGGTTAGGGGAAAGGTTAACTGAAGAGACTGTTTATGTAATTAATAACAAAATAAATATATTCTAGTAATTAAGATAACAAGTTGATCGTTCAATTATTAGTCTCCATTTGTAACGGAAATCGAGATCGCGGTTTGTTTAGAATATTTCGCCTTTACAATCGGTCTGGCTTAAACTAGTGCGGTAAACGGTACATTAACATGACGTTGCCGGAGTTACGTGGTTTCGGTGCGGTTATCGGTTTTACGGACGCGGTATCGGAGTTTCGGACGGTGAAACGGGTTCGGGTTAACGACGGGTTTTCGGAGGTTAGGTTTCCCTCGAGTCCATGGAGTCGTGAGCGCACGGCTCTACGGATCGAGGTCGTTCGTCTCGTTCTTCTCCTAGTCATGTGTGCTCACAGTGACCAGGCGAATCTCGAAAGGTCGGCGGGTGGTCGGTTTCGTACGGGCAGGAGTTGGCCGGTGTTTCGCCAGGACGTGTGCGCACGACCTGGGGAATCGTCGGCGGGGCTTTAGTTATTTTCTCAGCCCCGTGTGTGCTCACGGTGCCGGGAAAACAACCAGTCCCTTGGGACGGTGTTCAGGAGCAGGTGGCAACGTCGAGTATCGGCTACGTGTGCTCACGTAGACGAGACTCGGCGCTGTTCGGCTACTCCTGGTTGTCTCGTGTGCGCACGACGATTTAATTATGGAGTCGTTTGCCGCCGGTGCAGAGATGAAAGAAACTGATAAAGTAGCTCATTTGTTGCTAACTCTCCCTAAATCGTAGGATGGTATAATAACAGCTATTGAAACGCTATCAGAAGATAACTTAACTGTAGCGTTTGTTAAAACCAGGCTTTTGGATCATGAAGTTAAGTTAAAAACAGAAAGTAGTGATACAAGTGCAAAAGTTTTAAATATAAATTATAATGACACATAAAATCATAATTTTAAAAGAAATAATTTCATAAATTATAACAATAAAAAGCAGTCGAATTTTAAGTCTAAAAACAAGAGTAATATGAAATGTCATCACTGTGGAAGAAGAGGCCACAAAATGAGCCAGTGCAATTATTACAAGAAAAGTCAGCAGTATAATAAACAGAACCAAAGAACCATTCAAACAGTGCAATTAACTGAAAATACTACAAATGACACTGCAAATAGTTTTGCATTTATGACTGGACATTATAAAATAGCAGATAACAAAAATTTAACTTTTCTACTGGATTCGGGAGCTTCTGATCATTTTATAAATAATGACAGTTATTTCTCAAGTTGCATTGACTTAAATCCACCATTGAAAATTGCTGTAGCCAAGAATGAAGTTTTCATAACAGCAACTAAGAAGGGAAAAATCGACGTAGTCACCAACATGGGAATCAAGTGCGTTTTGGAGGACGTTTTCTACAGCCCTGATGTTCCGCATAATTTACTATCAGTCACCAAGATGCAGAAGGCAGGATTGACAATTATTTGTGACAACCAAGGAATTAAGATAAGTAAAAATGGTAAAATTGTTATGATTGGAAAACAATTAAATAATTTAGTTGCAATCAATTTTAAAGTCAATAGAAATACGTTAAAATTTAATGGCTTTCAAGTAAATAGTGTTATGAATTGAATTATAAAATTATGGATCAACGATTAGGCCATATAGGAAAAATGGCAAAATTTCTTAAGTGTAAGGGGGGGAGGGGGAAAGACATAAGTCTCGCACACGAATCAGCAAACACGGCGCCGAGTAAATCAGCTGACGCGAGCGAGCGCGCGCGCGCAGCGGACAAAGGCGAGTCCGCACGAGCGCGAGACTCTACTAGTAACTCAGCGGCGACACGCCAGGCGGCGCGAACGGCGCGCCGCGAACACACCTATATGAAGCGGCCCGCGCGGCATAGCGGGCAGTTCTACTCGAGTTGAACTCCTGACGGCATCGTGCGCTCACATTACCGAGAGGAACAACTAGAGAGGAACAACGCCAACAGCGTCGGCTCGTGAGCACACGTGAAGACGCTGTCGACGAACCCGAAACTCCGAGTTGCCGTCGTGCGCACACGAGACAACTAGGAGCAGCCGAACAGCGCCGAGGCTCCTCTACGTGAGCACACGTAGTGGATACTCGACGTTGCCACCTGCCCCCGAACATCCGTCCCAAGGGACTGGTTATTTTCCCGGCCACCGTGCGCACACGGGGTTGAGAGAATAACTAAAGCCCTGCCGACGATTCCCCAGGTCGTGAGCACACGTCCTGGTGAAGCACCGGCCAACTCCTGTCCGTTCAATACCGCCGACCTCTTGAGATTCACCTGGTCACTGTGAGCACACAGGATCAGGAGAAGAACGAGACGAGCGACCTCGATCGTAGAGCCGGTGCGCACACGAACTCCATGGATCGAGGGAGAACTACACCTCGCGCAAAGACCCGTCACTTAACGCCAACCCGTTATCAACGTCGCGAAAACACCGATACCCGCATGCCGTAAAACCGCTAAGCGCACCGAAACTACCGTAACTCCGAACGATCGCGTATAATTTACCGTCAACCGCTAATAGATTAAAGCTTAAATTGTTGTGAAGGCCAACATATTCGTAAATTGCCGCGTTTACGATTGTCGGTTACAGATGAGATCAATAATTGAATTATATCAACTGTTAAACTTATTATTAGAATTTATCTTATTATCTAATATTCTGCATAAACCAAGTCCTGTCAATTCACACTTCCCCTACCAAATCTCTGCGCGTCCGGCCGACTACTCAACTCACGGGAAGTCGAAACCGTTACATGACGAAATGAACAAATGGTCGATGATTTTAACATAATCGAGAAAGTGATGCCTATAGATCACTTATGTGAAGCTTGTATAAACGGTAAACAAGCACGATTGCCATTTCAGAAATCTAAAAATAAAGATTATGTACGTCGTCCATTGTTTATTGTTCATTCAGACGTTTGTGGTCCGATCACTCCTTCTACAGTTGACAATAAAAATTATTTTGTTTTATTTGTTGATGAATTTACACATTATTGTGTAACATATTTAATTACATACAAATCAGATGTATTTTCGGTATTTCAAGATTTTGTTGCAAAAAGTGAAGCACATTTTAATTTAAAATTAGTTAATTTATATATTGACAATGGTCGAGAATATTTATCAACTGAAATGAAAAATTATTGTGTTCAAAAAAGCATTAGCTATCATTTAACAGTTCCGCGAACTCCTCAATTAAATGGTGTATCAGAGCGTATGGTTAGAACTAAAACTGAAAAAGCACGTGCAATAATAAACGGTGCAAGTTTGCAAAAAGTATTTTGGGGCGAGGCAGTTCTTACTGCTACGTATTTAATTAATTTAACGCCAACCAAAGCTCTGAAATGTGATAAAACACCATATGAAATGTGGCATAGTAGAAAGCCTCAATTAAAATATTTAAGAGTATTTGGCTCAACTGTATATACACATAATAAAGTTCGAAAAACTAAATTTGATGAAAAATCATGGAAAGGCATATTAGTCGGATGTGAGCCTAATGGGTATAAAGTATGGGACGTGAAAAACGAGAAATTCGTTGTAGTTAGAGACGTGATTATTGACGAAACAAACTACTTAGTTACTAGACCACTAATGGAAAGTGGTGAAAATGAGAGTAAAGAAACTGATGCATCTGACATGAGGTCAAAATCAGTAAATGAATTGCAAAATTTTGATAAAGATAAATCAGAAATGTTTATGAAATCTGATAGTGATAAATCAGATATAATATGTTTGAAAAATCTGATAATGATAAATCAGATATGCTTGAAAAATCTGATACTGATAAATCAGATAGAGAGTTAGAAAAATCTGAAAGGGAAAATTCAGATATTCTAAATAAATTTGATAATAATAAATCAAATAATAAGATTCAAAAACTAAGTGTTTCGAATTCAATAGAAAAAGAGATAGTTGATAAAAATCCCATAATAAATAATGAGTCTAGAAGGAGTGAGAGGATAAAACAAAAGCCACCTATGTCTTATAATGAATATAATATAGAGTATGATTATATTATGATAGCTGAAACTCTAGTAAAAGATACTCCTGTATCATTTCATGAAATAAAAACTAGAGATGATAGATTAAAATGGGAAGAAGCCATTAATGACGAAATTAATTCGTTAATTATAAATAAAACTTGGAGATTAGTACCAAGACCTAAAGATAGAAATATTGTTGATAATAAATGGATATTTACTATAAAATATGATGAATTTGGAAATCCATTAAGGTACAAAGCTCGTCTTGTTGCTCGTGGTTTTAGTCAAGAATACTTGATTGATTATAATGAAACATTTGCTCCAGTAGCAAGAATTTCTAGTTTTAGATTCATTGTTGCATTTGCTAATCAATTTAATTTATTACTACATCATATGGATGTTAAAACTGCATTTTTAAATGGCATATTAAAAGAAGAAATTTATATGAAAGTTCCTGAAGGAGTCAAATGTAATGCAAATCAAGTATGCAAATTGAATAAAGCTTTGTATGGATTAAAACAGGCAGCAAGATGTTGGTTTGAGATGTTTGAAAAAGCTCTTGTTGAGAAAGGCTTTCAAAATTCATCAGTTGATAGATGTATATATATATATATTAGATAAAGGAAATATGCAAGAAAATGTATATGTTGTATTATATGTGGATGATCTTATGATTGCTACGGCTAATATTAAAGTAATAAATAGCTTCAAAAATTATCTTATGAATAAATTTTCAATGACAGATTTAAAAGATATTAAACTCTTTCTTGGTATTAAAATAGAAAGAACATTAAATAAAATATCTCTGGATCAAAGTGCTTATATAAAGAAAGTTTTAGAAAAATTCTATATGTCAGATTGTAAAGCCGTTAGTACACCACTTCCTAGTAAATTAAATTATATAGATTTAAATTCTGATGAAATGTATGATGCTCCTTGTCGTAATTTAATTGGATGTTTAATGTATGTTATGATTTGCACACGACCTGATTTGAGTGTTGCAATTAATATTTTAAGTAGATATACAAATAAAAATAATAAAGAACTCTGGCAATGTTTAAAAAGAGTTTTAAGATATCTAAAAGGTTCAACAAATATCAAATTAAATTACGTAAAACGGAACTATAATGATTTTATAAGTGGTTTTGTAGACTCTGACTGGGGTAATGACCCATTTGATAGAAAAAGCACAACCGGATATTTATTTAAGTTATTTGAAAATTGTACGATTTGTTGGAATACTAGAAAACAAGCCTCTGTAGCTGCTTCATCTACAGAAGCTGAATATATGGCTCTTTATGAAGCTGTAAAAGAAGCTCTTTGGTTAAAATCATTGGCAACTAGTATAAAGATTGATATTTCAAAATCTATAATAATTTATGAAGACAATAATGGTTGTATCAGTATAGCAAGCAATCCTACCAATCACAAGAGATCAAAGCATATTGATATAAAATATCATCTCTCAAGAGAGCAAGTTGAGAAAAATGTAATAAAATTGATGTATGTTCCTACAGGAAATCAATTGGCAGATGTACTGACCAAGCCGCTGCCTGCAGTTAAATTTCTGGAGTTCAGAAAAGAGATGGGCTTGGAGTAAAATATATAAATGTATTTACATATAAGTTTTATGATGTAAAACATATATGAAATGGTCTGATTAGGTTTTTCTGGGTTTCCCTAATCCTCGCAATGAATGTTGGACCATATGTAATTGTTCCCCAGAAACTGAGTAAGCACAGAGAAGGAAGCACGTATATTATTATTTTGCTTATATGTTCAAAATTGTATTACAACGTAGAATATAGTCGATATATGTTTCTTTAAGTAAAATCAACAGAGTTATAAATTAACGTTCAATAGATTTATTTTTGAGGGGGCGTGTTGGAATTGCTAGTTTTTATGTTTCAAAAACAAATCCTAAACAGATGTAGAAAGCTGAGGCGGGGAAAGTAAATCCGTTTCCCGATTTATAGTTTTATGAGTGGCCCGGGTTTGCAATACGACGCGCTGCGACGCGTCGCTCGTCTCCGATTTTATGGAGAGCTTAGCCATCTGGAGCCCGCATGCAGTTATAAAAACGGGACCATTGTTTTAGGCTTAAGCAGCAGACGGAGCAGCGGAATGCATTCCTTTGCATTACCGATAGCTTGCCGGTCACTCTAGCCCTCAGCAGCCCTTAGTCTCTGGCAGCTCCTTGTAGCGATCGGACGTGCCTATTTCTCTGTGCTCTCAGAATAAATTCAAAGTCAAGTTAAAATATTCTGAGTTTCGTTTCATTTTATTCACCCATTTCCAATATGAGCCAACCATTCACATAATGTATACCTGGAAATTCTCATACCAGCAAGCGCGATGTAGTCAGTGGGTCAAACAGCACGTGATCAAAATCGTTTCAGACGGAGAATTGTACAAACGAATGAGATTATAATGCCAGTGCTTTTGAAAAAATTAAAGGAAATGTAAAATGAATGTACAATAAACAACATATTTTTCATCAATTTATTTTCGTTTACATATCATTTTTATTTATCCAACTATTGTGAGTATTATCAAAACCTAGCCATTTTACATAAACTCTATTGCCACTTTTTCTCAAAACCTTCTCAATCAAATAGACATCTGGATATTTGGTCTTGAGAAGTTCTTCCTCATAGAATCCTCCAGCTATCTGCTTGTCTTGATAATCCTTGAGATGATATGTGTAGGGCTTTGTAGGCGAAACTCTCGTTATTGTGAAGACTTCAGTTGACCAATTAGGTGTATATCCTTTGTCAAAAATCTCCTTGTTTTTGCTAACACGTACTTTATCACCAACTTTGAATTTAGCGCGTTTAAACAAATAGTTTGTTTTTTTGTTAATTCGACCAAGTATACGTTTAACTCTGTCTCTATTCACTTCAGCAGGTTTCATTCCTATTGTCCGATGTCGACTATTATTATACTGCAAAGTTAAATCTGGCAAAATATCCAGCCATTTGTAGGTGCCACGTAGACTAAATAACTTCCACATCTTGCTTTTTAGAGTGCAATTAAAACGTTCGCAAATTGATGCTTTAAGATTACTGTAGGTAGCGTATAAATGAATTTTATAACTTTTCATTAGTTTGTCGAAATCTTTATTGTAAAACTCTTTTCCACGATCTGTTTGCAAATTCTTAGGTACTCTTTTTTGCAATAGTATTGATTTCATAGCTTGAGTTACACATTTTCCAGTTTTTTGTTTCACTGGCACAGTCCAAGCATACTTTGAGAATACATCGATCACTGTGAGTAGGTACTTGAAACCTTTATTCTGCTTAGCATATGGAATCATTTCAACAAGATCTGCCTGCCAAGTTTCATCTATGTCTTTGACAAGAAAAGAGCGACGTGGATAATTTCGTCTAGCAGGTTTATGAAGTTCCTCCACTAGTCACGCTTTCGTGCTGATTTACTGCAGAATTCAAGATTTGTAATTTCTCTTGTAAATCTGATAGCGTATTATTTATCCTAGAAAGCTCAGACTCAATATTTGCAACTTTATTATTCAACACATTCTCTATTGCCTGGAAATCTTTTTCAGCTTTTTGCTTAATCATCTTTTTCACTGACTTTAAATTCACAGCATCATCTTGCTCTGTAGCGCTACCTACATTATACAGTTTTCGATTTTCTAAATCAAAATTTCCATCAGTGGTCAGCTTGAATCCTAGTCCATGTGGTGGTCATTGAGATACGTCTGCGTTGACCAATCTACGTCCAAACACGTCGATGTTCATTGTGCTACTGAATCAATAATTTTAGCTTCACATAGCTCCTCAATAATTGATTGGATTTCGTTTATGTGGTTATTATTGCCAGCAGTTGTTTCAGCTATAACTAATCTTAAACGATCTACTAGCTAGTTTCGGTCATCCCAATAAATGTAATCTATATGAGTATTTTTATGAGCGATCTTATATGACATGAGCCCCTTACCACTTTTACTTTGTGGAATCTCGAGAATTTTACTCACGAAATCAGTATATTTCTTACTTGTATTTTCACGAACATCCCCCATAGGATCATAGTATTTTTTGTGTGCACTTGAAGCTTTTACAATCGTAGCATATTTTTTTTTATCATCATCAGTGATTAAAGTATCATCAGGATATTTTTTGAACAATAATTCCGCTAGACCTAAAGTTTTTTCATATTTTTTCATATATTTTCAACAAAATTATTTTGTCGCCGATGATGATTTTATCTTTTTTAAAACTTATAGGAATATTTCCAATCATCAGTGAATCGTTACGCATTTTTCGCACTCCATATATTGTATCTAAGGTTTGTACTTTTCCATTTAGCAACAATTGAACATTTTCATCAGCACTATCACTTTTTTCCAAATCATCAGTATCATCTTTCAGTAATGGTATCTTCCTGATCCGAAATATCTGAATCACCTACAGCTGATTCAAAAGCTGATTCTCCGATATCATCGTCACCATTTTCGTCGTCATAGTCCGCGTTGTCATCATCTTTTTTTTCTTATCCACTCCAATTTTCTAGTTTTTCTTTTTCTTTTTTAATTGTCGGTGATAAACTTCTTTCACTTACATTGATGAGCTTTTCCAAAGGTTTCACGATCGGTTTGAACGAGTCATTCAAACTTTTTCCCGCTTCTAATTTATTTAATTTTAATAAATCATACTTTCTTTTCACAGCGTTTCGAGCTTTCTCAACTTCACGTAGGACTGCAGTTTCTTTATTAAAATCAATAGACATGTTGATAGTATAAAGTCTCACAACTGAATGCTAAATTTCTTCCGTATCCTGCATATTTATTACAAACTGATCAAAGCCTTTTCTGTAGCGACCATCATTGATATGACGATCTTTGTCTATGACGAGAAAACTATGATTACCATCATTCCAGCACATTGAGCAAATATCTTTGAAACGTTGATATGTCATATCTGTATTTACATGATCGTTGTAAACATGTTTTAAATTCATATCATCTTGTCGAAAAATTACCAATAAATTGACGTTATCACGCACCAAGTGTTTCGGTACTTGTGCATACGATTGACACAAATAAAAGCAATCCTTTACGCCTACCCATGCAGTAAAAAGCTTTGACATTATCCTGCTTTTCACAAGCAATATCATCAAAGACAAAAATTTAATTTGGTTGAGCTTCATCGGGTGATACGACACTAAATCGTGTACACCGAAGGGTAAGTACTTCATCCCCTTCAATGGCTCAACAAGTTGCTCCAAAAATTTATATTTTGGCTGATTTAGAGATTTCGAGTATACGTAAATATTTTCAAATGTAAGACCATTAGGATGAATGATTAGAGATAAGAGAGCGTTCGTTTTGCCACAATTGGATGGAACGCAAAATACCGCTCTTATACTGCTGGGTAATAATTTTCCGTGACGATTTTGCTGTTTTTTTTGCTGCATCAAAAGATCAAAATTAATCACTGGCAACATTGCTGACTGCTTCTTATGATCCATCATGCTTCTATTTCATATGACGACTGAGCCGAGCTACTATAAATGTGAGCATTTATAGTTTTTCTTAGGTTTGGTGAATAAATTGATCAACAAATTACCCATTGAACTTCGCGTGCCTGGTTATCAGTACTGTGGTCCAGGTACTAAACTTGCTAAACGTCTAGCTCGTGGAGATCCAGGAATCAATCTGGACGCTGCTTGCAAGGAACACGACATTGCCTACTCGAAAAATCCTGACAACATTCAAGAGAGAAACGCAGCTGATAAGATTTTAGCAGAGAAGGCGTGGAAAAGAGTCAAATCTAGAGACGCTGGTTTGAAGGAGAGAGCGACAGCATTTTCCATAGCAAATACTATGAAGTTAAAATCAAAGCTCGGTATGGGTGTAGAGGAGGTAGATCTCTCAAATCTAAGAAAAAGATTACACTAAAAAGATTGATCAAGTCAGCAGAAAAATCTATTATTCCTGGCAAAGACTCTCGCTCTATGATTAGGTCAGCGCTAAAAACTGCTCGTGAGCATGTGAAAAAACTCGGTGGTAAAAGTAAAGTTAGTGTTCCACGCATATTGCCTGTTCCCAGCAAAGTAGGTGGCTTTCTTTCAGCACTTATTCCACTTTTTGCTGGTCTTAGTGCAGTCGGCTCACTTGCAGGAGGAGCTGCAGGAATCGCGAAAGCAAGAAATAAGGCAAACACTGCTAAGAAGCAAATGGAAGAGCAAAAAAGACACAATAAAAAAATGGAAATGCTGACATTTGGGAAGGGACTGTTTCTGAAACCCCATCATAAAGGTTTCGGTATCTTTCTCAAACAAAAGAAACAATGTGGAAAAAAAAAACTTGGATGAAATAAGATTGCCAAAACGTGCACTCACCGACTATGATCTACTTAAGTATGCAAAATTAATGAAAATAACAAAATTTCGTGGAGTTTTTATGCGAAATGCAATTAGCCTTCAAATGGCTGTCGAGTTAAAAAATCGGCAACCATAAATCTGGATGATGCGAGTGGATCCGGCACGCACTGGGTAGCTTATCGAAAAAATGGTAATGAAGTTACATACTTTGATAGTTTTGGTGATTTACAACCACCTCAAGATCTTATGAATTACTGGAAAGTATCTCAAGTCAAGTGGTCATCTCCGTCTCAAATTTCTCTGCCATCAACTTAATCGTAAGGAAAATTTCTTTCTGTATAAAAAGAAATCTACACGAGTGATTTGAATTAGTCTATTCAAGATGGTTGTTGAGTCAATGACTCTTAGCCTTTCCGACACCCCCTCAAACCTTGAGACACACTATTTTCCTCCCATAGAGCTGGATCCGGATAAACAGTACAGCGTTGGACTTGTTGAGTTGCTAACTTTCAATTCCATACCAAACGTCGATGTAAAATGCAATAAGTTTTACGTTGGACAAGAAATAAATGAACTTCCTACAGGCAGTTATGAGATTGAGGATATTGAACGAACTCTGCAAAGCATCCTCGATACGCGAGGCACAAAAGTTAGTATCAAGCCAAATAATAATACACTGCGTAGTATTATCGAGTGCAGTCATGAAATCAATTTTCGTCCAAGTGACTCGATTGCTCGTCTACTGGGATTCACTCCAAGAGTCTTGAAACCCTATATAAGTCACGACTCTGATTTACCAGTAGCTATTCTCAAAGTGAACGCTCTACGAGTCGAGTGTAATATTACGCAGCAGGAACATACATAAATCAACAAAAAGTTCATACAATACATGAATTTTTCTCAGAAGTTCCACCAGGTTACAAGATAATCGAGGTTCCTAAACAAATAATATACTTACCAATGAATCAATCTATGAAAGTAATTGATCATTTACAACTACGTCTAGTAGATCAAGATGGTGAATTGATCAATCTTCGAGGTAAAATTATTACAATTCGTTTGCATCTGAAAAGCACTTGAAATGGGTATTGTTTTTAATGCTGACAAAAGCTATAATAACAGCTCATTATGTCATCAGACAGTCAGTCCGCAACAAGCGATCAAACGATTAACACCTCGGAACAGTCAATTTCTACAAAGTCTCGGTCTCACAGTAAAGCGTGGTGGAGAAAAAATAGGTCAACGAGTGAGAAAAATACAGAAAAAATAACTGGCACATTTATCTGCTGCTGCTGTCAAGATGGAGGCAGTTCTTAACGTACAATCTCCAGTCATTTTTGATGAATCTGTCTCGCATTATGAAGTTCATGCACATCAACCCTACACCGCACTTACATTCAACAATAGTGATGAAATTCGAATAGCTATTCAGTATCAAGTTTTATGTGTATTACTAATTACTATACTTATGTGTCATACTGATTTCGTGAACAATGCTATTAGTCATCTCTTTGAGGAAATTCGATACGATGAATGCTATAGAAATTGATCGATGCAAAAATGTTGCTGCAACAACCTTGATGAAAGGCTACACTTCTTTCTCACCCAGTCAGCTAAAGTATCTGGAAAATTCCGTCTGGACAGATATAACAGAGTCGGGAAAAATAACTGATAATAACGGATACTTTGATGTGACTGTTCCTCTATCATTGATTTTTGGTTTTGCTGAGGATTATCGAAAAATCGTTGTGAATGTTAAGCATGAACTGATTCTCACAAGATCGAGAAATGATTTGAACGCTGTTTTACAAGAGCCTACACTGGTAGATGGAAGACCTGTCTATGAAGACTTCAAAATTGAGATCACTCGTATAGAGTGGCTTATGCCCTACCTCGTCCTGTCAGATCGACGAAAAATACAACTATTTAATTACATACAAAAAGATGTACCTATTGCTATGAGTTTTCGTTCATGGGAGTTGTATGAGTATCCAGTACTTCCAAGAACCACGCAACATGTATGGACATTAAAAACATCGAATCAGCTAGAAAAGCCTCGTTTTATCATCCTCGGCTTTCAAACAGCAAGAAAAAGAGTGAGAAGAAGCAATGCTAGCTACTTTGATCATTGTAATATTAGTAATGTAAAACTTTTCCTCAACTCTCAGAGCTATCCGTATGGAAATCTGAATCTTGATATTTCAAACAATGAATTTGCCATACAATATATGACATGTATGCAAATTTTCAAAATGTATACTATTCTGATAGATATATAGTAGATCCTCTTTTGAGTAAAGAAGAATTTATCCAACATGCACCACTCATAGTCATAGACTGTTCTAAACAAAACGAGTCTCTTAAACAAGCAGCTGTAGATGTACGTCTCGAGTTTGAAAGTAAGAATAATATGCCTGCAGATACGACAACGTATTGTCTAATTTTACATGATCGCATTGTCAAGCATAATCCTATAAGCGGTGATGTTAAGAAACAGGTATAAATAAAGCTTGCTTGACTCAGCATAGCATTTGTCAACATAGCAACAATGAGTCGAAATAGTGCTTCATATACCCCTCTCACTGAGGATAAGAACGCTCGAAAAATACAAAATGATAAACAGTGTAATACATATCGGGGAGAGCCTTGCTGTGCACCTAAAAGTAAACAATGGACAAACTATTTCGACAAATATTCCACAAATAAAAATTCCATGCCGGAAAATCAAGGTTACAAGAGGTTCTGAGATTTACTTGTATTATTGTTTTTGAATAAAAAAAAAAGAAAAAAAAATTCATATGTTATTTTTGAATTATCAATCCTAGCCTTTATTCCTTCATCATCCTATTGGGATCTCACACAGAGGTGTAACCATACAAATGTGCGGAATTCTGTGGATCAGTCATATTGAAGGCGACTCGAGAGTGGGATCCGTCGGAGGTCAAATGTGCGAGATCCCAATATGTCAGACGATAAAAACGCCTACTCGAAGAAAGCATCCTCTGTCGGTAGGAGGCTGCACATGTGGGGCCCGGTCGGTAACGCAGGAGGCTGCATGGGGCCGGGGGAAACCGGTCGGTAAAAAAGGAATCTACTAATACTAGTTACCTTCGGTCGGTAATTGGTGGCGCGGGACCCGCCTGGCGCAGTATCAGCCCAGCCCCTACTACTAATATGAATCTAAAATTTGAAACACACTGCGGTTATTAATATAAATATTATGATGCTCGTATGTCTTTTTGACGATCAAAATTGTGAGATCGTTTTCATCTTAAGATTGTTTCTCTAATAATTTTATATGTTTGTAATTGATTTTCAGTTTTAATTAAGCATTAGGACCACTATAGAGTATCCTAGTATTTAAAAAAGCATCCAGTAGGGGTGCTGGTTTCGTACACTAAAAGATATAGTTATGGTTACGCAGCATACACGACACGCACGCACGTACGCACGCACTAAACTATAACGTAGTGGTGAGCGCATAAAAGAGTATAGCTATATACTTATTGCAGGGCGCATAGAGAGGGCCCGAAGAGAGTAAAGCTATATTTAGATTTGTGCGCGGAGAGGGGGGCTGCCGAACCGAGGCTTATGAGAGCCCTATACCAGTATACCTATAGATATCACTGTAAAACATTCAATCTAACGCTTTCGAGTTAACGCATTCCAGAAGTTACAAACATTGTAGGTTCACCGTCCCATAAAAAATTATCACTTCATAAATTTTGCTTTCTCCTCAAGAGGAAGCTTTGTAATAGTAAAATTTTCAGTTTTGCTAATACTTCGTGGAAACGCATTTGGAGGTGTTTGGAGTACGAATCATACGTTTTTAGAAAATGTCCGTGCGGATGGCTGTGTGTGTGTGTGTGTGTGTGTGTGTGTGTGTGTGTGTGCTGTGGGTGTGTGTGTGTGTGTGTGTGTGTGTCTGTGCTGTGTGTGTGCGTGTGTGTCTTGTGTGTGTGTGTGTGTGTGTGTGCTGTGTGTGTGGTGTTTGTGTGTGTGATTGGTGTGTGTGTGGTGTGTATTGTATGTACGTATTGACCGCCCATAATTTTGGAACCAATTGCGAGCGGACTCGTAATAAATATTTGATATGCCATTATTTTTTCTAATCTCTGAATTTAGCGTCATGTTTTTGTCCTTATGATTCTGACCATTTTATGGCATATTATAAGGCCTTTTTCTATTTTTGAAAAAATATTTTTGCTTTTTAATAAATGATAATGATTTTCACAATATATTCAACAAATAGTGTATCTAAAAGAACATAAATTTGTCTACTTTTTCCCCGCAAGATTTTCCTTAGATTGACTGATCTGTCATATTTTTATGATATAAAAGGGTAATTTTTCGGTAACATATATAACTCAAAAAATAAATAGTTAAATGTTTTTGAAAATTCATGACAATAAAAAACAACAATATCTACTAGTTGTAAAAAATTTTAAGAATTTTTGGCGACTAGTTTTTGGAGATAAAAATCGAAAACTAATAAAAAAATGGTTTTTTATGTCGTACGATTACGGGAGTAAAAAGGTTTAAATTGAGTTGAAATTTTAGGGAAAGATTGATCTTTTGATCCCTTCGGCTAGGTTCTTTTTGTAGCTTATGAACCTTTAGTTTAAAAGATATTACAAGATTCAAATTCTTCAACTCTCACCCTGATAACTCTGTGTGACTGAATTATTATTTTTGTTAAACCATATATTTGATATTATAAAGCTTAGTATATTTTGAGAGTTTTCATGGTTTTATAAATGTCCGTGCAGATGGTTTTGTCTGTGTGTGTGTGTGTGCGTGCGTGCGTGCATGCGGCGTATGCGTACGTATACTGTTATAATTCTGGAACTACGTGATAGATCGTAATAAGATTGGACGTGCATATATGTTTTCTGATTTTGAATTCGAGTAAATCTATCCTTTTAGTATCGAATAGTAGCGAATATTTAAATCAAAGAATGAGTTGATGGTCCCATGTAATTATCTTCCACTAGCAGAATAGGAGGAAGCTAAGTGCCAATGACTTGGCAGCGGTTTTTAATTTTTTGACATTTTAAGGTGCATCCGTACCCTTAAAACACACTTTCTACGTGTTTTTACCCAAACTGCAAAAATTACTATTACAAGGCTTCCTTAGGAAGGAAGCAAAATTTTACTATCTCGAAGCTTTTTCTAGGAAAAAGCAATACACATATGCACACGTGCACATGAACTTAATATAGTACGACAGCCAATTTTTGCAGTTAATATTGCCTAAACTATTATAGTTTACCCGGAGACTCTCTCGCAGACGTCCCTGCTAACTGGCAATCTGCCCGTTTGGGGTTCCGTAAACTGTAACGCGCCAGCAGTACCACGCCCTGCCGCTAAGTAGCAACGCCACTAATTTGCTTTCCCACTAGAGAAAAAGCGTCCAGAAAAACACAAAATAAGGCTAGGGCCCGTATCTTCTAGCTTCTATGTGGCTTATATGTAGCTTCTATGCTTTTTGATTATGGAAGACATACTTTTCGTGTGGATTATATATTTTATGCACTGTAGGTTGTCGATCACATGTTTTTAGTGGACGATAAACGGAAACCGACCCGTGACAGTGATGACGGTCACATCGCGTGCCAATTATGAAAATGGACTCGACTACAGGCGGAAAAGAAAGAATAATTGAATTATTTTATTTCCTTTTAATGAAATTGATGATGAAACGTTTTAAAAATGCAATTATGAATAGTTATGTTATCAAATAAAACGAAATATGGATACCTTAGCTCATAATAGTATTTGTAAATTTATTGTATTCCCAGCCGCAATGGAAAAAGTTTATTATAAAGTTTAAGAGCTTTAACAACCTTATACATTATTATTAAATTACATTAATATTGATATATTTATTTCGATTTTACTGTCATCAAGGATAGTACTTGTTTTTATAGAATTTTGAATAAAAAAAGGTTTCATAATAAATAATAACACGTGTTTCATAATATTTTATACTAAAATTATCATTTATTTTTAATTTAAATTATATATGGAGTAAACTTTTGTAAACCACTTAATATAAATTGTTGATTAACACGCTTCAAACTTATTTCCTATCCTTTGAAAATTGTAAAAGACGCAACAGTTCGTGTTATTTTAATAAAAAGTTTCTAAAATATGAACATTTTAAGTATATTTACTTGTATATATGTACATTCTTAAGCGAGTTGCTCAAAAATTTACATTAAGTTATTTACAATAGTTTAATTCTTTTATAATTTGAATTTAAAAAAATGATAATTTTTGTATAAAATATCATGAAACACGTGTTATTATTTATTATGAAACCCTTTTTTATTTAAATTTCTATAATAGCATATTACGCATCTACGGAGGTAAAGAATTGGCGAGTCTACAGCTCGTGTAAATTGCCACCCGAGCCGAAGGCGCGTAGCGTACGTAAAAACAAGTACTATCCTTGATGACAGTAAAATCAAAATAAATATATCAATATTAATGTAATTTAATAATAAATAATTTATGTATACATATAATGTGTAAAGTAGTGAGGAGGCCACTACTAGTCATGCGTAAATATAGCATAAGTTTTAGTTTTAAGTGTTTTTTTATGTTTATATCTTTATTAGTTTGTAACTAAATGCCAGGCCTGCGGTCAGATAACTTTGTTTATCTTTGCAGGAATGCAGAGTATATATTTTATTCTGTATTATATTTCTGGTCAATAAATATCTAAATATCTAAATGTATAAGGTTGTTAAAGCTCTTAAACTTTATAATAAACTTTTTCCATTGCGGCTGGGAATACAATAAATTTACAAATACTATTATGAGCTAAGGTATCCATATTTCGTTTTATTTAATAACATAACTATTCATAATTACATTTTTGAAACGTTTCATCATCAATTTCATTAAAAGGAAATAAAATAATTCAATTATTCTTTCTTTTCCACCTGTAGTCATAGTTCATACAGTACATAAAATATATAATCCACACGAAAAGTATGTCTTCCATAACCACAATGAATAGACCACATATAAGCTAGAGGATACGGGCCCAGGTCTAGAACTAAGGCGACTTCTACCCTCTTTTTACATCAGACCTCTGTATATGAGTATTAGTTGAGTGTTTTGACTACTTCTGCAAATTACTAAGTACGAAATACGTCTGATTTTTGTCTAGGAATAATTAATTCGTGTAAAAATATCTCATCCCCTCCCCCCTTACCCCTCACCCGTCATCTTTCCTTCTCACTCGCTTATGTCAGAAGACATGCTCAGAGCAGATCAAGCCGTTTGAGGGAAGTGCCAACTGCTTTAGCACCAGCAACCCCGCTCTTTCTCATCTTCGAAAGCTGACGACCGCCTGCAGTAGACGCCACTAGGCATACGCATGCGTATCAATAGCAATAGTACATCTCTGCTCCAGCCGCCAAACTCCTTCTGCTACTTCTTCACGAGGGGGCACAAATATACCCATAGCGCTTGCCGAGACTCCGACAACCCTCCAGCTTCCGCCAGCACTGTCACCGCCTGCGGAGCAAGTGCTGCCCAAAAATTGCTGCAGTCAAAGAGTCCAAACGTCCTCTACTCTGACAGAGAACCTTGCAGTTCACTCTCAGGACTAGTTTCTGCTTTAGCTCTTGCCGAGACTCTTCGAACCGCCCCCCCCCCCTCCACCCCCTTTGCAAAGGGTTGATGTGGCTTTTGTTAAGTTGGGCGGGCTTTCTTACCTCTAAGCGCGCCTCTAAGAGTCGTCGTAAAGGGGTCCAAACTGCGTCCGCCCTCTACACAACTAAGAATCTACGACAAGGGACGACGGGAGCAACTGAAACACCAGCATCACCTCAGTGGACAAGAGCAGCCCAACTCACCTGAGCTCTTAATCGCTTCCTCCGTTCCCGTGCCACTCTCGATTCAGTGAAGTTTCACGACGAACGCCTTCATTAGCGTACCCTCAGACACATCATTCTTTTCGTGCTATAAGCAGGAAGAGTTTAAAGCAAGATCCTGCTCGGCGCTTTGTCAACCTCTCCGCGCTCACCAGCACCAAATCTCACTGACACGCTTATATCAAAAGAGATCATAGATAAAGAAAATTAAATATCTATAAAAAAAAAAGGTTTGACATTTAGTTTTCAAGTTATAACGATTTCAAAAAATTGCACTTTATGGTATGTGATAAAAAAACCACGAACGGTAATATAAATTTTCCGCGGTAAAAAGATAGGTATTTTTATTCTCTTTCATATACATATTAAGCAATTTACCTTCAACTTTTCCAATAAATTTATCAGAAAAAACTGAAATCTCAAACCTAAAAAATCGATTTAAAAAAAAAAAAACGTGTCCAAAAAATGTAAAAACGGATTGTTATCCCGACGAGTATTCGTAAAAACAAAGAAAATGAGACTTGGTGAATTGAAATCCACTAAGTAGAAGCTGAGCTAGAGTCGATACGAACCAACACACACACACACACACACACACACACACACACACACGCGCGCACACGCACAGGCACACGGACACGCACACGCACACGCACACGCACACGCACACGCACACACACACACATCCATATGGAGATTTTTTTCTAAAACACTATTTTTCGACTTAAAATGCCTCAAAACATATTTCCTACATGTTTTTACACAAACTTCAAAAATTACTATCACAAGGCTTCCTTAGGGAGGAAGCAATTCTCTATAGATCATAGAATCAAATCTCATAAAACTAGTAAATAAAGAGACAAGTAAAGCACAATTACAGTATATTTCACAAATAATAATTAAACATTCATACATAATTATACCAACATTAATTTATGTCAAGAAAGTTGCATATTTCCTGTATTTGCATGGAATATTTTTTATTGCCAAGCGGTATTTAATAAAAGCGATCCAAAAATTTATTTACGACAAACATAAAATTAATTTTATTATCATTAGTACTGTATAAATTTTGATGAAAGAAATTTTCCCAATATTATCAATAACATATATTATTTTATGTAGAAGTAATATAAGTTACTGAATAGATGGAGAAATTAGATTTAAAAAAAGATTTGCAAATAAAAATTTTTGAATGGCATTTTATAAATGAAAAAATTAACAATAAAGTAGTTAATAATTAGTAGTTCTTAAGTAATATATTTATAATGTATAGTTACAAAATCTTTATTTAGCCTGTTTCTTTAATAAAACATGATTACAAGTTTTGTAAATTTTTTCTTTGACGTATAATTTGATGGATATTTTATTAAATAAAAAGAGGTTTGTTTTCCCCTTTAAACTGCTGTGTAGGTATTTCTAAACTATGGATTCACAAAATATTTAATATAAAAGAGTCTTAATTTTTATTTCAAATATGAGCGTGTCACTTTTTTTGTAATTACAAACTTAAATCATTATAATTTTTTAGATTTTGTACCAGGACTAGACTTGTACATATTTAGTATTTTGAGGTACGTAATGTGATCAAATTGTTTTTATTTACTTATGAAAACGAGAATTTTAAAGGTATTAGGTAGATTGCGAGGTAAACTGTTATTTCGTCTACAAAACTAATTTTTTCAATTAAAAAAATTAATTTATTGTATTAACTGTTCCATATTTGGCAAATTACTTTTACAATATGTTTAAATTGCATATAATTTTCAAGTTTTGCCATTGTAATACAATTTTGGAATGTCGTAGGTATAATACATATTTTTCCAAACTCTTGATAACACAATTCATTGAAGTGCAATAAATAGATGATTTTATTCTCTACCAAACCATGCACTGTCTAAAGAAATGTAATACACTATTCAAGTACGATGACATACCCTTTGCCATCTTTCTTAGAAAAACAGTGAAACTAAAGAAACTGAGAGAATATGTGACGGTATCATATTATGCATTGAAAATATAATGAAATTAATACATAAGAAAGACTTAATAACATTAACCTCCATCTTACCATTGATCCAATGACTATAAAAATTAGTGCCCTAACAAATGATAAATATTGTTGTAAGTTTCCAAGTGCTCATGAGCTTTACAAAGCGACAGCATCAATTTTATCAGAAATTTAATATGTAATTCATATTTTGTAAATATCAAGGGATACGGTTGCACTCCCGATAGCAAGTATCAGTACTAGGTACTTTATACAGTAAATCGATTAAATATGCAATGATGTGGTTCGTAAAATTTTATTTTCCAATTTAAATTCAAAGCATTTAAAATAATAATAGGACTTATTATTTTTTAATTAGGTTTGATTAGGGAAATACTCTCAGATTCTCTACTTCTTTTTCAATTTTTTTTTTGTGAAAAAGTGCAACTATTATGCTTATATCATAAAAAAAATAATAATAATGATTGTAATAGTATTAATTCGCCCCAGGCAATTGTCCACTGCGACTGAACATCTCTACTTCAACAGTCAGTTACTTTTCACTCTACTCCCTTATAAAACTGGCACAAATTCGTAACTTGTTCTTGAGCATTATTCACTATTCTTCTTTTAAAAAATTCACTTTCACCTATGATAAATTTTTTTTCTTCAATATTAGATGTTTCATAAGAGATCCCAGAGTGCTTTTTTATTGATTTTGTATGTTATTAAACTTAATGTTGTCAAATTGACAACCTATTTAACGATTTGCATTTTTTAACTGATTAGACAGCCAATCTAGACCTTCATAAAGTCCATCACCGCTAGTTGCACACGTTGCTTGAATATACCAGTTACGGTTGCGCAATGAATGTAGGCCAAGTTTATCAGTAATTTCTGCAGCATTCATTGCATTTGGCAAGTCCTGTAAAAAAGATAATATAATAATAATATTTAATAATAAGTATCTCGATAATAAAAATATATTAATGTAGTAATTTTTCATAAAAATTATTTAAAAAATCAATTTTGATACAAAATTACTACTTTATAAAACAACCTCAAGACAAACTCCTATTCCTTTGTACTATTGACTGTTTTTAAATTTAAAATCATCAAATTTAACTGTACTAAGATATATTGTACAATTTTTTTGTATCCTGGTAAAGTATAAACCAATTTAAATCGACAGTTTGCAAGCAATTCAAAAATTTTATTAATGAAAGGCCGCATTCTGGTTATGTGATTTTCGGTTCAACTTTTTTCTCTAAGATATCGCTAGAAACCCACATTTTTGCTACTAACTAATAACGGTAACATTTACAGAGGTAAACACCAAGATATTCTTATTAATAATTAGGAAATAAATATTATACTGTAAAATCATGTCGAGCTCGCAAAAATGTGAAATATTAGCTGGCGTGTGGACTATTTCTGACATCGGAACACTTCTGTATGTTATACGCATGTGTGTCTTATAACATAAAAGCTCCATCGATTCGGGTCCTATTGTATACAGTTTATGCACTGTGTAATTCAACTGCAGGTCCAGTCGAGTTTCATGTACACTACGTCCCGATCTGGTGCACATGCATGTCGACTATATATATACACAAAATACCATGATTCAGCGATGCAAGTATGGATGTTTCCATTAAAATCATTGGTATACGTAGTCATAATCGTTGCAATCGGTATAGTAGTTAAGTGACGAGATAAGCGTCGATCAAAGATCGGAGTGTCTGCATATTTCGGTGTGCGTTTTTTTTCCTTTATAAGAAGTCCTCACTTAATTTTCCACCGTAAAAATTGAATTTGGAAAACATTAAAAGCATTAATTTGTTTATAACTTTTTACGTGCTCGTTTCCCGGCCAAAAATGCTCTGAATTCTGATTTTGCAGTACGAATTACGCGTATGAAATTTGAAGTCCCGCGGTAGCCCGGAGTGATCTCGAAATGCCCTAGACCATGCGCGGCCAACTTCACTCGCGATTTTGCCACGGCAGAGTCACGATGCGTGCCCCGATACGTGCCCTGGCGATATCACGGTACGTGTCGTGGTAAAGCCATGACTCGGACCACGGCGAAGTCGTGGTATAGCCACGGTGTAGCCACGGTACAGCCCAGCCATCGTACAGCTGTGGTTGAGTCGAGGTGACGCCGAGTACCTAGTGCCCAGGTTAGACAGTATGAACGTCGTCTCCGAGAGTTTTGCGGGAAAACGTAACATAGTCAGTCGAAAGCCCTTACTTGGGAGGGTTTTCGAGGTCGTTGAACACGAATATAGCCTCGGCGACGGCCTCCGAGGTACCCGGTGCCTAGGTTAGACAGTATGAATGTCGTCTCCGAGAGTTTTCGGAAAATTGTAACATAGTCAGTCGAAAGTCCTTACTCGGGGGGTTTTCGAGGTCGCTGAACACGAATATAGTCAGTAATTGGCAATTATTATAATATCGTTCATTCTTATCGCATGCTTTTTTAATACAAAAAACTATTTATATTATGTATGTAAATGTTGTTTTTCAAATTATCACCAAATATCACATAAACACCTAACAGGCTTATAAGTCAGGTTAACGCCACCACGCGAGTTCGGTACGCAATCCAATCAACCGATTTGGAAATTCCGGATTGGACTGCGTTCTCCACTCGCGTGGCCAGCATGTTCATCAGACTTAAGCCCTCTAGATTTTTTTATTGTGGGAATGTGTGTATATGGATGTGTGTATGTGTTTTAGAGTACATGTGTGTGTGCAAGATGGACGCTATGCGTGGCGTCATGACGCGGCGTGGGTAATACGACAGCTTCCTGCGAGAAGCATCGGGGGCGACACTTCCGCTTCCCGCGAGAAGCTTATTGAATAAGGTAGTGAGTGTAAAGCAGACCTGCGATTGGTCTAGAGCCCAATACGTAGGTCAGCTGTGTGTCTGTGAGAGAGAGTGGGGATAAGGGTACAAGAGGGCTGCGACCACCCCTTGCAGCAGAGTCTACAGGGAGACCTGGCAGCGTGACGACGCAGCCCCGTCCCAAAGTGTGCATAGAGTGTGAGAGATAGTGATTAGTTCTTCTACAGTTGTAAGTCAATTCAGCATCAGTGTATTTTAAAGAAAGCAATTCAAAATTCTACATTGAAGTTTCTACGAGTTTATTCAACAATATTCCTGTCTATCTATACCTGGAACTCTACAAATGGGGGATCGTCCGAACCAAGAAACAGAAGTGCTTTTCAAGTAAGTGATCTCGCAGTGCACACGTAAGAGACCTGGATAACAGGTGTTCGTCCGTACAACTACTAACGAGAAGCTGAAGCGTATAGGTACGCAACAAAATTCAGCAGCAGGCCTACAAGGAGTAGGTAGAGGACGCGGCTGATCACCCGTTCTGTACGCATTGGTGCGTGAAACTGGAGCGTATAGGTACGCGATAAATCCAGTAATAACTTACAGGAAGTAAGTGCAAAGAACGATTTATCGTTAGTTCTTGCGTGCAGAGGTGCGCAAGAAAGTTCGCAGAAAGCAGGTCCAGCACGCCACCGCTAGGTGACGCGCAGAACAGACGACGCCGTCGGCCAAGGACAGCAAAGGGGTGGTCCCAAGAAGTGAAAGTGCGTGGGGTGGGGAAACCCAAGCCACGCGCGGAAGACCAAGCGACGCTGGCAGAAGGGGAGAGTCAGCAGAGCAACGTCAGTCAAGTGAAGGGAGCAGTGCGCACAGGCACGTTGAGGAAGAACATCGTGTGGTCTTCCAGGTTTCAGCCATCGCGTGAAGTGAAGACCACCAGGATGCCGACGCAACAAGAATTTCAGGCCGAAGTAGAGGCACGCCAAGCAGCGGATGCCAGAGTAGAGCATATAACGAAGATGTTGGAGACAATGCAGAACAGCTTGGCCGATTTGCAGGCCAAGCTGGAGCAAGAAGCCAATCTACGTCGTGAAGCGACTGAGGCGGCAGCAGCAGCTACAGCGCGCTTAGAAGCGCAGCAAGCCGCCGCGCAGCTAGCATCGGGTCAGGCCGCGGAAGGCCAGCAGACGCTAGGAGCGAGTCTACCAGCACCTGTATCAGGAGGAGTGCCAACAACGCAGCCAGCAGAGCAGAAGTTTGTCGCAGCCAGACGAGCACTGACGGGGCCGGCAAAGAAGTGGTTGCAAAGCCACAGTGAACTCGCAACTTGGGATGAGTTCAAAACGAGATTGAACGAGGCGTTTGGAAGAAGGGTTAACGCCTCAGAAATCCACGACATCATGCGCCAACGAAAGAAGAGAAAGAACGAGTCTATTCTGGCCTACGTTCAAGAGATGGAACTTCTTGGCTCACAGGGAGAGCTGAGTCACAGCGATATACGTAGGTATATAACAAATGGCGTCACCGAAGACAAACAGGCTCGCTTGACGTTGTCAAGCGTGCCTAAGGAATCGTTCGTGGAGATACTAGAACTGCACGAACGTGAGATGGCCGAGACGAAAGGCAAGCAGCACCATTCCGACAAAGGAGATGGACACAAGAAAGGGCCGTGCTTTGTATGTAATCAAACAGGGCACGTGGCCAGAAACTGCCCGAAGAGGACAAAGGAGACAGCAAAATGCTTTATTTGCCAGGAAGAAGGCCATAAGGCATTTAAGTGTCCTAAGAGGAAGACGGCGATCACGACGAAGACCAAGGTGAACCATGTCTGCGAGGATGGTAATCGCAGCTGAGTAATCACCGCCGTAGGAGGCTTGGAGGTCGAGTGCCAGCTAGATAGCGGTTCTGACCGACATATCCTATGGCGGGATGTGTACGACAAGATGAACAAACGCGGCGAGTTCCCGATGCAGAACACCAAGATTGGCCTAAAGGGTTCAGGAGGACCGATCACCGCGTTAGGGAGCGTCTACCTACCGACAGACATCTCAGGGGTTGACTATAATCTCAACTTCCTGGTGGTACCAACAGACACCCTGCCATCACCAGTGCTTATCGGCGACCCGGTACTTGGCATAGCAGAAGTCAAGCTCACCAAGGAAGGGCCAGTATTCGAACCGCTGGTCGAGGAACAGTATGTACAGCATGTACAGGTGGAGGTCGCGGATCCTCTTGGAGATCTCGTGGATACGTTGCCCGCAGATTACAGAGAACGCATCAAGAAGATCATTATGGACTATGTACCACGGAAAACATCCAAGTGTCCAGTGCAGCTGATTATCACCGTCAATGACCAGAGACCAGTAGTTAGTCGACCAAGGCGTCTGTCGCCAGGTGAAGAAAAGGATATACGCCTACTATTGGAAGACTGGGAGTCTCGAGGTATAATTAAACGGGATACCTCAGAGTACGCCAGTGCGATAGTTCCTGTGAGAAAGAAGGATGGAACTATCAGGATATGTATAGACTACAAGAGACTAAACAAGATTGTTAGTCGACTCCATTTTCCAATGCCACTAATAGAAGATGTGTTAGATGCAACAGAGGGATCCATCTTCAGTTCGTGCTTGGATTTGAAAGACGGATTTTTCCATGTGGACGTAGCGGAAAGTAGTCAAAAGTACTTAGCTTTCGTCACACCGTGGGCCCAGTATGTGCCGCTAGTAGCACCTTTTGGATTCTGCAACTCACCAGAGATTTTCACGGAAATGGTGTCAGCAGTGTTTGCAGAACTCATAAGGAGAAAAATAATGGTGCTCTATATGGACGACATCTTTATCAAGGCCACAACCAAGGAAGAAGCGGTGCAGCGGCTTGAAGAAGTTTTGAAAGTCGCAGCAGAGCATGGCTTGAAGTTTAACTGGCGCAAGTGTCAGTTGGTCCAGAGAAGAGTAGAGTTTCTTGGCTACATAGTCGAGAATGGAACCATCAGGCCATCGAAGAGAAAGGAAGATGATGTGAGGAACTTCCCGACTCCGAAAACGGTAAAGCAATTGCTTAGATTTTTAGGTCTCTGCGGTTATTTCAGGAAGTTTATAGAAAACTTTGCTGGAATAGCGAAGCCACTAAGCGATTTGACAAGGAAGGATGCCAAGTTCGTCTGGGGACAGCAGCAGGAAGACGCGTTTATCAAGCTGAAACGCGCACTTGTTGGAGCAAGTGTACTGCATCTTTTTAACAAGGACAAAGAAACAGAGCTCCACACAGACGCATCGAAGGATGGATATGGTGCCATTCTAATGCAAAGATGTCCAGAAGACAAGCAGATGCATTCGGTGTACTACATGAGCCGTAAAACGACACCCACTGAGCGAAACTACCATAGTTACGAGCTCGAAGCACTCGCAGTCGTGAGGGCCTTAGAGAAGTTCAAGATTTATCTCCAAGGAATTTCTTTCAAGATCGTCACGGATTGCAAGGCGTTCGAGCTGGCCATGAACAACAAGGAGCTTAAACCGCGCATCGCCAGATGGGACATGTTCTTGGAAATGTTTCGTTATAAGATAGAGCATCGCCCAGGACATAGAATGCAGCACGTCGACGCTTTGAGCAGAAGGGACTGCATCCTAGCTATCAGAGATCCGCTGATTGATAGGTTAAGGAGAGCGCAGCGTCAAGACTGCCGGTTAGATGCGATACGGACACTGCTAGAACGAGGATCATATAAAGAATACACGTTCGAAAATGGTTTAGTATTCAACGA
This sequence comes from Pteromalus puparum, assembly GCA_012977825.3. NCBI lineage: Eukaryota > Metazoa > Arthropoda > Insecta > Hymenoptera > Pteromalidae > Pteromalus > Pteromalus puparum. The sequence goes on along the minus strand of CM053168.1, from coordinate 26,192,026 downwards.
GAGCAATGGCAATCGCCAACTCGTCGTGCCTAGAGGCATGCACAATGAGATAATTAGAAGGGCGCACGAAGTAGGACACTTCGGCGCGGAGAAAACAGTAGAGGCTATCCAGAAGAATTACAGTATCGAGGGTCTTTAAGGCAAGGTCAAGGCGTTTATTGACAATTGCATCACCTGTATTCTGGCTAATAGAAAGCAAACAAAACCAGAGGGGATGCTAACACCAATACCAAAAGAAGCAACGCCGATGCACACCATCCACATCGACCATGTTGGGAAGCTACCATCGACGAGTAAGAAGTATCAGTACCTACTAGTTATAGTAGATGCGTTTACCAAGTATACCTGGATCTTCCCGACTAGACAAGCCGGAGCAGCAGAGGTCATCGAAAAGCTGAACTTCGTACAACAGCATTTCGGTAACGCGAGAAGGATCATCAGTGATAGAGGAAAGGCCTTTGTCTTCCACGAGTTCAAGGAGCATTGCAGGAAAACGGAGACAACAACAACTCAACACCTCCTGATTACCACCGGAGTTCCAAGAGGAAACGGACAAGTCGAGAGAGTAAACGGTGTCATTAAATCAGTCTTTAGCAGGTTAGCGATTGAAGAACCGTTAAAATGGTACAAATACATCAGCCGAGTACAGCTAGCAGTCAATGGCTCGCATCACCGCTCGATAGGTACAACCCCGTTCGAGCTGATGTTCGGAGCAAAGCTCTATACCCCAGACGATGTAGAGTTGCTTGAGAAGATCGCCGAAGCTCGTAGAGAGGAGTACATGCAAGAGCTAGGAGAGCTTCGGGCGGCAGCAATGGAACAGATCAAGCAAGTACAGCAAGAAAACTCAAAGCAGTACAACAAGCATCGAACAAAGGCGCGGAAATACAAGTGCGGCGACATCGTAGCAATTAAAAGAACGCAGCAGGGACCAGGACTCAAATTTTTAGTCAAGTACCTAGGGCCATATATCGTCACGCAAGTGCACAAGCATGATCGGTACGATGTAGAGGCATTGACAGTTTTCGACGGACCTGTGCATACTTCAACAGAGGTGCAGTACATGAAGCCGTGGAGAGGATTCAAGGACGACCTTGAGGAGGATGACATGGACGACATGCCGCCGACGCAAACCGCCAACAACAGCAACAACAACAACAATCAAAACGACAACGAGAACAGCAACAACGAGGATAAAGAAGTAGACGAGGACCAGGGAGAGGAGGATGCCAGCAGCGAAGTAAGCGAAGATTACCAGAGCGAGGAAGATAGCGGCAGCAACTTCAGCGAAGATTACCAGAGCGAGGAAGGTAGCGGCAGCGACTCTAGCGAATCCGAATAACAATTGTCACCTGAGGGCAGGCGACATGTCAGGATTGGCCGATTGTGGGAATGTTTGTATATGGATGTGTGTATGTGTTTTAGAGTACATGTGTGTGTGCAAGATGGACGCTGTGCGTGGTGCCATGACGCGGCGTGGGTAACACGACAGCTTCCTGCGAGAAGCATCGGGGGCGACACTTCCGCTTCCCGCGAGAAGCTTATTGAATAAGGTAGTGAGTGTAAAGCAGACCTGCGATTGGTCTAGAGCCCAATACGTAGGTCAGCTGAGTGTCTGTGAGAGAGAGTGGGGATAAGGGTACAAGAGGGCTGCGACCACCCATTGCAGCAGAGTCTACTGGGAGACCTGGCAGCGTGACGACGCAGCCCCGTCCCAAAGTGTGCATAGAGTGTGAGAGATAGTGATTAGTTCTTTTACAGTTATAAGTCAATTCAGCATCAGTGTATTTTAAATAAAGCAATTCAAAATTCTACATTGAAGTTTCTACGAGTTTATTCAACAATATTCCAGTCTATCTATACCTGGAACTCTACATATCGTTCATTCTTATCGCATGCTTTTTTAATACAAAAAACTATGTATATTATGTATGTAAATGTTGTTTTTCAAGTTATCACCAAATATCACATAAAAACGCCTAACAGGCTTATAAGTCAGGTTAACGCCACCACGCGAGTTAGGTACGCAATCCAATCAACCGATTTGGAAATTCCGGATTGGACTGCGTTCTCCACTCGCGTGGCCAGCACGTTCATCAGACTTAAGCCCTCTAGATTTTTTCACTGGGGTCATTTAAAAAACGATATTTATATGTAGAATATAAATATTACTAGCACTCTAACCGTTACAAAAAAATTTTGCTTTTCATTTATGAAGTAATTAATCAGTAAATATTGCTAATTGTTTATAAATAAATATTTTTCCACAAACATATTGGATGCCACCGAATTTTGAAATGTAAAAAATGCTTAGTATTCGCCTATTTTAGCGCTGTAAAAGCACTGAGTATATCTTATCCGATTTTTGCCATTCAAATTTGTTTCAAATCGGCATTTTTCATCTATTAAAATCTTGTCTGCCAATTTTTGATTTAGTTGTTTATAAAGAAATTTAGTAAACTAAATTTGTAATGGGTGGCAAGTTTATTGCCCCTTGACCGGTGGCCCCATCCACGACCCTTCCTCCACGGATTATCGACCCCTCATTATGGGCTGTAAAATCCGAAGAAGGTCCCCAAATTTTTTCCTTATGATTTTTCCCGGGTAAATTTTTTGCAACCTCACTCTACCAACCGAAAGCTAGGTGTCGGGCACACGGTATAAATATTGGGCTAAAGAGTAAGTACGCATGAGTCCCGTTTGAGTGGGTGCAGCGGCCGGCAAAAAAAGGTAAATTTTTATGCGATTTCCAAGTCATTGTATTTGCAGTTTGCTACAAATGCACATACACACACACACACACACACACACACACACACACACACACACACCCACACACACACACACGCAAAAGCACAATAAATACATACATACACGCACACACAATTAATATTATAAAGACAGTGTTTACACACTACATTAGTATGTTTTAGTTTGATTTTGTTTTGACTTCAGATCACAGAATTATGTGTGTGTGTGGGCGTGCGTGTGTGCGTGTGTGTGGGTCTGTGTGAAGCAAGTGATTATACATTATTCGTGCATATCGACCCGTGAGAGGAATAAGGACGTATCTCTGAACCCGCTTCGAGAATGACATATCCCGCGATCCACCTCGACGACAACGTATCTCGGAATCCGCACCAAGAACGATGTATCTTAGAATCCGCTTCAGAAACAACGTATCTCGGAATCCGCACCAAGGACGACGTATCTTAGGATCCGCTTTAGAAACAACATATCTCGGAATCTGCACCAAGAACGACGTATCTTAAGATCCGCTTCAGAAAGAACGTATCTCGGAATCCGCTTTAAGAACCACTTTTGCTTTTGTGATTCTTGCTAAATAAACGTGATGAAAAATTTTGAAAAAATAGAGTCAAATCCGTATTTTGTTAATAGTTAACTCAATTTTTTTCAAAATTTTTCATCACGTTTATTTAGCAAGAATAACAAAAGCAAAAGTGGTTCTTAAAGCGGATTCCGAGATACGTCGTTCTTGGTGCGGATTCGGAGATACGTTGTCATCGAGGTGGATCGCGGGATACGTCGTTCTCGAAGCGCGTTCAGAGATACGTCCTCATGGCTCTCGGGCATCGATATATAATTTCATTGATATAATCTTATTTGTTATATGAATTGTGTGCATGATTTTGCGTAGTTAGAATGACTCAACAGATGAATCCTTCATCTATAGGTGCAAATATGCAGTTTTGTCATATGTCAATTTGATTTTTACCTATTCATACGGGCTTTGGCCTGTATTAGGATCTATACAGATACTTTTGAACTAAAAAAGGCATCTTTTTGAATTTTTTGGTTATCGTAGTCTGGATCGAACACTTAAATTTCCACATTTCAAGGTTTAAAATGCAAATAAGGTAGCCTCAACACACACGTACACGCACATATACATATATATACATATATATATGTGTGTGTGTGCGTTGAAGCTACCTTTTATACACACGCGCGCGCACACACACACACACACACGCATCTTGCATTTAGCGTGATCATGATAGATTTGGACGTGGATAGTAACTGGCTCGCATACTGATGAGATTGAAATATCTCAATAATTTATTCATTTTATATTAATATATATTTATTAAGAATGAGTGAGGTAGACGGGAGGATTGTTAAGAATAATGTGGTTTTATTATTACTGATATATACAAAGAGAGCATGCCTAGCATGCGTGTGCTCTCCAAGAGCGTACAGCAACGAGTGGGATCAGTCGTAGTCGCGCATTGACTATATGTCGTACGACTCACATACATAGTACTGGTGGGGAGTCGCACATGTGTGTGTCTATCCTATACTCTATGCTACCTACGGTGCGCAACGAGACGAGACTCACTGTAGAGTAGTTGCGCACAGCGCTTCTGCGCATCCTATCTCTAGATGNAAATGTACTATGCATATTCTAACACGCCTCCTTACATTTGTACTGTACATTATGATTTGACATTTAACAATTCTCTAAATTTTATAAACTTTTCTTTACATAGTGCTTTAGTAAATATGTCCGCGACATTTTTATTCGAATCGACTTTACAAACTTCGATCAATTGTTCTCTTACATTTTCATGAACAGTATGATAATGTATTTCAATGTTCTTAGAATTTTTTGTCATGTTGCCTTTATTCGCAATATTTATCGCACCCGAATTGTCTTCGTAGATCTTTATCGGTTTTTCAATATTTATGTCGAATATTTTTACTAATTCTCGAATATATTCTAGTTCGGTTACAACTTCGGATAGAGCAACATACTCTGCGTACGTAGAAGATTTAGCGATACATTTTTGTTTCCTAGATTTCCAGTCAATTATATTGCCAAACATTTGTATTACATACCCTGTCGTGGATTTTCGATCTATGATATCTCCAGCCCAGTCGGCATCAACATAACATTTTATAATACTACAATTTTCATTCTTTTTATAATGTAAGATCATATCTTTCGTTAAGTACAAATATTTTAATACTCGTAAAGCATACTTCCAGTGGGTTTCATTATAGCTATTCTGAAATCTACTAAGGTAATTTACACTAAAGCTAATATCCGGTCTCGTATTCGAACTTATGTATAATAAAGCACCTATCAAGTTTTTGTACTTTATGTTTGACTCGCAATTTTCAGCCTTTTCGAGTTTTTGATTTGTCTCCATAGGGGTACTATACAATCTACTATCTATTATTTTATATTTATCAGCTAGTGACTCAATGTACTTTGTTTGACTTAGTTTCATTTCACGATTGTTGCAGTCATATTCAATATTTATTCCAAGATACTCTTCAATTTTTCCTAAATCTTTCATTTTAAATTTATCTGACAAGAGTTTCTTAATATTTTGTATCTTTTCTTTACTTTTACTACAAATTAACAAATCATCTACGTAAATCAAAATATAAATTTCATCGTTTCCTTTTCCTTTTTTGTATAAACAGAGATCTGCATTACNAAATATAAATTCCATCGTTTCCTTTTCCTTTTTTTTTATAAACAGAGATCTGCATTACTTCTCTTAAATCCTAATTTTATAATGCACTCATCAAAGCACTCATACCAGTCTCTAGGACTTTCTCTCAATCCATACAATGCTTTTGACAATTTGTATACTTTGTTTCCTTCGTAACCTTTTGGTTGATAGACATATACCTCCGAATTTATTTTGCCATTTAAAACTGCGGTTTCTACATCCATTTGCTCAATCTTTAAACCGTTTTGGCAACAATAAGAAAACAAAATTTTTAATGTCTGATTCTTTGCAACTGGAGCGTATATGTCATCAATTACATCAGTTTGTTGAAATCCTCGCACAACTAACCTAGCCTTATATCTATCATCTGATTTTCTCGTATAAACCCATTTAACGTCCAAGACTTTTTTATCTTTTACTTTATCTACTAATTTCCAAGTTTTATTTTTATTTATACACTCTATTTCTTGATTCATGGCTTTTTGCCAATTTTCACTATCATTACTATTCAACGCCTCCTCAAACGTACAAGGTGCATCTACTCTACAATAATGTACGGAAATATTATTACTATCATTTATAAACTTTTCCGAAGATTGATTTATAAATGAAGGCGTAGCAGTATTTGGATACCTTATCGGACTCTTTCTTAAACGCGTAGATCTACGTGGAGTGCTTGACTTCAAATTTACATTCTCATTATTCTTTGTAATATTTTGTGCTTTATCACTCTCATCTCAACCTTCAAAAACATTATCTTCGAGATCACTTTCAATATCGGTTTCTTTTCCCCTACTTGAATATTCAGATTCACTATCATCAAAACCTATACATTTTTCATATTTTTCGACAACATCAACATGTCTCGCAACAGTTATCTTATTATTTATTAGTACTCTATAGCCGACTTCGCTGTATCCTAACAGAATTTCCATATCCGCTTTCTTATCCCATTTAGATATTCTTTTCTGTTCCGGTTTTCTAACAAAGACTCTACTACCGTATAATTTTAAGTGTTCTACATTTGGCCTTTTTTTAAAGAATATTTCATAAGGAGTTTTTCTTTCAATTGTGTTTGTGATATAGTGTGATATAGTGTACAGACAAATGTACTATGCATATTCTAATAATATTATTAGAATAACTTATTTAATAAATAAACATACGCCACGTACATAAGCAAAAGTATAGGGAGGAAATTTGAGGGTAAGAGGTTAGGATAAGGACATACATAATGCTTGCTTACAAGTCAATGACTGCATTTATTCATAATTTTTGCTAAGAAATCAATTCTATTTCGTTAGTATTCTGATTTGCTTCACCCCTACAAAGATTATGTGTTAGGTGTACACTACCTACACTTCATTCCACTTAACCGAACATTAAGTCACACGGTGTAAGATAGAGAGGTGAACCGATTGCCCCCCACTCTTTGTAACAGTAATTGAAGCCCTTCGCTTCGTCTCCATGTGGTGGCGCCACAGACAGTGGACTAGATGATACACACCTACAGTCAGCGCTTGAACTCGTGCGTTTGTGTGAGTGCGCTACTCACCGACGCGGTCCCGCCTTGCTTGTGTGTGTGGATACACTACAATTTCTGTTGCGCGCGTTGGCACGCCACAGAAATACGTCTGAATTTTGAATGTTTTTATTTACATCTGCCACTTTTCAACAATAAAACATCGTCATTATTAATATACTATCTAATGATATGTATATTTAACTACAACACCAATTAGTTTATTAAAAAGATGTTACAGAATACGTGAATATTCAATAGGTTGACTGATGGACATCATATAGGTGCAAATTATATTAATATTATAATAAAAGTAATTATTCGCAAGTACTGCGTTGTATTATCAATACCAATGATTCATAGTTTATTATTTATTAACCCTAACTCATAAATTCCCTATGCCATGCTACAAAGCACAAACAGTATCGACAATACACGTAATATTCGTTCTAAACAAAAATCCCAAGCTCAAGCTTAAACTTTAGATCAAACTTAAACCCAATTACAATAAAAGCCCCCACAGGGGGGCGATGATCATATGCAACTTTCAACATCGTATAGGCAACGATGTCGGTGGCTGTGGTGGCTAAGGCGCCGCGTTAACGTTTATTATGCTGGGGTTCGTATCCAGTTCTCGGATTTTTTTTTCTCACTTTAACAAACATATTCATCCAACCAAATTTTTATCTTTATTAATCAAAAAACGATAATCTTAAGCTCAAGCTTAAACTTTAGCACAAACTCGAACCCAATTACAATAAAAGTCCCCACAGGAGGGCGATGATCATATGCAACTTTCAACATCGGATTCGTAACGATGTCGGTGGCTGTGGTGGCTAAGGCGCCGCGCTAACGTTTATTATGCTGAGGTTAGAATCGAGCTTTCGTTTTTTTTTTTTTTTTTTTTTCAAAAAACGTATTTATTTCACCAAATTTCATTAATTGAAGATTGATTATTATTTTAATGTATAATGGAGTTAAGGTCACATCGTGCCAATTTTTTGCATGTTTTAATCATCATTAAGAAATCAATACTTTAAGAAAATGAAATTGATAAATATCTAGATACATAACTATATAAATATACGCACACGTATATATGTACACACACACACATACATGATACGGTACGCGCAAATTTGTGGAGTTAAAGGACAAGATTTCAAGTTTTGAATTCGCCGTGTGTACAAACAGTAACTGCTCAGTAAAGCATGGGCATTGACGTTCGTCAAAACAAGATACAGATCAGTGTCAATTCTGGTCTGGATTAGACTACAGGCTATAATTCTTTGTACTATGAATATTTGAAGCTCTACAAGTTATCGTTCTTATAACGTTTTAAAAATTGTATCAGATTGATTAATAGGTATTTTTTTAATTTTCTCCACTGTTTAAGAGATATCTTGTATTTTAATAAAATTATGTATTTTAAAGTTTTATTTAAATGAGAAGACGCTGCAGTGTCAAAGGCTGTCAATCCGGAAAAACAAAAACAACGCTTTTTAGTGCTCCGGATAGTGCCGACGAAAGGAATAAATGGTCTGATCGGTTAGGTTTTAATATAACTGCAACGGCTTATGTTTGTGAGAAACACTTTCACCCTTCGGAAGTTATAACAGAAAAAACAACCGTTGACAGTGCTGGGAATGAAGTAAGTACATGTAAACATTTTTGTATTAAATAATATATCAATAGATACGGTATCTATATTAATAGATATGTACGATACGATCAATAGAATAAAATTCAGGCACGCATACGAACGTACACACTTACCCGCCTGCACACTTACACACTTACACAAACAGAAACATAGACAGAGCACGCATTTTGAACAATTCCTTATATTTCTTACGTTATTTGTAAACGAAAAACTATTCGTTCACACGATTATCATAAATCCTTTTTTGTAAGTGAATAAAATTACGGAATCTAATACGAATTTTCACATATTTACGTCATTTTGAAAGAAAATATGCTTAAATAAACACAGTTCTTGTAGCAAATGTCATTTGAAACGAAAAATTGTATTTTGCGGAGCACTTGAAATAATATGTGGAATATCTGCAAATTTTACATTTCATGCATAATTAAGTAGTATCATCATATTTCAGATAACTGTTAAGTTATTAAGAGCCAGGTTGTAGCCAGGAGCATTGCCCTACGAACATGGCAAGTGTTTGGAGCCACCAAGGAAGGTGATTAAATTGTGCGGAAACCTCAATGAAGAAAAACATGAAGCATCAACTTCAGCAGCATCTAAAAGTGCCAGCATTAATGAAGCTGTACGTGTACATTGTGCTTCAAGTACAGTAGCAGCTGATGCTTCTAATGTGGTCGAAAATAAAGAAGATTCACTTATTGAGAATATTTTAGAAGTAAGAAGCAAATCACCAATTTTTCTATTCGTAAGAGGGTCGGAAAGTTAATTTAAGGACGAATAAAGTTATAATAATGTTATTTTTTTATTTGTTATAAACGATAATGTTTTTTCCTCTTTACTGTAACACAAATTTTGAATTTCTAATTGACTTTATGACTCCCTTTAAATTAACAGTAATTTTAATTATTACTATGTATAGATGTATATGCACGCATTAAATTAAATAATATTTTTTTCTATGTTGCAGGATATGCCATCATCATCAAATTCAAACAAACATGAATCTGGTGTAAATGAGAATTTTGTTGAAGTAAGAAATGAAATATGTTATGTATGTAATTATTTATTTTATATGCAATATTAAATGTGTACCATAGTTAATCGATATTTGCAATTATGGCGTACACGCCGTTACATACAAATATCTCGCTTGTCGGCTATGACACAACAAATATAAGAAGTACATGGGAAGTGTCATGGCCGACAAGCGGGATATTTAAAGTTACATTGAACGGTATTTGTAGGTAATATGTGTACATGCATGTTTATATACACATAAAATTCAAGTACATTAACACTAGATGATCTGTAGTATTGTTTACTTTGTAGGATGCACCTTCAGCAAATATAAATACATCTAATAAAGAAGTGCATGAAACAACAGAAGGATTGTATTTTTTTGCTTGTACAAAAGAAAGACAGCATTGAATATCAAAATCCTCAACGTGCATCAAGTCACTCTATCGAGAAGAAAATAATAATATTTTCAATGATCGATTCAATACCCAGCCCATCTGCAAGTGGCAATGTTATTCCTATTTTTAAAAGACAGGTAAATGACAATGATACAGCATAAATTCGTTTATATCTTCTATAATTGTTTTACTTACACTACAATACTAGCAAGTTCAGACATTCTACTGTTATTTCTTTTTGATTGTAGGTTATTGTTCACAACGATTCCAGACTTCAGATAAGAATTTGTCAGAGAAATATCGATAGTAATGTCTTTGAAAGAAAACCACAAACTATTCAGGATTTCCACAATTTTTTGAAAGAGATGGATGCTCTAAATTGTTGTCAAGGAGGACCATCAGTAAATTACTTCAAAAATGTTAATGTTGGAACTGCATTTAAAGATTATGAGAGATGGCGGCATAATAAATGTCCAATAATTCTAAGTACTGGATGTGTCTGCTCACATTGCACGACATTATATAAACTTTTATCGCAGAATCAACATCGACAAAAAGTAAAAAAGCTGCGCACAAATAGATACGCTCCTGAAGCAGTCAAAAATACCATTAAAGAAATGGGCAATAATAAACGTGTAATTAAACAGCGTCTCACACGAAAGGAGCGTAAACTGCGTGACCCTACAAAAGAATTGAATAAGGTGCATGCACGAATTCAGAATGTCCAGCAAATAAATTTTGATGAAAAGTTGAAGACACTGTCGCCTAATCTAACAGAAAATCAGGTATAGAAATAATTTTTATATATTGTACTGAACATACATTACTGAACATACAGTATTTCTATTAATTTTTTTTATTGAACGTAATGCAATTGCTAACAGTAATTTTATAATTATTTATGTATGTTTTATTACAGGTTATCTTAATTAACGAATTGTTAGCTGCTGGTAAAGTTTCCAATGCAAAAAGTCGTCGGTAAACGCATGAATGGATTTTACTATGTATGCTACTGTACATTAGAAGTTCTGCAGCGTATAATATGCTGAGAGATAATGGGATTTTACCTTTGCCAGCAAAATCTACAATTCCAAAATATTTGCGCTCTTCGAATACAGGTTGCGGATTCAATGTTAAATTTTTTTAAATTTTCATAAAGAAGATGCAAACTTTGCCTGGAATTGCAAGAAATGGAATGTTGTCCTTTCATGAAGTTTCAGTCCGAACTAGCAACGAAGTTAACGCCAAAACGTTAACATTTGATGGATAAGTAAATCATGGTTATAATGAAATTGAAGAACAAAGTATAAGTGAACAAGCAGACCATGCTTTAGGTAATGTAACATTATGTTAATACAGATCATGTTAAAGTTTCACTGAAAGGGTTGCGAAAGTCAATGAAAAATTCCAATTTCACGGCATAAAATAGCAACTGAAGAGATAGTTCATTAATTTATAACAAAAAACAACAATCAAATAACAAAAAAAAACACAATTACTTTCATTTCTATCATTATACATCATGTAATAACATTAATATTTAATGCAACAATATTTCGTAGAGAAAACTTTGGATAATAAATGTCAATCATCATGAGAATTTTAAACTCAGTGAAATGTTGATTATTACAAAACTGAGGGCAAAACTGAGGCCAAATAAACCGTTTTCTATAAATTTGTAACTTTTATAATTCCAGTGTTTATGTTCTCGTCATTATATTTGACTTTTCGTCAACCAGTTGGTATGTTTGGATCTATAGGGACTACAAAAACAAATGTTTTATCTGCTCTAGTTATACAAGCTATAATAGAAATAGAAAAAGCTGGAGGTAAAGTGCACGGTATTGTGTGTGATGGCGTTAGTACAAATAAAAGTATGTGGAAAAGCTTTGGAATATCCGGAAAAATTAATGATGTAAAAAATTTTTTCGAAAATCCATTTGACAATGAAACAAAAGTTTTTGCTTTCTCCGATGCTCCCCATCTTATCAAATGTATAAGAAACAGATTGGAACAAAAAAAGTGTTTAAAGGTAAACGCTTTTACAAATTTTTAAAATTTATTTTCTATGATTTCTTTTATTACAGCTGCAATAATTGTTTTCATTACAAATACTTGCACACTTTAGGTCAATGGTTGTTCTGTCAAGTGGGCTTTTTATGAAGCTCTGTAATATCGTGACATTTAAAGTAATTTCAGAGTATGTCCAAAATTAACAGAGAATCACGTGAAACTTGTTCACGCTATGAAATTGAGAGTTTCTCTGGCAACTCAAGTAATATTTTATATTATGTTTATCTGTCTATATTTTACTTATGAATAAAATACTAATATTTTATTTAACGCTATATTAGATCTTTAGTAACTCTGTAAGTGCGGGATTACAGTATTATTCACAATTGGAAAAACGTGAAAATCCAATTGTAAAATCCTTCGAAGGATGTGAGTCCACGAGATTATTCACATTAAAGATAAATAATTTATTCGATGCTCTAAACAGATCGCACCCTAAAGAAGGTATCCGAAAAAACAGTAAAGATTTGGATGTAATTATTTTTTCATTCTTTTAACGATTGTAATGAAATTAAATATTTCATTAATGAATAATTCATACATTATAGACTCTTCAAGAAGCTATAACTTGGCTTAACGGAGTCTCAAACCCATTTCTGCGATTTTACCGACCTTGCGGCCGGTAGTGCAGGTAGTGCTTATAATAACCTCTGGCGCCATCTGGCGTCAACCACTACAACAATTTGCAATATCGAAACTCACACTGCGTGTTGCCGTACACGCAGATTTGATATAACGAAAAATGCCTATACATAATGATCTGTATTACGTATATACATCACGCGTGTTTCGACTACACGCATTTTTTACAATAAAATAACTGTGCATTTCACATATACACGCGTGTTTCGAATACACGCTTTTTATATTATAAAAATTAATAAATAATTACGTGTATTTCGCATATACACACGTGTTTCGAATACACGCTTTTCTTATGACAAAAAACTACTTTTGAGATGTGCAATTTTTTTTCCCAGAAATTTGAAAAAAATGAGTTTATGTATAAATGATGGATTGTATAAAGTTGAAACTTGGTATAAAAGCCCTTGTTATGTATTTCAACAAATTTATACAGTTTAGTGACTTTAGCGTAACCAGAAGATCTAGTTTGTTCTAAATTGTCGCTTTTTGCGCAAGTGTTTTCGAACAAAGTAGATTATCTGATTGTAGTAAGTGCATCAAACTGCAGAAATATAGTGAAATACATTACGAGGGCTGATTATATCAAGTTTCAAGTGCATACAATGCATCACTTTTGAAATATGCAATTTTAGTCAAAGAAATTTAAAAAAAAATTGAGTTTATGTACAACTGATGCAATGTTAAAACTTGAAACTTGGTATGCAAGCCCCTGTTATATATTTCAACATATTTATACAGTATAGTGACTTAAGTGTAACCAGAAGATCTAGTTCGTTCTAATTATACGCTTTTGGCGCAAGTGTTTTCGAACAAAATAGATCTTTTGGTTACACTTAAGTCACTAAACTGTATAAATATGTTGAAATACATAACACAGGCTTGCATATCAAGTTTCAAGTGTATATGTTACATGAGGTTTGAGATATACAATTTTTAACCACACAAATCTTAAAAACTTAAATTTATATAGATGTGCTATATCATCATATAGACTTGCGACAAAATTTTGGCCTGCAAAAAGCTTTGGAAGGAACAAGAAGCGTCAGAAGCTACTTAATTAGCCGTATAAAAGGAGATGTACTAGTATAAGCAGCAAGTTGATCTTGGTCGAGGACCAGTAGGGAATCCTGAACATACAGCTGTTGCAGGAGTTGCTTATATTGCAGCAGCAGTAGTTGACCAAGTTCGAGTAGCAGCAGCAGCAAAAGTTGTATGAATATAAGCAGCAAAAGCTGCACACACAGCAGTCGCAGCAGTCCTGTCTTGTTACGGCCTATAGGTCATCTATCGTCGTCTAGTCAGCTAAGCACCCGTCACTATTTTTCGTGCGAAGAACCGTCTCCACGAACGCCGTTATGACGTCCCAATTTTGCTTGCTAGCCAGCATCGTTTTCACTACCGTGTCGGGCGTAAATGCCCCTACCGTCACCTCTAAGATTCTACGCCTATCAGCCCAGCGAGGGCAGTCAAAAAACGTGTGTCTCACGTCGTCCCGTTCGTCACCGCAGTATTTGCAACCCGGTGTCGCTACCTTGTTCATCGCGAACAGGAAACTCCTAAAGTAGCCGTGTCCGGAAAGAAATTGGGTGAGATAAAAATTGACCTCCCCCCATCTTCTGCCTACCCACGGGCCTACCTCCTTAATCAATGATTTCGTCCATTTCGCATGGCGGCATTCACTCCATCGCTCCTGCCATTTCCGCATCGTCCTATCGCGTTCCTCGGTTCAGATTTCCACCCTAGCCGATTCCCGGAGACTCTCGTAGATCCGCTTGCGTTCAATTGCAAGCAGATCCACGGGAATCACCCCCGCGATAACCATTGTCGCGTCCCCGGATACCGTTCGATACGAGCACGCGATCCGAAGCGCCCCTCTACGTTGCACCGCCGTTATCTGCTTACAATACTTTTTCTTCTCCATAGCATCGGCCCACACCTCCGCACCGTATAAAAGAATAGAGTTTGTGGTTGCCATTAAGAGTCGTCTGACTGCCGGCCTAGGCCCGCGCACGTTGGCCATTAATCGACTAAGCTGCGCCACCCTAATCGCCGCCTTTTCGCATACGCTGTCTAAATGCGCCCCGTAGTTCAGCTTCGTATCTAGGGTTACCCCCAGGTACTTGGCTGTCGGCTTCGTCGTTATTGTTACGTCTCCGACGCGCATAGGTATGATGGTCGAGACCCGCTTCCTAGTCAAGAGAACTATCTCCGTCTTTTCGAGTACTAGCTGTAGTCCGTAGTCGGTCATCTATTTTAGCACCCGGGCCATTGCCGCGTTCAATTTGCCCTGCGCGATCTCCACATTTCTAGCTGTTATAACCGCCGCTACGTCGTCCGCGTACCCGACGAGCTTAACATCCTCCGGTACTTCTACTCTGAGTAACCCATCGTACAGAATGCCCCAGAAGTCCGGTCCCAAGATTGAACCCTGCGCCACCCCTGCCGTTATGGGCCTGCTCGTACGTCCCTCCGCGGTTTCGTATTCGGTCGTGCGCTCCCTCAGATAATCCTCTACGAGTCGCATGATGTACCAAGGCACCCCAAACGATCGCAGAGAATCCAAATTTATTGGAATACTGCGATTTTAAATGCGTCTTAACAAATAAAATGAACGAAGACTGTCTAGAAGTTAGTATAAAGAAGCTCATTATTTAATAACTAATAATAAAAACATGTATTTCATAAAGAAAGTCTGTATTGCATCCATTAAAATTATAAAAATTCATTATTTAATTTTAATTCTAGTAATTCTTCGGTATTATACGTCAAGCCGGATGTCAAAATGATCATACGACATTTCAAACATTTATGCAACTTTATCATTTGCTTTCGGTGTACAAAATATTACAATAATACAATAACATTGGAAGATTTTCAACCTGTTTGGAGTACGAATCATACGTTTTTAGAAAATGTCCGTGCGGATGGCTGTGTGTGTGTGTGCGTGCGTGTTATCAGTACGTATATCTGCAAATCCACGGAAAACCGGACGCTTTTACGGGTCTGAGAGAACAAAATTTAAATTTGAGGGCACACCCACCGGACCGACTTTTAATCAACGCGCCTGAAGTACATTGTATTTTTTCTAATATAATGGGCTTCCGACAGTACCCCTTGGGTGGTGTGGAAAACTGCCAAATGAAGAAGTACAGAGTATATTGATCTTTTTAGATGATATTAATAATCAGCGACAAAGAATAATTAAAGGCCAATATATGAAGTGGAGGGGCCGGTGTAGGGGCCAATGGAGGGAAAATGGAGGGGGGTGGAGGGGAATCAACCCTTCAAAATAACGTAAATTTTGAAATGATTTCACATTAAAAAGTGGAGGGGGCATGGAGGGGCTGGTGGAGGGGGGTGGAAGGGGGTGGAGGGGATTTTAGCTTCAAATCACGCTTAGATCTATATAATATAGGGTGGATATATAGTATGATTGTGTGTGTGGCGCTATGAGCGCGAGGTATTAAGGCGTACGACGCGCGCAAGACACAAACAGTATCCGCTCGCACCTAGTAGAGCGAACGCCCAGGGTCCCTCGACTAAACAGGGTATACCGTTAGTTTACGAATAAAACGCAGTGCTTGAGGGTTCGTAAGTGAAACCGTCAGTGGCCGAACCGTTGCGAAAAGCACTCAAGATTCGAACACAAGTGCGACCGAAATGGCGGCCAACAGAGGTAAAAATTTTGCCTTGCTCCAGAGCATTGAACGCCTATCCGGTGCAGAAAACTATCACGACTGGGCAGTTCCGATAAAGGCTTACCTGGAGCACGAGGATCTCTTTGATGTAATAGTGGCACCTGCTGGCAGCATTCTCAGCACCGACGCTACTAAGAAAAGACTCGCGCGAACAGAAATCATTCTCTCGATGAATCGTATGGTATTAAGTCAAATAGAGAATCCGGAATGCCCGAAGCAAATTTGGGAGACGCCGAAAAGGACCTACGCGAGCAAAAGCTTATACCGAAAAACTAGCTTGATAATTGAATACACCAAGATCCGTTTAGAAGACTGTAGCTCCACGGAGCAATACATCGACCGTATAACTACAGTACATCAGAAGCTGAAAGATATTGGGAAAGATCTGGGGGACGACTTCGCAGCCTGCATAATGCTCGGAGGACTTCCCGAAGAGTACGAGCCTATGCGGATGGCCATGGAAAGCTTCCCAGAATCAGAAATCACAACGGAAAATGTCAAGGCAAAAATACTTCTTAAGGTCAACTGGCAAAACGAAGAAGCAAAACCCGAAGAGGTAGGACTCTATACTCACAATCAAAACAAACACGCTTACCGCAGAGGCAGTCAATATAGGAGAGGAAACAGTTCAAAATCCCAACTTAGCAATGTACGCTGTTACCGCTGTAATCAACGCAGCCACATTTCAAGAAACTGTACCTTGCCAGATAAGCGCCAGCAAAACCAACATCACGCAAATCACGCGAGCCATGATGACGACCAGGATAGCTGCGATGAGCATGATGACCAAGTTGCGGCTTTTGCCTTTGTCGGACTTACCGCAAAAAATCAAGTCAGTCTAGACGATTGGATCGTCGACTCCGGAGCCTTTCGTCACATTTGTCATGATCGCAGTGTATTTGTAAAAATGAGAAAATTGCATCTGGCAAGCATAAACATGGCAAATAGAGATAAGGTCACTGTAAAGGGTGAAGGCGATGTATTCATGAAGTTGAAGGACGGAACACCGATAAGACTATTAAATGTCTTGTTCATCCCCGACATCGCCGCAAACCTCACCTCCGTCAGTGAAATACACAAAAATGGGTGTAGCGCCGATTTCACGCTATCCGGATGTAAAATAAAGACTAATAAAGGAAAAGTGATCATAAACGCAGAAATGAAAAACGGCGTGTATAAGGTGTCCTACGTTCGAAACAACACGATAGTCGATAAAGAAGAGAGGCAGCCGAACAAAAAGCTGAGTTCTCCCCGCAACCACCAGGCGGCACTAGTAATACCTGATAAAACCCAAAATATGCGCCTATGGCACAGGCGTCTAGCGCACTTAAATGTCAATTGCGTAAAGCAACTCAGCAACGGAGCGGCATTTGGCATACAAGTAAAACCCGGAACAACCGAACAGTGCGATGTATGTGCGTTGGCAAAAATGTGCAAAAAGCTGTTCAGCGAAAACGAGAAGAGAGCAAGTGAGATATTAGAGTTGGTGCATACCGACCTGTGTTGCATAACTCCAAAATCGAACGGGAATGCCACATACTTCCTAACGTTTTTGGACGACTACAGCAGAAGAGTTTTTGTTTACTTTTTGAAGAGTAAAGACGAAGTATACAAGAGCTTCGTACATTTCAAAAACTACGTTGAAAACGAGACGGGAAAGAAGATATCTCCAGGTATCTCTAGAGCGATAACGGAACGGAGTACCAGAATCAAGGATGAAGCAGCTGTTGGAGAATTCAGGTATCCAACAGAGAATCAGCATACCAGGCAACCCTCAGCACAACGGAAGAGCTGAGAGGATTAATAGGACCCTGATAGATAAGGCTCGGTGCATGATCTTGGATACTGGACTACCAAAGACCTTCTGGGCTGAAGCCGTCGCAACCGCTGCCTACATCAATAATCGCACCCCAAAACGCTGCATAGGTGACAAGAACCCACACGAACTGTGGACAGGCAACAAACCAGACTTGTCAGACCTAAGGATTTTTGGCTGCAAAACTATGGTACACATACCACAGACAAAGAGAGTTAAGATGGACGCGAAGGCTACCCAGTGCATCTTCATCGGCTATTGCTCTGACAGAAAGGACTATAGAGTATGGGACCCGTCAGCAAGAAAGTTCACAGTCAGCAGAGACGTGACCTATGAAAACTGCGATTCACCAGTAGCTCCATATGAGGAAACAAAGAACACCTCTAGCCTCCCGCTTATAGATAGCTCAGATGAGAGCGTCGAAGAGCAACCAGAAGAAAATACAAGACATCACAACCAGTACCATCAAATCACCACAAGGTAGCAAGGAAAGCCAAGCACCACCAAGCACCGAGCATGTACATGCAAGGGAGCCACGAAGAATACAAAAAGTAGAGAAACCATCGCCCAAATACGAGGAGTACCTCCAAAGCAGAAAGCGAAACTCTCGCACAGCACTACTGGCAGACACCATGGAGATTCCTGAAAAGAAATCCAAAGGCCAATTATTAGAGCCCAAGGATTATACTCAGGCCACAGATGGCCCGGATTCACATTTATGGAGCCAAGCCATGGACAGCGAAATGGACTCCATATACCGAAACTGCTCCTGGGAGCTGTGTGTCCTTCCACGAGACGCAAACCTCGTCACTACAAAATGGGTCTACAAGGTCAAAGTCGAGCAGAATGGTGAAATCCATCGGAAGGCAAGGCTGGTGGCCAGAGGTTTCAACCAGGAAGTTGGAGTGGATGTGAAGGAAATGTACTCACCTGTAGTCAAATACAACACCCTTAGGCTGCTGTTTGCCCATGCAGTGAAGGAAGATCTGGAAAAAACGCATTTGGATGTGGAAACAGCCTTTCTGCAAGGAGACCTGGAGGAGGACGTATACATCCAGCAGCCTGAAGGCTATGTTGATCCCCATCGTCCAAATCTCGTATGCAAGCTAAAAAAGGCTATCTACGTACTCAAACAAAGTGGACGAGTCTGGAACATAAAACTAGATGGCATTCTAAAGAAACTTGGTCTTCGTCGCTGCGAGCACGACCCCTGTGTCTACACACTCTCAAACAACAGCGAGAAATTGAAACTGGCTGTGTTCGTGGACGACTTGATAGTCTTCTCAGATTAAAAAAGGCTTATACAGGACATCACCACAAGGCTGCAGAAGTACATCACTTTCAGAGACCTCGGGGACGTCAGAAGGTGGTTCAACGTCAACATCATCAGAGATAGGGAGAAAGGACTCCTTTTTATGAAGCAGACTGACAGCATCACACGTATCCTCAAGGAATATGGGATGGAAGAATGCAACCCATGCAGCACACCCATGACTGTGGGATCAAGTCTAGCACCAGATACATCTCCAAAGTCAAAAGCAGAACTGGAAAGGCTGAGTAGGCTGCCATACCAAGACCCCTTATGTACCTGCTTCAGATGATAAGACCAGATCTTGCATACACCATACACCGTAAGCACCATGAGCCGATATAATACCTGCTATGGATTAGAGCAATGGCAAGTTCTAAAGAGAACTCTACGGTACCTGCAGGGAACCAAGGACTACGGATTATGCTTCTCCAGAGAGGGTAACCAGCGGCTGCAAGGATACTGCGACGCTACCTGGGGATGTGACTTGTCAGATCGTAGGTCTGTCGCTGAGCGGAGGCTGCTTGAAAACATATGCGCTTTTGATTAGCACACTAACACTGCTGTATCGCGTCGACGTGCTGCACTTATACAATCAATACCTTTGAATAACTTGAAGTTGAACCGAACGAGCGAAGGCCGGGATGCAGCTTCAAAACGTCAGAACACAAGGCACGGCTGGCGAGTGGCGGCTGCGTGAACGTGTCGCCGCAGACGCCAGTAGGTCCCCAGATCGACGCGCACAATGTATGCGCAGTCGTCGTACTCACTTCGCCAGAACCGCGGACAGAGCAACGAACAGCTGTTCGGAGTCGCTTGGATGATAATAAAACTATTTTTTTTTTTTTTTTTGTTCAAATTATGGAAAACCAAGACATAGTTGCCCTTTCTCTCATCATTTTATATCTATGTGCAAAGTTTCAAGTCGATCTGTCAACGCATATAAAAATGGCATTTGAACGAAATTTTCAACATGCACCCGCTGCAGCTACTGGTTTTTGTTCAAATGCCATTTGTTAACGCATTTAAATATTGTCTTGAAACTTTGCATTGTGGTAGATGATTCCGAGACAAAGGGCAACTATGTCTTGGTTTTTGATAATTCACCGTATTTATTTAGTTTCAAGCAATTTTCTACCGAGTACTCGTTCTATCGACTCGGTCGGTAAAAATTGGGTTTGAGACCCCCTTAACGGTTTTTACTACGTTTTAAATAATTGTTTACCTTTATCAATCAATTTAGAATGTTTATTCAAGGTAAAAAAGAATAGAATTTTAAATTATAATATATAAATATGAATATTACCTGTTTGTTAGCAAAAATAAGTAAAACTGCATCTCTAAGCTCATCTTCAGCTAGCATTCTCATCAGTTCTTCTCTTGCTTCTCCAATACGTTCTCTATCGTTACTGTCCACAACAAATATTAAACCCTAGAACAACCATAGTAATTTATATGATTATTATGGTTTTTGAATCAGTTATCAAGAGTCAGGCTCCAATGTCAACTATTCGTATTCAGTATTCGCAATTACATATGCACTATGCCGTCGGGAGCACTGCGATTCTGTGATACCATGAATTTAGGTTTTATTAATTTTGTCTAAATCTTATTTGATCCGTTGTTGACGCATATATATGTGTATTATAATCTAAAGATTTCGATCGGATATTTATAAGTAACATTGTATTTCGCTAAGAAATAATTGCTCTCTAAGCAGACTATTGAAGATTAAAAATGAATATAATTATTTTTTAAATTCTGCCTTCTCAATCTTCTTTTTTAAGTTTAGTCAGTTCAACCTCGAGGATAAAAATTATCTGAGTTTATAAATGTTGTAACGAGCGGCGAGAAATTCGTAATTTCGTGCGCTCGTTTGTTGCGAGGAGTTAGGTTAGCTTAGCGGACGATGCACTATGGGTCAAATGGCATTTTCGTTAACGAAAATCTAATCTCTATTTCAATAACAAATAGAAATAGCAACCCAAAAATTTTTTTGGTTGAATTTCAGATCATGTGGATTAAGGAAAAATTACTAAGACTGTCATCATCCCCTTCTTTATGAGGCATCTCAAAGAAAATTAGAAACATTGATACCACTTTTTTAAATTTTAACCAAAACAATATAGATTGAGAAAATATTTATTAGAATGCCGTTATCCCCCCTTGTTAGGAGGGAAAATAAGGGGTAAGATAGTGAAAAATCGAAAAATCGCCGAAATATATTGTATAGGGTTTTCGTGGGCGCTGGAAACGATTCCGACAAGCATTTGGTTTGAGGGATTTGTTGGCCAAAACTCGAAAAATTGACGAAAAATTGCCGAAAAATATGACACAGGGTTACATAGCTGCATTCAACAACAATCTAAGTTAGGGAATGTTATTAAAAAAAATTAAGTCTATACAAAAAATGTTCAATATAAAAAATATTTATTGCTAAACACCAATCGGCACAGAAAAAGAGGAATCTTTTGAATAATGAAACGCTTTTTGCAGCCTGGGCAAGAAAGAAGCATTTGATTTAAACTTTACTAATAAGTATGATTTAACTTAAATAATTTAATTTACATCTCGAGAGTAGTCTGAAGCTGAAAACTGTAAAAGCACTCGAGAAGAATAGCAAAATAAGCTTTTTATGATACGTGCATGAAAAAGACCCTTTTTCATGCATGTAAAATGAATAGAAAATCGAGTATTTCTTAGCTCGCTGCTGCGGGAGTGAAAATTGTTTCTCCCGCTACGGCAATTAAAAATTTTGAAATTTTGAAATTTTTTCAAAATTTTTGAAAATACACTATGCGTCATAGAGTTCTTAATTTCCTATTCCTTTTGCATGCTTAAAAAAGGGTCTATTCATGCCCTTATCACAGTGGGTTTTTCAGACTCGGGTGATGACACGAGTGGGAGTCGAGGGCGCGGAAGGCAACATCAACCCTCGCTAGAAAAAGCCAATTTCCCCCCCTAGTTGCACAATATACTATTATTAATATGTTAACGAATACATTTTATGAAATTTGATGCCAAAAAGATTCAACAAATATTAATTTAGTCTCCTTTAAATTCAACGTCTACGAAAACCCAGGCAATATTTTTTGGCAATTTTATGAATTTGGCCACCCAACTCCTAATTTTAACCCCTAGAGTGGGGGATGATAAAAGAAAATCATACCTAACGTAGCGAATGATATTCAAATGCTTGTCGAAATCGTTTTCAGTGCCCACAAAAATCCTGTACAGTATTTTCCGATTTTTCACCCTCTTACCCTTTATCCCCCCCTAAAGGGGAAGGGGATAATGGCATTCTAATAAATATTTTCTTAATCTATAATGCTTCGGTTAAATTAAAAAAAAAATGGTATCTATATCTCTAATTTCCTTTTAGATACATCATAAAGAAAAGAGAAAAAAAATTGATTTTTGAAAGGTGCACTACTTTTACCATGTTTATATTGGAATTCTTGGATATGAGGGTTGAATAACAGAACACTTTTATTAACTCTGAAAAAACTCTATTGATATTTATTGAATAATAGAATACTCTATAAACGCAGAACGAGACTCTAAAACTCGTATGAATGTGAACCAGTCAAAGTTCGGCTAGCGACTACTCTATTGACCTGTGTCGAAGTGCTCGAGCGCACGAAGATCGTCGATAGGTGGCGACGCTAATACCAAATCGATAAAACTTAACTCTACTCTTTACAGTTTATCACCCCCAAAATAGGGGATAATGACAATATCAATAATTTTCCCTTAATTCACATGACCTGAAATTCAATTTAAAAAATTTGTTGGGTCACTATCTCTACTTGTTCTTGAGATATTAGATATCCGTTAACGAAAATGCTATTTGACCCATAGTGCGACGCCGTCGAACGGTTGTACCGATAGAAAACCGAGGAGAGGGAGGTCGAAAGGGAACTCAAGAACGAAGTCCGCGGAAATTGGTAGACTTTCACTACCAGCGCGCGAGAAAGGGGCTTATCTCCATAGCCGCGAAAAGCCCGCGAGTGGGGCTGATCTAAACCGTGTCTGCAAGGGGAGCGCCGTGGCCGACGGGGACCTGGAGGGACGCCTCCATTGTTAGAGGGCAAACGCTTTCTGATACCCCCCTCGTCACCACTGAGCTTCTGTCTGGTTCGCACCGGTTGTTGCGGCCCTCTCGCATCTGTAGTATTAAGTGTACGCCGTTGCATTGGGTGACGCGTCTTGTCTTTATATTTCTAGATACAGTTGTTTGCTTCACAATATATTTTATCCTTTGTTGTTAACATCTCCGTGTTTTTATTCACCCTGACTCCAACTACCCATTTCAAGGCTCCCGAGGAACCCTGTAGCGTCCGAGTGCAAAGAAAGCGAGGTAAGATTCACTAACCTCGCGTTTGTCAACGAGATTTTCAAATTTATTGACACGAGTGAGTGCACCCACGATTAACCTCGCTGCTCTCAGATTCACCGCGGAGGAAGAGTGAAGGTTACACTTTCTGTGACGTATCGGTCATCGCGCCCGACACATTATAAAACCTCGTTACAATGTATACATAAACACTTTACGAGTAGAAGTCCTAGAACATCGATCATTTTGAGAAAGAATTATTTTGTTCTTAAATGATATCCAAGTATTACTGTATTACAACAACAATTATTTCAGCGATTTTTTTAATTGTAATTATAACTCCTTTAATGTTTAACTCACCTACATTCTTTGATTTCGAATTTTTAATTTTAAATAACCTAAAGGTGTCTTCCACACTGTCACCGTGCAAAATCGAATTTTTTTACGATTGTTCGATATATCGAAATGGTTCAATAGATCCCCAGGTGTCATCATTTGCATGTTATTAGAGTAAGTAGGAAAAGAGTAAGGAAACAATATGCGTATTTTTAAAAAAATTTGAGATAGATCAACTTTGCACCCTGGCCGCTTAGGCAAAAATAAAACAAAAGTTTTAAATAAATCAGACTGTTTATTATAGGAATAGGAATGCCTTAGCGTAAGAATTAAAAAATTAATTGCTAATTGAGCTGCAAAAATCGCCAAAAATCGCCATATTGTTCCCTTCCGCTCGTTCCTGTAAATTCGCTAATTACTCCAATGAAATGCAACTGATATCAAACGATGTGCAGAAAGTTTATATTTCACGCGCTGTATTTCATTTTTCAAATACTTTTTTGAAACAAGTTATATATCCAAGAGCAGAGTGGCTTATCTTTTTGCGTACCAATAGAACATCAATAAGTTATTTCAATCCATAATGATTTCTAATACAAGATCCTCTGTATAGTTTCTGTACTGTATAAGCAATACATTTCAAGCGTCGACGCTGTCCTGCATTTCGACGAATCCAGAAAACGGACATTCAACCTCAAAAAACTAGTCAAAACAGCTTCTACAGGAAACTTTTTATTGTTAAATAGGATTGTTAAATTTACTCAAAAAACTGTTATTTGTTGTAGGTTTACGATTACAGCTTCTTTAACAGAGCATATTTAAAAATAAACAAAAATAAAAAATGCACTGATTTTGATTTGCTTAGTAGCTAAAACCTCTTTAAACCAATCAGAACAGTAATCGGAGATATTTTCCAAAAGGTCCCTGTTAGACTCCCTGGCTCCCGGACTAAACAAAGCATTGGACGCATAACATATCAGTTAAAGAAAAACTTTTTGTCAAAATGTTGACAATTATAAATTCTGACTCCAGCTTCACCAATCTGTATCTTTGTGTTATTCTAACTTCTCTTATAAATAATTTGCAGAGTTCTTTCCAGCGATCTCTGCACAAAATGTGGACTAAATTTTCATAAGTTTCATAAAATTCTTCAAACCAAAAAATTAATATATGAGTGCCTACATAAGTGCATTCAGATGTAATGGTTCGACTTTCCCCGTGTGTTGAGTAAGTCGGCCGGACGCCAGGATTTGGTTAGGGGAAAGGTTAATTGAAGAGACTGTTTATGTAATTAATAACAAAATAGATATGTTCTAGTAAATAAGATAACAAGTTGATCGTTCAATTATTAGTCTCTATTTGTAACAGAAATCGAGATTGCGGTTTGTTTAGAATATTTCGCCTTTACAATCGGTCTGGCTTAAACTAGTGCGGTTAACGGTCCATCAACACAACGTTGCCGGAGTTACGTGGTTTCGGTGCATACGTCGGTTTTGCGGACGCGGTATCGGAGTTTCGGACGGTGACACGGGTTCGGGATATCGACGGGTTTTCGGAGGTTAGGTATCCCTCGAGTCCATAGAGTCGTGAGCGCACGGCTCTACGGATCGAGGTCGCTCGTCTCGTTCTTCTCCTTGTCCTGTGTGCTCACAGTGACCAGGCGAATCTCGAGAGGTCGGCGTGTGGTCGGTTTCGCACGGGCAGGAGTCGGCCGCTGCTTCACCAGGACGTGAGCGCACGACCTGGGGAATCGTCGGCGGGGCTTTAGTTATTTTCTCAGCCCCGTGTGCTCACGGTGGCCAGGAAAACAACCAGTCCCTTGGGACGGATGTTCAGGAGCAGGTGGCAACGTCGGGTATCGGCTACGTGTGCTCACGTAAACGAGACTCGGCGCTGTTCGGCTAATCCTGGTTGTCTCGTGTGCGCACGACGGCAACTCGGAGTTTCGGGTTCGCTAAAAGTGTCGTCACGTGTGCTCACGAGACGACGTCGTTGGCGTCAGTCTATCTCTAGCTGTTCCTCTCGGTAACGTGTGCTCACGATGCCGCCAGGAGTGAAGCTCGAGTAGAACTGCCCGCTGCGCTGCGCGGCCCGCTTTATATAGGTGTGCCCGCGGTGCGCCGCTCGCGCCGCCTGGCGCGTCGCCGCTGAGTTGCGCGATCCGCGATCGTGCGGACTGGCCTTTCGGTTGGTGCGCGCGCGCGCTCACTTCGCGTCGTGCGAACTCGCCTTTCTTCGCTGCGCGCGCGCGCTCGCTGGCATCAGCTGATTCGACTCGGGAAAAAAAAATTCTCTTAACTTATATTACTTCTTCATTCTACTCTTAACTTATATAACTACTTCTGATTTCTTAACCTTAAACTATAACTACTACGGATTTCTTAACCTTAAATTATGACTACTACGGATTTCTTAAACGCTAAGTTACGTCGCTACCTTCTTCGTCTTCTTCGATGCTGCTTCCTACTCCTTCGTCCGTGAAAGGTTTAAGGTTTAATCCTTCATGTGTATATACTTGATGTTGCGCCCTTTGTCGTCCTGTAGGTCGAAGATCACCGGCGACACCTGTTTCTTGATTGATAGCGGTTTCGAGTATTTCGGGGCTAACTTGGCATTACGTGCGTCGGCTTTACTGGACAAAGTTACTAATTTCCTGACTACCTTGTCACCCACATTCGGCTTCCATTCCTTTCGCCGAAGGTTGTAGTGCTTTTCGAACTGCCGAGCCATTTGCGTCTTTGCTAATTCGATTGCATCTCGTATGTGCTGGATTCTGCTAGACAGAGATGTGGTGTGTTGGGAGCCTACTTTCTGGAGAAGGCTTCCTGGCGTTCTAAACTCCCTACCAGTGTTTAGATATGCCGGAATGTAGCCGGTTGCCGTGCTACAGGCGGTATTGTAAGCGAATTCTAGTTCGCATAGATTCTCGTCCCACTTTTTGTGGTGTTTTCCGACGTACTGGGCGATCATTGTTTTTACTACCCTGTTGGTTCGTTCTACTGGGTTGCATTGGGGACTGTACGGCGGGATTTTTCGGTGATGCACTCCGTTTTCTTTCAGGAACTCTGTGAACTCCTTGCTGACAAATTGTCGACCATTATCTCTTAGCAGCGCGTTAGGACAGCCATGGCGGAACAAAATGTTCTTCTTTACGTGTCGGATTATGGCTCGGCTATCGGCTTTCTTGAGCGCTGCTAACTCCACCCATTTGGTGAATCTGTCCTGCATTACCAGTAGCCATATGTTTCCTTTGCTGGACCGTGGCTGTGGTCCGACGAGATCGATCGAGACCATTTCCCATGGTTGTTCGACGTTGGTTGCGTGCATAGTCCCCGCTTTCGTCTGTTGCTGCGCCTTGTATGATTGGCAGTTCGGGCAGCTACGTACATATCGAGCGCCATCTTGCAACATACCTGGCCAGTCATAGCTTCGTGCTAAACGCTGAAGCGTTTTGGCCTCTTCCAAGTGCCCTGCGGTCATATTATCGTGACATTCTCTTAGAATGACGGTTCGTTTGTTGGTGGGTATACAGATATTCCAATCCTCGGTTGCATCGGTGTCGTTGAAATCCAGCGTGTGAAGGATATGACGGTGTAGGACTCCGTTTTTTATGCAGTATTCCGGGTAACTCTTCGGATCTTGTTGTACGGCGTTTAGTTTTTTGGTGTACCGTGTGCACTTCGTTTTGATATCGATCTTGCACACGGTTACGGGTTGTCTGGAGAGGGCATCTGCGACGGTGTTGTCTTTCCCTCTGCGGTACCTGACTTCGTAGTCCCATTGTGCCAGTTCCATGGCCCATCGTGCTAGTCTGCCGGACGGATTATCGATTTTCTCTAGCCATTTGAGGGATTGGTGGTCTGTCAGAACGATGAAATGATAAATTTAGCAATGATTATTCGAAGTATTCTTTTTATAACTTCAAAAAAATTAATTATTTTTTGTGTTTATTCGATGATTTTTATAGTTATGAAAACTGCTGATTTGAAAAATTGATTTTTGCATTCGTAAAATCCAATGTACCACAGTAGGTGGATTGTATGCAACAACTTGCACTATCTGTACCACCTGCGCGACCGTAACGAGGCATACACGCAGAAAGCGCATACAAAAAGCGAACAGCCAAAGCCTAGTAACAGTCACAATCGCAAGCGCCGAAAATTAGAGCAAGTGCTCTGACCTGTGCGTCAGCACTAGAGATTTGCGAGTTAAAAGTCAAGTTTTATATTTGATTACGACATTATAGTGCTGTAACGAGCGCTTGAACTTCCCGCGCTCGTATGTTGCGCGATGCGACTAATGTAACAGACGACGGCGGCCGCCGAGAGAGAGAGACAAGTCAGACTCGAGTTCGCTACAGCCGTGTCAACATCGACGCTATCGGTCATCCGTCCGTGGATCATCCACCGCATCCGGCATACACGGAGCTTTAACAGTCACAGCATTGGCTGAAGAGACGCCTCCAGCTCCGAGAGGGATTGACTCTGAATCCTGGAGATCGTCGGAGAGAACGCGAGACGACGAGGCATCTGCGTGTGGCCAGCGAACGAGTAAGTGCAGATACCTTTATCCGTATTTCCATACGAAGTCGCCGAAGGTTGAGGCTCGCTGCCACCGAGTCGTTGACCCGACTTTGTCTGTGATATCCGCGCGCGTTCCTCTTGCCATTGCGCGCGAGTTCTGTAATACTCTTTGTAATACATTAAAGTGAGACAATATATCAACTCTTTCATTATCTGAACCACACGCTTTGTCATTCGAGTAACCCGAACTCCTCGTCCACTGTCAGGACCTACGGTCATACGCGGAGGTAGCGTGGTGCACAACGGGCGCACCACGCGTTTGTATCAGCGAATTGGCGAGCAACGCACGAGCGATAGCGTTGCACTCCACGGTTAACGTTCGCACGCTATCGCCGTTATAGAGTCAATATCGAGGTGACGTACGGCATCTTCACGGCCGTACGGTGCTCGCCGATCACCCCATTACAGTGCATATACATAAACCAAAGACACAATACATTATAAATGTTTAGATTTTAAGGTAATATATTAAGGGGTCAAGCCTGGGTTCAATCTTGCAAAAACACAACAAATATTCTTATGAGTAAAACTTTTCTTTTATTATTGAATATTAAAAAATTTTTTCAGTTGGAATAGTACATTACTATTATCCTACTGATGTGCCCAATGTTCAATTTTGCAGACGCATGCGCGTGAAAAGTGTCACTATCCCAGACGCTAGGAAGAGAATGGGTGAAAGCAGCCGAGCGTGCGGGGAAGTAGCTGAGCGTGGGGAAGTCAAACTAGTGTGGGCACATGCGCAAGCGGGCCCATTATGATGGTACATGTTGAAATTGAAAATTAAATTTATGCTAAGATCAGTTGGTTATCAAATAAACATTGGTGGAGATATGCATCTCATAAATCCAAAACGAACAAAATCCTCTCTTAAAAAAATTATGGCATTTGTTGTGAAGTATTTAATACGTGATTCTGATTGGTTGCTGGTTGGTTGCCTAGGCAACGAAATCAGAACCGAGCGCTTTAAATTCATAACCTCAAAACAGTCATAACCCAAAGTTCAGACATCATCAGGGATAGCATCAAGAGCGCGCGAAGCGCGCCTTCATTCCTAGTTCAAATGAAAAAAATCGGATGATTCTGAGATATTTTTAATTCCGTATACAGATGATACAGCGAGTGATAATGAAAAATTATTATTTAAAACTGTAGAAGGCAAATATTTGTAAAAGGCCTTCGTACTTTTATAAGTATATAACACCAACTTGTAAGAAAAGCAAGATCTTAGCAACATTGCTTTTGCCATAAATTATTAAAATAAATTGTTCAAACAAATTAATTTTGCGGTTCTGACTCGGGATTTGTAATCTACGGCCCGAAAAAGTTTAGATGATATAGTGTTTAATAGCCAATTGACAAGAAATACATATAAATGATAAAGCCTTTTTCAAAAATCTGCCTCCATAGTTTTTTTCTGCGCCAAAAAATAAAGCTTAGCAAGAGGACGAACAAGAGTACAAATTTTCATATTTTTGGATAAAACCGAAAAAGTTGCATTGCACTCTCTCTCTCTCTCTCTCTCTCTCGATCGATCGATCGATCGAAGTGACAGTCGCGCTGTCTGTGGCTCTCAGTATTCTGGTGTAGTGTTT
Organism: Pteromalus puparum; assembly: GCA_012977825.3. Taxonomy (NCBI): domain Eukaryota; kingdom Metazoa; phylum Arthropoda; class Insecta; order Hymenoptera; family Pteromalidae; genus Pteromalus; species Pteromalus puparum. Next base: position 26,161,552 of record CM053168.1, on the reverse strand, counting down.
GGTGTGTTTTGTTAGCTGTGTAGTGATTTTGAGCTCTTGATTTGCGGCTATTCCTGAGCTTGTTTTTGAGCTTTGTGAGGCTGGACCACACTGTCTGCTTTCTTCGCAGTCTTAATCTAAAAGTCTTGCTCCGATTCTAACCTCAATCTTTTTTGCCAGCGCTTTACTTTGCTCAGTGTTCTCGAGACACGCAGCGACATCTTCATCTAATCACCAGCACTACTTATTGAGTTACTTCCCGTCGATAAATGACCATCTAACCCAGCCGGGAAATTCAAATTGCGTCTTCTACTCTAGACACAATGTTGAATTCTGAGGAGAATGACGACCAACTGCGAGTGGCTACATCATCCGAAGAAGTGCGACAAGTGTGGCTGGTATTACCATCCCAAGTGCAACCCTGTCCAACCAATTATAGAGGCAAACAAGACCATACAAGTTTGCAGGAACTGCTTGATGGCTGCTAACAAAACACCACGCAGCACCCCTTCATCTACTTCATCCACACGCAGCAACAACCCGCTGCCACAGCAACAGCAGCAACAACAACAACCATTGCGCACAAGGAAGCCATATGCTGTACCATCACCGCACTCTTCTAGTCCAGCACGCAAAGAGGATCCCGTGCTGAGCAAAATACTTGATAAGCTGAACAAACTTGACAGTATCGAGAAGCTGCAAGGCGCGATGAACAAACAGCTTTCTGAGAATTTGAACCTACTGGAGGAGAGGATGACAGCCATCGAAAGTCCTTGAAACGGCTAAAGGAGATGCCGGCACTTATCAACCATGTAACGCTCGTGGAGGAATATGTAGCTGTCTTAAAGGCTGAGCAGGAAGAAATCAAGGCTAAGCTTGAACAACTGCTAGCGAGTGGCGCTGGCGCCTCATCGTCCCCATCAGATGCTCCGGCGCTGGACACCGAGACCATCCAGCAGCTCCGTAAATCCGACACAAGAATTCAGGTCCAATTAAATAGCGTTGTTACGTCCCAGGCTAAGTTCTCGGCAGAATTGGTCATAACCGGCCTTACTTTCTCAGATACATCATTGAGGCACCTTGCTCTCGCAGCTCTTCGGCCCTTGGACCCTGAGCTAGCGGAGAGAGACATTATTTCTGTGCGACCCCTGGGAAGGGTGAGAGCAGCCCGCAATGATGCTGCGGACGCAGACGCGGACGCCTCTAATGCGAGCCCTGGAATGAGGAGCGTGCCAATCTCGGTCTCACTATCCAGGAACCTTATGCACTCGCATCTCCGCTAAAATTAAGATCAAAAAGCTTTATACTACGCAGCTATCTAGCGAGTTGTTGCAAAGGGCCCGCGTTGCACTACCGGTTCTGGACTCAAACATTCAAGCATTAATTTCAACGCATGGTTGCCGTCTGATGTCCTTCGGCTCCTTGCGACCGTAAGGGAGGCTGCAAGGAAGCACGGCTGCACCACATTTGTGAGGGATGGACGAATATACATTAAGCTAAAGAAGGAGGATCGTGCTCTGAAGATTGCGTCGGAAGAAGATCTGAAGAATTTTTTAGGCTCGATCAAAGCCAAATGAAGTACACACACATCATTCCACGTAAATCACCAACACCTGAATCATCCAGCACGTCTTCACTCACTCCTAAGGTAACTCTGTCTGAGGGTCTAAGGGTCTGCCATTTCAATGCGAACTCTCTTACAGGTCGCATTGAGATGATCAGGCTCTTTTTGTCCACTCGTCCTCTCTTTCACGTGATAGCTGTGACGGAAACCCGGCTTGACGAAAAGGTTACTTCTATCCCTTCACTGGAAAACTACACACTCTACTGACGTCACAAAAACAGGAACGGAGGAGGTGTGGCCCCCTACATTCATCACTCACTGACGGCAAACATACTATCATCCTCTGATGGTGCTTGGTCAGGCAAGCCAGGAAAACCGGAGTACCTTTTCTGTGAGGTCTCCGCTAAAGGCAGTTTCACCCATCTTTGTAGAGGTTGTGTATCGTCCACCCCATGCCCCATTTATTGAGGATAATAACTTCTTTGAGCAGCTGACGAATTTCATGCACAAATACTCCACAAAGCTCATTATGGGTCTCTTCAATGCTAACCAACTCTCCTCATCCGAAGATGCCAAGTTCATCAAGGCCTTTATTGAGAAGAACTCCTTATTGTCGGTCCCTTACGGTTCCACGCACCATAAACAGGATTCCAACACCCTGCTTGACCTCTGCTTAATTGAGAAGCAGGATCGCCTGCTATCACACTACAAGACTGATACACCTTTCGGATTCGGATACACCAACGGACATGACTTAATTACTGTCACTCTTGACGTACAGATCCCACGTTACGTGCCTAAAGCATACTCTTACAGAAACTACCAGGGAATCTGTGCCGAGAAGCTAAGGGACTTCCTTGGCACATGTGACTAGTCATCTCTCGCTACGTCATCACTCGTCGAATGCATAACCATCCTTAACGCTAACTTATCGCGATGACTAAACTAATTATCCGACAGCACCCGCCTTTTGTACGCATAAAGAACTCGATAATCCCTACTTTGTCCCGAAATTTGAGCGCATAAACTCAGAAAATGATAGAGCTATAATTTTCGAAAAGACCGATTTCGAAAAGACTGATTTTTTCTATTAGTTTTAAAGTTACGAGGAAAAAAAGACAAAAGTTGCGTTTTCTTTGCAATTAATGGTTAATAACTAACAATAAGAACCAGAAATGCGAAGAATAAACTCATACATGTTAATCAACTCATTGTCTCTTACAAAATCGCACGATCAGTTTGCTGCTAGTCTTTTCGTTACGTAAAAATGCTCTACAGCTTGGACTGTTAGGATCCGATATACTTGCCCCGACCTCTCGCGGCGAGCAGCAGAACTAGACGATCCTAGATAAATTTGTCACTTTTATTAATAATTTAAGTGCGGTGGATGTCAGAAAGTTCACGAGTAGAACGAGAGTTTTTATATCTGCATGCAATCCCTGCTTCCAGACTTTATTTCAGCAAAGCCAAGCAGAAAAAGATTTAGTTACTCTCTGCGGTTTGCTAAGGCGGCGACGCTGGGTTAGCCAAGGCCGATCCTTGTCGTCAATCAGACGACTTTTGCGACACAAGTGTCTTTTGAGCGTTAGCCCGAAGCTTGACAGGGCTTAACCCAAATGATTTACACGCAATACAAATATTTATTTATTTACAAACGAACAAATTTGCGCTTTACATAATTGACACAATTCGAGTACAAATAAAAGTACAATATGTGGTGTATTTACATACACTATTTGTTGCGTAGAAGGTAAACAAAACGATTACTAACAAAGCGATTATATATCGTCAATTGCGTGTCGAATCCAGGCCGGCACATAGGCGCTCCAACACAGCCATAAAAAAAAGTTAATAAAGTAATAAACTTATAATTAATAATGTCAATAAAGTACTAAAGTTTTTCTTCTTAAAAAAGTGATACCGGAAATTTGAAGCCGAAAATGGAAAATGTCAAGGTGGTAGAGCAGTAAAAGTAGGGCGTCATCGATGTTGTTTGATAACGCAAAAATGTTTATGCAGAAAGTTGCCGAATATTGTATACAACAATATTCTATGTTTGCCTCCTCCAAAAAACGCTTGCGTCATGCTGTAGAACAACAAATGTACCAAAATCTCGAAAATTGACCCATTTTTCGATACATTTATGTCTATAACTTTGTAACAAAGCCTTAATTAAATAAAATGTACTCTTTCTTTTTTGTTTATTTGACGATTTCCTATACGGATATGAGAATCGCGAATCGAAAAAGTTTAATTTGCCATTAGTAATATGCGAAAATTAGTAAAAAATCATACGTAAACTTTGAGAAATGTTTTCGGTAAATAAAAATTGATAAATATTTATCAAATTTTCAGAAAAGATAGTTCAACATATGACAACTACGCACAACAATTTTTGTAACGATCGACCGCGTAGTTTTTCACTGCCAGAATTGTTAATTAACAAAATATAAAAAAGTTGATCGCGCGTACCTCGTTTAAACAACAGTGAAATACGAGCACGCAATTTTCACAGTTACTTAGTGTCATAACAAACAATAAGCAATTATAAAAATATCCATTTTTCCGCCTTAACAATTTTTTACAATTTTTTGAAATTTCGGCAAATTTTTTCCATTACAAATAATTTTTCGTTTACAGCATCGGTTAGATATAATTTATAAATTATTTCACATCTAAGTACTGCTTTGCAAGCACTTTTATTTTAGCCTAAAAGAACGAAATTTGACCGTGTCGATTCGTAGATAAAGGCCCACAAAGTTAATAATATTTTTATTCATGGCTTACTTAATCGTTAAATCGAAATTTAAAAAATATACTCTTATAGCTGATTGCAAATATTTTCTATATCCGTATTGTGCATTTTCGACAGATGAAAGTCTAATAAATAAAAAATCGATAAAAATACCGTAATCACAGGAAATCGTCGGCCGAGCAGCGTGGGAGCAGGAGTGGGGATGACGGAGAGCAGCTGTGCTGTCGCGCGGCTCGGGTGTTTCAAAATGCGAATGCGCGGTAAAACATGAGTTATCTCGGCAACGGTACCACTTATCGATACGATTTTTTTTTAAATTCGATGTAGCGAAATGAGAGGAATCAGAATATGCCATCAAAAAACAATAGTTTAAACAAGGTACGCGTGATCAACTTTTTTATAATTTGTAAATTAACAATTGTGGCAGTGAAAAACTACGCGGTCGATCGTTACAAAAATTGTTGTGCGTAATTGTCATATGTTAAACTATCTTTTCTGAAAATTTGATAAATATTTATTAATTTTTATTTACCGAAAACATTTCTCAAAGTTTACGTATGATTTTTTTACTAATTTTCGCATATTACTAATGGAAAATTAAACTTTTTCGATCCGCAACTCTCATACCCTTATAGGAAATCGCCAAATAAACAAAAAAGAAAGAGTACATTTTTTTTATTCAAGGCTTTGTTTGAAAATTATAGACACAAATGTATCGAAGAATGGGTCAATTTTCGAGATTTTGGTACATTTGTTGTTCTACAGCATGACGCAAGCGTTTTTTGGAGGAGGCAAACATATATTATTGTTGTACACAATATTCGGAAACTTTTTGCATAAAAATTTGTGCGTTATCAAACAACATCCATTTCGATTGCTCTACCGCCTGGATTAGTTGGTTTTGATGAATCGAGAAATGTGATTAGTTAATTGTTATTAGTTAATGACGGTGCTGCAGGTAATATCAGAAGATTCTGCACCGATAGGATATGGCGACCCTTGTGTACCCGAGTCCACTGCTAGAAGCGGAGGTGATTTTCTATCGTTTAGCAGTTTCGCCGCGTGAGAGATCGAATGTCTAAATCGTATAATTAGATCCGTAAAAAAATCGGAAAAAACCGGAGAATTCAAAACCAAAAAGACCGTGCGCGCCTGCGCATTTGAATAATGCGGGAAAACCAGCGAAGAGGGGGGCGAATTCGGTCGCTTTTCGCCGACTTTGTCAAGGGTTTTCTTATACTTTGAAAGCTATTATCAAAAAAGTTAAATAAACCTTTTGTAGTGCCCAATGCCAACTTTCCAAAACTTTTTTTAAAATTATAATCCGACCTACGGTAACGCATACCGGCCTGTCGGAAAAAAACGCACTGCCAACTTTGAATCGCGATTATAACTAAACTAATTATCCGATTACTCTATTAGTTTAAAAGTTACAAGCAAAAAGAGACAAAAATCGAAATTTTTGTTTCCATTGTTAATAAGTAACAATAAGGACCAGAAATGCGAGTAAAAACACATACCTGTAAAGACACATACATCTCCTTATAGTCTTTTATGTAATCGCATAATCAGTTTTCTCCTTGTCTTTTTGTCACAATAACATAGATTTAAATCCCTACAGCTGGCCTAGATGACTGCAGCGCCCAGCCATAGTTAGAAGGGGGCTCGCTATCGACGGGAGGCTTGATAGAAAACAATAGACAACTTAATAGTATTACAAGTCGTAGGGTGACTCCTAGTGGCTTGAGTACTGACAGATCCAAGTGGAAAAAGAAAGTTTATACTTATTAACCCCAACCGATAAGACCTCCAGGAAGTCAACACCCTCGAGCAGACAGCTTAGAGAGAGCTGGCCATATCTGTATTGTAATGGTCAGTTAGAGAATCAGAAGGAGAGTGATGGTGACTCGATACCATAAATGCATGGACTTTGGACATCTGTCGAATTCCAATCATCGGCTTGCTGCTACAAGTGCAGCGGATTTAGTCACAGAATTAAGGAGTGTGTCAAAGAACAGGAACAACAATGATTTCTTTGCACAAATGCCAGATAATCTCTGGAAGATTTCAGCCAAATAGCAGGCTCCAAAAAATGCCGTATACTGGACAGCTCTTAAAACCGCAAAAAAATATGACCCTAGCGAGGGCTTTAATGAGAAGAACACAAAATGACGATAATCCCCTAATTATCGCAAGGTGGATGGAGGACGCACAGAAACGGATAAAGGAAGAAGGTATTAGTGACCAACATGACCTAATCAAGTAGTAATGCAAAGGCGTATTCCGCGGTTTGTGTCTTGGTTTCATAGAGCTACTGGAGGATAGCGCGCTATCCTTTACGCTCCCAAAAAAAAATAATAAGCTATGATTTTAAATGCATAAATGTATTAAATTATTTGAACATAATATAGATGAGTCCAAAGAGGTAAGCAGAATAGTGTTACATACTTGTGTGTTTTGAAAGTAATGCCGCCACAATGGTCGGATTTTATCTTGACCACCGACATCCCAGACAGTGAAGCTTATATTTTTATATTCTACGGTCTCTACATTGAAACCTGTAATTTAAAAATGAGAAATGTTCATAAATATTACAAAACGTTTTATTCCATTGTTTACTATTACTTCCACCTAGAGGAAGCTTTGTAATAGTAAAATTTTCACTTTCGTTAAAACTTTGTAGAAACGCATTTGGAGGTGTTTGAAGTTCGAATCACGTGTTTTTAGAAAATGTCCGTATGGATGTGTGTGTGTGTATGTGTTTGTGTGTGTGTGTGTGTACCGCAATATTATCGACTCCAGGTTATGAATCTCTACAAAATTTGGCATGTATATCCTTTTTAGGATTCTGAATTCGGGAAAAAAAGTTATTTTCAATTGTGTTAGCTAAATCTCATTTTATGGCCGTTTATTGAATTTTACAAAATTATTTTTGGCGTTTATCTTATAATCTTAATGTTACAAAAAATACAGCTATAACGCATTTAAAAGAGAATAAAATTACCTTACTTTCCCCGCTTAGCCCTCGAGATCGACTGCACTGTTCGGCAGCATAAAGCCCACCCATCCGCCAAGTTTTTTTTAATTTATGGCTTAAACAGGACTAAAGCGAATTTTTATTCCTACATATTTTTCCTGGGTGAACGGGAATCAAATTTTGTAATCGCGTAAAATTGAGAATAATAGTCATTATGAAGTAAGAAGCGAAAACACAGCGGCCGGGTTTATTGCACAAACGAGAAGAATTTTCACAAGAGTGCGATGTATAATCACCCGAGGGGAAAATATTCTGGTGATGGCAGTTATCACTTAAGGGAATATTCTACGTTCGTCCCGTGTAATTCACGCTACCTTGAGGGAACATATTATTTCTCACATTCTCATTCACCCTTTGATTATACTCAACTTTGTAATACACTCTTATGATTTCAAAATCAGTTTGTACAACATAATGTACCGTAAATAAAACATCATTTTACTCTATTCTATTCTCTAGTGGTGAGAGGTGGTACCGACATCTTGGTTTTAGCGAGCAGTGAACGAGCGAACGAAGCTCCCGCGCGAGGTAGTTGATTTTCTAGTGAAGACAATAACACAGCGAAATCATACGCTTCTCATTTACGGTCTATTTCTAAATCATTTCTGAGAACAATAGAACTCTCTATAGAGAGTCAGCTCTGTCAGTTGTGGTGAATGTGTCTCTATCAATTGTGGTGCTCGCAAAATGTTCGGCGGACAACTAGATAGGCCTTTTATCGCAAAGACGCTCGTAAAACGTTTTAAGTCTAAGCGTCTCCGCAATCAAGATTGTTCACCTGATCGTGTATTTTTAATAGACTCAGGGGCTGAAGTGTCAGTTCTTCCAGCCAGCTCTGTTGTTCGTCAGAATCTTTTTAGCTGCAAGCTCTTCGCCGCTAGTGTCTCCACCATTGATACTTTCGGAGAACGTTTTCGCATGCTAGATTCAGGGTTAAATCATTTAATTTCATAGAATTTGATAATCGCTGCAGGGCTCATTCAAGCTGTATCTATAACGGAGTCTAAAATAAACTATTGGTTTATTTTGAACTAATTTATTACCAGTTACAAAAATGTACAGCAGTTGCCTATCAATTTTTAATACTTGTTTTTCTAACTTGAGATCTCAAGCTGGCGCCATTCGCTGTAACTTTGGATTTATTCATCTTAGAGCATTCCATTTAGACATATAATTTTGCTTCGTCCTAAGAGGAAGCTTTGTAATAGTAAAATTTTCAGTTTCGCTAATACTTCGTAGAAACGCATTTGGAAGTGCTTTAAGTTCGAATCACATGTTTTTAGAAAATGTCCGTCGGATGTGTGTGTGTGTGTGCGTATACCGCCATAATTTTGGAACCACGCTACGGATCGTAATAGATATGCATATATTTTTTCTAATTCTGAATTTCGGTCATTTTTTTTTAATGATTCTGACAATTTTATGGTCATATTATAGCCATTTTTCTATTTATGAAAAAATATTTTTGCTTTTTTTAATGATATGATTTATACAATATATTCAACATTAGTGTATCTAAAAGAACATAAAATTGTCTACTTTTTCCCGCAAGATTTTCTAGATTGACCGATCTGATCATTTTTTGATATAAAAGGTAATTTTTCGAAAAACATTGTAACGTTACAAGAAATTGCAGCGTTCCAAGCAGCGCGAGTCCTGGACCGGGGTGGCGGCGGAGCGTCCCGAGGCCGAAAGCGTGAATGGTTTGAATATATACTTATGCGTGTGTGTGCTTTTTTTGTTTTCTATATTCCCGAGCGAGAGCGGCCCCGAGCGCTACAGTAGGTACGAGCGAGAGAGAGAGAGAGAGAGAGAGTAGGAGTTGCGACGTTGCCAGATTCAGCTAAACACGAGAGGAAGGCAGAGCAGAGTCCTGGAGGATCCCAGTCAACGGCGAAGCAGCGGGGCCAGGAGAGGGCCGAAGAAACCTAGTTTTAAGTTGGTTTATCTATGTGAACGCGAAAAGCTAATTATTAAGTGTGTGAATGTAAGCATGTATAAACGCATTCGAAACGCGCGCGCTCGCGGGGCCTAGTAGGAGACACGGGGATTCGTGGATAGCGACGGCGCGAGCGAGCCAATTAGCGGCCTCCGTTTTCGCCGGCGCGGGCCGCGAGTTTGAACAAGGAGCTGCGCTCGCTCTCTTGCCTGCCAGCTCCGGTCCTGGACGGACGTGTCCATCAACGCTCGCTAAATAAAGGTCAGTTGGTTTTCTCCTTAAACATCTTCCTCGCGGTCAGGCGTGTCGTCGAAACTCCTGGTGGAGACGACTCGAACGGGTCTAGGGTTCTGAGAGAGTTTCGTGGTAGTGTCGCGGTTTTCTTTTGTGTTGTGTGTCGAGTTATAGATTCACGGTTTTCCGCGGGTTTATCTCTCGGTTGTCTAGTTGTGGCGTGAATCGGCTTATCTTTTGTGTGGCGAAAAACCTGGTTTATCTGGCTATCTGGTGTTTGATTGCATAGGTCTGTCTTTGTGCAAGAAGCACAATTGGATTTTGGTTAAAAGATCGGGAGATCGTGTTGTCCAGTGTGTCGTAGTCTAGCGTCGTTCAGTTCGGGGAAAGAGTTAGTATACAAGCGCATATTCGTGTAGTATAACAAAGCGGACGGCGCGTGCCAGCGGCGGTCTGGTGCAAGCGAGAGCGACAGCGGTCGCTCGTTGCAGGCGACCGGCGCAGCGGTCAGATGCTCGTAGTATTCTGTGGCTTAAACGGCTTCACCATCTCAGGTAGTGAGACCGGGCAGGTTTAATTGGTACGCGAGGGGTGTCTGGGAGGGGTCGGCACGTTTGGCATTCGCGGTAAAGTAAGTTAACCTACTGGTGCAAGGCGCGCGCAGCCGGAGCATGTGTTAGAGTCGTCGCAGGATAGGCGCTGATCGTCACCCGATGCACGGAGTCGCCGGAGTGTCGCTCCTGGAGTAGGAGTGCGGGGGGTCCGTACGCCAGCGTGTATGAGTATTGGGGTGAATGTGTTCGCTTCGGGACATAAATCGCAGTTCTAGCAGCGTTTATCTTACTGGTTTTGCTATATTCAGGTATGTCTAAATAAATGAGTGATCGTGCTAGTGAAGGCGAGGTGAGAAGTTAAATACAAGAAAACAGTCACAGCATAAACCGCCCGTGTCTGCATGATTTTCACCTTTGTTCCCATCACCTCCTGAATAAACCCACCCGCTCACAATATCATTGAACCGGCTGAGCTGCGGGAAAATCTGTGCCGCGATCGTTGCAGGCGCATGAAAAGACCCTCGCGGTCTTGACGACAAGGTCGTTCTGGCCGCCCCTTTGTTAAAGAGAGCCTGCACTGTCGCCTAAGCTGGTGTAACACGGCGTGGGCTAGCTCCGGGAATATCTAGATCACAGTGTTTCAACATATATAACTCAAAAAATAAATAGTTAAATGTTTTGAAAAAATTCATGACAATAAAAAACAACGATATCGACTCGTTGTAAAAATTTTAAGCCATTTTAGCGACTAGTTTTTGAGATTAAAATCAAAAACTACAAAAAATGGGTTTTCTATGTCGTACGATTACAGGAGTAAAAAGGTTTACATGGAGTGGAAATTTTAGGAAAAGATTGATCTTTTGATCACTTCGGCTAGGTTCTTTTTGTAGCTTATGAAACCTTTTAGTTTAAAAGATATTAAGATTCAAATTCTTCAACTCTCACCCTGTATACTCTGTGTGACTGAACATTATTATTTTTGTTAAACCATATAATTTGATAATTAAAGCTTAGTATATTTTGAGAGCTTTCATGGTTTTATAAACTATCCGGTTTTGTGTGTGTGTGTGTGTGTGTGTGTGTGTGTGTGTGTGTGTATGCGCGTGCGTGCGTGCGTGCGTGCGTGCGTGCGTGCGTGCGTGTGTGCGTGCGTGCGTGCGGGTGTACGTACACCGTTATAATTCTGGAACCACGTGATCAATCGTAATAAGATTGGACATACATATATGTTACATATATGTTTTCTGATTCTGAATTTGAGTACATTTTCTTTTAAGATTTGGACTATTTTATAACCATTTCATGGTCATTTTTCGATTTTTGAAAAAATATTTTTGCGTTTTATAATGATATGATGAGCGGATCTCCGGTGAGACCTCTCTCCCAGGAGCTATTCTAACGTCTGCTGGATCTCTCCCCGGGCTGACCCTCTAATTGAGGGAAATCTTGCAGGAGAATCCCTACCCGCTTGGTCGAGCAACTCCCGGGCTTCTCCTCCGGTGATCTTATGTGAGATTTTGCAGTAGGGAGGTATATAAGATAAAATATGGGTGGGGTGTCAAAGTGGTGGAAAGTTTACTAATGCATTAAATAGGCAGCGTGAGAGGTTTAGAAGGAGAAGGCGACTGTGGGAATACTGAAATGAGCTTTAAAATGTTAAAAGGTGATTATGGGAGTTAGAAAGCAACGTCAAGAGTCTAAAAGGCGGCTGTAGGTATGTAGAAAACGATTGCAAAGGTCAAAAAGACTACTGTGGGAATATAGAAAACATTCACAAATGTCAGTAAGGCTATCGAAGGCTTATAAAAAAAACAACTATAGAGTCCCAAAGGCGACTGTGGGAATACAGAAAACGATTACGAGGTACTAAAAGGCAACTGTAGGTATGTACAGAATGATTACGATGGTCAAAAAGGCGACTGTGGGAATACAGAAAACGATTACGAGGGTCTAAAAGGCGACTGTGGGAGTACTGAAATGAGCTTCAAAACGTCAGCTGATCATCGGGTGATTTCAGCTTAATATTTTTATTAAAGCTGGTGGTTATAAATATGCGTTTATAAGAGATAAAATGTTAATGATAATCAGCTGATAATCAGCTAATAATCAGCGGATAATCATCCAAAATTTGTAACCTTTATTATATTTATTGTTCCGTCGCAAGACGGAGTTCTAATATAGCGGTGTCCCTTGTTTACATTCGGCGCATTTCAACTGTCTTCAATCTTCTCGGTAGTAATATCGAAGGATCGGCATTGTCTTGCATATGTATCGGGAAAAACCGTCTACCGACCATTCAATGAGATCTCGGCGTCCAACGCACAAACAAGACCATAAAGCGACAGCTACAGGATCGAGCGCTAATGAGGGTCTGGGGAAAACCGGCCGCCGTCTAACGGCCCGACGGCGCGGCGCCAGATGCCGAGTCAGTCGGTGGGACCGCAGACCAGGCCGGGTCCTTTACGTCCGGGTCCTTTTACGACCGAGCTCGTCCTCTACCTAAGGCCTCGGTTGCCCTCTCCAAAAGGCCAGAGAGCTTTGAAAGGAGAAGCGGGGGAGAAAACCGAGAGCAATCGCTCTCGGCCAGCAAATGTAAATTCAGTCTACTTCGACACTTGGAGAGATTCAGTTCGCTAGCTCAGAGAAGCTGAAGCTCAACGCATTCGTGCAGTCCTTTTGTCAATGTTTCCGTAAATTGAACGCGACTCCCGATACAACCGACGTTAAGACGCTTGACATAGCTGAGGTTTTGAGAGTCGATACCAAGCTACTACACTCTAACGCGGTCACCAAGACCAGCGAGAGACGCCACGCGTTCTTCTCAACTCGATACAACTTACAACACATCTTACACACTCAAATCCACGCCTCTATTAATACATTTTATTCCTCTGTAACAACCTATCAATTTTACCTTCGAGAGAGGTTTTATGCCGCCAGGCTTTCCTCTCTCACAGAGCCCAAATATATATATTATTGTGGCTCTAAAACAGTTTTTATTTATTTTCATTTATCCTACTAACTAAAGAAAAACCCTTGAACCACCGGAACATTCCATGTTGGAATCTTCTCGGCGCTTCCCGCCGCTTGGTAAGTAATAAAACTTTTGGTACTTACAGCCAGAGTTTTCGTGTTATCATTCTGATGGTAACACCAGTACTGGCCCTCATTATGTGAAATTTATAAATTTTACTTATTTTAAACAACTTATAATAAATATAATAAAGGTTACAAATTTTGGGTGATGCACGCAAAAAATTCTCCAAGCGCACTAATCCTTGGGACATCAAACAGCTGCTCTCAGCAGCGTGCACATCGTAGATTTTCCTTACTTTTTCTTTAGTACATTTGTGATGCTAATATAATTAATAATGACTATACATTGTCATTGACGTGCGTCAAATAACGAATAATCCACGGCTAGTTGATGCACACAAATGCATGCACCAAAATGCATTATACCTCCCACTCATGGAAAATTAGTACGTGCAACTCGTGTGGTGTTAGCACAATCTAATATTATATTTAAAACAATAACAAAAAACGGAATAGAAGGAAGCTAAGTGCCAAGGACTTGGCAGCGGTTTTTAGATTGTCAAATAGTAACGAAATCAATCCTGACAAATTGCGAATATAAATTTTTAGAAAACGAACAATTTAAAAGCATCAAACTTTCGCAAATTCTTATGACTTGAATAAATTTTTAATTATTCTTGCTTTCCGCATCTGCTACCACTTCTGACTTGATGATTAACATTCGCTAAACATAGCATAAAGCCAAATTACAATGTTCAACTTTTTAATAGTTACTAGAAGGAACTAGTATCGATTTTATGGTTCTAAGTTTTCCAAACTTGAAAATAGTAACGATGAGTATTAATCCGCCTAGCTACCCTTTCTAGGAATCCAGCAAACTTCTCTGCAATTGAAAATCTAATCAACAGAATTGGCTTTCACAAGGCTACATATTTGTAGCTGCACATGTACAACAAAATTCAAGCGGAATTTCTTCAGTGATTAACTTTTAACTCAGTAAAGTTATGATGGATGTCAATCAATAATGTATGTATTCGCTGTAGGAAGACAGGAGGATTCTTTGATGATAGTTGATTTATTAAAACAATATCTGAATGAACTGATTTTTGCCTTCGAAATAGCCTGACAAGATAGTTAGTTTTCGCTCGAGAACTGCTTTCCAAAGAAAATCCTAAGAGGGGTGAATTTTTAATTAAATCTCCAAGACAAATGCTTCCTACAGCAAATTTCTGTTAGGTGATTTTCGAAGCCTCCGCCAAGTTGATTGCTTCTTCTTTTGAACGGTCGGTATACTCGTCTGAAAGTGGCCGGAGAGATTCCGCGTAGCTTCGAAGCTACCGAAGGGAATCCGGCCTAATATAATTTCGACTGCTCGTTTTTTAAAGTTCTATATCGATTGAAAGACACATTTTTTATAGTTAATTTTTAACAGAAATATTTGAAAAATGTGAGATGTTCGATTACATTTATGCTAAAGTATCAGCTTAATTTAAGGGGGTCTCAAACCCAATTTTTACCGACCGAGTCGATAGAACGAGTACTCGGTAGAAAATTGCTTGAAACTAAATAAGTACGGTGAATTATCAAAAACCAAGACATAGTTGCCCTTCGTCTCGGAATCATCTACCACAATGCAAAGTTTCAAGTCAATATTTAAATGCGTTAACAAATGGCATTTGAACAAAAACCAGTAGCTGCCGTGTGTGCATGTTGAAAATTTCGTTCAAATGCCATTTTTATATGCGTTGACAGATCGACTTGAAACTTTGCACAGAGATACAAAATGATGAGAGAAAGGGCAACTATGTCTTGGTTTTCCATAATTTGAACAAAAAAAAAAAAAATAGTTTTATTATCATCCAAGCGACTCCGAACAGCTGTTCGTTGCTCTGTCCGCGGCTCTGGCGAAGTGAGTACGACGACAGCGCATACATTGTGCGCATCGATCTGGGGACCTACTGGCGTCTGCGGCGACACGTTCACGCAGCCGCCTGCCGTGCCTTGTGTTTTAAAGTATATAAAAGTGATGCTCCGGAATATCAGGTACAATGCAGTGTGTGAGTGTCAGTCCGTCAAGGAGCGCTGCAGTAGAGGAAAATACGCAACTCCAGCAAGAAACTTGACTTTTTGCGCTTGGAGTTTATCCCTTGTCTTGGTGTCTGCTTCTGTTGCTACTGCTGGTGCTCTTGCTGCTTCCACTGATGCGTATACATTCAACTTTCAAGATGCATTCTAGATGTGGATCGACGATCACTGTTTGTGCTGCTTCTACGGCTGTGCTGATACCTTCCTCCGACATACTGTCTGGATGAAGATTCGTCGACATTCAAAATTCACATGTATTTCTTGTGTTATGTGCAGTGAAATCAGTGATTACGTGGTTGTGTTATGTGTAGATGACTCTATAGCTGATTTACACTGTCTGTGCATTATAGGTTGGCATTGACGGCTACAAACGATGACTCTGGAGCTGGATGAAAACTGTCTGCTGCTACTGATGCTGGTTGGCGTTTCGGGAGGCTTCAGTTATCTGGAGACGACTCTGAAACCAGGTTCACGCTCTTTGGTGGTGATGGCTGGCGTTGCTGGAGGCTTCAATCAGCTGAGGAGGACCTTGGAGCCATGTTCACACTCACTGGTGCTACTGGGTGAGGTTGCTGGAGGCTTCAGTCATCTGAAGATGACTTTGGAACCAGATTCACGCTGTTTGTTGGACAGATTAGCGTTGCAGACCCATTTCAATCATCAGAAGACAACCCGCCTGGAGCTGAAATCACGCTGTTTGCTGTCCTGATTAGCTTTGCTGACCTGTTTCAATCATCTGTGGACGACCCTGAAGTTGGATGTTGCTGGTATACATTCTACAGCTGTACATCAAGGATCTACAGTAGGTCCTCAACCAGGGTCTGTTGTTACTAGTACAGAGTCCAGCGCTTCTGGAGTTACTGGTCCAGGGTGTACTCCAGCTGCTTATTCAGGGGCCACTGCTGCGACTGCTGTGTGTGCAGCTTTTGCTGCTTATATTCATACAACTTTTGCTGCTGCTGCTACTCGAGCTTGGTCAACTGCTGCTGCTGCTGCTATACAAGCAACAGCTGTATATTCAGGATTCACTACTGGTCCTCGACCAGGGTAAACTTGCTGCATATACTAGTATCCTTATACTATGCATATCCTTTTATACAGCTAATTAAGTAGCTTCTGACGCTTCTTGTTCCTTCCAAAGCTTTTTGCAGGCCAAAATTTTGTCGCAAGTCTATATGATGATATAGCACATCTATATAAATTTAAGTTTTTAAGGTTTGTATATCTCAAACCTCATGTAACATATACACTTGAAACTTGATATGCAAGCCTGTGTTGTGTATTTCAACATATTTATACAGTTTAGTGACTTAAGTGTAACCAAAAGATCTATTTTGTTCGAAAACACTTGCGCCAAAAGCGTATAATTAGAACGAACTAGAACTGCTGGTTACACTTAAGTCACTAAACTGTATAAATATATTGAAATATATAACAGGGGCTTTCATACCAAGTTTCAAGTTTAAACATTGCATCACTTGTACGTAAACTCAATTTTTTTTTAAATTTTTTTGACTAAAATTGCATATCTCAAAAGTGGTGCATTGTATACACTTGAAACTTGGTATAATAAGCCCTCGTAATGTATTTCACTATATTTTAACAGTTTGATGCACCTACTACAATCAGATGATCTACTTCGTTCGAAAACACTTGCGCAAAAAGCGACAATTTAGAACAAACTAGATCTTCTGGTTACGCTTAAGTCACTAAACTGTATAAATTTGTTGAAAGACATAACAAGGGCTTTTATACCAAGTTTCAACTTTATACAATGCATCATTTATACATAAACTCATTTTTTTCAAATTTCTGGGAAAAAATTGCACATCTCAAAAGTGGTTTTTTGTCATAAGAAAAGCGTGTATTCGAAACACGCGTGTATATGCGAAATACACTAATTATTTATTAATTTTTATAATATAAAAAGCGTGTATTTGAAACACGCGTGTATATGCGAAATGCACAGTTATTTTATTGTAAAAAATGCGTGTAGTCGAAACACGCGTGATGTATATACGAAATACAGATCATTATGTACAGGCATTTTTCGTTATATCAAATCTGCGTGTACGGCAACACGCAGTGGGGTGTGAGAAATTTTAAATGTTTGTTTCGCTGAAAAAATATTCAGCTAAAATGTGACTGTTTTCGGGACAGCCGATAGAAGTGAATGTTTAAATAGATGATGTGGAATTTTGGAAAATTGTGAATAGTTTCGTTGCCAGAGAATCAAATGTATACGAAATGAGAAATGTACTAGTCTTTGCAGCGGGACTGCAAATGTACTAGATAAGCTTCGACGCAAGAGTTCAAATATAGAATAGAATAGAATAGAATAGAAATACTGTTTATTTTCAAATACTCGAAAAATTTACAATTGCCACACAACGTCATAGCTGGTTAAATCACAGCTGGTATTATCACATATTCGTCATTATATATCACAGTTTCATACATATATAGATATAAGTACACGTCAAGTTTTTGTGTATGACACATAATTAATTAATCTATTCACGTCAATATAGATAGTAACGCAGACTAGATTTCAAATACGACAGGTACAAATAGACACGACGCAGGCGCATACGCCAAACTCTAACAAAAAATATTGCACTAGGGCGCCGGCAAGAGAAAATTTCGCATTGCTATTTTGAACTTTGAAAGCGAAGGCAGTGTCTGGCAACAAATTTTTATTTTTGAACATGCGGTACAGTTTTTTGATAAAAATCCGTTAAAAATTGGATTGAATATATAAAATGATGTTCGCCGAATTTTGCACCAGTCGGCTCTCCAGCTAACATCACATTCGATATATTTTATTTTATTTCCAAACATGCGGTACAGGTTTTCGATTTATTTTTTCACGTAGAATACGATGGCGCTGTTGTTTTTATCATAAAACATAACCTTAAAACACTAGGTGCCAAAAATCACTGAATAAACACTGAAAAACACGATTTTTGGCTCCTAACGCTTTTAGCTTATGTTTTATGATAAAAGCAACGGCACCATCGTATTCTACGTGAAAAAATACATCAAAAACATGTATTACATGTTTAAAATTGACCATTGACTGTCTTTGAATGCTAAACTAATAAATACGTAGGAGCGAACAAATAATGTTATTTGCAAACTGGGCCGGTTTAAATGGCTTTTTAAGGACATATAAAAATTGATTTACCAGTTTTTAATGCTAACAAATCTATTTCAGGCTTGGTAGCCCGGGTTAAAGCAGTTTGGGAAATAAACGCCACCCTAATATACACACACACTAGTCATCGCGGCAAAACTGAAATGAATCAGTCTTCGTCGCAAATTCAAATGCACTAGTCTTCGTTGAGCGCAAAGTAAATGTTTGTAATTTATTCATTTTAGGATTCTTATGCGTAAATCCCTGACATGATACTGTCCGGGACTCCTATCCATTCTCGGGGCTGCAGCTAGCCGAGCACAGCCACCTAAGAAATCCCTCGCACCGGCTAACAAAGAGTTGCGAAACTCTGACGTTTACGGCCAGCGTCTGGCGCCAAATCGGGTTAAAAGAAGTCCCGGGCGAGGAGAATCTACCCCATAGCAACTGGACGAAAACCCTAGTTATAATACATATTTGGCTATCTTGTTAAACGCAGTAAGCAGATCATATTTACCTATTTATGACGTCTAAAAATCTGAGGGTTAGGATCTTTTACATGGTGCATCAATTTTTTATCGTCAACTTGGCCACATAATTTTTTTAAGGAGGTTCATCTGATTTAGAAATAACAAACAGATTCGAAGGAAAAAATGATCACACGTAGATATGTCTAAATAAAAAACTTATGCAAAATGTTGAGTCATTTGGATACCTTTGAGACGAGATATTAATAAAAGTATTTTTTCCATTTTTACATGGAGTCTTATAGAGAATCACATTTTCCTCGTTTTAATTTGCAAATAATTATTGAATCAACAAACAGTTTCTGTTGCAAATTTTTGTATGAGAAAACTAATATTTGATGAATTTAAATTGCTTTTGAAAACGATTGATGGGTACCTCTATGCATAGTGTCACAGACGCACACGTCTGCAACGCGAGCTGCGAGACGAGTCAGCGATAAGAGCTGGCCGAGCTGCACTACGATGCACAGCTTACGCTTGCATCGCAGCGGTAGCACAGTGGTCGTGCTCCATGGCTCGCATCTCGGGGCTCCGGGTTCGATCCCATCCACCGTCTGCTCTTTTTCGCTTCCGACTCGTTCTCCTCCTCGTCCGTTACAATACTAATTAATTGACCTAATAAAAAAAATGTTTACTTAACCTCAAAAACGGAGGCAAATGTCGTCTGTATTAAATTTTTTGTCACATAAAGAGTTCGATATCTTTATCTAAAATCATTATTTTTTATAAAGTAGCTTTTCGTAAGTCCTAAATAAATTATGTCTCTTGTATCAAAAGGAAATAAGAATTTATAAAAATTATCTTCTTTTTGACTAACGACGTACCAGATGAACCTCCTTAAGGAGTGCACGAAGTTTGTGCACGTTTGTCTTTGAATTTTTCAATTTTTCTAACTTAATCGCAACTTGGACAGAGATGTAAACAATCTTAGGTGTCACGGACGTAAGCCCGTGGCTGCCCGGTCGTAGCACATCGTAGCTGATGCAGGTGCGAGCGATGCAGGCATAGCCGGTAGATCTCCGACGACCGTCGAGCCGAGCAGAGCTCAACCTATACGATCCAATAAAGACACGTGCCGCAATTCGCCTCTTTCTCTCTGTTCTGCTCACAAGGCAGAATCCACCTCTATTCCATAACATAGGTAAGGTTATCATTGATCAAATAGTAAATTTAGGATAGGCAAAATATAATACAGCTAGTAATAATGTTTATCTACAAATGTTCCGCACCCGTTGAAAAAGTCATGTCGTCTAGTTGACGCAAAAAAAAATTAAAGCGTCATGAAAAGGCACCTCTAACGCGTCGAGGGGCCCGAAATCCAGCGGTAATAACCAAGAAAATCCGATATCCGCTTGCAGCAAGTGTAAATAATATATGTGTAAACAATATAAGTACGAAATTTACGTATTTATTTTGAAACATTTGAATTAAGGAATCCTAACCTCAAATTATCAAAAAAGGCAAAATTTATGCATAGTATACATCGTTGCTCCTAACGAAGACTAGTACATTTCGCACTTTTGCATCGAATACTAGTACATTTCAAACTTTTGCGTCCAAGACTAGTACATTTTGTACTTTTTCTGGGCCTAATTATCCTATTGAGACGTTTGACCTCGCGTTTTCAGAGATAATTTTCTCTACAAATCACAAATTACAAAATAGTACATTTCGATACTAGTGCGAAATAGTTGATTCTGGCACGAGTGTGAGGTTTGCCCGCCCGAGCGAAGCGAATCGCATTTCGCCCACGCTGTGTTAAAATAGAATTTAAAAATGTATTTTCAGAAGCCTTTTAATAATATAAAGATGCCAGCTTGTTGTCATAATAGCAAGGTTATGCACTTTGACAGATTCTATAAAGGTCATTTTAGATGACTTGTTATAAATTTTCTAATTTATGGAGACGTTTTGAATCGCTTCCGCCCTGGTAGAAAATTGAGCACATCATATCAATAATTTGACCCCAAAATTTTCAAAATAAGGTAATGTTATTTATTAATTTTAGTGCATTTCTAGTATTTCTAGATATACGCCATATTAACAAGCATTGGCCATAATATCGCTAAAATATGCTCAATTTTCTACCAGGACGCGCGCAAAGCATATATCAAGCAATATCATTCATTTTTTTAAAGATCCTAGGTGCAGCAGTTTTTTGAAACGTACATCGCAAATGAACGGAGGATTTACTGCTTGACTGTATACCTATAACGATATGCTCGAGGGCCCTTAATAATAATTTTATGCACTTTTGGCAATTTGTTATTTTTAATATTTTGATATTAATATTAATTTTTTTATAACAAATACTTAAACGCTATTATAAGTTATGTATTGATCCAACAAGTGAATTGTGTCAAGTCGAAAAACAACGACTGTCCCCTATTTTTAAGTTTAAAAACCGCTGCCA
Source organism: Pteromalus puparum (assembly GCA_012977825.3). Lineage (NCBI taxonomy): Eukaryota > Metazoa > Arthropoda > Insecta > Hymenoptera > Pteromalidae > Pteromalus > Pteromalus puparum. The sequence continues at coordinate 26,140,293 of CM053168.1, read as the reverse complement.
AGTCATTGGCACTTAGCTTCCTCCTACTCTGCTAGTGGAAGATAATTACATGGGACAATCAACTCATTCTTTGATTTAAATATTCGCTACTATTCGATACTAAAAGGATAGGTTAGGAAGACACTTTTAGGGGAGGGGTATCAGGGGAGTGGGGGTTAAGGTGGATATCAAAAGGATAGAGCTCCGTGAACTCCTAAAATAACTTACATATATCGTAAGAAAAAAAATGCCAGTAATTGCGGAATCGTTAATAACATTAACAACTGCAAATTACAAAATTGCGGGTGGCTTCATTTTTTTGATTAATTATTTTTCACGATTTCTACATACCCACAGCCGCCTTTCAGACCTTTGACGGCCTTGTTTTCTCTATACCCATAATCGCCTTTTAAAATTTAAAGCTCATAATTCACACTCGCCACATCGCTTTAAGACCAATCGTACACGTTTCTGTATGCCCTACAGCGCCTTTTGACCTTGGTGCAATAATTTCTACATACCCACAGCCGCACTTCAGACCCTTGACGTTGTTTTCTAATATTCCCCATAATCGCCCTATTAAAATTTAAAGCTCATTCAGTACTTCCCGTCCAGCGCCCCTTATTAGACGCCTCCGTACTATTTCTGTATCTCCACTAGGCTCCTGGGTGAGACCGGCGCCTGGCCCGTGGTACCACTGTACGCCCGCTACAGAGGGACACTAATCGGGCAGTCCCATTGAGACCGCGGGCCCCCCATAGGAGCGATCAGTTTTTCAGATCCGATGGAGAATCTCTCCGACACCGACGGTGTTGAGAAAGGCGTAGTGTTGATGACCCAACATAGACAGAAACAAATACCCTGGCAACTTTCGAGACGCTAAATATCTAAGAAACACAACATGATGCGTTGTGAGGCCATAAACTTTCGAGTTCGAAAAAGCCACCCATTTATTTTTTTTATTCCATAGCTCCTGGGAGAGAGGTCTCGCCGGAGATCCGCTCGGGACTGAAGCCCCGAGCTCTCTTAAGACGGTAGCAGTCTTTTAGGTACACACAAGAGAGAGATAACTCAATTTAAATTTTTTATTACTCACGTAATCGTACGGCATAAAAAAAACATTTTTTTTTTACGTTTGATTTTATCTCAAAAACTAGTCGCCAAAATGCTTAAAAATTGTTACAACTAAGTAATATCGTTTTTATTTTTGTCAATGATTTTTTAAAACATTTACACATTATTGAGATATATATTTTTTTCGGAAAAATTGAACATTTTTATATCATATAAAAATGAACAGATCAGTCAACTCTAGAAAATCGTACGGGAAAATAGACAAATTATGGTTCTTTTAGATACACTATTGTGGAATATAGTGTATAAATCATAGCGCATAATAAAAGGCAAAAAATATTTTCAAAAAGTGCGAAAAATGGCCAAGGAATGTCAATGCAATAGTCTTAATCTTAAAAGAAAATTTACCGAATCAGAATCAGAAAACATATATGCACGTCCAATCTTATACATCGATCACGCAGTTCCAGAAGTATAACAGATACGTAACGCACGCATGCACGCTACGCACGCACACACACACACACACACACACACACACGCACGCACGCACGCACGCACGCACGCACACACAGCCATCCGCACGGACATTTTCTAAAAACGTATGATTCGTACTCCAAACACCTCCAAATGCGTTTCCACGAAGTATTAGCAAAACTGAAAATTTTACTATTACAAAGCTTCCTCTTGAGGAGGAAGCAAAAACACGAAAATCAGACATCTGTGTTAAAAAGTATGGTATACTCCATTTGGTAAGTGCGCTCTCGCGTTCGCCTCATACTGCAACTCAAACGCGGGAACAAAAGGCCTCTTTCTCCCCCTTGATGTATAATATACTATGGTTACAGTTTTAATGATTTTGGTGTTCAAATGTTCTGGAAACATCCTTAATGCAATGTAGTGATAAAAATCCACCAATCAAGATAAAGTCGGTATGCGTAGACGTGGTGCTTTCGATTAGCAGGCATTTTATCAAACTAGATTTATCGGTTGATCACCGGAATCCGTATACCTGCCTTCAGTGTTTACAAAAAGGGTCCAATAAGCTAGTCTCGAGATACTTCTTCTCCAATTTGCTGTTTATATCTTTCAAGCGTTTGAAAACTATAATTTTTTTGAATACGAATTATTATTGAAAAGTCCGTTGTCTGTAAACTCAGTGAGTGGTTGAAAAATTTAACGCTTACTCGGTATCACGACTTTTTTTATGTATCTCCCTTCCTCAACCTTCTTTCATTGCATATTTAGTCAAATAGCAGCAGAAATATTGAAACCAAGAAATAGGCAGAACTGCACCTCGTTATTTAACTTCGAAACAAGATTCAAAAGATTGCATTCCGTCGCGATAGCCGCTTCAGCGACTTGCGGCCAGACAATGAGAGAAATTAGATAGTAGAAATTACTCGGATAGTAAAGTGAGGACAGACTCGGATGGTGCTAATTTTTACTATCTTTTATAGTAAAATTTACCATGAGGGATATTAGTTTTTACTATCTCAGATGGTAAAAATTAGAATAGAATAGAATAGCATTTATTTTGCACAAGTCAAAAATACAGAGATATCACATTATGCTTCATTATGTTTGTCATATCATAGATTAGGTATAATAATGCACATTTTATGTCTTACTCACTATTCTATCACGTCATTATTTACAAAATTTACGCAATAACATTACACATTTATATTTGGACGGTACAATAGCTTACAATTTATCACAGAAGTATCACAGATATTTTATTCTAGTCGTCAGCGTATTCAATCTCACGCTGATGAATACGCCGACGGATTGCAGCTTTAAAATTACTAAGCGACGGAATACTTCTCACTTCGCTCGGTAGAGAATTCCAGAGGCGTGCACCTTTGGCCCTGAATGAGTGCAGCCCAGCATCGGTACGCGAGCCAGGAACTACAAGTTCCCGCGGATCCCTAGCTGAGGTCCTAGACTGGTTCTTATTAAAAAGGGCAGCAAGGTACGGTGGTTGTCTCATAACAATTGCTTTGTAGAGCATCACCGCCGCAAAAAACTCCCTTCTTGCCTGCACTGGAACCCAGCCTATTTTCCTCCTATGGGGGGAGATGTGCTCGTACTTTCCTACACCACAAACGTACCTCACACATGAGTTTTGCAATCTCTGAAGTCGTGCATTCTGCTGACCTGATACATCAAGGTAGACAAGAGAACAGTAATCCAAGTGCGGGGTAACGAGAGCGCCAGCCAACTGCCGACGCAGCGCCTCGGTGGTGCAGGATCTAAACGATCGGAGTCCATGAAGAACTCTGTTAACCTTTCGGCTAATCGCATCCACCTGCGGTATCCATGTCAATTTCGAATCCATAACAACACCGAGGTTTGTTACAGCATCAACAAAGGGCACGAAAACGTTATCCTCAATCTCAATGCCAGGCAGCTGGAGACTTTGCACCTTGTTAATGTTACATTCAGATCCGAAAATGATAGCTTTAGTTTTCCCAACATTGAGATGAAGCGCGTTCTCGGACGCCCAAGCCGATACCGAACGTGCAACAGCGGACAGACGACCGATACCCCCGCTCAAGTCGTCCCTTGTCACCTGAGTATAGGTTTGAAGGTCATCAGCATATAGCAAATGTTCGACACCATCCAATAATTCGCCCTCAGGGCCTCTAGGGCCTTTAAAGGTAGACAAAATGTCTCGGAGATCGTTAATATAAAGACTAAACAGAAGAGGCCCCAGAACCGAGCCCTGTGGAACGCCGAGATTGGTAGTGAGCCAATCAGAATTGCCAATTGTTTTCGTAACCACTCGATGGTTACGACCTGTAATATACGACTTAATCCACAGGACAACAGACCTAGAGAATCCCATTCCTATTAGCTTACGGAGAAGTTTGGAGGGCGAGATCTTGTCGAACGCTTTACTGAAATCAAACATTAGGAGGATAGTAAGCAGTTGTTTTTTGCTATCAATACCTGCCCTAATGTCTTCTGACAGACTCAGTAGTGCTGTTTGCGTGCTATGAAACCGCCTGAAACCCGTTTGGCGTGGATCAAGAAGTTTCCTTGACTCTACGTACTCGGATATCTGATCGTGAACAATCTTCTCCAGAACCTTGGCAAGAAAACACAACAGAGCGATCGGGCGAAAGTCTGAGGCGGCTGATGGAATAGCCGTTTTCTTAAGAGGCACTAAGCAGGCCTTTTTCCAGGCTCCAGGGAAAACGCCACAAGACAGAGAGGAGTTAAAAATAGAAGCGAGGTGATGACCCAGGACTGGAAGGGATTTAGCAATGACATCTTGAGGGATACCATCTTCCCCTTTAGCCTGTGAAGAGAAGTGCGCAACGGCGAGGACGACATCCGAAAAAGTGATTTCACGGAAGGTGAAACCAGCTTCACTGGCGGTCGCCACGATGTCATCCAAGTTCACCTCGCTCTCGGATTCAGACACAGAAACCCCGGCAAAGTGAGCGTTGAGCTCATCTGGGGAGAAGCCATGTAGCTCCTCCTTGGTCGCGGACAAAAGTCCCAGATTGCGAAGCTCGTTCCAGATGTTTTTGTTATTGTTCAAGGTCTCGGAAATTCTATTCTGGATAAAAGTCTCTCGCGCCTCAATCGTGCGTTGTTCTGCTTGAAGCGCAAGAGACTGGAACTCCTGCGAGAACCTCTCGTCACGGGTTCGCTGATATCTTCGCCGGACAGCATCACGTTGATCATATAGATCTTGCAATTCTGCATTGACCCATGGTGAAACCTTCTTGTTTTTGGGTTTGAACTCTTTTAAGGGGGCTAATTTGTCGAGGACTGTCATAATGTTGCAGCTGAGCGATTCTAATTTGCTGTCTACATTTGTGTTAGGACAACTGATGGCCGACCAATCACAGGTTTCGAGAAGAGAAAGAAGTTCTTCCCGCCTGATTGATTTAAAATCGCGGTAAAAGAATGGAGTGAGAGTAGGTGATTTTGACTTTGGAGTCTTAATTGTAATATCAATGATGTTATGTCTACTCGGAAAGGTCGCCATCATGTTGTTCGCATTCAGCACTACTTCATTGTCGTCAGTGTAGATTACGTCTATCCATGTGTGAGACTCCCCGACGTGGTGCGTAGCGCCATGATCTACTAGTTTGAGATTCAGCTCACAGGCTAGATCTCTGATAAAAATCGCATCTTGAGACATCGACAACATATTCGCATTCAGGTCCCCCATAATGATTCGATGGTCATAATCTTCCGCATACAATGTTAATTTGTCGACTAGATCAGAGTTGTTCGTGAAAGAAATACCCGGCGGTCTATAAATAACGGCGACAAAGATAGGAGGCGAGCGGCCCCTCTGGACTTTACACATAAGGTACTCCGGTATACCGGGTTTTTCACCGTCCGTTGTTGTTTGCGAGGAGCACAAAATGGTCGCCTTGTAGCTGTTGTGAATGTATAATGCTACACCTCCTCCATGGGTATTCCTATCCTGCCGAAGGACAGAGTAGCCCCTGACCTGAGCGAACACGTCATCGACGCTCGGCCCGAAACGCGACTCAGCCACGCCAAAGAGATGGTAAAAAGGACGAGCAGACGCCAAAAATTGGCGAAACATCTCCATATGCTTATTAAGGGAGGTAGCGTTTAAGAAACCCGCCCTTAGCCCGTCACACTCTGCCCCTCTCACTTTTACGCCGCCTAGTCAGTCTTTCTTATCATTACTATCAGCCTTCTGTGATTCTATGCGCGACGCAGGCACAGTGATCGCATTATCGCTACGTACCGCTGTCAGATTATTCGGTGAATTGTCTTCACTCGTCGCACAGTCATACGAAGCCGCGATAGCTTGCAAGTCGGCTGCAGTTTGAAACACATGTGACATCTCCCCGTCCCGCATTTTCGCTAGGAAACGACCGCCTCTGTGCCAAACGTATTTGAAACCAAGACCGTGGGCAACAATTTTAAGGCTTTTATATTGCAAAAACAATTCTCTACTTAACAATTCATTTATAAAGATTTTACTTTGAACTAGGCTATTACTCGTTTCCGAGCGCAAATGCGAGACGTTAATTTTCCGTGTGTTCAAACCGGTTATTCTGTGTTTCGCTCGCATTATGTCCTTAAGAATGGTGTTGCTGGAAAGGCGAACAACCCATGGCGAAGGGCGCTCGCAGTTAGTCGTCGTTGCTGATGTCTTTGCACGAAGCAACCGCGTAGATACAATATTATCTCTGGTTACGGCCGGCAGAACAGTACTGAGAACCGCGTGGGCCACGTCCCCACAATCTTGTTGCGAACCATCAAAGATGTTAGAGATGACTATCTCTGCAGTAGACTCACCACTGTTCGACCTATCCGTTTGAGAGGAACGCCCGCCAGCAGAGTGATCACGACCCTCCCCACGACACTTACGATTCCGAGTACGACGTCGACTTTTACAGACCTTAAAACTGTCTGTATCAATCGACGTAGAGGCGCCTGCGCCACCATTCACGTCAGCAGATTCTAAATCTCTGAGCGAAACGAAGACTCGTGACGCATCGGCGTCATAGCTACATACGTTATTATTCTTATCGCTACTATGAGTATTCCTAAGACTAGAATTAAGGCTACCATTAAGACTACCATCATCGCCGCCAGACCGAGCACCATCTACAAAAGTCTCTACTTTGAGCATTACCCGCGTAAGCTCCTCCAATTTTCCTTTAAGAGTCTCATTCTCCTGTGAGAGCCGATGACGATCATCACGCAGGTCTTCCAGCTTAGAATTCTGCTTAACGATTTGCTCTTCAAGTGAAGAAAGCCTCTCCACCAGCCCGTCAACCACGACCGATGCTGCTGGGGCAGGGTCCGATCTGTGGCCGATGGCTTCAAGTCTCCTCACAACAAGAGACTTTAAATCATCCATCGCTCTCTCAAGGAGTTCAAACTGGTTGCTGAACAGGTCAAGCATAGACGATGGTAGCGAACAATGATGAAGCGCACGCATATCCACCAGCGAGTTAACCTTAGTGCGCTTTATAGCACCAGTTTCGCTAGTATCGACGGCCGGCGTCGAAGCAGAAAAATATTCCTTGCGGGAAGTATTCACATTTGTGAGATCAGCATGCGAGACTTCAGTCTTGTCCTCATCAGTATTAGTCGTAGTATTCGTATTAGTATCAGTATTATCATCAGTAGCGTCAGTATTATTTTCAATGTTTACAGTAGCGCCAGTATTATTTACAATTTTAACAGTATTCCTATCAGTATTATCGACAGTATTATTTACATCATTTTGCTTATCCTTATTTTTATTTTCATTTTTATTCTTACCGTCGTCGGCTTTAGGCACAGTCTTTTGTTGCAGTTTTATCGAACTGTCTCTTTTGGCTTTACATGTTTGACATATGTAGTTGCCTTTGTCTGCAACATACCACTTTATGCAAACATTGTGAAATGTTGCTGCGCATGTTTTACAATGACGTATTAAAGCACCTACACGTTTCACATTCTTACATTTCTCACATGAGTAACGAGCCATTTTGAAAAGTTATAGTAAACTGCAGTCGAAGATAAGTCAAATATACAAATAAATAAAATAAATAAACAAAGTAAGTTAATAAATAATAAAATAAGTATGTGACTAGTGACTTGATATAGTCATCAATTTGAATTTCGCGCGCAATGAGATTCAAGAATCGCGCGTGGGCGGAGCTACCGGACTGCGCATGCGTACGGACCAGATCAGTGTCGCCAACCGTTGCTGATTAAATTTGAGTGGCGATGGTGTTGCACTCTTACGGCATAAAATGAATCATCGATCTCCGCGATGATTGCGCACTTATTGAACGGGATCGATGTATATAGATATATATGTATGTAGATCTGACCTCAAGCCTTGATGCATCATAAAGATGAAGAGGAAAACGTAGAGCGCAGCGAAAGAAGAAGTTGCAGTGTTGACATAAGCGCCAGTGTCCAGTAGCAGTCCTCCCAGAGTGACAAGAGCCAATGCAGCTGTTTCAGACTCTCGAATGATGTGATGGAAAGTGAGGTTATGTCGTCGTTAGTCTGCGGAAAAAATCCCTCCAGGCTCATAAAAATCACAATAGGATGTGATTCTTTAGCGCGAGCATAATAGCCTGTTGGAGGGTATTTCCGCTGTAAAAGAGACACTCCGAGGAGTGAAAGAATGTAAGTAAAGTGCAAAGAAGGCAGAGAGAGACACAACTGCTTCTCGACTTACCAGTAGCAGACGATAAACTCTTATCGTTTATTATCGCTTTCAAAGAAACTTTCTCAAAAAATTGTTACTATCTGATATAGTAAAATTTACCACAAAACATAGTAAAAATTATTAGGAAATATAGTAAAAATTATGTGATATAAAATATAGCATTGTAATTTTTTATAATACAAAGTAAAATAATATAGATGAAGCAAAGTTGAAAATAAAATCAGAGTCGATAAACAAGTTTGTCTAAATAGATAAAGCTAAGACGGAGATTACGCGCATTGCGCATGCGCTTGGCGCCATTAACAGCTGTTGTCGCCGGTCGCGCGGCACGCCGTCGGCTTTATACACGTGCTTCTCAGCGTCCCGGCAAAATCGTGCGCTTGTCAGTTTTTGTCGGTAAGCATTGTAAAGACCGTATTTAGTATGAATACGGGCTGCACGATTTCTACAAATAATTATTTAATTCGCGAAAACTAGCATAGGCTCGAGAGCCTTATTGTTACTGAATACGCATGACTCGATGATATTCGTGACGCGTGTAATTACTTCTGGACACAAGTATGTCTGTTGGTGCGTGTGGACGATAATTTGTGTCCGCACTCACTCTCAGCCGGACACTTGTCTGTCCGAGCTGGAACTTTTATTCATATAAATTGTTATGCTTGGTTTTATTGGCTTGGGACCTGGGCACTTCACTTCACAGACAGTTTGATGTTACAGAGTTTTGTTATTCACTTAACTTATTCTGTTGTTTATTCGCTAAGATGTTGTTAGAATAATTTTAGATGATTATATTAAAGCGACATACAATTACAATCGTATCAACTAGCGCATTGGATGACGTAGTCTCCTTCTCGGTGCGCCAGATGCTGATTGGTCTAATCTACACGATTACTCGTGGCAATAATGAGTAAGGTTGGCAAGCTGCATAGATGAAGGTTACTTCACTTGCTTTCGCCGGAGATGCCGCTCGACGGTCTTTCCCTATTACTGTACTACGTTCAACTCACGTTTAGTAACGAATAGTTATACTATACTCTATCCACAGAGTTTGAGTGGGTTTTAAGCACTCAATAAGCGATGCGAGCAGGAATACAGCACTCGTATTCAATCACCAGGTCCAGTTGCCGGTAGGAAGAGTATACGTGAAAAGGCACTGCGTAGATCGGCTCCGGGGTTTTTAATGCCTCGGTGCCGATGCAAGCAGTTGTGCAATTAAGATAGGAAAGATCGCGGTAATCCAATCAGCATTCACCACACTAAGGATTGACGCGTACGCTTTACAGTTCTGGTTCGCGCGCGAGGAGTGCTGACACAGAGGTCAAGACACTTGCTCTGATTTTCGGCGCTCGGTATACTATGTAGCAATCAGATGCACGGTTTCGATCGGTTGGATATATGTTATCTGCGTATCGAATTATAGTAACGCAGGCGTTAGTCATAACCATTTATAATCATGTATATATCCACTCATGTGTACTCCTACATTTCAGCATGCACACTTACTAAACATGGGACATTACAGCATAAGTGAGTGTGATATCAGTTGATGCATGCACGCATTGTTCGTGATCCCGCCTAAATCGTGTCTGTTTCGTCACTCAGCTTTATTAAACCAATCAGAACACAATGAGCGACTCGATAAGCGAGTATTCAACAGATTCGACAGTAGACGATACAGAAGAGGTTCAGTTAGAATTAGAAGAAGAACTATAAGTATAGGTCGCTCCCGCTCGAGCAAAGCAGTAAGTAATATACTATTATGTAATTGAACATTTTTCTAAAAAGAACTAGCGCGCCACAACGCGGCCTTCGGCCGCTATGTGGCTTGCCGCCTTGCATCGCTTCGCGATGCAAGGCACGCAAAACGCTCGCGTTTTGCGCATAAGGCACGACCGCTGACGCTCGCGCTTCGCGCTCGCCAGGCCCCCCGACGCTCGCGCTACGCGCTCGCCAAGCGCCCAAGCCCCGTCGCTCGCGCTTCGCGCTCGCCATAAGTACCTGCCAGTGTCGGCGCTGCACTCTCGCTGTCTGACGTTTGTTATCTAATATATAAAAAAAAAAAAAAATAAAAAATAAACGATGAAAAAAAATTAATTTTGTATCTATTTTGTATACAATTAATAAAAAATGTGCTCGCCATGCGTAACTCGAATGTTTTTTATTTATTTTAGTTTTTAACTCATAATTTTCAATATTGTTGATTTTGGAATATACATTCATAATTTTGATATGTATTCTTTTATCGCGACAAAATTTACTTTAAATATGATTAAAAAAACCAATTATTATTCCGTAAGATTAAAAAAAATTATCATTTTATATTACTTTAATTCAAATTATATTACTTAGATGGGAATTCGCCTTGTTAAGCGACAACAAGTGGCGCACAAAATATACGCGAAATTTCATAAGGTGGACAAAATCGGAACTATCCTATTGGTGGAAAATACATTGCAGGTTTATGTGTAAGCTGTGACGTCATGCTTAACAAAGTGAATTCCATAACGTTTCTAAAGTCATAAATTTTGTGCAAAGAAAATACATAATTTGTTGGCTCTATCGAAGCGAGGCAGCTAGCGAGCTCGACCACTGCGCATACATTGTGCGCATCGAGCTGGCGACCGGTTCACGCAGCTGTCTGCCGTGTGTGTGTTTTGACGTTTTGAAGTAGCCTCCCGGCCTCCGCTAACCGCAATGTTTTGCTCTGTACATCTTTTCGACGATATTATAAGTGAGTGCGTAGTGAAAAACGACAAAAACGACGCGATGCAGTAGTGTTATAAGTAGTTTAAAAATTAGAGCAGAAGTGCTCCTATGGTTCCTGTTTATCCTGTATGCGTTTACAAGCAACCTCTGCTCACCGCGATCCCGCTCGCGGATCAGCTACTCGCGGTTCTTGCTTTGTAAAACAGGGCAAAAAGTATTCAAAGGTGGTGCACCCGGAATGGCACAGACGATGCGATGTGTGAATATCATTCTATCGAAGAATGCTGCAATATGTGAAGATACGTAACTTTAGCAAGAAATTTGAGTTTTGGCTTGGAGGTTATCTTTTCTATTCGTGACTACTCCTGCTGCTGCTCCTGCTGATTCTATTGCTGTGCTGATATATTATTCTTGTCAGATGCTGTCTAGGTGACGATTCACCATCACACAGATCCATAAAAAGTATATGTTTTTGTGTTCATCATTTTTTGAGTTATGTACAGTGAAATCAGTGATTATGTGATTGTGTGATCTGTTTTTAGAGTTAAATCAGTGTTGTAATGCTGATGTCTCCTACTGATAGCTATACGGCATTGGTATCAGAGGACAGACATTATCGTTGCCAATTTGACAATGGAAGCACTACCCTGGTGCTGATTCGCACTGTCTAAGCGATGCAGGCTGGCGTTGCTGGCTTCTTTAAACACCTCAAGGTGTCGACTGGAGCAGATTCACACACTATCTAATTGATGCAGGCTGGCGTTGCTGACTTCTGCAACTACATTAAGATGATCCTGGAGCTAGATTTACTCTCCCTGTGATGGTGCTGATTGGCGTCTCTGGGTTCTTCAACATTATCTGCTCGTGCTGCTTGGTGTTTGTAGCTGATCGAACCACCCGGAGATAACCCTCAAGCTATATTCGAACTTTTTGGCTATCCTGGCGGCATTTTTAGTTGTCTGAACCACCTGGAATTGACCATGGACCTGTATTCTTGCTTTCTGACAGTCCTGGTTGGCGTTGCTGGCTGCTTAAACCATGTCGAAATGATGTTGGAGCTGGATTCCTGCTTGCTGGTAGTATTGATGGATGTTCTTGGATACTTTAACTACTTTAATACGGTTCTGGAGATGGGTTTGTACTATTCGACATGGTAATATACGAACAATTGCAATGACTTTTACTGTATGTTTTAAGTGGAATATTTATGTTAATAGTATTTTGGTAGAACTACTTATACATGTTGCTAAGTTTCAAATAAATATTTTGAATTGTTGGCGGGTACTTAAACAATGATATTAATGAATGTTGCTAGTTTCTGTTTGTATATAGATCTATGCTGGTAAAAGTTGTAAATATTTCTGTAATGTTAGGATGTACAGAGGCAAGTGAGCAGTTGGTTGATAACATATGTTAGCTGGATCACTGATAATACAATAAGATATTGGTATACATTGGTATCTGAGCCATCAAAAATTTGGAAAGTTGGAAGTCCTCAATGCTTTCGGCAATACTGGTTATTACTTATTGACGGATAGGTGTTTTGATAGTTGATGATAGTGAGCTTGAATAGTTTTTTGTTGATTGATATGAGTTTTTTAATATGATTCTTTTGTTTTTCAGTGTTTAAGTCATACTATCAACTGGAGATATCATGGTCTGCTGGATGGGGAGCAGTAGGATCAAGGGCGTCGGTTATATGCCTATATCAGATACTGGGATCATCTGTAGTTTGTAACATTCAGGTAAATATGTTTCATATAATTTTAAAGATATTATTGTCATTTATGTAATGTTATATTTTGCAAGATGCAGTGCAATAAGATGTAGATCATAAAATGGTTTTACTTAAAATATTATTAAGGTACAAGCATTGTTGGTTGATGAAATAAATAAAAAAAAATAAAGTATTATTTCATTTTCTAGGGTAAAAAATAAAATACTGCACACGGCAACACACATCCACTCAATCTCTTAGGCAACCCAACACCCCGGAATACACTCCGGCTCTTCTACTACTCTACACGCACGACTCTCTCTCAAATTCACACCCATCCTACCCACTTCAAGATATATTATTAAAACAACAAATAAAAATGCGCTTTTTTCCCTCGCACTCAAAAAACCTCCGGGTGTCTAAACGGGTTGATTGTTTTGTTAATATATTAGTGTATGAAAAACATGTTTTTACTCATGGGTATCAAGATGTTTGGATTCAAAATATCTACAAAATTTTATAGTTTTAAATTTTAATGTAAAATCGTTTGGATAATGGAGTAAAATGAAGGGTTTTTATGGCAAATATTGTATTTGAGCTGTAAAAAAAAAATGATTTTGGCTGTTAGAACTTACGAAGCATATATGCATGTTTTCATGATTCAATGTAAATGACAAAGTGGTATATTTTTTTAAATTATTCACAAATTGTTTCTAATTTAAATTTTTTTTGTGAATGCCTATATATAGAGGTTAAAAAGTCAAAAAGTTTTATTGTAGGCTGTGGAGATTGTTTTGGAATGGTGACAGGAGTCTCGTATACATGCAGGATCAAGCCCAAAATAGAACTGTCAGCTTACTATTATAAGAGGAGTTGACAAACAAATTTTTAGCCCGATTGATTAAAATCTCTTAGAGTTAATCGTGTAACACCAAAGTTTTTATTGGAAATACACGTAAAAATCCATAAAATCTAAACAAATTGTGCCCGCATTTCAAAACGACGTAGAGGATCGGGATAAAAAAAAATAGTTTTTTAGCTTTTGCGAAAGGAGACTTCTCCTAAAATTTCAGCCCGATCGGTCGAAAATTGTGCGAGATATCGCATGGTACACATTTTTCGCACACGAAACTATAAGGCACTTCCGTGTCGCGGTCGTGCCTAAAAATGCGAATATTTAAATCAAAGAATGAGGTGATTGTCCCATGTAATTATCTTCCACTATAGCAGAATAGGAGAAAGCTAAGTGCCAATGACTTGGCAGCGGTTTTTTATGTTAATAATAACAAAATGTAACTTTTATCATGTAATCATGTATAAAATATATAATTGTAGAAGATGGCATGCAGAAATGATTAGAAACGAATGCAGAACCTAATGAGATACTCAGGCAATATTTGATTTCAACTCACTAAGCACGTAGATCAGAACTGTTAGTCGAACAACTGTCAGTTGAAGATTATACTGCAAAATATTTATGTTTACGACTACAAAGTGGAATTCCTATGGTAATAATAATTATAATGATATTTAACCAAACAAAATACTTTTGTAACATTAATACATTTTTTATTTAAGATCTTAAAAGATTTTGATCTTGGATTGCAATATAAAAAAAGTCGATGATGCGACTTTATTGAAACTGCTTTCCACGAACACCTTAAGTGAAGGTATGATCGATTATCTAATTTACAGAGTTAAATAAGAAATTTACACTAATAATCAATTTCAGATGTTCAGAATATTATTGTTTTATATCTCGTCTCACTTGTAATTGAATCAAAACGCCCTGCAGTTAAAAGAAAGGTTAATGAAAATCAGGTAGTCAAATCAACTCAAATAAGGAGGTTGTCTGTACAAGAAAGACGCGACACTTTTCTGTATATTATAGAGGTAGTATAAAATAAGTACATCATTCGAGAAACGATTGTGAAATTACATGTTCACTTTTTTTTGCAGACTGTAGGTGATTTCGAAGCTTTCCTACAAAATTTAAAAGAATCTCTGCGAAATAAAGGTCAAACACTTCAGCCATTGATTTTCATTATAGGTCCAATTATAAATCCAAGCTCAATTCGTGTAATTTTAAATGCAAATCAGTACGATTTTAATTAATTTCTAGAAGCATTAGATTTTACGTTCAAAGTATTTTTCGTTTTTGATTGTAAATATCCAGAGGGTTCTTCGAGTATATGGCTTTTTATACAGAAAGCAATTTATGGGATACACGTTGAAGGCGATAAAGTATCTAATTCAATAAACATTTTATTAGGATATATAGAAAAAGAACTTAACAGAAAAAGCCAAAATGTTGAACTGTAGTATATGTAGAGAAACTTTTTCATGCAACAATTACATGTTTAGTCATATTCAGTATTGTCATACATAATTGTACGAAATTCAATGTTTTGTAAAAGATTGTTCTAGAAAATATTCAAATTTTAACTCTCTCAAGAGGCACGTTAATACAGCACACGCTGAATCTAAGTCTTTATTAAAAAACGAGAATAAGGTTGTAAATACACCGAAAATACCTTAGCGCAACAGCTGTACGATTTGCTGGTATCGAGCGCCCTCTAGATTTTCGTGCAGCGGATTCACGAGTTTAGGGCTCCAGCAGCCCGAAATCGCGGCCTGAAACTGCAAGTCGTTTCGTAGAGTGGGGGCACTGGTTCGTGATGTGGAAGCCCTAAGGTATTTTCAGTGTAGTAGTGTCAAAAAAAGTTACGATGTAAGTCGCCAAAAAATTGATAAGACTGACGTTAACGTTGATACAAGCGATTATTCTACATTCGACGATGATGCAGAATATTCGGATAGTAGGATCGAATACGAATACAGTAGTGATGAATATATAGCATTGACGAAAGTGATTACGATGACTACTCTGAAATTGGTCAGCCTTTATTAGATTTAAATGAAGAACTCACTAACAGTTCTCAGCATTATGCTGCAAAATTATATAGTTTTACAGATATTTCTCGTAAACGAGTAAGTGGTATAATTGATGAAACAGAGCTTTTTTGTGATAGGTTACACAAAAATATTATGAAAGATATCTTTTATTATTTAGAAAAAGTTGATTGTGAACATGTTAGTGAGATAGCCAATATTTTTAAAGTATGTGAAAAGCCGTTAAATAGAGTTAATTCTGAACAAAAATGTTTTAATTTTCAAAAAATCAGGTTCTTTTACTTATCCTGAGACATACATAATTGGTGAACGTTCTGATTAAGAAAAAAAAATGAAAAACAACAATTAAGCCACATTCCTGTAACTGTACAAATCATAAAAATACGGAAGGTATTAAAAGATTTTTTTAGAGTTACCAAATATATTGGAGGAAACAATTCAGTATATGCGTTCTTTAGTTGCTAATTCAAATATAATTAGTAATATTATTCAAGGTTCTGTTCTTAAAGATACAGTTTTTTTGGAAACAGATAAAATTGTGCTTTCACTTGCGTTGTATTTCGACGATTATGAAAATAATAACCCGCTGGGATCTCACAAGGTTGTTAATAAGTGCGGCGCAGTTTATACAATATATCACTTCTGTCATTGACACCGAAATATCAGGCAAAGATTGAAAATCTTTTCTTATTTATATACTATTTAATACGTTAGATCGCTAAATTTTTAAAAATAAGCAAACATTTGCTAAAGCGATTACTGTAATACATTTTCTTCAATCAGAGGGAATCACAGTTGACACTAACAATGGTCCGTTACAAATATATTTCAAGTTTTCAAATATTATTGCGAATAATTTAGGTATTCATTCAATCTTAGGATTTTATGAAAGTTTCAATGCGAATTTCTTCTCTCACTTTTGTCTAATCGAAGGTAAAGATTAATACGATATTACATGAAAAAGATTGTATCCTACGAGATAAAGAGAACTATAAATTACATGTTTCAGGTACAAAGTGTAATAATTATGGTATTAAAGAAAATGGTATTTTTCATGAAATCGACGGTTTTCATGTAGTCAATAACGTTCCTGTCGATGTTATGCACGACATTTTCGAAGGTATAGCGCGTTATGACATTGCGCTAGTCTTGAACACATTTATATACGACAAACAATATTTCAGTTTACAAGAACTAAATACTAGAATTTGCAGTTTCTATTATGGTCCAAAGATAAGTATCAATAAACCTCCCGAAATATTAGAGAGTCAATTAAAAAATCAATGTATAATAGTTTCTTTATCTGAAATATACTCTTTAATAATTTACTTGCCAATGATTGTTGGATTTTGCGTACCAAGAAACGACGCATATTGGGATGTAATTATCTTGTTACGACAAATAGTATGCATATCACTGAATATTTATCAACGTTAATCGAATTATTTCGATCAGAAGGTCTCAAACTCAAGCATCATTTTCTGGTGCATCTTCCTAGTTGCTTAAAAAAGTTTGGACCCTTGTCTAATATTTCATGCTTAAGATTTGAGAATAAAAATCAAGAAGGGAAGAGTATATCCCGAGTTGCAAGATGTCGTTTAAATGTGTGCAAGACTATTGCAATTAGACACCAATTAGTACTTAATGATAGATTAATGTTGAGAGAAACTTATCCAGATTTTATTGCTAGTAATTTAAGATATATACATGTACGTACTTTAGAAGGAATATCCGAATTCGCCAATTTATTACCTGTTCATTTAAAGTCTGATAAAATATCCGTTACTGCAACAATCACACTAATGGGAAAAATTCTTTAAAAAAAATTGTATTGTTATCAGATTTAATGAAGATGATATTTTCTTTTATAAAATTTATCACATTATTTTACACAATAATAGTTTCTCGGTTGTAGCAAAGAAAATTCTAGATTGTTATTTAGATGAGCATTTGCAAAGTTATAAGATATTTGATGAAAATAATTTTGAATGAAGCGTTCTGAATTCAAAAGATTTAGAACCATTAATTGTAACTTTTTGTACTACTTTAAGCGATGGATTTTCTTATGTTCGTAAAACTTGGATGTAATTTTTCAGTAAAATAAAAAAATAAAATAAATAATTATTTATCATTCTTTATTGATTATAACGTGAATTATTTATATATTGATATCATAGGCGAGATATTAATTATACATCACTTCTCTATTCACTTACTCCCCTCACTCTTATGCTGTTAACATCGAATACGATCGCTAGGTGGAGTCTTGTAAATCCGTCTCGCAAGTGGCAAGAATTCTAGTTTGTTCGTATATAAGAACGAAAAAATGTCCCCATCATAATAATTGTAATGCGAACAATGCGAAATATGTAGGGTTAAGTGCGATGTGCGTGTAGTTGCGAAATCATAAGATTAAGTGCGTCAGAAATTAAAATATGTAAAATACTATAAGCGAACCATAATCAATAAGTAAGCGAGGCAATGATAAGTTCGAAGGTTAATGGAAAAATCAAAATATGTTAGCATAGAATATACAACTCTCAATTTTGTTTACAGATGATTAAAAATAAATTTTACTATACTAGATAGTAAAATTTATAATCTCAACATTTATTTGCGCGATAACAATTTTTACTATCTTAGATAGTAAAATTTATAATCTCAACATTTATTTGCGGGATAATAATTTTTACTATCTTGGGATAGTAAAATCTACTATCTTTAAAGTCTGTCCTCACTTTACTATTAAAAATAGTAAAAATTACTATCACGAAAAGTAATTTCTGCTATCAAATTTTTCTCAGTGTATCGGCAATTCTTATGTACTTAGCCATCGTTTAACCTTCTGACAATTTATATACAGGTTCAGCAAGCCATAATATAAAAATGCTACTGTCAGAACTGCACCTTGTGGTTTAAATTTCAACAATTTTTTACACCTTTGTCGACTTCTGCGCGCGTCTATATACAGATATACTAAGCAGCAGTAGCAGGCGACGCGAGTGCGCGTATACGCGTATATATCTGTATAGACGCAGCAGCGAGCGGTGCGGCACACACAGCGTGAGAGTGGGATAATGACGCGGCAGCGGTGCGGTGCGCGCATATCCGTATGCTTGTATGATTGATATTTGTATATAGGTGTGAATGTAAGTGTGATGTGTGAATGTGAGAGTTTTTTCGGCGGCACGAGCCCCGCTCTCTCCTTAGCCTTTATAAGGACCTGCGAGGCCTATAGCTAGCCACTAGTTCCAGCGCAATTTAAGCGAGGACTAGTCTCTACCAAGAGCAACCATTACGCCTTGGTAGATAATACACTTAGAATGTTTTCTCACTTTTGAAGGACTTATAAAGTTTTCAAGATAGGCACGATATCGCAACTTCAAGCGTATCAGTCCTAGACTTAGAAAAATTTCAGTTCCTTTCAAAAGACTTAGAGAAATTTTCTAATAATATTATACTTATAAAAATTTCTAGTCAGACAGGATAACGCAAATTAAGCGTATCCGTCTAAGACATACAAAGACTTACAATCATTCTCTAAAAAACTTAGGATTATTGCGAATCGTGATAAAACTTGTATAATTTGTGTATCCGATCAGATAACGCAATTTAAGCTTATCTGTATAAAATTTATGTATTTGTAACATTACCACTCTGATTAGATAACGCCATATAAATGCGTATTTAATTTTATTTGTAAAAATCAATGCGGATTTATTAATTTATTTCATTTTGTGATATTGAATATATGGAACAATCAAAGCAATATTCTCATTCCTATCAATAATATGAACATATCTATTTTGGTTATAAATTCAAATCTTATCATTGTGTTAAAATTCCACTACCTGGTATCCCGGACCTATCTTATTATTATTACTAATACTTATATAAATATTTAAAAACAATATAAACTCAGTATATTTGGCCTGTCGTCAGAATCACGACGCAGAGCAGTAAATGTTCACTACTTTTCTAAATTAAAATCAATAATTATTTATTATCTAAAAGCACCCAGGACCAAGAAAAGTCGTGACCGTTTCAACTTTTTCGTAACCAGCTCTCCGACTATTATTATATTTATTTGATTTCAATATGTAATGGACTGCTCTTGAAGCAGTCCCACCACTGAGTCCGGGTAGAATAATCCAGGAGTGACAAGCTCGTTCACACCATACACATATCTCTCTCTCTCACTGCTACGGTCAATATGCGTACAAGTATTCAACGCAACTCTGCCTTTTCATTCACTCCCGCACACCTTTCTCCACGTCCCTGGGCTTGACCTTTAGACGGCAAAACCTCGAACCTTACCACGACCTCACCCTTACCACCCAATTCCTCCCCCGTAACAAACGGCAGCTTTCCAATATTCATGGCGGCTCGATGGATCAAGATTTAGTCTAATGAGCCGGTATTTGAGTACATCAATTTAATCATTCTGAATCTTTTGCTTCGTCCTAGAGAAAGCTTAGTAATAGTAAAATTTTCAGTTTCGCTAAAACTTTATAGAAACATGTTTTTAGATGTTAAAAGTTCGAATTACGTGTTTTTAGGAAATGTCCGTATGGATGTGTGTGTGCGTATGTGTGTGTGTGTGTGTGTGTGTGTGTGTGTGTGTGTGTGTGTGTGTGTGTGTGTGCCGTGATATTTCTGAAACTACTCCGTCAATAGCAATCAAATTTGACATGCATATCTATTTTTGGATTTTAAATTCGGGGAAAACATTTACTTTTTAATATTTTTGATTAATTTTTTTTATGGTCATTTTTTAATTTTCGTAAAACATTATTGTCGTTTTTTTTCAATCATTCCATTGTTCCAAACACTTCTGCTAAAATGCACTTCAAAGATAATAAAATTACCTACTTTTTCCCGTTCTGTCCTCGGGATTGATCGCTCCGTTCGGCAGATAAAATGAAAAAAGTGATTTTTAAAAAAAAAATCATATCTCTGAAACTAAACATCATAACCTCACAAAAAAAATATGTTAATGGGTTACGTGTCAAACTATATCCGATAAAAATTTCAAGTTATTTGACTACTTATTTTTTCAGTAATAAATTGAAAACTGAAAAAAAATTAGTTTTCTTTTGAGTCTCGATTACGGGCGTAAAAAGGCCTTATTGCACTTGAGATTTTGGGAAAAGGTCGATATTTTATATGTTTTGGCTAAGTTCGTTGCGCAGCTTTGAAACCCCTACCCTGGTAGAAAATTAACGGTTCAAATTTGCTAAGACCTTTAGACCGGAGACCAATTTAAGGTTAAGAGGTTAAGATAAGCACCCCCTAAATAAATCAGTTTGATTTTATTAGTACTTTAATTGGGGGCATCATTGGAACGGCTCGTAGATGCGGAGACGGTCGATCATCCAAGTTAAGCACCGTTGGGTGCGGTGAGTAGTTGGATGGGTGACCGCCCGAATGTTCTCGCTTTTCCAATGATGCAACAGATAGGGAATGATAACCTAGGTATTTCTCGTGGAAGTAGGAAGTACCTAAATTTGACTTTCCTATCGGCTGACTCTGACGTGGGTTTTCTTGCTTAGCAAGTTTTCCCCACGTCACTGGGCAAGTCCCAGCGCAAATGCGGAGCAGTGGGTCTAATGCCTGTAGAAGCGAAATTTGAATATCTCTCATATATAGTCCGAAAGCTTCTCAGGGAGGTGGGGTATAGGATCAAAGCATCCTCACACAGAGGTGGTAAGGATGCTCCCATAAAAACCCGTACAGGGTATATGGGTTGGTACAACTGAATAAAAAATAAATAGTACTTTAATTTTCTGAATTTAATACTGTCTTAATTCACTGTCTGTACAAAGTTTATATGATACGCATGCACTACACTTCATTTCACTTGCCCATATCAAGTCATCAACCTTTATTTCATCATGTCATACTATCGGATTAAACAAATTAATAGATATTGTTTATATTAGTGTCTTATTAAACAAAACTAAACTAAAAATGAATCCTTCGAACATTCATTGTGGCTTGACGAGTACATTAGATGAAAATTTCACATTTCGCTTGGCATACGGTCAATTTGACCAAAATTTCAAATCAGCCAATTGAAATGATAACAGAATGAATTTTATTTGAACTTGTTTTATATTTTTCATTATTGTAAGCACAGTTTGCACATTTGACCTTATATATTTGCTTGACAATCTACTGTTTTATGATCACCAGCACACTTTAGGCAAATAGCTTTATTTGTACACTTCCTACCATTGTGGCCAAATATGCTACAGTTAAAGCATGGTTTAACGTTACAATAATCATACACTCTGCAGTTCTGATATCCTACAGAAAGTCTATTCTTGTTTTCTCTAATGTGTTAGTATAAAACAGCAGGCACTTCCAATGTCACAGACTGCGATCCAGTTTTACTGTTCTCATAGGAATTCAAAACAACCCTTTTTTTTTTAAAACACGAAAGTTCCTGCGCGAGCAGTCCGCTCCCGGGCTAATAAGCCCCGCGACTACACATCAGTATGCTGTGATAAGGCGGACGTTAGGTGTCATCCGCTGTTCGGTTTGGCGAGCTCGCGATGCACCTCGGCTATTGCCACGCTGCCGTGCTATGTACACGTACGCACGCGAGGGTGCTCTCTCTCTCTCTCTCTCTCTCTCTCTCTCTCTCTCTCTCTCCTCTCTCTCTCTCCTCTCTCTCTCTCTCTCTCTCTCTCTCTCTCTCTCTCTCTCTCTCTCTCTCTTTTTCAAAACAGGCTCCAGTTTTCAATTATGCGAAGTACACGGAGTGAGAATAGTACATTATGCGACAAGGGGCAAAAGTAGCAGATTTTTCCTTGGGCGATCGCAGTCCTCGCGAGGGTGCGTTGACACATAAGGGAAGATATTCTCGCAATGTCCGTGATCACCAAGGAACAATATACTTTCGTTTCCTGTCACATATAGTATTTTATACTACTTTCAGATGAAAGGCCACTACTTCAGCCTGAAAAACGGATTCAAAATTTTCTTTCTTTTTAGTAAATTGATTTAGCTAAACATATATGCGTTCTGGTATATCTATCTTTGATGTATTTTAATACCGCTACTTGCCACTGTGTGATTGGCGTCGTTACTGGGCGGCATTATTCCACAAGACACAAACGTGCGTTTCTAAGTATAAAAATTAAAAAATGTTTGAAAAATTAAATGATTTTTTTAAATTTTTGAAATTTTTGAAAAATTTAATAATTTTATAAAATTTTTTTAATTTTTGACAATTTTGAAAATTGTTTGAATTTTTAAAATTTTAAGAATTTTCTTTTTCTACTTTTTTCCGCAAAATTTTACTTTTTCCCCGCAAATTATATTTTTTCCGCAAATCTCTTTTGTGAGAAAAATGTGCTACTTTTACCCCGAATTTTAGGGACAAAAAGTGGCCATTTCGGTCAAGCATGAAATTGTTAGAATATGCATAGTATATTTGTCTGTACACTATATCATAGCATCTGTAGATAGGATGCGCAGAAGCGCTGTGCGCAACTACTTGACAGTGAGTCTCGTCTCGTTGCGCACCGTAGGTAGCATAGAGTATAGGATAGACACACACGTGTACGACTCCCCACCAGTACTATGTGTGTGAGTCGTACGATATATGATTGTGATATCTAATTCGACTGAGCGGCTCTGTTCTGCATGATGTGATTTATATAATGTATTTTCTTTTTTTTGGACCCTGACCAAAAATAAATCAATTATTATTATTATTATTATTATTATTATTATTATTATATAGTCAATGTGCGACTACGACTGAGTCCACTCGTTGCTGTACGCTCAAAGAGAGCACACGCATGCACGGCATGCTTTGTATATATCTAGAATAATAAACCATATTATTAACAATCCTCCCGTCTACCTCACTTATTATTAATATGGTAGCAGATCGGTGGTTGGTTTATGAATAACGGAGAGACACCGGAAACGAAGGTAGTTGTGAAAATTGAAAAGGAAGATTCCGAACACGAAGGAAAGATCGAGAATTACGAGAAGTTGAAGAAAATTGTGAAGTTGAAACTGTTGAGGAAACACTTTTCGTATTTCGTATAATACGCGTATGTATGTATGATGTGTACAGACAGCGGTCTGCGCGTGTGTAAACACTGTCTGTTTAGGCATAGCGATTATGTGTGTGTGCTCGGTAGTACCTTCCTGCGAATAGCGATGTTTCATCGCGTTTAGTCCTGGCCGAACCTTCCTAATGGTTAGGTGTACAAATATATAGTCGCCCGGTCGTAGCGTGTCTTGTAGTCCAGGGATCGGAATTGTGTGTGAATAAAGATTGCTGTCGCTAAATAATTACTCCACTCTTCTCTGCTTTATTTTACCTCTACCTCAACAGAAACGAAGACTGAAGTACAAGTAGACGAAATGGAGAAAAAAGAGTTGTCTATACCGGTGTTCGACGGAGAGGATTATAGCATGTGGAGAAAAGAATAGAATTATTTTTGAAATTAAAGAAATGTCAAGAAGTTATATCAAGAATGAAAGATGAGTCAATGGATAAGGATCCCTGGGGCGAAAATGATTTAAAGGCCATGAATATAATTTACAAATCGATCTCAAATAGGCAATTAGAATTTGTGTGTGAAGAAACGACAACCTATGGTATAATAAAAAAATTAGACGGCATTTACTTGAAGGAATCGACTTCGTTGCAAATTGTGTGCAGAAACAAATTAGAAAAGTTAAAATTGGAAAAATACGGTGATACTGCTACATTCTTCAGCGATTTTGAGAAAGCAGTGAATGAGTTGAAAAACGCTGGAGCCAAAATCAGCGAAAAGGAAAAACTAAATTATATGTTGAACACGTTGCCATTACAATACAGTTATATCGGAGACTTAATAGATACACTCAAAGAAGAAGATCAAACAGCAGAATACGTGAAAAATAAAATTCAAATAGCTGAAATGAAAAATGGAAACGAAGACTCAGAAAGAAAGTCGAACGCCTTCGTCACAAGAAAGGAAAAATGCTTCAAGGAAAAACCGGGCATTTTGCAAGAGACTGTCAAGATGGCGGCCAAGCGGGACAAAGCAGCGGAACATGGCGAGGTTCAACACGTAGCAGAGGCCACGGCAGCAGAGGAAGAAGAGGCAACTACATCAGAGGGCGCGGTAACTTCCGCCATCACCATCACTAACAGCAGGGGGCCAGAACTACATACGAGCAGAGCAGCTCAGGAGCCAACGCCTGGATAGCAACGGTACACGCGGCGAAGAACGATGAAGCGAGGTTAGGTAATCGAAATTCAGTGGCTACTAGATAGCGGGTGCTCCGATCACATTATCAATGATGAGAGGTATTTTGAAAATTGTATAGAATAAAAGAAACCTGTAAATATTTATCTCGGTGATAATAGTCCGGTAAAATCAACAAAAATTAGCAATGTTGTAAGTTATTTTGATGCATTTGGCAAAAAGAGTAAAGTAAATATGAGTAACGTTTATTATTCTAAAGAAATGAATATGAATTTGATTAGTTTCGGTAAACTAACTGATAATAATACAATTATATCGAAATATAACATTGCAAAAATCATGGATAATGATAATAATTTAATAGCTGTTGCCTATAAAGATAATCGAACTTACAAGATGACTAGTAAGTTAAATTTCAAAGAAAAGATTGTAAACAAAGCAGATAGAAGTAACAATAATAACATGAGTTTGAAGGAGAGATGACATAGAATGTTAGGTCATGTAAACTTTAGCTATTTGAATACACTGCGTAAACAACAGTTGTTAGGTGGTATTCCAAATGAACTTGAATCAGAATGTATGAAGTGCAAAACTTGTATTGAAAATAAAATGCACAATCTGCCGTTCAACAATAATAGAACAAAGGCAAATGATATATTAGAAATTATACACACGGATGTGTGCGGTAGTTTTAAAACCGCTGGTTTAAATGGAGAAAAATGTTTCGTTTCATTTATTGACGATCATAGTAAAATAGCTAGAGTTTACTGTATTAAAACTAAAGATGAAGTTTTTGATTGCATGGTTCAGTATATTAATGAAACTGAAAATTTAACGGGAAAAAGAGTAAAGAAAATTCGATGCGATAATGGTAAGGAATATTTAAATAATCGATTTTATAAATATGCTAAAGAAAAGGGTATTTTAATAAATAATTGTCCAGCGTATGTACACCAACTTAACGGTACAGCGGAAAGATTTAATAGAACAATAATGGGCATGGCACGTTGTTTGTTAGAAGAAGCGCAAGTAGATAAAAAATATTGGCCTTAAATCATATGCGCAGCAACGTATTTAAAAAATCGCACGTTAACAAACACAATTGAAAGAAAAACTCCTTATGAAATATTCTTTACAAAAAAGGCCAAATGTAGAACACTTAAAATTGTACGGTAGTAGAGTCTTTGTTAGAAAACCGGAACAGAAAAGAATATCTAAATGGGATAAGAAAGCGGATATGGGAATTCTGTTAGGATACAGCGAAGTCGGCTATAGAGTACTAATAAATAATAAGATAACTGTTGCGAGACATGTTGATGTTGTCGAAAAATATGAAAAATGTATAGGTTTTGATGATAGTGAATCTGAATATTCAAGTAGGGGAAAAGAAACCGATATTGAAAGTGATCTCGAAGATAATGTTTTTGAAAGTGCAGATGAGAGTGATAAAGCACAAAATATTACAAAGAAAAATGAGAATGTAAAATTGAAGTCAAGCACTTCACGTAGATCTACGCGTTTAAGAAAGAGTCCGATAAGGTATCCAAATACTGCTACGCCTTCATTTATAAATAACAGTAACAAAAATATTTCAGTACATTACTGTAGAGTAGATGCACCTTGTACGTTTGAGGAGGCGTTGAATAGTAATGATAGTGAAAATTGGCAAAAAGCCATGAATAAAGAAATAGAGTGTATAAATAAAAATAAAACTTGGAAATTAGTAGATAAAGTAAAAGATAAAAAAGTCTTGGACGTTAAATGGGTTTATACGAGAAAATCAGATGATAGATATAAGGCTAGGTTAGTTGTGCGAGGATTTCAACAAACTGATGTAATTGATGACATATACGTTTCAGTTGCAAAGAATCAGACATTAAAAATTTTGTTTTCTTATTGTTGCCAAAACGGTTTAAAGATTGAGCAAATGGATGTAGAAACCGCGTTTTTAAATGGCAAAATAAATTCAGAGGTATATGTCTATCAACCAAAAGGTTACGAAGATGGAACAAACAAAGTATACAAATTGTCAAAAGCGTTGTATGGATTGAGAGAAAGTCCTAGAGACTGGTATGAATGCTTTGATGAGTGCATTATAAAATTAGGATTTAAGAGAAGTAATGCAGATCTCTGTTTATACAAAAAAGGAAAAGGAAACGATGAAATTTATATTTTGATTTACGTAGATGATTTGTTAATTTGTAGTAAAAGCAAACAAAAGATAAAAAGAATTAAGGATCTCTTATCAGATAAATTTAAAATGAAAGATTTAGGAAAAATTAAAGAGTATCTTGGAATAAATATTGAATATGACTGCAACAATCATGAAATGAAACTAAGTCAAACAAAGTACATTGAGTCACTAGCTGATAAATATAAAATAATAGATAGTAGATTGTACAGTACTCCTATGGAGACTAATCTAAAACTCGAAAAGGCTGAAAATTGCGAGTCAAACATAAAGTACAAAAACTTGATAGGTGCTTTATTATACATAAGTTCGAATACGAGACCGGATATTAGCTTTAGTGTAAATTACCTTAGTAGATTTCAGAATAGCTACAATGAAACCCACTGGAAGTATGCTTTACGAGTATTAAAATATTTGTATTTAACGAAAGATATGATCTTACATTATAAAAAGTATGAAAATTGTAGTATTATAGAATGTTATGTTGATGCCGACTGGGCTGGACATATCATAGATCGAAAATCCACGACAGGGTATGTAATACAAATGTTTGGCAATACAATTGACCGGAAATCTAGGAAACAGAAATGTATCATTAAAGCGTCGACGTACGCAGAGTATGTTGCTCTATCCGAAGTTGTAACCGAAATAGAATATATTCGAGAATTAGTAAAGATATTCGATATAAATATTCGGGTGCGATAAATATTGCGAATAAAGGCAACATGACAAAAAATTCTAAGAACATTGAAATACATTATCATACTGTTCATGAAAATGTAATTTACTAAAGCACTATGTAAAGAAAAGTTTGTAAAATTTAGAGAATTGTTAAATGTAAAATCATAATGTACAGTACAAATGTAAGGAGGCGTGTTAGAATATGCATAGTACATTTGTCTGTACACTATATCATAGCGTCTTAGATAGGATGCGCAGAAGCGCTGTGCGCAACTACTCTACAGTGAGTCTCGTCTCGTTGCGCACCGTAGGTAGCATAGAGTATAGGATAGACACACACATGTGCGACTCCCCACCAGTACTATGTATGTGAGTCGTACGACATATAGTCAATGCGCGACTACGACTGATCCCACTCGTTGCTGTACGCTCTTGGAGAGCACACGCATGCTAGGCATGCTCTCTTTGTATATATCAGTAATAATAACCATCCTCACTTTCTTTTCTCCTTCAACTCTTCTACTGCCGCTCTGTGAACTGGGCATGCGTAGCTACCAGCTGCATGGTCACCTTTTCCTTCTGCGTCTTTCCCACGACAGAGAACACAATTCGGTTGGCTGCTACAGTTCTTTATCTTGTGTTATGTGCTCCCACATCTGTANTGGTCCTGTGTTGCTGTACACTTACTGGAGATATGCCCAAAACCTAGGCATTTATAACATCTAAGCGGCTGTGTTCCTCGTTGGACCTCCCGGATTCTGCAGACTACCCATCCAATCTTGATGTTCTGCTTCCCTATCACCTGTTTATCCATGGTTGCTGGCATTTGTATGCGCTGTCTGGGTACCGCCGTAAGCTGATCGCACCGACTTTACTGCCGTTTCCTCTACTTCAAATGTTTCACTACTTTGAAACTCCCTCTTTAGTGCTTCCACTATATCGGCCTTGGTTGTTAGGATATCGAGGTCCTTTATTTCGAAGACCGTTTGCTCTTGCAGGGATCTTACTTCGGTACCTGCTTGACGGACCACTTCCACCGCTTGTCGGAATTCCACTGCCTTCAGATCCACCTAGCGGTGAAGTTGTAGTAACAGGTCTCCCGTCGCTGTCCTGCGTAACCTGTTGACACTTCTGCCCAAATCTCAAGTTTGGGGTCTGCCTTCATCTCTCTCAGGATGTCAGCATAGGACTTGCCCGCCGAAGCCTTTACAATGAGGGCGTCTGGTCGAGAAGGTCTTGGTCTTGGTGGTCTTTGTCCAACAGTGCCCTTTTGGTTCCAGGCTCTAGTAGGCTTATTACCGTCCTCTTTGTTCTTTTTTCCCTCTTTTTTTCTTCCTTTTGGTTTCCACCTCCTCCCAAGGCGGCTGCGTGTCTCGGTTGGCAGATGAGCTCCGAGGGCTTCTTGGGGTCCCCGTGCTTGGCGCAAGTCTCTGTTTCTCGTCCTTCTTCTTTTTCGAGGAAAGTCTGCGCTAGATGTCTGTGGATCCTGTGACTGGGCGCTTGTCCACAGCCTGGGACTGGGCTTGCTCTGTACCATCAGCCTAAAGCTATCCATCATTTTTTTGTGGCTTCTCTTACGCTACTAAGGCGTTTCATGCTCCGTTGCACCTGTTGCAGGTCCTTTTTCACGCACTTGTGAAAATTGTGTGCGATGTACGCAACTTCATAAGCGCTTTCCAAATTACCTTCGATCGTCTCAAGCAGCTTTTGCTCGGTATCCGCTGCTGCCCGGATTCTATTCCAGGCCTCGAGCATCCTCTTTTCCTCATCCACATCACCTGGCATATTGCTCTTTCCTGCGACCTGCTGTTTGCCTTCCAATGCATTGCTCTTATCCTGAGTAAGCTCCATCTTGCGATTTTGTCACCGTTAGTGTGTACACTTGCAAGTCCTCCCTTGTCTCTCCTTCATGTTCGATTCTCTTCTCCATGTTGCAAACAGTGTTTGTTCATCCCGGCATGTGTCCGACCCCCTGGATCCCCCCGTCTATGGAGGCAGCTGACATGGCCCCGGTACCTGACCGAAGGCTTCCTCCTAGAGGAAACTTTGTGATAGTAAAGTTTTCAGTTTCGCTAAAACTTCATAGAAACATGTTTTTAGATGTTAGAAGTTCGAATTACGTGTTTTTAGGAAATGTCCGTATGGATGTGTGTGTGTGTGTGTGTGTGTGTGTGTGTGTGTGTGTGTGTGTGTGTGTGTGTGTGTGTGTATATACCGTGATATTTCTGAAACTACTCCATCAATATCAATCAAATTTTACATGCATATCTATTTTTGGATTCTGAATTCGGGAAAAACATTTTTTTTTCTTAACTATTTTTCTTTTTATGGCCATTTTTTCATTTTTGAAAAACACTATTTTGCGTTTTTTCCAATAATTCCATTGTTACAAACGATTCAGCTAAAATGTATTTGGAAGATAATAAAATTATCTGCTTTTCCCCGTTTAGTCCTCGCTATTGACCGCTCCGTTCGGCAGATAAAATGAAAAAAGTAATTTTAAAAAAAAAATTCATATCTCTGAAACTAAACATCATAACCTCACGAAAAAAAATATGTTGATGGGTTACGCGTCAAACTATATTTCATTAAAATTTCAAGTGACATGACTACTTATTTTTTCAGTAATAAATCGAAAACTGAAAAAAAATGAGTTTTTTTTTGAGTCTCGATTATGGGCGTAAAAAGGCCTTATTGCACTTGAGATTTTGGAAAAAGGTAGATATTTTATGTTTTGGCTAAGTTTATTGCGCAGCTTTAAAAGCCCTATGGTTCTTAAGATATCAAGGTTTGAATTTTTTTTTGAAAATTGTTTGATCCCTTATATCTCTAAAACAATGTAGTCGAATGCTTTAAAATTTTATTTGTCAAATGCTTCAAAATTTTACCTGGAGACGGTTCTCCGCGCGAAAAACAATGACGGGTGTTTACAAGACTAGTTGACTGCTAAAATAGCATAGGACAGGCGAACCCCAAAGAAATGCGAAGGCATTTATTATTATATTACATATTACATATTTATAAAGCATTTATCCAATTCTTCAGATAAACAAAAGAAGGTATGGTGTAACAGCGGATTTATGCTAGTCAATGTTATAAAATAATATACAATACAGGTTCTTCATGGCATTGGTGAAACTACCTTAAAATCACCTATCTTATATGGTTTTCAATTTGTAGATTAATAAAACTTCTAAAATATGCAAAAACAAATCTTACCTATTGTTGGAATCGTCGTTACGATTTCTCCTAGTTTTAATTTGTATAAAATTGTAGTTTTACCAGCTGCATCAAGCCCAACCATCAAAATTCGCATTTCTTTTTTGCCGAAAAGGCCTTTGAACAACGTAGCAAACATGTTACCCATGATTACTACTGATTTTTTATCTTCCTGAAAAAATATTGATATGAGAATGGCTTGATTATATTCAAATGACAGTAATAGACTTTTCTAATATCGTATATTCCGTTTTATTCAATTTGTATTTATTTATGTATTTACATTATGTAAGCAAGAATGCCGATTTACCAAGCGTATACAAACACGTATGTAATGTGCCATGTTACTCTCAGCATTATAAAGCATTTATATGTAAGCGATCTCGCATGTATGTATGGGTACGTACACAATTACAACAGTGCAGTCGTACGCTTACACGACAAACTTAGGCGTTGGATCGCGACATTGCACAACTGAGCGCCGAAGATCGGACAGTGATTGACCTGCGAGTCAGCACTGCCCACGCGTGGTTAATTACAACACCTGTGTGCGTGCATCTTCATAGTGACAGATGCTGATTGATTGTGAGTTGCCGCGTAATTAAAATCATGACAACTGCATGTATCGATATCGAGGCTTTAGAAGCTCTGGGGTCGATCCACGACGGGCATTTTGTGCCATAGCCGATCGATAGTACGGCAGTTCCTGGTTTCTCTGGTGAAGCAGCTGTGTAGTTTGTATAGTGTCTAGTAGTGCATTTACTCCGCACTGGCACGTTGGCACGCGGAAAATGCGTAGAATTAGAATTATTAGCATTTGCCACGTGTGGATCTTAGAACCATCCAGCGTGTGAGAGTACGATCCTAATTATAAGTCTACTATTAATTGTAAGATTTGTATAAAGAAAAATGCGAACACCAACATAGAAATAAATAATAGCCCAGTACCGTGGCTTTGTCTATTTCTCAAACTCGCCTTCGTCGCACTACCGCGTCACTTGATAACAGGTTAATGATAATCAGCTCATTATCGGGTAAAAATCATCGAAATATATGGATCCTAAATTCTTTTTATTCTTAGTTGTTTAAAATTATTAAAATCTATAAAACTCTCATAATGATGGCTTATATATAGGTATATTTATAACTATCAGCTTTAATATTAGTGCATTACGATATAACTGGCGTTAATGGCACTCTCTGGCACGGCGAGTTACGTCGTGTTCGAAAATGTCACTGGAGAAACGCGTATCGTACAATATTTTATAGCAGTGTATGCTTCAAATTCGCCTCGCTACGCTAGGGTGCCAGAAAGAACCGCTTACAAAATAGAAAACCGTGTCTTAAACGCGTATTTAAGCCACGCAGTGCTATAAACTATATTTTACTTTTCTCAGTGAATATCTTTTTAAAACGTGCGGCTTCATACACTTTCCTTTGGGTAATATTAAAGTACGAACCAAGTACATTTATGTCCTTATTTTTTAATTAGATCATGATAGTTTCTCAAAGCAATCTTAATATTACTGCTCGAAATCATGCTAGTGTTATTGTAACGGGGGAGGAATTGGGTGGAAAGGGTGAGGTCGTGGTAAGTTCAGAGACGTGGAGAAAGGTGTGCGGGAGTGAATGAAAAGGCAGAGCTGCGTTGAATACTTGTACGTATATTGACCGTAGCAGTGAGAGAGATATATGTGTATGGTGTGAACGAGCTTGTCACTCCTCGATTATTCCACCCGGAGTGAGACGCGGACTGTCCGCTCTCGGGCTAAAGGCCGTGGCCAAACTTTTGGTGTGCGGCCGATCACACGCGATCAACCGGGTCGATCCGCGTGCGGTCGGGCTTGGCCAATGAGCGAGCACTTCAGGTCGCGGCGGCTTGCCGCAGAGCGCTCTCCGCTTTTGTCTTCAAATTTCAAGCTTTTTGCGACGTGCCGAGAGGTCCACGTACTGCTGTTCGCGTCATCTCCTAGTGCAAATAGTGTTGGAAGAGTACTTCGGGACTGGAACCCTGGTGCCGGGAGAAGGATTGTAGGCGACGAAACGGCATTTTTTCATGCGCGCGTATTGCTGCCGCGTCCTGGTGCGAAGGTGCTCGACGAGTACCCGGGACTAGGGTGCAACGGCGTGGGACTGGACAAGGGTGCATATGTGAAAGCAACGTGAGAGTAACGTGAGTCTCGAAACATCAGTACTAGTAAGTTGATAGAATTATTTTAGGTTCTATTATTTTGAATAATTATTTCGGATAGTTACAAATTTGAGGTTAGGTTACTGACCGGCAGTTACTTTCTCATTCTCTAGTAATATATATATGTCTGTCAGATACATGGTGACACGTTCGCGCGCGATTATTCAAAACCTAAGTTTCGTAAATTTTTACTTTATACGTAAATGTGTAAATTTTGTACTTTTTATCATACAAAAAATTAGTTAGTTATTATTATGAATGCGTGAAATTGTGAACATTTTCAGTCAAAATGGCGGCTCAAAACGAAAATGTAGAAGGTCAAGAATATCAGTCCGATGCATCAATAAACGATACACTACTGATCCACTATGTTAGATAATGCCCGTGTCTTTGGCAAATGTCTCATCCAGACTACGAAAAAGGCAATATCAAGGAAGTCTGCTGGACTGAAGTAGCGTCGAAGATTGGAGTACCTCGTAATATTTAATTATTATTTATTATTTTTTATACTTACTTATATCTTTATTTATTAATCGTTTTTATTTTGTTAATGTATTCAAAATAAATTTAGATGAAATTAAACTCATTAAAATAACATTAAGTGATATTAAATTCAATTTTTGATATAATATTTATTTAAAGATATAATAAAAACTTATATTTAATTTTAGCTGATAGATGTTTAAAACGCTTCAATCAATTACGAGACAGTTACCGGGCTGAAAAAAGGAAACGTAAGAACGATTACAAGAGTGGAGCTGGAGCAGTCCGACGCAAAGGATTTGCGTATTTTGACGGCATGTCGTTTTTGGAGCAATCAAAAAAAAACCAAAAAGGTAATTTATAATGATTAATTTTAATCTTCAAAGTCTTTAAACAAACGATGAATCAAAT
Source organism: Pteromalus puparum (assembly GCA_012977825.3). Lineage (NCBI taxonomy): Eukaryota > Metazoa > Arthropoda > Insecta > Hymenoptera > Pteromalidae > Pteromalus > Pteromalus puparum. Next base: position 26,106,321 of record CM053168.1, on the reverse strand, counting down.
AAATTTTTTTTATTAATAAATCATTTTATTTTGATCTTTCATATGTAATAAATATAGTGTATAGAATAATAAATCCTACATTGTTTTAGCACGCATACAAATGTATCAGTTATACTGCAGCGTTTGACCACTATCAATAATGGCCTTCGATTGCCGTCCTACCACGTCAGCAATGTCGTTTCTCTGGGTGCCATTTCTTTCCCTACTGTACAAAAGGAAATGTTAGGAGTACATGTTGATGAAGTCAAGCATAATTTACGGGACAGCAATTCTGGCGCGAATTCGTATGATAATAATATGGTATCGCAAGGTTCCTGGGCTGAGCCAATGTATGCTGCAGGCGATTACTCGTCAACATCGATGACCGACGCATTTTCAGAAATTCAGAACACGCTTTCTCAACCAACAAGTGCCGAAACTTCAATTATGTATTCCGAATCAACTGCGTCAACTGATCAGCAGCAAATTGATAGTCCAGTACTTACACCACTTACTCCTTTACAAACTAGTTCAGCTTCATCATCGCAAATGTTAGTCACTGCAGAAATTCATGTGGTACCATCAGACACTCAGTCCGCATGCTCCAGCTCATCTGCTGCGCCATATCAGCTGCAAAGTAAGCCATCATCTGCAACAGTCACTTCGCAATCTAATTCCAGTTTATCATTGAGTATGCCACCAACACCTCCCGGAACTCCGTTGAATTCTACGAATCCATCTGCTTCGTCTTCTTTTCCATTTCAAGAAAATACACCACCTTCCTTTTAAGGTCAAAGTAATCATTTCACGGCTTCGATGAATGAAGCTCGTGTCGCAGGGCCTGCTGTTCCCGTATTTTCGCCTTGGATTCCACCGACAGGTGTTGAAGCTAAAACCTGTTATTCTAAGTATTCAGCAAAAGCCAATAAAAAATCGGATCCAGTCGAAAATTCAATTCTGGCACTTTCTCAGGCTTTGATAGGTAAATACGAAGAAGAAACTAAAGAAAAGGTCAAACGAGACAGCAAAGAAAGAGAAGAAAAAGAAAGGAAGAAGGAACGAGAAGAAACAGAGAAGCAAACAAAAAAAGACGAGAATGCTATAGATAGAAGCGTGAGAGCATTTGCAAACATGGTAGCTGAAGAATTACTGAAGATGCCGTAACATGTAATTGCCAATAGAAAAGGACGCATTTCGGCAATTCTTGTTGAGCCTGTGCCTTAGACGCCTTTTTATTTCTTACTAACTCTTAATTATTTACTTTTTTATTTTTTGGAAAATATAAATTATTCTTCAATTACATGTTCTAATCAAAGAATCGAATCGAAAATGAAAATAACAGAATTAATGTTCAGTATGCATATTTCAATACGAATGTAACTTTTAACATGGTTTGATTTATTGTTTTATTTTTGACGATTTAATTAGATATAGTTCTTTGTACTAATATTTACTCTGCGTCGTAGGCAAAGTTAATGTAACTTATAATGACTGATAATTATAATGCCTGTATTATAAGCGTCAAAAAGCTCGCATATTTTAAATGTGATTTAATTAGCTATAACTATATTCGTCTTGTGATATTCTATTATAATGTTTATAAGAATAGTCTACGATAATATTACTAATATTGCTTCCGACTTCAGAGTTTAAAATTTGGGTAGCATGTTTTACGTTCACGGTAACAAATAATATTTATTGTGGCATGTTAGGACTATAAAAACGTACGCATGTATGCAGAAAGACATCATTTGACTTTTATTTTTTCGTTAAATTTTGATAGAATAGGATAGAATAATTTTGAAATTTGATTTGAAGGGACGAGTATAGTATTCTTGTATTATCTTCGTATCAGGTGCTTTACGAACGTATCCCTAGTCCTAGTTATTAATTGATTATTATATATAATGAAGACTGTTTAAGATATTTGTATTTTCATACTAGAGAGAGTTCTGCAACTCAGTGCAAGAATATTTCCATTCAAATTTTACGTGTTTGAAATATTTTCCTTTCGAAATTTAGTCTTGTCTTGTATTACCAAGTTTTATATTACCAATTCCTTGTAAAAAAAAGGTTTTTCATCTAATAAAAAAAATGTACATTATGTAGTAATTTATATTAAATTTTACTTTGAAAATTTATTGAACAGAATAATGTTTTGCTTGCCACGACACCTGCCCTTCAGGTTTCAACAAATATTCCATCAAGGAATTTCTCATGGAAATTGCATTTTCAGCTGTACGTAAAACATTGTTTGAAGGTGCTCTGATATCACGCAAGCAATGAGAAGGTTCGTTTCTCCATTCGCCATTTCGCAAAATCCCGTTTTCATCTTCATAATCGATGAACTTTGGTGGACAGTACACTCGCTGTTTCGGAGCCAACGCATCATCGCGAATTTCTAAAACAATTTTATGGACAGTCTCAGGGAGAAAGGCAATAGCTTTCCGAAAGATTCTGAATTTGCTTGACAAAATGCCAAACGCACTTTCGATCACCCGACGGGCACGAGATAGGCGGTAGTTAAAAATTCGTTGGTTATTAGGCAAAAAGTGTCCTAGAAAAGGTTTCATCATATACGTCGTTAGTGGAAAAACATCGTCACCGACTAGGAAACAAACAGAAAATATAAAAAACAAGAAATATAAGCGAAATGAGTATAACAAATAATGAACACCTATCTTTTCTTTTTTCAAACGGACAAAAACTAGAATTTTCCTTTAATTTTTTACATTGCAAAACGAAAGAATACGTATCGATTATTTGTTGATATTATAGTAGAAGAAGTAGACCGGCGATGGCTCCGTGGTAAACCACCTGTCTCCCGGTCAAGGGGTCGTGGGTTCGAGCCCCCATCAGCGCGATCAGTTTTTTCAGATCCGATGGAAATCTTACTCACGACACCGGGTTTGAGAAAGGCGTAAGTGTAATGAGCCTACCCTGGAAACTTTCGAACGCTAAAATTCATCTAGACACACAACACGATACGTTGAGTTCGAGACAGCCACCCATTTTTTTTTTTTTTTTTTACACTAACAGTTTGTTTTTATCCAGTTTTTAATCCATTTCATTTGCGCATATTTTTCAATATTTACAGTTTTTAGATTATTTGGTAGAGCATTGAAGACTACTTTGTCTTTTTTAAAACTATTCTTATCACTTATTATTCTTTTCTTATTTTGGGTATAATAATACTTTTGTTTCTTGTTACACTGTCCGACGTAAGGAATTGCATTTTAAGATCATCATAGTGGCAGTCTTAATGCTTCAAAACAGAATAGTTGTTCAATATTTAAGGGATTGCATTCGACTATAAAATTGTTTTTATATACTATTTTTAGTATTTTTTTTTTTTTTTTTTTTTTTTTTAAGTTTTGTAGTATNTATTCTTATATACACCTCCCCAGGCTATGATTCCATTCCATGAAAGAACGCATAATAGACCATACGCAGAGTTTCAACTGTCATTGTTCTCGCAATTTTATAAATATATATACAAGGTATTTTGTTTTTTTTACTATGTATTGAATGTGTTTGTTCCATTTTAAGTTATAATCAATCCCCAAATATTTGATGCTTTCAACTCGGGTGATATTTTTCTCTTATTTTAATATTTGTTTGAGCTGATACACTATCAGCGTAGCTACCGAAAGTCATACAATCAGTTTTATTTACATTTAATGATAATTTATTGAGTGCTTAAATATTACTCCTAAATAATCGTTCATATTGTTTTGTGCATCTTCCCAATCTTCCCCTGTCGCCACTATTGCTGTATCATCAGCGTATGCCATAATTGCCTCCTGTGGAATCTCCCGTAAGACATCATTAATGTACAGAACAAATAGCAATGGTCCTAGGAGACTGTGAGACTCCTGTATTTATTAATAGGAATTCGCAATCCTTTCCATCTACTTTTACTCTTTGGTATCTATTATTAAGATAGCTTGCAAGGAGATCCAACGCCGTAAATTTAAATATGAATTTAATTTTATATTACAATTTTCTCTTCAAGCACAAAATAAGAATCTCTTAAGATGGCACACTAACTTTTGCTGATATTTTATAAGCATATAATATGTTACCATATCCAGCGATACCTTAAAAATAGTATATTACGATACAAGTGTCCTATGAGGCACATTCTGACACGGCGAGGTTAAGCGCCTGTGCGTAGTCTCTCTCTCTCTCTCTCTCTCTCTCTAGTCAAATCACAACACAGTTTAAATGAATCAACTTTTAAATGTTTGCAGTAAACAAACTAGTGCGAGGCACCTTCGACCAAGAGAGGCACCCTTGCTAAAATTAACCAATTAGACCCGATTTAAAAAAAAAACTAATCGGTTTTAATACGTTTTTGTAATCCGGGATTTCCGAATATTAACCAACTAACACAATTAAAACCGGTTATAATAGTGTTAATTGGTTTATATTCGGAAATCCCAGATCACAAAAACGTATTACAGCCAATAATTTATTTATTATTAATTATTATTTATTTCTTCACGCAGATTTATTTTATAGACCCGTTTTACAAGTATACTGTAATTTTTAACATGTCTACAATTTTAGAATACCATTAGTATTTGTGAAAAAAACTTCTTCCTCGCTTGAAATCGATTTCGCATCTTTCAGACCCAAAAAGGCAGAGACTCTGTCATCGCGCTAGCGTTGCAGTTGGTAAAGTAATGTAATTTTTTGAAAATATACGCTGCAACTGAGATTTCAACTAAAATCTTGGTAATTACAATAAAAAACAGACGATAGTATAACGATGATATATTTATAAATGAGAAATGACCAATTTTTCAAAATTTTGAAAATACTAAACTGCGGTAAAAACTGTAGTTTGAAATTAATATCGATTTCTAAATATTCTAACGATCCCTTTCATGGCGTTTGTCATATTAAACAATTTACGACATTAATCATGTAAAAAGCAGGATAACCCTGGTAGAAATGTTAACGGTTCAATTGCTTATTAATGGCTTATTTATATTCGTTAATGAACCGTTTAGAAATTCGCTAAATAACCGCTTACTGTAATAGAAATTATACACGGCTCCTAACGGTTAATTTGCTTATATTTAGTTTACCAGGCATGCATGTACAATTGTGGGGTTAGGATGTTCATCAATGAATGTACTTATTATAATTATAATTTAAATAAGGGCATGAAATGGGCCATCTCTCACGGCCATCTTGGGAATGGCCCAAGATGGCCGTGGCGAGCGGAGGCTTGCCGCGTGGTGATCCTACCAAAACTTATAAACATCATCTAAATAAAAAAGTTAAAGTAGTAGTGTGTATTATTTGTGAAGAGGTATACTATTGTCACAGACGCAACGTCTGCAACGCGAGCCGCGAGACGAGTCAGCGATAAGAGTCGAGCAGCTGAGTCGTACTATGATGCAGCGCATCCGAATGCATCGTAGACGTTAGCTCAGTAGCACAGGCTTCGCAACCTCGGGTCCGTGAGTTCGAGTCCCGTCGTCTACTCTTTTTCGCTTTCCGACTCGTTCTCCTCCTCGTTCGTAACACTAAACTAGTGATTTTGTGAGAAATGAGAAAGCAGTGCTATTGAGTGAAGTTCTAGGAATCTGTCATGAGCACGAGGATCTAGACCTAACCTCAAAAGTAGACAATAAATTGCTGAGTAATGATGCGAGGATTGTAATTGTAAGTTAAGCACTTTGAAAAACAAGAAATTAGGAAACAGATACTAGAAGATTTTCAAAATGTTCTAACAGAAAATGATAGTGAATCAATTGATACCAATTTGAAACTTGAAAATGCTTTTTTAAAGGAGATAAATACAGAATTAAGAGATAAAAATCAATTATTAAAGGAGTTATTAGACAAGAATAGAAATGAAATACCGACGATTAAAAGCAAAACTTATGCTGAAGCTATTTCAAGTACTAAAACTATCCTAAAGACGAAAAGTGTTCCTAATATTATATTTAAAAAAAAAAGATGACGAGAGTATTGATGAATTAAACAAAAAGGTATCTCACTATTTGATAAACGATAAATCAATACAAACGAAGAAGGTTATCAAGAAAAAAGATGAAATAGTCATAAACGTATTTAATGAGGAAAGTGTCACCAAAGCACATAAATTACTAAAAAGTAAACTTGCTGAGGTATGTGATATAAATAAAGAACAAGTTGTAAATCCTAAAGTTAAAGTTGTAGGATTAAATAATATGGAAAAAATGGACAATGCTAGTATTGAACTAGATATCAATGAAAGGAACGTTGGTGCTTTTAAAAAAAATGTGTTGTTTTGAATTCCTATGAGAACAGTAAAACTGGATCGCAGTCTGTGATATTGGAAGTGCCTGCTGAGTTATACCAACACATTAGAGAAAACAAGAATAGACTTTTTGTAGGATATCAGAACTGCAGAGTGTATGATTATTGTAACGTTAAACCATGCTTTAACTGTAGCAGATTTGGCTACAATGGTAGGAAGTGTACAAATAAAGCTATTTGCCTAAAGTGTGCTGGTGATCATAATACAGTAGATTGTCAAGCAAATATATAAGGTCAAATGTGCAAACTGTGCTTACGATAATGAAAAATATAAAACAAGTTCAAATAAAATTCATTCTGTTATCATTTCAATTGGCTGATTTGAAACTTTGGTCAAATTGACCGTATGTCAAGTGAAATGTGAAATTTTCATCTAATGTACTCGACAAGCCACAATGAATGTTCGAAGGATTCATTTTTAGTTTAGTTTTGTTTAATAAGACACTAATATAAACAATATCTATTAATTTGTTTAATCAGATAGTATGACATGATGAAATAAAGGTTGATGACTTGATATGGGCAAGTGAAATGAAGTGTAGTGCATGCGTATCAAACAAACTTTGTACAGACAGTGAAGTAAAGGGCCCTTTTCATGCACACGCTAAACGCCAAAACGCCAAAACAGAGTAGTGATGTATATTCACTCTAGGTCGTTTTTTATTCTATGACTAAAGCTAACTGGAGTTTCGAGCGTCGACGCTAGAATCTGAGGCTAGAATGCTAGAAAACATAACCTCTAATTTCTCGTGTATTTATACGCTAGTTTGTTGATTAATGATAGACACCATATCAAGTTAAAAAAGTTTAGACAATAAGTTCCAAAAAGGAAAAAAAGAAAATTATGTACATGCATAAATATTACGCATGGATTAAGGAGTGTGTGAGAATAATTGAAAAGGAGAATGAACGACAGAGAAATATAAATACAGCAGTTATATTGTCAATGTCAACAATTGTCAAGGCAAAAACGAAGAAACCGTATACTCGGAAACGTATATGGATCGATGAAATTTATTTAAAATAAAGATGCAAATAGCCGAATAGCGTGAACGCCAAAAAGTTCAACACTGTTGAACTTTGTAGCGTCGAGGCTCGAACGGCTCGAAACTCCATGTTTTCTTCAGTCATGGAATAAAAAACTACCTAGAAAGGATGTACATCACTACTGTATTCCGCGTTTTGGCGTTTCAGCGTGCGCATGAAAAGAGCCCTTAAGACAGTATTAAATTCAGCAAATTAAAGTACTAATAAAAATCAAACTGATTTATTTAGGGGGTGCTTATCTTAACCTCTTAACCTTAAATTGGTCTCCGGCAGACATCTTGGAAACTTAACGATTACTAAGACATGTTTTATTTTAAATTTTAGCTTAATAACCATTAAAACAGTTAGCTAAGTCTAAAGGTCTTAGCAAATTCGAACCGTTAATTTTCTACCAGGGAATGGTTATAACTATAGAAAACGTGAGTTATTTATGTACTATCTCTGCTAAAAATCGTTGATTAAAAATAATTAAAGTAGATTGAAAATCAATCGATTTTATAATTCATTCTACAAATTTTTACAATTAATTTGATTGTTTTCTAATTGAAATCGATTGGAATTGATTAAGGACGATTAGAGGTTCAAATTTTGATAAATTGGTTTGATGGTTTTGAATCTTTTTTTATTGATTTCAATTAGAAAACAATCGAATTTAATTGTGAAAATTGGTAACAGAATGAATTAAGAAACGATTGATTTTCAATCGACTTTAATTATTTTAAGTATTTTAGATTTTTTGTCAAGGCATTAATTATAATTTATAGCACTGCATGACCTAAACCCGCACTTAAATCACGCTTATCCGTGACTTAAATAGCCCGTTATTTCACCGTGAAATAATGAATTTGCTTAAGTTATAGACCCGTATAGGCTGTAATAAAGACTAAAAATACTCGTAATTAATGGGACTTGGTTAGAGGGCGTCAGAGTGAATGGACGTGTGCGCGGCAGCTCGGCCAAGATTTTGTGTGTTTTTACGGGTTTTTTGTAATAGTGTGCGAAATAGTTAGGAAATATCAGTAGGGAAATAGGTAAGGATAGTGTGTGATTAATAGGTTGGCGAAAATTTTGAGTAGGATTAGCGTTAGCGGAGAAAGAAAAAGCGTGGTTAAGGTAGAGGTTAGGGTGACAGCGAGCGCGTGCGAACAAAGAAGAGAGAGCATGGCGCCGCCTGAAAAAGAAAAGGACAAGAAACCGAAGACGGAAAATGGGAGAGACACCAGGGCAGCGGCAGCTGCAGCAGCCAAGGGTCAAACTACGCTGGACGAAAAATTGATGAGGAGAGTCAACTTCAAGGAGACGGACAAGGACGGAAAAAAGGACAAGGAAAGGGCGGAGAAGATGGACAGGCAAAGAGACGAAGAGTTCAGGAAGACGATTTTGGAAGAGGTAAGAAAAATTAGGCAGGAAAAACTCGAAATGGAGAAGATAAAGTTAGATTTTAACGCGGTAACGAAAGAACTAGGCGAGCGAATAGATAGGTTAGAAAAGGCATTTCAAGATAGAGAAGAGAGAGAAAGAGAATGGGAGGAGTTACAGTCGGTAAAATCGACACATAGCGGATTAAGCCTCGCAGATGCGGCGGGAGGGGGCGCCACAGGTTCGATGTGGAGTCTAAGGAGCGGCAGGTCGGGCGTGAGCGCAAAAAGTGGCATGTCACTTTCGGATAGAGAGGTTATAAAAATGAAAAAAATTGTATACGATCAGGACAGGTTAGAGAGGAAAAATAATATTGTTATAAGGGGAGTAGAAGCAGAGGGAGGTAATTTGAAGGAATGGGTGGGTAATTGGTTAGAAACAAAACTGGAGATTAACGCGACAGTAGAATACGCAAGGAAAAGCGGACCGGTTATAGTAGCCAAAGTAAGTGAACAGGATAAAAGTGAAATTATGAAAATGAAAAGTAAATTGAAAGGTACGAAAATTTTTATTGAAAACGATCTCAACGTAGATGATAGGAAAAAACAGGAGGAAATTCATAGATGGGTAAAAGAAAGAAGGGGCGAAGGTTGGATGGTAAAATCAGGGACAGGTAGAGTTTTTTATAAAAATGCATGGAGAAAATGGGAGGATAGGGAAGAAATTGAAGAGGAAATGGAGAAAGAAAAAAGAGGTAGGTGTAGAAATAGGGTTGATACGAGTTTAATAAAAGAAAGGGATCCTGAACAAAATCAGGATTTAGACTAAGCCAGAAATGGAGTAGTGTAGAGATAGCAGAGGAAAATAGTGAGGAAAATACAAAAACATGGGGTGAGAACAACAAGAAACTCATTTTTTGGAATATAGCAGGGGTATGGAACAAAGACAAAGAGGTATGGGAATTTTTAGAAAAAGGTGATTTTATTAGTTTATCAGAAACATGGGTGGAAATAAAAGATATGGAAAGTTTGGAAAAAAAACTGTCAAAAAATTTTGTATGGAGAATAATACCAGCGAGAAGAACATCAAAAAAAGGCAGGGCTAAAGGGGGATTTATAATAGGGATAAAGAAAGGCTGGGTAGAGGAAAATAGAGAGGAAACTGTAGAAGTGCTGGAAGGTCTAATAAAAACAGAAATAAATGAAGGAAATAAAAAAATAGTAATTTGGTCGGTATACAACTCAGGGGATATTGAAAAATATTACGAGATATGGGAAAAAGAAAGCAAGGAACCTGAAAGCGAGGTAATTATAGGAGGAGACTTTAATATAAGAATTGGAACGGAAGGTAGTTTAATAGGTACATATGGAAATATACTGGAGCTAGGGAAAAGAGAAAGTAAAGACAAAATAGCAAATAATGGTAGCAGTAAAATGATTAGCTTTTGTGGGAGGGAGGGATGGTCAATTCTGAACGGAAATTTTGCAGGGGATGAAATGGGGGAATTTACTTACATAGGAGCAAGAGGTAGCACGGTAATAGACTACGTGTTAGTTAATGAAAATGTTAGGAAAAAAGTGATCAGATTTCTAGTAGAAGAAAGGACAGAATCAGATCATACTCCAGTCAGTGTAGTCTTAGAAGAAATAGGGGATAGGATAGAAGAGGAAAAGTTAGGCAAATTAGAGGAAGCAAAAACAAAACTGGTGTATTCCTGGAACGAAGAGGCAACTGAAATTTTTAAAAGCAAAACGCAAGATCTTGAGGCAGATGAAAAAGAAGAGGACACAACAGAAAAAAGATGGGAGGATACGAAACAAGTAATTGATGAAGCAGTAACCAGAAAAGAAATTAAAATAAGAAAATGGACACTGGGAATCAAGAGATGGTGGGACCGCAGCTGTACAAAACAGAAAAGGAAAGCAAAAATAGCATATAAAAAATGGAAAGATGGTAAGGACTGTAGAAGGGAGTACCAAGAAGAAAGAAGAGAATGGAGAGAACTATGTAAAACTAAAGAAAAAGAGTGGAAAGAATTCGAAGAGGAACAATTAAGACTGATTAAAAATGAAAATGAAGTGTGGGCATTTTTAAATAAATCAAGGAAGAAAAGAGTAAAAGTTGAGGGTAATATAGAAGATAAAGCATGGAAAGAACATTTTGTTTCTCTACTAGAGGGATCAGAAATTAGAAAACTAGGAAAGAGTAGGCAAAATTGTGAAGAAGAAGAAGAAAAAGAGAAAGAGAAAATATCAGCGAGGGAAATAAAAGAAGCTTGGAGCTCTTTAAAGAAGAGGAAAGCACCAGGAGCGGACGGGATCCCCAACGAAGTATGGATTCACGCAGGACAAGGACTAGTAAACAAACTGATAGGAATTCTTGGCAAGGTATGGGATGGACAAGGAATACCAGAAGAATGGAAAATGGGATCGATTGTACCGTTATTCAAGAAAGGGAACCCGGACGAAACGAGAAACTATAGAGGAATTACACTTATGTCAACGGCGTACAAACTTTACACGGAAGTTATTAGGAGAAGGTTAGTTAGTGAAATTGAAGAAAAAGGGATTTTACCGGACGGGCAGGCAGGTTTCAGGAAAGGGAGGTCTACTTTGGATAACATCTATATACTGAATCATTTAATACAAAGAGCAAAAGGTAGGGGTCATAGGCTATATACTTTGTTTGTCGACTTAAAGGCTGCCTTCGATCTGGTAGATAGAGATATTTTATGGGATACTATGAAAAGGTTGGGGATTAGCAAATATATAATAGAAAGGATAAAAGAAATCTACGAAGAAACAAAAGTAAGGGTAAGAATAGGAGAAAACCTTTCAGAAGAATTCTGGACGATTAAGGGGTTGAAGCAAGGGTGTGTTCTGAGTCCGATTCTTTTTTGTATTTACATAGCGGAAATGGAAAAGCGGTTCAAAGAAAGAAATCTAGGAGGAGTCAAAATAGGAAAGGTGAGACTGTGGTCTCTGGCATATGCGGATGATATAGTTCTTTTAGCAGAAAATAGGGAGGCACTGATAGACATGATGGGAACTTTAAGAAAATTTTTAAAAAACAGAAAAATGATTCTAAGCGAGGAAAAAACAATAGTTCTAGTGTTCAATAGAGGAAAAAATAGTAAGAAAGAAAAATGGGTGTGGGGAGGGAAGGAGCTAGAGGAAAAGCAGTCCTTTAAATATTTAGGCTTTACATTTAATAGGGATGGAAACTATAAGGATCATATATTAGAATTAGCAAAAAAAGGTATTGTAGCAGCAAAAAAGACGTGGGGTTTAGGAGAACACAAGTGTAGAAACGATTTTAAAAGAAGAAAAATGTTATATAATTATCTGGTTAAAAGTGTAATGGCTTACGGGTGCGAAATTTGGGGTTGGGTAGAAAGGAAGGAGCTAGAAAAAATTCAGTTGGACTACTTTAGGTGGGTTCTAAAACTGGAATTTTGCACACCGAGATACATTATATATAGAGAGGCGTGCATAGGGAAAATGAGAATTGAATGGGCGAGTAGGGCTGTGAAGTTCGAAGAAAAGATTAGTAAATTAGGGGAAGATAGGATTATAAAAATATGCTGGAGAGAAAAACTGTTAGAAAAATCGACTGAAAAGTTAAACGGTACATACAATGTAGAAAGAAAGCAATATTATAATAGCGTAGGGTTAAGTGAGATGGAAGTACAAAATATGATAGAGAGGAATCGAAACGTTCATGAGGAAACTGAAAGAAGGGATAGGGACATAGAGAGGCAAAACATAGATATGAAAATAAGAGAAGCAAAATACAATAGGAACTATAAAGAATTTAGCGTGATAGGGTTACCCAAATACTTAAAAAAGAACGGGAAAAAAGATGACATTGGGATAATTGCGAAGATTAGATGCGGAAATTTTGAAAATGGAAACAAGTATTGGCTTAGAGAGGAAGAAAAACTATGTAGATTGTGTAAGAAAGATAAGGAAACTCTAGAACATTTTGTAAAAACCTGCGAGCAAACGAGAGGGATAATGAAAAAGCTGTTAGAAAACGAAAATTTCGATTTTAGGGATATATATAACGAAAAAGGTGAAAAAATGGTAATCGATACTTTTAAGGAACTTTGGAAAGAGCTTCAAAAATAGGTAGGGAGGAAAGAAAAGAGAAAAGTTAGGACTATAGGAAAAAGAAGGAAAAACAGTGAAGGTACTATGTTAAAAAGCGCGAGGCCGAGCTGTCTACGGTATGGATGAATGTGTGGTTAGATTTAAGGACTAATTTAGGCGAAAAAACTGTCTCGAGACTTGAAAAAAATCCATGTATAGTATATTTATGCGAGGAAAAATATGTTGACAAACTGCTATGAAAGTGTATGTAATATGTTATAAGAAAAGGTAAAAAAAAAAAAACTGTAAAAACTGTAAAAATCTGTAAAAAATCTGAAAAACTTTTTGTAAGAAATGTAATGTAATATAGCGTACAAAGGCGAATATGTATTTAAGGTGTTTTACATCAAAAAATAGAAATAGAAAAGTTATACAAAATGTGATAATACCAAGTAAGGCTGATTTATGACACAAAGTGAGATTAAGAATTTGGATTTTATAAATAGGCTAAATGAAATATAACATATTTTATTTTATAAGTTCGAATGGAAGAATGAGTGAGGTTAAGAATTTAATGTAAACCAAGTCCATTTCTGGGCCTTAATGGCTGAAATAAAGATTTATATATATATATATACTCGTAATTAATGTTTTTAATGATGAGAATAAAAGAAAGAAGTGGAAAATCACTGTTAATATCCTCAAAAAGCATGCGAAATTAAGAAAATTGGTTGTAATCGTTTTGACATTTCGAGGTTAGTCTTAACGTTTGCAAGTTGTCATCCCTGCATGCCGAGATGCATATGAGACATTTTTTTGGGCGGGAAATTCAAATGTTATAATTTACAATAATAGTACCTGCGTTTCGATACGAGTGTGGAAGGTGATTATGCACCTCATGGGACGGTTTTCGCACGAGCAAAGCGAGTGCGCAAAGTCACATGAGGTAAAAATTACCTTGCACACCTGTATCAAACCGTATTTTATACTACGAGCCGCCAAAGTAATTCAAAGTAGAATTTTTGATTTTTGAGGTTAGAGTGGTGAGAGAAATTAATTTAATATAAGTTTTGAATTTTTTTTCTTAATTTTAAATTTTTAACACAGAATCCCCGTCCCGTCCCCCACCCCACCAAAAGAGCCTTCATTACCCCTTTGTGGTGCGAGGTTATACCACAGAAAAGTTTTTTTAATGTCGTACGAGCGATACGTGCTATATAGTTGAGAAGCGAGACGGAGGCCGCGGCGAGCCCGTAGACACTATTATCAAGTGGCGCGGTAGCGCCACGAAGGCGAGTTTGAGAAGCAGACGGAGCCGCGGCGCCCGTGACACGATTTACTTCTATATTGGTGTTCGGATTTTTCATGATACAGAAAAAAATGCTTATCGTTACTGTTCGTGAGTTTTTTTGGCTTATTAGTATCCTTTCTAAGCTAAACTATGATTTCCAACGAAAATTTTTATAAATAAGCCGTTATTTTTAATAATAAACGGGCCATTTAAGTCACGAGTATCATAATATACTATTTGACTTCTAACAGTTATGAGATATTTCAAGTTTTTCAGTTAAGATTAATTCAACTTTAAATATCTTTTCACAATCACAATAGAAATCTACATGCTAAACATGAGTTCTCTAGCCCTGTTCTTTTTCGAATGAGAGTAAAGTAATGCAAAAATGGAAAAACAGAAATTGGTTCCAAAATCTCTCACGACTATTAAAAGTCAAAATTCTAATTAATACCTTAACAAACAATCCAAAATATTAATCACTTTCTCTACGTAAAAATACGCCAGAAACTCGAAATACAATGTGCTAGGGATACTTAGTCATTTCTGCGTAACTGGCTATAAGTACAATTTGACTTATCATATTAAAAAATTCACATAGGCTTTGATGTTAAAATATGGATGTAAACAGTTAAATCAGAATCATCTATTTTACATATTTCTAGGTAGCAACTGGCAGGGTCAAAATTTATTTGTCTAGTAGCCTTTTTACAAATTAAAGGGTATTGTATCAAGGGGCACGGTAGTACCCTGATGGCAAGTATAAGTTTTATACACTGTGCCATCAGAAGCACCGCGACCCTATTATGCTTTAAATTTGCTAGATAACCTATACATGTTTTACGAATTTTTCTACTAAGGTAAAATGCACAGTACTTGGACAAAATGAAAATTCAGCCCTATGCTTGAACACTCAAATATCTGCTATTGTGACAATATAAAAAACTTAACCTCAAAAACTAAAGCGGATCAGTATTGTAAACACCGTTACAAATAATATAAGTATTTGTGATTTTGATTACTTTTGAACAAAAATAAATTCAAATGGATAATTGTGAGTTGGCTCTGGAGTCCCATAAGAGCAAATTTGTTCAGAATTGTCCAACTTTACCAAACACACGATTTCCATAAAGGAGTAGTGGGACACATTTAAGGAGGCTTTGGCGTTTATGAAAAAAACGACAGAATGCTCTGAAACTTGAGGATTATCTCAATAAAGTATGCCAAAGTTGTTTGAAAAAAGAAAAACCATGGTTGACGACCTCATTTTCGAAATAATTGCTACCGAAAAATTGCCACTTTAACACGCACTCTTATGGGACTCCTCGTCAAAATCGAATAATACTCCGCAAGTAAGCGAGGGGTTCTAATGAGCCAATGTATATATTGGTATAATACAACATATATAAATAATACTTTTAATTGCGAAAAATCTATTCGTTTCATAAAAATATAGGGTTGACGACTTTAATCAAAAGAAAAGTGTAAAAATGTATAAATTGTGAGGTTATGTTGTCACAGCTACCACTAATACGCATACCTTTTGCAATTTTCTGGCAACTTTTTTGTAACTTTTTCGCGTTTTATTACTTCTCTACTTGGATATGACTTAAATACATACAATTTAAAAAAAAATTAGCAGCAATGAGCATTCGTAAAATACGTGCACCCACGGGGCCCCTCGCTTGATATGGCACCAAATGCCAAAGCCTCCTTAATTACAGTGTCCAACTACTGGCTTAAAATCGCGTCCAAGTACTGGTCTAATCGCGTCAAACGATGCCCAACTATACCGTATTTTTATACCACTGTTGACAAATTAATTTTATCGTAAAAACTGATTGTTTAAGGTTCATTTTTTTTTATTGAAAGATGATTGTGTCAGCTAAATGTTGGTGTTAAAAGTTTTTGATATACTGTAATTTGTCTGTGCAAAATAAGTAACTTCTTACTTCTGTCTTAATATCTGTCCAAGTACTATGCATTTTACCTTATATTCTTTGATCTGTAATGATCAGAATGACTTAAACTTACTGACCCGGATACTGAACTTTTTATAAGTTCACTTCTTAAACCTCACCAAGGGTAACTTTGGGCCCAAAGACACAGTATCTTCATACTTTTTATTCTATTAATTGTATTTCTCACTGACATTTCAAAAAAACTGTTGAAATATATTGTACTGTACAGAAAGTGTAGCTAGTAAGGTATAGTGTGTAGCGCGTGAGAATGAGTGAGCGCGCTAACGAGTGTGTGAGGGAACGCACACATACAAGTATCCCCTCTCGCGGTATGCGTGTAAGTCACATGATTACTAGCGGTGCAAAGACTATACCGACGCGTTAGAACGAAAACATGCTACCTAAAATTCTGCCAGGAAAACATGCTACCTCAAATTCTGCCAGGAAAACATGCTAACTTAGATCTTTAAGAAAAAGCATGCTATCTCACGCAGACCAGAAATTTAAGTTGGCTGCATTGGCGTTGCATTGATGCGACATTGGTCATTTACATTGAATGATTGAAATCGCACACTGCATAAATAAACTTATAATATAAT
The DNA here is from genome assembly GCA_012977825.3 of Pteromalus puparum. Taxonomy (NCBI): domain Eukaryota; kingdom Metazoa; phylum Arthropoda; class Insecta; order Hymenoptera; family Pteromalidae; genus Pteromalus; species Pteromalus puparum. The sequence goes on along the minus strand of CM053168.1, from coordinate 26,089,676 downwards.
ATATTTTTCAAAAAGTAAGAAATATTTCTGTCCAGGTATATACACAGTTAATTAATTTTTTTTTTCATTCAACATATTTCAATTCATTTTGTTGAGTTACTGCAATAACGACAAAATTGTTAACTAAAAAAAAATTATAAAAATAGAATATTATGCTGCAACGTGTATATTACTTCCCATTATTCGACAAAAAATTTAAAAAATTGCACTGAAATTAATTAAAATATGTTGAATGAAAAATAAAATAAATACAACGGTGTACCTGGACATAAATATTTCTTACTTTTTGAAAAATATATTATGTTAGTTTATTTTAAGTGCGCGATTTCAATCATTCAATGTGTATTTTAACGCCACTGCAGCCAACTTAAATTTCGGGTCAAACTCGCTTCTGCGCGAGATAGCATGCTTTNTCGCTTTTGCGCGAGATAGCATGCTTTTTCTTAAAGACTAGCAAGATCAATGCGCGCTCCGCGCGCTCTGCTTTAACATTTTTTATAGGTTAGAAACAAACTATCACGCGCGTCCCGCCATCTATCTCGTAATCTTATTGGCCAATCGACGACCAATCAGAGAACGAATAGAATGATGATTCCTCTCTTTTTTAGCGTAGGATCTAAGCTAGCATGTTTTCTTGGCAGAATTTTAGGTAGCATGTTTTCCTGGCAGAATTTATGGTAGCATGTTTTCCTGACAGAATTTGAGGTAGCATGTTTTCCTGACAGAATTTGAGGTAGCATGTTTTCGTTCTAACGGGTCGATACGAGTCTTGCACATCGGTCTCTTGGATTCGAGCCGTCGCATAGTACACATGGTGTACACGGCGTTATACATAGTAGCTGTAGAAGAAGAAGTCTAATAAATACTCAATTATTGTTTATCATAATTCTCTGCTTTACCTCATTTTCCAACAAAAACTAAATAACATTCACACACATTATTACTACTTTGAATAGAGTTAGGGTGCCACCTTTAAATACACATGTTTTAATACTATACACTCTTGGTAATGATTAATTTACTTAGGTTTCTCGCTAGTTTATTATGCCATCGAGGTTTCCTCATTTCATTTTAAACACCTCAGAAATTTTTAGCAGCCCTATTTCTCTAAAGCGTGGTTCTGATTTTGTTGTCTAGGCAACAAACCAGCAACCAATCAGAATCATGTATTAAATTCTTCACAACGAAAGCCATTATTTTTTAAAGAGAGCACTAGCATAAATCCACTGTCTGTTTCTGCACGGTGCAGTTAACTCATGCAGTTAAAGCATGGTGCAATAATGGACTGTTTATGCTACAGATAGACGCAATATAGATGCAGATACATTTATTTACATATACAAACTACACACACACACACACACACACACACACACACGTATGTGTATATATATATATATATTGTTTTTTTCCACCAAGTGCTATGAAATAGTATATGATACTGGTGTGTGAAGTGGCACATTTGGAGTGGCGTGATTAGCACGGCGTGATTAGCACTTCACTCCATGCCAAAATGCGCCACTTTACGCACTAGTATCGTAATATATTATTTTTCATAATTATTTGAACACCTTCAAGATGTAAATAAAAATTCTAGTTTTCAGTTGAATTTCTGTATGCTACTGTATGTTTCCGTAAGTTTCTGTACAATTATGTAGATTAGTAGTATATTTTGGACACATCATGCGGAATTGTACGTCATTTTACAAAATCCTGCCAGATCTTGCAGTGGTAAACAAAGACATACGGTATTGTATTAAACAACGTATCAAATGTGTAAAGTTTACGTATATACACACTGAGAACACTATATTAAAATTTACTACTATTATGTAGGAAAAAAGACTATATATACAATAGAAACGGAAGGATATACTCGCTCCATGAAGATTTTTACTATATTATTATATACTAAAAATTTTTTTGTGTAAGTATATTAAAAATTGCTGGATTGTATAGCAAAAATTATTTTAAGAATTCCTCTGGGTGTCAGAATTTGAGCTTATGTGTCTTTATGAAAGGTAGTTTATGCAGTAGATAGAGTTCAAAATCAATTCTTTCTAGTTTTTTTGACATTACATAAGACCACCTCTTGCGTTTTTGTTCACTCTGTAATAGTGATACAAGTAAAAATACAAGATAAATGATAAGAAACAATCCTGTTAAAATTAGTCAATATAAATTTAGGGGATGTGGGAGCTTAAGCTTCCGAAATACGCCACGAGGTATTTTGTATTTTAAATACGAAAAAAAAAACTAAAAGTCCAATAACTTTTTCTTTTGACAGAATGATTTATTAATCTTAATAGATTGGCGCTGTGCTATTTGTATTAATGGAAATTTAAATAATAAAAAGTTTATTAGCACTACTTAGTTTTAAGGTTGGCGCTGCAATCGAACTAAGATCGCGTAAACACCCATTTGTATATCAAAACTTGTTAAGAAACTAAGTCCAATTAAAAATTTCTTGCAGTAAAATAATTCTTTGAGAAAAACACTACTGCGCTCTGGTCTTTGTTGTTCATCACGCGCTTTATTTAAAAAATTTCATGGACCAGAAAAACAGTGTCTTTTAGCTCCCACATCCCCTGAATAGAATATTTTTTGGCTGATTCTTATAGCACTTTTTTATTTTTCATTAAGGGGAGGTTATAGCCATGCTAATTGGTTAAAGCATAGACAAAAGAGAAATAGACTTTGTGTAAAGGTTGGCGAATGGGGCACCTATTGACCTGTGTGTAAGGCAAAGAAAGCATACTCTCTATCCAATACTTGGTATACGGGATAAAAAGTATGCTGTCTCTCTCACTCAATGGGTGCCAGTTTCACCAGCTTACACTATCTCTCTTATGTCTATGGGTTACCTAACCTCAAAACTTCTTTAGATCATACAATCAATCATTACATTTGCGATATCAGTTAGATGACTGTCACTTTAATATACATTATTGAATAAAAAAAAATTTTATACTAATTAAATCAACAAAAACTGTATTCTGCGGTAATCTACACAATAACAAACAATTATCAAGTAGATATCTAATGGTGCAAGGAATATTGAAAGCAACCCTAGTGGAAATAATTCGTTGTGCCAAATCATGCCAAACAATGCCAAACTATGCTAAACCATGCCAAGATGTGCCACACTGTGCCAAACTGTGCCTTCTTGTGCTAGAACTATGCCAATTCTGACATTTCGCACGATTTGGCATATTTTGGCACAGTATGGCACAGTAAGGCATAGTTTAGCACAGTTTGACACAATGTTAGATTTTACAATTAAAAATGTTTTTCCCAATTTTTTTTTCAAATTTCAAGCACTGTTTACTACAATATGGCCTAGCATGGTAAAACCTGGCATAATATAGCATAACATCCCTCAAACAATTTATTAAAAAAAAAGCGACCCGAGGTGGAATTTGAACCCGGGTTGCCAGCGTGCCAGTCGGACACCTAACCTCCTGAGCTATTTTTCTTATAGTAAATATACTTATTTTTCTTATAGTAAATTTTATTTAAATAGAATAACTGTTTCATCCTTTTAAAGAGTATCTAATATAACTATGTACTTATAACAAGTAAATATAAAAATACTCTAATTTCTCATGAAATTAAAATTATATATATACATTATATATATATATATACACACACACACACACACACACATACACAAACCAAACAGTGTCAAACTGTGCCAAACTATGCCATATTATGTCGGGCTGTGCCATAAACCATGCCGATTTATGCCAGACTGTGCCAGAATTTCGACAAAACGTGATGAAAAAATTTTTTCGTCATTTTCAAAATTTGATGCATTATGCCATATTGTTCTATACTGTGCCACACTGTGCCAAACCGTGCCAATCCATGCCAAGCTGTGCTAAATCGTGCAAAATGTCTGAATTGGCATAGGTCTAGCACAACAAGGCACAGTTTGGCATGGTGTGGCACAGTTTGGCATAATGTGATATAGTATGACACAATCTCCATTTCCACTACGGAAACAATGTAAACTATGACTCAAGGTAAAGGTCACAATTGGTAACTTTGGCTCCACATCCCCTTAAGACTGAGTTAAATTATAGAGTATTGTCTGAATTGTACTAGAAATAGTTGAAAACTGTGCCAATAAGACTTAAGTAGCAATTTGATGGCTTCAATCAAAAAAGACATATCTGAGTGGATAAAAATGTTAATAGTATAAAGTCACTAATAATTTATGACATTGTTACTATTCTACCTAACCAATACTAATATCAATACCAACGAATATAGACCTGGTATAGAAGGACGGTCATTATTGGCACAGGGGTCCTGCTTTCAAATACACGTAGAGCCTATACTACACTATAGGTGTTACCCAGGATTACACAGAAGAAACGTATTACGCACTATACATGTTACCCAAGTTTTCGTCCCTCCAATTTAACCCGTGACTGTTCTTCTATACCAAGTCTATATTCGTTGTCAATACCAATAATAATAAACCAAACCTAGGCCAATCTATATTTTGTATGTCAGTTATATAAAAAAGCACCCAATTTAGTCTCAGATTTAACTGTATAAGATGTGTCCTTTCAAAAATTTCCCATGAGATATTAACCTCTACCAGTTCTATCCGATTTAACCAAATCAAATGCATTAAAAAATTTCATAACTGATTAAATAAAGAATCATAATAATTTACTTAGAGCAGGGTATAAATAACAAACAATTTTTACTTTATACTTAATATAAATATAAATATCTATCCTAGTAAAATAAGGATATAAATCCATCTATAAAAGGGAGACAGCGATTGGTATCGAATAGAAGCTTTAAAGCTAAATTCAGAGCGTTATCAAAGAATTTTATTCGAACAACAGTTGAAAAGGTTATAGTGCTTATGTGCGCGTAGCGCACTTTGCTTAGAATCTAGTAAACAATTAAAAAGAATAATTTTTTTTTAACGGTTTCAGTGACTTTTATTTACACGTGTAAAAAAATACTCTTACCAAAATATAACCTTTTACAAATAGTAACATTAATCCTCAAAATAAAAATATTCATTTCATTGTTTATACCTTTATGTGTGCTCAAATATGGATTGCTAATCAATGTTTTATTTAAAAATATTTTAAATATTTCCAACTAAACTTACATTGAATGAAAGATTTTAAGAGTATGACATTGACATAATTATATCGTAATTTCAAAACTTATAATGCTTAAAAAAGAATGATTTTTTATTTTAAAAATTTAGAATTCAAGATAATGATAATAATGATTTATGAATATTAGAATTAAAACATGCAAAAACTATACTATTGATACAACAATTTCATTAATTTTGCTCTGTCTTTACTTCTAAGTTAAAAGTATCTTTAAAAATAATAATAAAAAGTTCTGAACGTGACTAAGAGGACATCTGTATATGTGTGCTTATGTGCAACTATATACAAATATATTTGTACATGTATGTACACGGTGTCTGCACCAGAAAACCACATATTTATACTATAATCATCATTTTACCTTAGATTACAAGTAGCAGAAATAGTATCTTATACAAAGATTCAACATATTTTGATTCGGAATTAAGTATCATAAACTAATTCTGACTAATTAGACGAATTGGGAATAGTACAAAATAGTTACAACAAAAAATTGTTTCATACTCACTTTGTAAAATAAAATGCAATATTTTGATCCAAAATGTAACTGCTATTTTTCTTTAACTAATTATTATAAATAATAATATTGTTATATCAATATTTTGAATATAATATAAATGTATACATATATGTATATATATTTTTATATTATTTTTACTATATTATTAATTTATATTAATGTATTGTATAGTGTATAATATTATATTATATTATATTATATTAATAAAAAAAGCTGATGTATAAACTGAGAAAACATAAAACTAATATTTCTTAAGAACTATCGTCTGTCAAAATGGCGGCGAAGGAAAGAGTTCATGCTTAATGCCACGTATAGTAGAGAATGCGATAGAAAGATAGAATATCTGAAAATTTCTAATTTATTTCGTGAGCACTGTGAGCAGTCACATGACACAAGACGGAAATACTATGATTTTACTTAAGGGTACACTTTCATACGTACGATAATATTTGTCGGTAACAATCACTTCTGAAAATCACTTCAAAAAATCGTTTAATTAACAATATTTAATATTTATGCAAGTCGACAAAATTTTAATGCTGTTCTAATTTAGAATTCAGTATGAGACGCCAACATGCTAAGCCTGGGGGGGCCGTATTCTAGAGCCTTTCTACAATGGTTTCAGTTCCGTACGGAACCAATACGCACTATATACTAAAGTATAATATATCTGATGTGGTTGCGTAATTATACCGTCCGCCATACTAAAGGCGCGAACATTCAAAGAGGAGAGAATAAAATCGACTTTTTAATATAATAACGGACTATCTTTTCCCGAAGTTTTTTCCGCATCGATTGGAGAGACGAACTTTTACCGCCTTTGCAATCCTTTATAAGGCTTTTTCACTTCCGTATTGTGACCGTCAATTTCTAAAAAGGCTGAGGGTCAAAAATTTTTTCATAAAAAATGTTCCCATAATTAAAAAACAATAATTTTTGGGATTTTGAAGTGGCTATTGAATGCAAAAGTCAATAAGGTATGAAATCAAATTATAATTACACTTATTCTATTGCTAGAACTAAGATGATAGGAAAAGAAAAATGTTCCCAATGTGTCTTTTTTTACATTTTTATTATTTATCACACATTGTATTAAGATTCTGCATATTGAATATCACAATATATTTGAAAAATACATTGCTTATTTTAATATATTTTTTGTTTACTGTCAACTTCTATTCAATATAAATATTCAAGTTATTATTTTATAAAATAATAACTTGAACATTAAAAATTATGCAAATAAGACTTAGCTTACATAGATAATTATAATAGCAACCGCGGAACACTGCATTTTCATGTTATAACCACGTGTAATAATGTATTATTTATGATCTAAACAATTTTTGAGGTTAGGTAACACTTGAACCAATTAGCATGGCTCCGACACCCCTTTGGGTACATGTCAGTCCGCCCAACGCGCCATTCCGCCCAACGCATCTGAACTGTGGCGCTAGAGTTTGCAATGAGAGTATACGAGTGTCGGGATGAGGCGATCGAGGTGGAGAAAGTACTCTGCCTATCCTGAACCAGGGAGTAAGAGAGAAGGAGACCAAACTCTAATAGGCTCGCGTCGCGAAAATGGCAGGCTTTTTCCGACGGAGATCGCCAGATCCGCTCGTCGGAACCGCCGTGACCTAGCGAGTAACAGCGCCGCCTGTCAGTATAAATAAAAAAATTAGAATTCAATAAGTTCGTTAAATGTTCTTCTTAAATATTATCATTATTACAATTAGACATGTTTATAATGTTTACGTAGTATATTATGTTTGCGGAGGAAGTAGTCCTCAGCATGAAGTTATCCCTCGGTAGTGATTTAAGAATGGTTGGCGGATTTTTATCGGTCTCTCCGAGGTCTTGCCTCGGAGAGACCGATAAAAATCCGCCAACCCTTCTTTACGTAGTATAGTTGGTATGTCAGCTGATCACTCATGATTACTCGTGAATGCTTTTATTACCAATAATAACCTTTTTTTATTCATTCATAAAGCTTAAGCTTATACGAAGGTAGTTTAAGCAAACAAGTTACGTTACGTCTAAGCTATAAACATATGCAACATTCGTATACTATGTAACAACGGTGTTCATGGCGTGATAGTCTAGAGCATTGTCTCCAAATCTTATAGTCCCGAGTTCGAGACCAAGGATAAAAATTTTTTTATCATTTATAGACAATTATTATTTTGGCGAAATTGCAAAGATTTAAAAAAATAAACGTAATAATTTTATTATTATATTATTTTGTGACCAGAAATTACAATGAAATGGATACGAGGAAAGATAATTATTTAATCTTTTTATTGTGACTATAGCTAGTATAAAGTCTAAATAATTGTATTATACTTGAATAATAAAATCATTTAATGTCTAAATATAATTATATACTTAACATTTGAATGTTATAAATCTATGCAATTTCGTAAAAAAAATAAGTGTCTATAAACAAAAAAAGTATGTATGTCCTTGGTCACGAACCCGGGACCATAAGATTTGAAGACAATGCTCTAGACCATCACGCCACGAACACCATTTAAAAGATAATTAATTACTATTTGCATGACATATATTGCGTGTTCATTACCTGTACAACTCTTAACGGATCTTGTTTTGTGTTTCTTTTGTTTCAATGAAAAAGAACATTATTCTAAGCAAATAATTGTGTATGTGTATGTGCGCATGCATATGTATGCATGCGCGTATATATACGTGTAGTCCGTTGAGGTTCGTACGAGAGCAATTTACGTTAGATAAGGATATATTAAAACATAGCATACCAATTACGCCACACATGACCCATACTAAAAGCACTATTTTCACTGCATATTTGCACTACACTACACTAATTTTGCCACAATTCGTCGTTGCTTGGGTTGCTGCAGCTGCAGCTTGGGCCCTTGCTGATGGTTTTTTCAGTGTCGCTGCCAGGAGTCGTCGCTTGCTGTGTCTGTCTCCACGTCGGGGTGCAGTGCGCTGATGTGTTTGGAGCTGTTCTTATCTTTGTTTTCACATGTTGTTTAATTTGTTTTCTTCCAAAGTTGTGGCCAGCGCGTCTAGGGCTTCTAGTATCTTTGTTGAACTCTATTAGATTTTGCTTCGTGGCGACACTATGCTGATTTTAATGTCGGTATGTTCACGGTGTTGAGTCTACTGTTAAAATAATCTTCTTTTGTTGAGTTTCGGTGTTTTATAATAGTATTGAGTATAGATGTTTAGCAAAATTTGACGGAGAAATATTATGATTGCTTAGATGTTCGGGCAGTGCACGTCATAAAGGCTTGTGTTTATTTCATGACTGTATATAGATCTTTTGATGTGTATCCTTTTAAGTCGTTCGAATCGCGTGAGCGACCACATGATAAGGACTCGTAGTGTTGTGCTGCTCTCATATCTTGTGACAAGTTGGAGACGAGTTGAAAGACGAAAAGAGTAGACGACGGGACTCGAACCCAGAGACCCGTGAATCAGAGGCCTGTGCCCTAGTCATTGAGCTAACGTCCACGATGCAAGCGCATGTTATGCATCGTAGTGCGACTCGGCAGACTGTTATCGCTGACTCCTCCGCTCGCGTTACAGACGTGTGCGTTTGTCATGAATTACGAATAGTACCTGTAACTCTAAAAAAAAATTAGTAAACGGGGCCCCCAGGGATTGCGCGTTTCCAGAAATGAGCAAATAAATAATTATTATTTTACTATGATATCTATGATAGCCATAATAAAATAAAATCAAAAGTTAAAATTCTTATAAGTTTGAATGCGCCATCGCGCGCCCTATGGCCGCGATAATAAAAATAAATAATATATAAATTTGTAGGATTATTAGATAAAAGTTTGTGTTTATAGTGTGGCTACTTTTTAATGCTAGAGCGTATTTCCAGTGTGTCTTTGTGTTTCCCGGCGCGCTCTACGGCCGCGAAAATAAGATTAATGAATGGATTCAAAATAAGATTCAACAATTAGCAGCGCGCCCTATGGCCGCGGTGAAAATGGATTTAACTACCCCAGGATGGTTTTTCTGGTGGCATATTGCAGAATGAGGCAAATACTTTTAAATCTGGATTTTCTTCTAAAATTTTGCTTTTCACTGCGACATCAATAGGTTTATTTGTGTTACAAAATAATGAGCGTATATTGACGCAATTATTGTCGTTAATATAGTCGTCCACATCGACTACATTGCCATCGTTTTGCTTAGAAGTTGAGCATTCGATTAATTCTATGTGCGGTGCAGATGTCCTTACGGGGCGGTGGCTTGTATTGTATTAATGTGCATTGTTTGTATCGAGAAAATCTTTCTTTTTGAATGGGAAAATATATTTTTGTGAATGAAGAATTTTCTTGGAAATGTCTATGTTTCCATCGTATTTACTTATAATGTCGCAAACGATTGTTCCCGCAACGTCTGTGGGGAAGCTATCGTGGACAATGTGTACATCGCAAATAATATCATTATTTATCTTCGTATACAATTTTCCCAATGTCGCGCACTTGCCTTCTTTGTTTATAAGATGGTCGCTTGTATGCGATAAAAGTGGCAGATAATGTACTGCCTTCGCCAATCCGATGTTGGCCGTGTGATGCGGATTGCCGCCCTTGGAATCCTTCGGATTCGGTTCTCTTGCCACCGTATTTTCTGTATTTTTTAAACTGTTAGACAAGAGTGAATGCGTCGATTTACGAAGGTGTAGTGATGCTTCTCTATCAATACTATTACTCCGAATCTCGGTGTCGTCTGACTTGCTGTGGAGTTTTGAATTTGCTGACACTTGAGTCCGCTGTGGAATTTTCGGCTCGTGTGATTATTTTAAATCACCTGATATTTCTTTTCCTGGCTGCTCGACACTTGAGGATCGAATCGAGCAGCTGATTAGTTTAAATGGTTGTTCCGGTCGTCCGATCGTCTGTCATTCGGTCTCATATTATTTATATCATGATTATCATTCCAGTTGCAAGGTGTGTCATCATTCCTTATATCGCTGTGACGATCAAAATAATCGTCGCTGTAATCCCGAGCGTTATTCTGATTGTTCTGGTTATCGTTGTTATAGTTATTGCTATAATTATGCGGGCGTCTGTTGTTGCAGTTTGCATTATTTAACTGCATTTCTTTCGTGCGGCAAATATCTATCGTATGCCCAATTCTTCCGCAGAAATTGCAGAAGCCCTTCTCTTTCTTGCGTTTCTCGCAAGCAGGCAGTAAATGTCCCTTTAAACCGCAATAATTACAGGTGAAAGAGTATGATTCTTCATTTATCTCACGCACGTTCGAACTTTTGTTATGAATCACGGGGCTGCTCTGCGTTTGAGCTGGTTTCGCGGATGTATAATTTATTTGCGCTTGCGAAACTTCCTGACTTTCCGTGTTTTTTACTAGCCCCAACCGGGCGCATTGTTTGCATTCATACTCTATTGCAAGCCGGATAGCTTCGCCTAGCGATTTGGGATGATCGCTAAGTACTTGATGATCGAGTGGAGATCTTAGACCAAACGTGAATTGAAAGCCTCCCTGCTCGCGCTTCTCTTTCTATATGTCCGATCATTTTCCTCTATATTCGGGGCGAAATCGTAAACAGTCATAAGTTTGTTTAATAATTTTTCTGTACGGATGCCGTAATCTCCTATTCTCTCCCGGTAATTGTGCAATGACCTTGAGTTAACTCATGAACTCATCGACAAACCCGATGTTACAATAATGTAAAATTATCTCGAAAAGAAAATCTTGTATGGATGTATAACTTAACAGTTGTGCAGCAAAACTGTCGGCTGCTTTGTCCGCTAGTTTGCTTGCCAGGGACATAAATATAAATTTATCGGAATCTGGGCCAAAGCACGCGCAGACTTGCTTGACTGCCATACAAACATGCCCAATTTTTCGATGGACCCATCGAAACTTGGTATCAAATTAAGCGCTTGATAAAGACTCAAGCCCTTTATGCGGTGATAATGATCGCAGTGTGCACTGAACGAGTGTTGCTTCGGGTTTATCCCGTAATTTAAGGGTCCCCCGTTCTGACATGTGTTATATGTGCTGTGTGTAAGCGGCGCGTTGTTTGTATTGAGAGGAACGAAAATTGTGCTATTCCCGGAATTCCGTTGTGCCCCGATATTTCCGTTGTTTTCGTGTAATGTGTTGCTGTGTAGATGCTCAAAATCATTTCCGTTTCCCGATATGATATTTGAATTATTTATATGTTATTGCGATGAATACTCCGGCGTGTATAAGTACGGCGGAGCTGTGTTCATATCCCACGTTATTTTATTGTGTGACGGCATAGTGTTGTATATGTTATTCGTAGGAGTGCTTGTGCTTCGTGCTTGATTCGTGTTTTGGATGCTGTGTGTGTGACTACTTGTAGTTGGTGTGTTTGGAAAGGTAAAGAGATTTTCCTGGTTTACGGAGGTGGTGTATGTATTTGGGACATAGGAAGATTTTAAGAAACTCGACGTTATTACGGGCGTGGTAAATATCGGCTCGTTTTTAACTGACAGTGTGCGGCGGAGGGTTTAACGAAAAATTATCTTTCGCCACGGCTTCGTATTTTTGCGTGAAATGATCCCATTCTGTTTTTATTGATAGTTTCAGGGTCGGTGGATTCGACTGTGTGTAATCCGGATATGGCCCTGTTGCCGAGGATGGTCAAGTAGTAGCCGTACGCTGTATAAATTCCACTGCGTGTACCGGGTCTAAACGCGACAATATTTTTTGTATTAGCGGGTCCTGTTCAGTAATGAAATTTGCCGTAACTAGATCGTTTAAACGTGATGAAGCCGAGCTCCTAGACGGTGATCTTTTGTTTTTGCTAGAGCCGAAAATGCCCGAGAAAGCCATTTTACGCGAGTATCAATATTACTTAAATTTTGAAAATGAAAATATGTTATTTTACTCTTTTTTTTCACTTTTACAATAGCAAAATTATACAACTTCTCAAATTTTCGCCAATTTCTTTTTGAAATTCTGAACATTCTGGTGGGCTGTCTGTGGAGACTGCCGTATGTGTTTTGTTCGTGTCACTCGCGTGTGAGATGCAGTCAATCTTTTTATAAATTGCTCTCAACTCCTCTAGTTGGTTTTTTATGAGTATTAATTTTCGTAACGATACCTTCTTTCCGCCGCGTTTATTGCAAAGCTTGTTTATGCGATCACTCTGATTGTTCATTGAGTAATATTGCTTTGTGCGGATAGAACTACCAGTGTCTAATAGGTTTAGGGGTAGGCCGTATTATTATTTGGCCTAGGAGTAATGATCGCTGAGAAGCGATCTAGGAAGGCTGCTACAAAGCTGCCCGTTGGACGGCAAGATGACCGCTACTGAGCTGGCCGAGGAGAGCTGCTACGAAGCTGCCCATCGGATAGAGAGAGAAGACCACTACTTAGCTGGTCGGGGAAGCCTGCTAGCGAGAGCTGGCTGAGGATAGGATACTGGTGTTCTATTTTAATTAGTTGTTATCTTAGACTGATTTTACTCAGAAATAGAAATTGACTGCATGCACACGGTCTTGTGGAAAAATGCGTAATCCGAAAACCCATGGATATTGGAATGAAATATTGAAAATTATTTAATGAAAGGTACTTACCTTAGAAATCCTACTATGGCGAGTATTATTAAATGGCTTATTATTGGATATTTGTAAAAATTGTGGCTTTCTTCCTTCCTCCTCTTAGTAATAGAATATTTTGGCCTCTATATTATTTTGATTGGTATGCTTTGGCACTTCCTTCCTTCAATTATTGGCCTTTTTTGTAATTTTTGGCTGAACTATTTGTGTACTTTCTTCCTTCTATTATTAGCCTTTTTGTAATTTTCGATTGAAATATTTTGGTACTTCCTTCCTTCTATTGTTCGCCTTTTGTTGAACTGGCAATTATTTCTCTCTGGCTCTTCTTCTTCCTTGAATACCGGTAGACACTACACGATATCCGCAAAAACACTTAGCACTAAACTTTTGACTGTATTCGGATTGAAAAAATTGCCGATTTTTTTCTAAAACTTATCTTTCCGTGTCAACACCTTTGACACAACCACACAAGGGATGCCAGCTGTTACGGGGGAGCAATTGGATGGTGAGGGTGAGGTTCTGGGTTGTGCCGTCCAAGGGTCAAGCCCAGGGTCGTGGAGAAAGGTGTGCGGGAATGAGCGAAAAGGCAGAGTTGCGTTGTAATCTCTCACGTTTATTCAACGTAGCTGAGAGAGAGAGGTGTGTATCGTATCAATGCGCCCACTTCTTTTTGATGTAATTTCATCCAGCTTATGTGTGTCATTACTGGCTATCAGTATGTCATCAACATACAGCAACATTATCAGATATTTCTCATTGTTGCGCCAAGTAAAAAGACAGGGCTCTGAATCATGAGACTTTAGTCCTAGTTTTATCACAAGTTCAGTGAATTTTTCATACCACTTTGTCGGACTTATTTTCAAACCGTACAAAGCACGTTGAATCTTACAGACTTTATTTCGTCTGATTTCTGGTGAAACATTAATACCCTCAGGTATTTCCATATAAATTTCGCTGTCGATTGTTCCATTCAGAAAAGCTGTTTTAACATCAAGCTGTCTTAGTTCAAGATCGAACTTATTTATGATTACTAGCACTGATCTAATCAGAGGTAGCCGAGAAACAGGTGCATATGTTTCCGTTAATTTGTAATGGTTTTGATCTTTGAAACCCCTTATCACAAGTCGAGCTTTATACTTGTTATCGTTATTCAATCCAACTTTTGTTTTTAAGACCAACCTTGAGTCAATTATGTTAAGTCTTTTTCCTTCGTGAATCACAGGTCTGTCAACAAGTGTCCAGACTTTGTTCTTTTCCATCGAGTCTAATTCGCTCCTAATAGCCTTTTGATGGACATTCGACTTCTTTTACTTTTCTTGGGCGACCTCTTCGCCGTTTTTCTCCCTCCGTTTCAGAGATCAAAACTGCATCGTCTTCATCGAACTTAACAAGCCATGTTTCTCTATTTATTTCTTCCTTTGGATTAGACCAATCCTGAATGCCCCTTTTATTGTATTCTTCTCCAAATACAAGCTTTTCACTGAATCGAACATCTCTGCTTTCGTAGTATTTTCCTTCTTCCGGTTTCAAGAATAAATATCCAGTTGGTTTATAGCCAATTAATACTACTCGTTTTCCCAGCTGATCAAACTTAGGTCCTGTTTTCCTTTGTACCTTTTGATATAAGCTATGCAACCAAATCGCTTTAATTGTTCCAGATTGAGTTTAAAGTCTGGTTTGAACATCTGCAAGGGCGGTATCATTTCATTCGAGCTATGAGGAGTCCTATTATAGAAATAGACGGCTGCATTCAGGGCAAGGTCCCACATGTTCTCAGGTAGGCGCGTATCGTACATTAAAGCTCTCGTGAGTTTTTGGATGGTCTGATTAAAATGTTCAGCCCCTCCATTATGCTCAGGTGTATCTGGGTTAGCCAACTGTAGCTGTGCTTAGAACTTATCGAGAACTTCTTGTGTATACCCTCCTGTAAATTCTGTACCTTGATCGCATCTAAGGTAACAGAACTTAGCGTCATATCCTAATAAATTTTTCGAGCTTTTAACGAAAGATTCAAGACAATAACCCGTCTCGCTCTTGTGTTTCATTGGATACGCCATCGCAAGTCGTAAATAATCGTCGATAAATACAGATATAAATCTGTATTTCTTCGGATGTGTTGCTGGACTGATCGGTCCCATTGTGTCAGCGTGAACAATTTGCAGAGGTTTACTCGCTCTCTGTCTAGTCGAACTGAAAGGTAGCTTATTGAATTTTGACACAACAAAAACTTCACAATCAAATACAGACTCATCGAACTTAATTTCCTTCAAGTTTCTCCAATTTGGAAAATTTCTTTGGAATTCTTTCAATTTTTTCAACGAAGCGTGTCCCAATATAACATGCCATAACATAGCTTTATTAGTGTAAGACAAGTTATTGATTTTACTGATATTAGATTCGCAATCTATACTTTCTAAAGCAATTGA
Source organism: Pteromalus puparum (assembly GCA_012977825.3). Taxonomy (NCBI): domain Eukaryota; kingdom Metazoa; phylum Arthropoda; class Insecta; order Hymenoptera; family Pteromalidae; genus Pteromalus; species Pteromalus puparum. The sequence continues at coordinate 26,074,018 of CM053168.1, read as the reverse complement.
TTCAGTTAAGTTACTTATTTTTCTATCTTTCAGTGTATTCTCAAAATTTGAATAGCTAGAGCATAGCTCGTTGCTATCTTTGTTTACTTCTACATCTAGTTCTGTGTCAATTTGCATTGGTTCATCAAACTCATTATTTTTATCAATCTCAGTACATTCAAGCTTGTCTTGTTCACGAGTTATCTCCTTAATTGCAGATCCGCTCTCCTTATTAGGCACAACACTTACGGTCGGATATTCATGACGCCTTGTGGTTATATATGCAACAACCCTATTTACATTATCACTTTCATTTTTATCCGAGTTATTTGCCTCTAACTCTATTACCCAATAAGGTTGCTCATATATCCCAGAGACGAAAATCGTCTTCGACACCGGATCAAAAATATCGATTTTCTTGTTATCCAAGTAAATACCTAAACCCTTATCAACAAATTTTCTCAATGATTGCAAATTTTCCGACAATGACTTAGCATAGATTACATTGTTCAAGCTTCAAAAATCATCATTTTTGGTGTAGCCAGAGATGTTACCTACTCCCTCCGATTTTATAATCGCTGAATCATTGTCATTTGCACATTTAATATCAAGCGTTTTAGTATTATCAAACGTTTTAAAAATTAATTTAGTCATGTGCTCCGTAGCACCAGTGTCCGCCAGAAATTTAATCAGTTGGTTTTTATCGCTTTCTTCCGCGCTTAATAAATTATTCTAATGTATAAATTATATTGACACTTTTTAATTTACGCACATATCATCAAAAATATTTTTATGAAGAAATATGTAATATAAAAAAAAAAAAAATATATCGAGCGGGATTCGAACTCCGGTCATTCATGGCAGCAGACGTAAGCGTAGTCCACTTACCTACGGTTGCCTAACATAATAAACGTATTAAAGGTTGCATATGTGGTTTGCCCCCCTCAAAAGTTTAGTTTAAGATTTCATGTATAAGAATGGTTCATAATGGCTTAAGCATTATTAAATATATATTCGTTCATTAAGTTTTTACCTAATTGTGCTATAATATTGTTAAATAAATTTTAAAACATCTCCTTGCATTTCAAGTTCACAATCTTCGGGTACAGTTGGGTGGGGAGACACAGCAGCCAATCGCGTGCTGCTAGAGAGAGATAGCATGTACCCCGCTATACCTTTCTCTCTCTAGAACCTCGTCTACACTTTCGACAAGCGGAGCGCTGCCTCCAGTAGTATATGCTCTAAGGTTTCTCCTTGTATAGTCGATCTTGTTCTGCCCAAAACTGTACCTTTTCTTCCATCCAGCTGTAATTTTCTTGCAATTCATACTTATGCTTAATCAAATCCTCGACATCATCCTGTACTGTAAGGTTGTGGTTTTTCTGCGACTTTCTCTCGCGACCACACTCGTTAATACACTATTTACTTCGATTTAAGCTCCGACCGAATTTATATGCGGCGCCAGGTTGGAGGTATTTACTGAAAATTCTACTACTCTCGCACGTCCGGCTAGTGCAGAGATCTTATCCCGAAGGAGATTCGGTCGTGGGAAATCAGGAAAATAATCATACACACAATAATTATTATCTTTAATCTCAATTAAATTATCAAACTTTCCGACTGTAATCCGGCTTTCAGTATTTATTTAATCTTTCTCGACGTTTTCACACTACAACCGGCTGGAACATTTCGCTCATAACACCGCAATCCGCGTTATCACACAATACAATAATCTTCACACTCGCACTCACTTCGCTAGCCCGACAGTAATATTTACGGTAATGCTGGAAAAAATAACGTGATAATCACGTGATGATCACGTGATAATCGCGTGATAATTGCGCGATTATCACGTGATATTTTCAACCGATTTATCACGCGATTATCACGCAATAATCACGTGATTATCGCGAGATTTAAAATACCCACAGCCGCCTTTCAGACCCTTGACGTTGTTTTCTATACTCCCATAATCGCCTTTTAAAATTTTAAAGCTCATTTCAGCACTCCCACAGTCGCATTTTAGACCATCGTAATCGTTTTCTGTATTCCCACAGTCGCCTTTTTGACATTTGCAATAGATTTCTACATACCCACAGCCGCCTTTCAGACCCTTGAAGTTGTTTTCTATATTCCCATAATCGCCTATTAAAGTTTAAAAGCTCATTTCAGTACTCCCACAGTCGCCTTTTAGACCCTCGTAATAGTTTTCTATATTCCAGAGCTCCTAGGAGAGTGGTCTCACCGGAGATCCGCTCGGGACTGAAGCCCCGAGCTCTCTTAAGACGAGAGAGCGCGGGCGTCGGAGAAGCGGGAAAATATTTCAACCTTGTGGGTAGCAGTCTTTTAGGTACACTATTGTTGAAATATATTGTATAATCATATCATATAAAAAGCAAAAATATTTTTTCAAAATCGAAAACATGGCGCATGAAATGGTCATAAAATAGTCCCTAAATCTTAAAAGAAAATTTCTCGAATTCCAGAATCAGAAAACATATATGCACGTCCAATGCTTAATTACGATCGATCACGTAGTTCCAAATTATAACAGTCATAACGTACGTACACACGCCACACATCACACACATACACACACACACACACACACATCACCGACCAAAACCATCTGCACGACGATTTTAATAAACCACGAAACTCTCAAATATAACTAAGCGCTTTAATTATCAATTATCATGGTTTTAACAAAAATAATCATGTCTCAGTCACCCCAGAGTTACAGGGTGAGAGTTGAAGAATTTGAATCTTAATATCTTTTAAACTAAAAGGTTTCTCTATACTACAAGAAACTCGTAGCCGTTAAAGTGATCAAAAGATTAATCTTTTCTTAAAATTTTAACTCAATTTAAATCTTTTTACTCCCGTAATCGTACGACATAAAAAACCATTTTTTTTAGTTTTTGATTTTTATCTCAAAAACTAGTCGCCAAAATTGCTTAAAATTTTTACAACTAGTAGATATCGTTGTTTTTTATTGTCATGAATTTTTTCAAAACATTTAACTATTTATTTTTTGAATTATATATGTTTATCGAAAAAATACCTTTTATATCATAAAAAATGAACAGATCAGTCAATCTAGAAAATCTTGCGGGTAAAAGTAGACAAATTTATGTTCTTTTAGATACACTATTGTTGAATATATTGTATAAATCATATCATTATAAAAAAGCAAAAATATTTTTTCAAAAATAGAAAAATGGCTATAATATGGCCATAAAATGGTCAGAATCATAAAACAAAAAATGACCTAAATTCAGAATCAGAAAAAATATATGCATGTCAAATTTTATTACGATCCGTCGCAGGGTTCTAAAATTATGGCAGTATACGTACATACACACACACACACACACACACAGCCATCCGCACGGACATTTTCTAAAAACGTATGATTCGTATTCGAAACACCTCCAAATGCGTTTCCACGAAGTATTAGCAAAACTTAAAATTTTACTATTACAAAGCTTCCTCTTGAGGACGAAGCAATTTATTTGTATTAAAACGAATGTAAAGATAATAATGAATGTCTACATATATAAATTGCCTTTTTACACTATGCGTACAAGAAAGCAAATGGCTCAGTGGGTAATGCAATGGATTGTTACGCTGAGGTCCTGGGTTCAATCCTCGGTCGGAGACATTTTGGCACTTCACTCGCGAGTTATTCTCAAGTGCACGCGCAGGTCTAGAAAATCCCAAGCAGCGCAGTGGAAGCGTGCTGGGCCCATAACCTGTTGAGCTTATACTATGCCTGGCGTGACTTCGGAAGAATAAAGAACACTGCTTTTTGAAATAAATGCACTTTGTTACATCGAGCTTACCCTCGAGCTTACTTAACAGAAGTATAGGAACTATGAATCGAACTGTAGAACAAAAACTATATAAAAGGTTTTTCTAGCGCGGACGCGTCTTTCTCGCATTTTTTCTTCTTTTCTCGTGAAGAACACACAGAGAAACACCGCAGCCGCGACGTCGACGCTGGCCGTAGTGAGACGAAGAGAAGGGGAAAAGCAGTCCCATCATGCTTCACGCGCATAGCGTCTCTGCGGTTGCTCGAATTCTGCTCGCTTATTCTCAACACTACTCAATTATATTATTACAATTACTCGGTGTAGCGTCGCCGATTTGAGTTATTCCTTGCTCTGGTTTTTCTTCTACATGCTGAATCTGCCTCGGTTCATTATTTTGTATATCGTCTTCTTGTTCGTAAAAAACGTACCCCAAATCAAACCCCAAGGAGACAAATAAGCTCCAATTTTGGCTTTTTACACGTTCTTGCTTATTTTTCGAATAAAAGAAGAATCTTACGTAAATTTATTGGCAGATTTGAATTCAGCGGAAAAAATACCTCAGATGTGGCGTTTAAAAGTCATAAGACAATTTTTTCCATCGAGATACAGGGAGTTTTGTCAATTTGTCACAAAAATCGTTAACTTTGTTGATATCCTGGACGGGGCATCGTAATATGGCCTACTTTCATATTTTTCTGTGATTTCAGATCGTTCAAACTTTATGTTAAAAAAGGTCTCATGTCGATTGATCAATTAGATCAAAATTCTTTCCCATATGAAACGAGAAAAGCTAAAATGTCCCACTGTGCGTTGGGCTCCAGCAATGCCATATGATATAGGGTGGACAATTCTGAGTAAATTTACGCTATATAATTGTATATGAACTGCCGGGGTCAAGAATTTCGCAAAGCGAGCTTTCCATCAGGGTCCACCTAGTGCCATATAATATAGGCCGGTAAAATCTGAGTAAATTATACACCCTGTTAGAAATAGTTAAAAGAAATCGATAGAAATCGATTAAATTTTTAATCGAATTTGAAGCTAAATCTTAATCCCATTTTTTGCATTAGAGCTCGATTAAAATCGATAGAATCGATAGGAGTCGATAGAATTATATACGAAAAATGACTATTAAAGTGAATAAGGGCCAATCATTGGTATGAAACAACGGTTTTAATTGTTTTTTTTTCGTATTGAAATTAATCGACTCCTATCGATTCTATCGATTTCAATCGATTTCTAATACAAAAAGTGGGATTAAGATATAGCTTCAAAATCGATTCAAAATTTAATCGATCTCTATCGAGTATTTTTAGCAGGGCATGAACCAATTCTGATGGCTTTTACTGCCACAATAAAATTATGTTATTTTTAAGTATGAAAATATTTTTAAATATGATTGCTTCTGCAAAATAAGTAGATATATCTTATGAATCTGAACAAGGCTTAGATACGTAGATGAGTATTAACTTTACTTAATTTTTTATGTAATTATCATGAGTTCACAATTTTAACAATATTTACTTTTCACTTTTTGTACTCACGCATTATATTATTTGTAAAGGGTGCAATGTTTAATTTTTAATATTTTATAATAAACTATTTTATTATGCAAATATTTTTTCACTAGTGAGAAATAAATGAATATGAACCATACAACTTTACTCTTATAAATTTCCTGCATATGACAGAAACAGAGCGAGTTTCACATACTGCGCGCACACATTCTGAGCGCGTCCAGTATACCTATATATATATATACGCCTTTCATAGTCCTGCTTTTTCATCATAGGCACCACATAGTAAATGTCTCGTTTCGTGATACACTCAGGGTATATCGCTGCTTTTAGTTCGCCACGGATCCTGTGCGCGGCGCCACAGAAGTATTATATATATATATCTTCCTACATTATATAGTTGTAAGCGTGATTTTACATTGAAATCCCCTCCACCCCCCTCCACCCCCTCCACCTAATAACGTTAAATTGTTTCAAAATTCACGTTATTTTTTTCGCATTTTGCCCCCTCAACCCCCCTCCACCTACCCCTGCACCTACCCCTCCACTTCCCTCCACTTCCCCTCCACCTAATAACGTTAAATTGTTTCAAAATTCACGTTATTGTCTCATGTAATTTTCAAATGTTTGCCCTCCACTCCCCTCCACCCCCCTACTCACCCCACCACCTAACCCCTCCACCTTCCCTCCACTTCCCCTCCACCTATATACGTTAATTCTTTCAAAATTTACGCATTTTTTTCAATAATTTTGCCCCTCCACCCCCCTCCACTTCCCTCCACCCCCTCCATCCCCCCTCACTTTCCCTCCACTTCCCTTCACTCATCTCCACTTCCTTCAATGTTCCTCTCTACTCCCCTATATGTTCATATTTGACGTTCATACAAATGTTACGTCATATTATGATCAGTATAAACATCACTAAAAGCAGAACCAAAACTATTTTCTGTATCATTTAAGCTTGGAGAAGGTTAAGTGTAATTTTAGTTCCATAAGATGAAACCAATATCGAAATTTAAAATTTCCAAACAAGTATAGTAAGTTAGCAGACTTGGCATCCCTTCGTGCGGTAGATCGCCGGTTTAGAACGCGGCTAAGTAGATCTACTGTGTGTCTGAATCCTACAAATTCCTACTCTTTAATAACTTCAGTGTAATACTGTTCCTATAAGATGGAACCAATGCCGAAATTTGAGGATCTTAAACAAATATAGTAAGTTAGTAGATTATGAAAGATCATTATTTAGATGACAGTTTTCCAAACCATCCAAGAGGTACTGTCAAAAGTATATTGTATTATGGTCATAATATAATATACTTCAGGTGCGTTGATTTTGTTTTGTTTTGTTTTTTTTTTGTTTTTTTTTTTATTTTATTGTATAAAAATCACCAATAATTTCATATAATTTAATGACATGATTAAATTGTATAAAATTATGGTTATTACTAAAAATGAATTTTTTTTCTAAAGTTAATGAATTCGAAAATGAAATAATTAAAATTGATCGATTTTTACAATTAAAATTTTTTTTTCTAGTTAATAAATTTGAAAATGCAATAATTAAAATTGATTCATTTTTACAATTAGAATTTTTATACAATAATCTAAAAAAAAACCCGTGGAATCATCGCCTGGAGCCCTATAACCCCGAGAGTCTTAGATACCAATCCTCCTCCCCTAAGACTCCACCTCATACCATCCTCCGTCCTACAGCATCACTTTTACTTGAAAAAAGTTTTGAGTATTACAATTAATGTACTGCTAAGGAGCGTCCGTGGCTCGGTTGGCTAAGGCGCACGCCTTGGCCGGCCGAGACACGCTCGCTCAAGGGGCCGTGGATTTGATTCCCGGTGAGGTCAGCTCGGATTTTTTCTGATTTGTTTTCAGCGGGAAAAGTACCCAAGACTCCGGCTGTTTCGACGTAGGTTTTTCCCCAAAATTTTCCTTCAGAGTAATTCCGGGTTTTCCCTGCCGCACAGGCGTAAGCCTGGGCGAATGCGAAACAGTGGTAGGGACAATAGGTAAAGGCAGGAATTAGGTAGCCAACCCGATGCATTAGGCAGGGAGCGCCGGCCTTACCGGCGTGGAGCTGGTCTAATACGGGGACCTTCTCGGGGGAAAGCTACACTGAGAGACGGACCCGATGCCCTCTCGGGGGCAGAGAGTGCTGGCTTAACCAGCAAGGTGTGTGTCTGAAAATATTGTCCTCACCGGAGTAGTCTCTCAGAGTGGAAAAAATAATAGGGATACAGTGAGGTAAAAATCGAGGTATAGGATTGGGCACTACTTCCACACAAAAGGTGGTGGAAGGCCACCGGCAGCTGGGCTAATTGGCCGGCCGCGGTAATGAGACAAAAAAAAAAAAAAAAATTCATGTAACTGCTATTTAGTTATATACATTCATTTTTGAAGTATATACTACCTTGTAAGCTGTAAGTTAGTATTTCATCTACAACGGCAGATAGTTAGTGCTGAGCGTCGCGAAAAAATTTTTCTCGCTACTTGAACCAAGGTAATATATTGAATTGAAACTTTTTTCATGTAAAAGTGTACAAATAATCATTAAATACTTACGAGTACCTAAGAAATTAACTTGTTTTATATTTTTATGATTATTTATGTGCTTTGTGTTCTGTGTCTGTAAGTTTATAATTAGTTAATAATTTTCGATAATTTTAATAAATAAATTGAAATAATATTTATGGTTTGAAATGTTATTATATTGAGANATTATTATATTGAGAATAAATAAAAAAAATTTTGAATAAATATTTTGTTAGGATTTCTGCATCTAGATGAAACTGCGTACAGTTGACCATTTTTTTATTTTTAGAGAATGATTGATGTTGATCATTCTCATACTTTTGATCTGAAATAAACAATTTTATAAATTAACTTCACAAATAATTTAAAATGCTTCCTCCATCTGAAAAAATTCTTGAATATTAGTCCAAATTATGCAAAAGTTAATAATTTCTGTGTTCATCATTTTCTACACGAACAAATGAATTTTGAATTGGATTCCATTCCATTGTTAATAATATGCTAAAAATTTAAAAATAAAAAAAATTAATATGTAAATTAAAATTCATCAATTATGACTTCTGTGTTATAATATATCTATAAAAAAATATAATAATTTGCAATAGATTTGTATATATTTTAAATGGACTCTTTTAATACCTCACTCCATACAATATTATCGATTTTTGAAGAATCTTCTAATTCATTTTGAATGAATATTTTATTGGGATTTTTGCATCTAGATAAAGCTACATATAACTGACCATGACAAAATAATGGCCGTCTAAGAAAAATTCCTAAGGAATCAAAACTTTGTCCTTGTGATTTATTTATTGTTATTCCGAAAGCTAATATAATTGGAAATGGTTTTCTATAAAGAGTAAATGGAAATGAAGAATTTTCTCCAGTATTTAAGGTGATTCTCGGTATAAAGACTTTATTTCCAATATTCTCTCCTGTAATTATTTCTGCTTCAATATTGTATTGATATAATTTAATGATTTTCAAACGAGTCCCATTGCATAGACCATCTATTATACTCATATTTCAAATTAACATAACTGTTGCATTTATTTTCAAGTCTAATTTATGAGGTAGAAGACCTTCTCTAATTTCATTTAACATTTCAATTGGATAATTTAGATGAATATTTTCGTCAGTTTGATCTACACCTATATGTGTTGCGTGATCTATGCTGTAATATGTCCATGTATCACCATATAACATTTTTAATACTTTATTATTAATGATTTTAATATCTTCATTATGAGGAGCTAAAATTACAGAATTTATAGATATATTTTGATTAATATTGCTATAAATTTTTTCACAAACATTATCAGTTTTCCAAAATTGAGGTATTTTGAAAGATTAATTTTACCTTCGCCTAAATCTAATAATAATCGTGAGAATTCTCTACTCATGAGAACGAATATTTTCTTTAATTTTAAAAACTTTGAAAAGAGGCCATATTTGGAAATATTTAATTGTTTCCTCAACGATAGAAGTTCTATAACCATTGTTTTATTACTGGAAGATCTGTCAAAATCACGGCTCCTAATATGATTAATTTTCCTCCAAAAGGTATTTTATTACAGCATATCATCCAAATAAAAAAGTTAAAGTAGTAGTGTGTATTATTCTGTGAAGAAGTATACTATAATTAGTGATTTGTGAGAAATGACAAAGCAGTGCTATTGAGTGAAGTTCTAGGAATCTGTCATGAACACGAGGACCTAGACCTAACCTCAAAAGGTAACAATAAATTGCTGAGTAATGATGCGAGGATTGTAATTGCTCAAGTAAAGCACTTTGAAAAACAAGAAATTAGGAAACAGATACTAGAAGATTTTCAAAATGTTCTAACAGAAAGTAATAGTGAATCATTGGATACCAACTTGAAACTTGAAAATGCCTTTTTAAAGGAGATAAATACAGAATTAAGAGATAAAAATCAATTATTAAAGGAGTTATTAGATAAGAATAGAAATGAAATATCGACGATTAAAAGCAAACTTTTGCTGAAGCTATACCAAGTACCAAAACTATCCTAAAGACAAAACGTGTTCCTAATATTATATTAAAAAAAAAGATGATGAGAGTATTGTTGAATTAAACAAAAAGGTATCTCACTATTTGATAAAGGATAAATCAATACAAACGAAGAAGGTTATCAAGAAAAAAGATGAAATAGTCATAAACTTATTGAATGAGGAAAGTGTCCACCAAAGCACATAAATTACTAAAAGTAAACCTACTGAGGTATGCCATGTTAATAAAGAACAAGTTATAAATCCTAAAGTTAAAGTTGTAGGATTAAATAACCTGAAAAAAATGGACAATGCTAGTATTGAACTAGACATCAATGAAAGGAACTTTGGTGCTTTCAACAAAAAATGTGTTGTTTTGAATTCCTATGAGAACAGTAAAACTGGATCGCAGTCTGTGATATTGGAAGTTCCTGCTGAGTTATACCAACACATTAGAGAAAACAAGAATAGACTTTTTGTAGGATATCAGAACTGCAGAGTGTATGATTATTGTAATGTTAAACCATGCTTTAACTGTAGCAGATTTGGCCACAACGGTAGGAAGTGTACAAATAAAGCTGTTTGCCTAAAGTGTGCTGGTGATCATAAAACAGTGGATTGTCAAGCAAATAAGGTCAAATGTGCAAACTGTGCTTACAGTAATGAAAAATATAAAACAAAGTACAATATAGAAGATGTGGCAATGGATAGCCAAGAATGCGGAATGTTGCAATCCAAGATAAGGAAGTATATTGATTATACCGACTATACGATGAAACATACTTTGCCAAGATATATCGGCAAAGTAGGAACGTCAGCGAAAGGTATGGTAGCTAAAGCTTCTGGTATTTCGGCAATGTCACTTCAGTCATTGAATAATAATATAGCAGACAGACTAAGGAGTAAGACATAACAATGGATCAAGATATCAGCACTGAGGACATAGGCAAGTTTGAATGTGAAGTCGAAAATCTAAAAGAACTCAATAAGTCATTAATGACAAAGAAGAACTTTATGCTAACAAATGATCTGAAAACACTTGTGATTAGCAAAGTCGCGATTAAGAAGAGACTAAAAGTATTTATAAGAGAGAAATATTGATTGATCAAAGAGAGATTTATTTTGTACTGTTACTTAACTTTTGAGTTAATATTTAAACTGTTATCAGGAAGATTGGCTCGACGTCTTCCTGTACTTATTTAGTTTTTTTAAGTTTAGATTCTAAGTTTTTTTTTATGTACCATCCCTATGTACAGACAACTAAGTTTGTCTCTATAGGATGTCTTTTTATAAGACATATGTATATGGTCTAAATAAATAAATAAATAAATAAATAAATAAATACATCTTGCAAGGTTCGATCTATGATTTCTAAAGCCTTTTTCGGAATCATAGATGCTTCAACCCAAATAATTAAATCAGCTAATCTTAATTTTCTTTTATCTGATTCTAATTTTAAAAAAGCAGTATCTATCTTATCCAAATCTAAAGGTAATCTAAAAGTTCTATGACTTGTCATTCCCTTTGGTAATAATATAGAAGCGATACCAGTCCAAGCCATTGACAAGACTTGTTTGTTCAATGAGATATAATAGTGTATTAAAGCTTTGTATAAGAAAGACTTTCCTGAACCTCTAGAACCATCAATAAAATAAATGTTAGTTTTGCTATTAATGAGTTCTGTGAAAACCGCGCGGGGAGCCTGTAACCCCGTATGCGGCGCGTCCCCTGGTTGGCGGATAGGGGAGTGCTCGCCGAGGTAACCTTGGAGGGTAAAGCAGAAATAAAATATGCTTCGTGGACCAAACAGGCCGCCGTGTTTGCCGTGCGGTGCGACCCGTGAGCTGCCAAAGGGAGATCCTGGATGGGGAGGCGATCCGAGGTTGCGCACCGAAGTGACCTGAACCATCTTTGGCTTCTGCTGACGGCAAGACGGGAGGCTGGTTACCTAGCTAGTACCAGTCAAACGGCTTGAGCGAGTGTGTGATGTCGTGTGACGCCTGTTAGAAACTCTCCAGAGAGCCAATCACTTTTGTTCGGAGTGGGAGGTTCGAGAGAGCGGAGATGGGCTAGTGCGACAGCGCGCGCTATATTCTGGTATGATGTACCCAGTCTGGCACCGCCTTCAGTCATGTGTTGGGGCCATGTCAGCTGCCCCCATAGACGGGGGGATCCGGGTGGTCGGATACATACTGGGACGAAGAAAATCGATGTCAATGGATTAGGGTGGCGCAGCTTAGTCGATTAATGGCCAACGTGCGCGGGCCTAGGCCGGCAGTCAGGCGACTCTTAATGGCAACCACAAACTCTATTCTTTTATACGGAACGGAGGTGTGGGCCGATGCCATGCAGAAGAAAAAGTATCGTAAGCAGATAACGGCGGTGCAACGAAGAGGGGCGCTTCGGATCGCGTGCTCGTACCGAACGGTATCCGGGGACGCGTCAATGGTTATCGCGGGGGTGATTCCCGTGGATCTGCTTGCAATTGAACGCAAGCGGATCTACGAGAGTCTCCGGGAATCGGCTAGGGTGGAAATCCGAACCGAGGAACGCGATAGGACGATGCGGAAATGGCAGGAGCGATGGAGTGAATGCCGCCATGCGAAATGGACGAAATCATTGATTAAGGAGGTAGGCCCGTGGGTAGGCAGAAGATGGGGGGAGGTCAATTTTTATCTCACCCAATTTCTTTCCGGACACGGCTACTTCAGGAGTTACCTGTCCGCGATGAACAAGGTAGCGACACCGGGTTGCAAATACTGCGGTGACGAACGGGATGACGTGAGATACACGTTTTTTGACTGCCCTCGGTGGGCATTTACGCCCGACACGGTAGTGAAAACGATGCTTGCTAGCAAGCAGAATTGGGACGACATAACGGCGTTCGTGGAGACGGTTCTCCGCGCGAAAAATAGTGACGGGTGCTTAGCTGACTAGACGACGATAGATGACCTATAGGTCGTATGAGAGGTGGAGTTTTAGTGGGTATGCCTGGCGTCTGTCCCGCGCCAGGAGAGTCCCGAGAGTCCCACACACGGGGAGTCCCGCACGGCTCCTGCCATGGTGCATTGAGCATTTCTCCAACTCTCCGGATAAACAAAAAACAAAAAAAAAAAAAAAAAAAAAGTTCTGTGAAAATAGAGTGTTGATCTTCATTTATTGATTTACCATTTGTTCGAAAATAGTGGCACTTTGAATTATATTTTCGGAAGACATATCATCATTGAGAATAAGATTGTCAGGTTCTGGTAAACTAAAATCCTTACACCTTTCTTCTGTTTCTAATATACTTTGGATATGAGATAAAACATATGTTGTTGTAGGAATATTTTGTTCAATATTAAGCAAAATTTTTTTCTTTATAAATTGAAGTAGGTCGTCCCGAGGTATCATATGAAAATGCGCCTGAGAAAACAAGACGAAGAAGAAATGCAGCATTAGCTGATGATATAAGTGTTGATGAGCTTTGTGACAGTGCGAAGAAAAAATTTAAAATTGAATGGAAATAAAATCGGAGCTTAAGGGAGTACCTCCGGTAACAGATCTAAAAGTGAGAATCACTTGAAATTTAGGTGACAGCTTAATTAAACTGTACTGAAACCCTGGTTAAAATTTTGTGATCCTTCAGAACTTCAAACGCGAGAAATTAACGATTGAAATTAACATGTGTTCTTATGGAGAAATGCACGTTTTCTAGAAAGACATCTACAAATGAAAAAATTTTGAAAAAATTCTGAGAGATGTTAAATTTTATTTCTGATCCATAGCTACTTTCAAAATTATCATTCAGAACCTGTAAGACTAGAAATTAAATATTTTCTGTCGTAAGTGTACGTTTAACCTCAAAAAGTGAATCAAATCAGCTTCTTTATGAATCTTCTTATTGAGAATTAGAACGATTAGAATTAATTTAATACTAACGCATGATCGTTACTTGGTATAACTTAATCTATATATTTATTTTACTAACTATATATCGCGAATAAACTAAAAATAAATAATGCGCTTATTTTGACTAGCTCTGTACCAAGGGTACTCCCTTAATTAATAGATACAGTCTTCGATCATAACCTCATCAAAAGTTCTTACAATGAAATAAAACGCAGAGCTAAAAAATGTGGACATGATTTATATCCATCTTATAATAACTGGTATTTACTTTATAAGCTAATATTTAATTCACACTCACTCGTGTAAAAGAGTTTCTTTAAATTAAATTATATTTTTAAAACAGATTGTCAAAGCAAAGAAAAGAGCCTACCTCGAGAACTTACAAATCAGCGAAACAAAGTGTGAAGTTTCGCTGCAATAATTAATAAAGCAAATTGTTAAAAGTCTCTGTGATTTTTTGAATTTGTCATCTTATGAAGAAAACATTCGGCGACATTTAGTTTTCTACGTCAAATATGATTTTGATGGAACAAATGCAAACCGCTACAAACAAAAAACGACCGAGAATAGTAGCATACTTGAGTAGGTAAACAAGGGTGGTACTGGCGCAGGGTGGTACTGGCTCATGGTGGTACTTGTTGAAATATATGGTACATTTATAATGTATCTGCCAAGTTCTTAGCTCTTAGCGCGCTAATGAGTGTGTGAGGGGACACACACATGTAAGTGTTGAATATGTATCTATCAGCGTGATAGATAAATAAAGAACACAAACAGAGTTACTTCCTTGTCATGTAAAAGTATTTATTCAAACACAAAATAGAGGATACAGTACGAGCGAGACAGTTGAGAGCTTCACAACTGCTCGGACTCGGTGTCGGGCTAAGACTGAATTCTGTCCTCCGCTGAGGGCATTACAAAACCTCGGAGACGCGGCCCAAACAGCTGATCTTAGCGAGAGACGCCGATATCCAGGTATGCGGAGATGCGGTCGAGGCGTAGGCCGGCTGACCCTCCGTTTATGGCCCTCGACGCCGCTGCCGCTCACCTGGGCATCATATGGCGCGCACTCTGCGGAGTGCGCGTCTCTCGCTAATCCTGGATTGCCCTGCTTGTCGCACGTCCTTGNCGTGCAACCTACTATGAACAGCAGTGTAAACTTGTAAATGATTGTAAAGTTAAATTACCTAAAAATGGTAATGATTTTATAACATTTAAAAATGATAGATTTAAAGAAAAAATACCATTCGTTGTTTATGCAGATTGTGAATGCTTGTTAATACCAATTAATAGATTGGAGAACGAAAAAGTAGAATCTAAAAATACTATCGCATATCAGAAGCATCATATGTTTAGTATTGGTTATTTTTTAAAATGCAATTATGATGATTCATTACCTCGATACAGCAGTTATCGAGGACAAGAACCAGCACTCTGGTTTGCAAAAGAATTAAAGTCTATTGCTCAAGAAATAGAAGAGATATATGACAATCCTATGCCAAAGGAGAACCTTAATTTAGAGCAAGAGATGTCTTTCGAAGAGTCAGATACTTGTCACATTTGTGAGAAATCAATTGGTGACAGAATAAAAGTTCGCGATCACTGTCACTTAACCTCAAAATATCGAGATTCTGCACATGCTGGTTGTAATTTAAATTATGAAGATTCTAGAATAATTCCAGTTATTTTTTTACAATTTAAGTGGTTACGATGCTCACTTCATTATTAGAGATATATCTAATTATTCTCCAGGCAAAATTGAACTCCTTCCTTTGACAAAAGAGAAATACATTGCCTTTACGAAACATATCAATAATAGTGTGATAAAGTTTCGTTTTATCGACTCATTTCGATTTATGGCATCGTCACTTGATAAATTAGCATTTTTTCTTGAATAGTTTAAAATTCTCAAATCTGTTTCTCTGATTTGGAGGCTGAGAAACTGAGACTTTTAACTAAAAAAGGTATTTTTCCATATGAATACATTGATTGTATGGAAAAACTAGATGAAACTGAGCTGCCTGCTATGGAAAAGTTTTACAGTTCACTCACAGATTCAACAGTATCAGAGGATGATTATGCACATACTCAGAACGGGTGGACTGAGTTTGAAATAGAAACTCTTGGAGAATATTCAGATCTATACATGAAAACTGATATACTATTATTAGCTGATGTATTTGAAAATTTTCGTGATCAGTGTTTAGCTGCATATGGCCTTGATCCAGCACATTATTATACAACACCTGGCTATACTTGGGATGCAATGCTGAAAATCACTGGTGTTAAATTGAGACTGATCACAGATATTGATATGTTACTTTTTATTGAACGTGGTATCAGAGGAGTCAATGTTCTCATAGATATGCTAAAGCTAATCATAAATATATGAAAGAGTATTATAAATGTGATCAAGATAATGTATATCTTATATATTTAGATGCTAATAACCTATATGGTTATGCGATGACACAATCTCTACCATATGATGCATTTGAATG
The DNA here is from genome assembly GCA_012977825.3 of Pteromalus puparum. Taxonomy (NCBI): domain Eukaryota; kingdom Metazoa; phylum Arthropoda; class Insecta; order Hymenoptera; family Pteromalidae; genus Pteromalus; species Pteromalus puparum. The sequence continues at coordinate 26,057,762 of CM053168.1, read as the reverse complement.
GGTTGAAGATTTTGAAAATATAAATGTTCAAAACATAGAGGATAATGCACCTGAAGGATATATCTTGGAAGTAGACCTCAAGTATCCAAAAGAGATTCATTGTATACATAATGATTTACCTTTCTGTCCAGAGCATATGAAACCACCTGGATCCAAGCAAGAGAAACTATTAGCTACTTTAATGAATAAAAATAATTATGTTATTCATTATCGAGCTTTAAAACAGGCTCTAGTAAATGGACTTGAGCTGTTAAAATTCATCGAGTGTTGAAGTTTAAACAATCTCAATGGTTAAAGCCATACATTGATTTAAATAGCTCTATGAGGGCTAAAGCATAAAACGAGTTTGAAAAAAATCTCGTTAAACTAATGAACAATGCTGTTTACGGTAAGACTATGGAAAATGTACGGAAACATGTTGATATCAAACTTATGACAAAGTGGGAAGGACGATATGGTGTGGAAGCTCTCATTTCAAAACCAAATTTTCATAGCAGTGCAATATTCAGTGAAAATTTAGTTACTATAGAAATGAGAAAGACTAGCGTATACGTGAATAAACCTATATATATTGGTTTGTTAGTGTTCGATATTTCAAAAACTGTTATGTACGGTTTTCATTATGATTACATGTTAAAAAAGTATGAAAACAATTGTAAGCTGCTGTATACAGACACTGATATGTCAGTCAATTTACAGCAGAGTTTGCTTACACACCAGCAGCCTCACCTACGCGGTGTCTGCAAGCAGCGCAGCACGCAGGCAGACTTACACTAGATGTGTAAGCTTTCATTCATTTGAATTGCGTCTTTCCTTGATTAATCAATCTATCTGACAAATCGATTAATTACTGAGCATGCCCATGTGTCAGCGGCCCACTATGTTTTATTTTGAGTTTGGCATGAACAAAATTAAGTAGTGCCTCTTTTTAAACTTTGCCGTGTACACTGAGAGTGATCTCGTGGCCTGCGCGTCTGTGCACAGTCCGTTCGCAGTTCTCGCTTTATCACGTGTATAGATTTTACTTTTGTCGTGCGTATTCTTATAGCATGTCTATAGATATATTGCAGATGTGAACCTTCGATCGTGTAATTCGACCGCAGCGTTGGCAACTCTTCCTCCGTTTTAATACACGCGCACGTTGATGCAGCATGCGTATCGGTTGAAAGAAGATGGCGTCACCCGGTTTCGTGTGCGTCTTTGTTCGCGCGCTGCTGGCTGTGACGTATAGCGGCGTCTTTTCGCTCTTCTCTCTCTCTCTCTCTCTCCCTCCGTTCCGTATAGCCTACGTGTGCGAGAGAGACGGAGCGGCCATGTTGTCTTGGTTGCCTAGCAACCCCCTTTGTCCGATGCCGATTCTACGAATTTTGGCGCGCGCTCTAGCTTGCTTTGAGTTTCTTAGAAAGACGTTTTTGTCGACTCGAAATTTCACGTTTCGACGCGTTTTGATTTGCGGGCTTATGACTTTCAAACGTATTCATATCGTGTTTTTGATCACTTCAGTTTTATTTTCACTCGCGCGGATTCGTATTTTTATTTTTTTTTCTTTCTTTAAACCAAGACTTTATCGTAAAATCCGCTTAGTTAATCCGAAACGCATTTTCTTCGTTCTGCGTGTTACATCATTCCGTTTGTGCGTGTGTGTATATATATATATATATATATGTGTGTGTGTGTGTGTGTGTACTTACATGCAGTCTGTGGATTTTCCCACTTATACTGCCTTCCTGTTATCGTAAGTTTTGTAGATACACGGATGACCTTGCGTTCCTTTCTCAGCTTCTCTGAATACGATGTACTTAGGAATCAGGCTGGAGTTTGTCTTTGTTCTCTCGTGTGCGCAGCGTGTTCGCTGGGAAGCAGTGCGTACTTTTTTCCTCGGCACCTATGTCGAGTGTAGATCGTGGTCCTTTGTATCACTTTTCCGACGCGGTGGAAGCGAGCGGGGCTCATAACCTGTCGGTAGATCAACAATACCCTTACGCAATCGACAAGGTTAAGGTAAAACTCAAAGGAAAACACCGAATATGTAGACTTAAAAGTGAACGTGGCTTTATTCTTAAGAAACGTGTCTACTATCTGTTTTTCTACTATCATGTTGACGATGGCTGTGAGGGTTAAGGCGCGCCGCGCGCCCGAAGGCTATTATCACGAACAACCCCAAACTACTCTATTATAACAAACCCTAAACCCCCAAGCGGGGCCGATGATCATATGCAAGTTTTTGTTTTTCTACTAGCATGTTGATGATGGCTGTGCTGGTTAAGGCGCGCGCGCCCGAAGGTGCGCGTACCATTTTGCCAGGGTTCAAATCCACTACAAATTTGTTTTTTTAGTCTTAGTTTTGATGTAATTTTTCTTATTATTAAATAAAAATGAAAAAATTACAACAATTAAGTGCACTATAATATATCATTTTGTTCCAATATTTATGCAAACAAAAACCCAAAGTCTAATTTATATTTGGCTAATTTTTTAATGTTTGTTTATAAATTATTAAGATTATTAAAAGTTTACGATTTATTTTTCGTTAGGCTTGAAGCTTAGCTGCACGTTTGACATTATAAATTGATTTTTATTTTGTAAGTATCATTTATCTTTTTTATGAAATTATTACTGTTATATGCCGAGTACAATTATAATGGGAAAAATTATATTCTCAACAACGTTGTGCTGAACAGTTTTCAATAATTCAATAATTCGGAAATAATATTCGCTGAAAAGCGAATTCGCGGAATAGGGTCGACTGCAGCGAGTTCGCGCTCGAGATGTAGTCGAGGAAATAAAGCACAAAAAACGGCCTAACCATCGATTTTTTGCATTGGATCGATGAGATCGCCTAGAAATTTTGTGAACTAATGTGATCAATTACTTTTTTGAAAATGCATTATTGCATAAACAATATCCATTTGAAAAGTGCATTTCGAAGATACATTAAATAAAAAATTTACAACTNAAGATACATTAAATAAAAAATATGCAAAAAATATATATATATATATATATATATATATTTTGCTTCCTCCTCAAGAGGAAGCTTTGTCCCTATATAAAAAAGTCATGACCGGATGAAGTGAAGCCAAGAATGCGTCAATATGATTGGCTCGTGTAATGCGCATGCGTCAAAAGTATCGTTATTTTTTTATTTGTTTTTGATTTCTAAAATTGATCCTAATACAAAGAATGTAATATATTACTATAATACATATCAATAATTATTATTTGTGTATTTATAATATTCTATTGTAAATATTATCATTGTTACAAAAAGAGATATGATGTGAACGTTGACACGAACTGAGTTGAGACATAACCTTAAAATTTTAAAAGGTAGTTGGTGACGAAACCGCGGCAATTTTGAAATTTACATGAGCGNTTTGTAATAGTAAAATTTTCAGTTTTGCTAATACTTCGTGGAAACGCATTTGGAGGTGTTTGGAGTACGAATCATACGTTTTTAGAAAATGTCCGTGCGGATGGCTGTGTTTTTGTGTGTGTGTGTGTGTGTGTGTGTGTGTGTGTATGTGTGTGTGTGTGTGTGTGTGTATGTATGTATACCGCCATAATTTTGGAACCATGCGACGGATCGTAATAAAATTTGACATGCATATATTTTTACTAATTCTGAATTTAGGTCATTTTTTGTTTTATGATTCTGACCATTTTATGGCCATATTGAATAGCCATTTTCTATTTTTGAAAAAATATTTTTGCTTTTTTATATGAATTATGAATTTACAATATATTCAACAATAGTGTATCTAAAAGAACATAAATTTGTCTACTTTTTCCCGCAAGATTTTCTAGATTGACTAATCTGTCATTGCCCTTCCTAAGGAAGCCTTGTAATAGTAATTTTTTGAGTTTGTGTAAAAACATGTGGGAAGTGTGCTTTGATGAATTTTTAGTCGAAAAATGGTGTTTTTAGAAAATGTCTGTACGGATGTATGTGTGTGTGTGTGTGTGTGTGTGTGCGTATGTATACGCCTGTTTCTCAGCTTCTACTTGGTGGATTTTAACCCACCAAGTCTCATTTTCTTTGTTTTTGCTAGAAGATAGTGGGACGAAAGTCCGTTTTTACAATTTATATACGCGTTTTTTTTTATAGTGATTTTTAATTTTGTGATTTCAGTTTTTGCCAACAAAGTTATAGGAAAAGTTAATAAAAGTAAATTGCTTAATATGTACCTGAAAGTGAATAAAATTGCCTATGTTTTTACCGTGAAAAATTTATATTATCGTTCGTCGTTCTTTTATTATACACCATACAGTGCAATTTTTTTAAATCGTTATAACTCAAAAACTAAATAGCGAATCATTCTAAAAAAATATATGATTATTGAAGGTAATTAGAACTATATACCACTTAAATTTTAAGTCATTTCATGGGGCAGATCCTGAGAAAAACATCAAAAACTGAAAAAAATCGTTTTTCTACGTGACGCGATAACTGGAGTAAAAAGGCAATAATCAAGATTTTTTTTTTTTTTTTCAAATTTTGGATTAGTTAGCATTATATAGCGACAATGATCCCCTTTCTTTGGGATTTTATAAAACCAGTTAGTTCCAAAGATATGATGGCTTCAAACCTTTGTTTGTTTCACGCCTGTATACTATGGAGTGTTTTTCTACGTGATCGACGATAACTGGAGTAAAAGGCAATAATCAGATTTAAAATTTTGGATTTAGTTAGCATTATATAGCACTTTATCTCTTTCTTTGGGTTGTTTATGATACGCAGTTAGTTTTAAAGATATAAGGCTTGCAGAATTTTGTTTTCTTACAGCCGCGTATACTCTAAATAACTGAAAACTTGTATCGCTTCGATCTCAGCTTTCCATAAATGGATTTTAATCTATACTAGACTCGTTTTCGCTGTTTTATGTTTTATTAATTCGTTAAAAATAAGATTGTTCAGTTACGCGATGTGCGTCATATTCGAATGGCGATTTTCCGATCACTGGTGATTTTAGATACGTTTCCGCGAACTATATGCCTTAGTCGATTATATCTCGATAAGCTAAATTTTGGAGACTTGTTTCTGTTAAAACAGTCATGGATTTCGCCTAGTTTTTTTCGTTGTTTTTTGTTTTATTAACTGCGTTAAAAACAATATTCTCAGTTACGCATGGATTAGTGTAATAATTATTTCGAAATAATTTACCATCAAGAAAAGGCATAAATACTTATAGAATTATATATGCAAGTAAAAACAATTTAGATATTAAAACGGCGAGATACATAATGGTTTGAAGGAAGCCTACGTGGCCAAAGAATTGGCAGCGGGTTTTTATGAATAAAAGGTAATTGTTTTTCGAATAAACATTATATAAACTAAAAATAAATAGTTAAATGTGTTTGAAAAAATTCATGACAACTAAAAAACAACGATATTCTACAGTTGTATAAAATTTAAGCAAATTTGATGGGCAGCTAGTTTTTGAATAAAAATCAAAAACAGGTAAAAGAAAAACTGGTTTGTTTTTATGTCGTACGATTACGCGGGAGTAAAAAGGTTAAATTGAAGTTGAAAGGGAGGGAACAAGATCTTTTAATCCACTTCGCTAGGTATCTTCTTTGTAGCATTATTTGAAACTTTAGTTTAAAAGATAATTAAAGATTCAAAATTCGTTCAACTCCTTAGCACCCTCGCTATACTCTGTCATGACCTGAACAGTTAATTATTTTTGTTAAACCATATAATTTGATAATTAAAGCTTAGTATATTTTGAGAGTTTTCATGGTTTTATAAAATGTCCGTGCAGATGGTTTTGTCTGTGTGTGTGTGTGTGTGTGTGTGTGCGTGCGTGCGTGCGTATACTGTTATAATTCTGGAACTACGTGATCGATCGTAATAAGATTGGACGTGCATATATGTTTTCTGATTCTGAATTCGAGTAAATTTTCTTTTAAGATTTAGACTATTTTATGACCCTTTCATGGCCATTTTTCGATTTTTGAAAAAATATTTTTGCTTTTTATTATGATATGATTTATACAATATATTCAACAATAGTGTACCTAAAAGACTGCTACCCACAAGGTTGAAATATATACTGATACCCATAAGGATGGAATCCACCTTAACCCCCACTCCTCTGATACCCCTCCCCTACAAGTGTCTTTCTAACCTATCCTTTTAGTATTGAATATTAGCGAATATTTAAATCAAAAAATGAGTTGATTGTCCCATGTAATTATCTTCCACTAGCAGAATAGGAGGAAGCTAAGTGCCAATGACTTGGCAGCGGTTTTTTTATTCATATATATATATATATACATATATATATATATAGACACCAAGATTCAGATTCTGGTGACCATGACTAGAGATTTTGTCTATTGAAGCCGATTTTTTTTTTGTTTAATTTGGCGCCTATAATATACTTGACAACATTGGCACGATGTACGATTTGTATTTAACGAGTTTCGACTCACGATGTCAGAATTACCCGTAAAACTCGCGAAGAGGACGTTGACACTGTCTACCCTGGGCACCAAGTACCTCAAAGGCCGTTGCCGTCGCGATATTCGTGATCAGCGACCTCGAAAACCCCCGGGTAGCAAAACTGGAGTCATTTCCATCATTATTTACCGAGTTGTAAATTTTTTTTTTAATGTATCTTTGACATGCCCTTTTCAAACGCATATTGTTTATGCAATAATGCATTTTCAAAAAAGTAATTGATTACATTAGTTCACAAAATGTCTAGGTTTTATGTAAATATTTAAATAAATGTATTATGTAGAGAAAAAACTGCATTATATAGGCAAAAACAATCATAATATAATCAGCGAGACTTATTAATTCGTCTTATTGCATGAAATGGTGTGATAATACTTAATAGAATCAAGGCATTATTATGATTATTTAAAAATATAGTCGTTGAATTAAAATTGAATATTATATCCAAAATTTTAAATTGATTATTACGTTTTTACTCCAGTTATCGCGTCACTTATAAAAAACGATTCATAGTATACAAGGTGAGAAAAAAAAATTTTGAAGCTCAATATCTTTTTCATCATACGTGCACGAAAATGGCCACTTCCATGCATGTAAAATAAATAGAAAATCGAGTTTTTCTTAGCAGCGGGAAAAAAATTTTTCTGGAAAAAATTACTCCCTTGGGAGGAAAAAGTCTTTTCCTCCCAAGGGAATAGTTTTTTCCTCACTCTGCCGACTATCCGATATGTGTTTTTGAAATTTTCAAAATTTTCAAAATTTTTAAAATTTTCAAAATTTTTTGAAATTTTTTAAAATTTTCAAAATTTTCAAAATTTTTTGAAATTTTTTAAAATTTTCAAAATTTTCAAAATTTTTTAAAATTTTCAAAATTTTTTAAAATTTTCAAAATTTTCAAAATTTTTTGAAATTTTTTAAAATTTTCAAAATTTTCAAAATTTTTTGAAATTTTTTAAAATTTTTAAAATTTTCAAAATTTTTTGAAATTTTTTGAAATTTTCAAAATTTTCAAATTTTAATACAAATTTGTTTTACTTTGAAAAGTCCTCGAATTTCCCATTCCTTCCATATGCATGATAAGTGGCCTATTCGCTCACTTATCATAAAAAGTACGGTGTGCAACAAGGGGGGAGTGGCTTTTTCAGACTCGGGTGCTGTTTTGAGCACGAGTGGGAGTCGAGGGCGCCTACGGCCTACGGCGCCCTCGCTAGAAAAAGCCAATTTTCCATTAAATATTTCCAAGTTGAATTATTTTGCTGTAAGCGATTTTCTTATAGCAAAAGATATATAATAATCAGAAAGATTCGATCAAAATCTCTAAAATAGCGAAGTTGCAGAATCAATTAATCGTTTAATTTTGAAGATATATATATATGTAGAAATCGTAACAAGGTGAGCACAAGCGAGGAATAAATATAAAGCCAAAACTCTCAAACTCGCTACCCCACGCATCATGAGTTTTAATGATAACAACATAAAAGAAATATTGACGAGTAGCGCACGAGATTCTATGGAGAAATGTGTGGCAATGAAAATAGTAATTTCAAAAAAAAGTGAAGTATTTCACGTCGTCTTACTCAAACTGTCGCAGCAGCAACATCGCGCAGAAATTGGATTACGATGGATTTTTATCTTATCAGCATTTTTCTGCTAGTTCTTGGAGGAGCAGATTATCCTGACTTTTGTGAAAAATCGGTTTTTATATTTCAGCTCATTACATAAGAACTGCTCAACGAAATCGTTTAAACCTTTAACAGCAGATAGCTTTGTTTATGGTGAATCACCAAATAAAATTTTGAAGCATTTGACTGCATTGTTTTAAAGTTATAAGGAATCAAAAAAGTTTCAAAAAAAAAAAATGTAAACCTTGATATCTTAAGAACCATAGGGGTTTCAAAGCTGCGAAATAAACTTAGCCAAAACACATAAAATATCTACCTTTTTCCGAAATCTCAATTGCATTAAGGCTTTATTGCGCCCGTAATCGAGGCACAAAAGAAACAAACTCATTTTTTTCAATATTTGATTTATTACTGAAAAAATAAGTAGTCAACTCACTAGAAATTTTGACGGAATATAGTTTGACGCGTGAACCATAAACATGATTATTTTCGTGAGGTTATGATGTTAAGTTTCATAGATATAAATTTTTTTTTAAAAAGCACCTATTTCATGTTATCTGCCGAACGGAGCGGTCGATCCCAATGATCAAACGGCAAAAAGTAGGTAATTTTATTATCTTTCAAATGCATTTTAGCTAAATTGTTTGTTACAGTGGGATGATTGAAAAAACGCAAAATAGTGTTTTTCCAAAATAGAGTAGTTCCAGAAGTATTACGGTATACATACACACACGCATCCACCCACCCACACACACACACACACACACACCACACACACACCCATAGGACATTTTCTAAAAACACATCATTCGAACTTCAAACATGTTAAAACATATTTTTATGAACTTTTAGCGAAACTGAATTATTATCGCAAAGGTGGTGGGGAAAACTGTTTATATTTTTATTAAGAAAATAACAAGCAAGACATTTTTTTTATTGAATCTAAAATTAAATTATGAACTCTTTTTTTTAAATAAAGTAAATTAATTTGGATTTTTCTGAACATCCAAGTTATTAAAAAGTTTCAATTATTTGCATTAAATTATTAACAACAAATAATATAATATTCTAAATTTGCTATAATTATTATTTTGGACACGTAGATGAAAAGGCAATAAGCAAAACAACCAAAAAAAAATCTTCCGTGACCGAGATTTGAACCCCAATACTCATCAATCTGCCGCGCGCGCTCGATTTCGCAGACGACGGGTAAACGGAGTGGGCGGGGCTTGCTAGATGCGTATAGTTCGGTCGAGCGCCGCATGGTGGTGTCATGATCGAATATGGCATGCTTTTTTAACATGGCATCGGCAATCTCTCTACTAATCTCTGCTAATAAATTTGTTCGTATCGCTGCGTCGGTAGATGTGCAGACAGGCGCGGAGACACGATCTCTCGAATTTTCTAATTCTCTCCATTGTGGAGGCACTCGCATTCCACCAAATTGGTGCTGCATAGATAATAACCGGTCTGATTAGCAAGAGATAGCATATTATTTTGGTTCTGGCAGAGAGATTTTTGTTGAAAAAATTCTATTGTTTGCCCTGAAAGCGTTTTTTGCTTTTGTTAATTGATTAATGACGTGGGTGTTAAGTCGAAGTAAGTAGTCAATATGCACCCCAAGGTATTTGACTGTTTTTTTGTGAGGTATTGCGTGATCGCCATTACTACGGATTGTGATTTTGAACTGCTTAATTTCTTTGCGTTTGTTTGAATTTATAAATCTAAGCGGCTTGTGGAATAGAATTGTCTCGCATTTGGAAGGGTTAATACGGAGGTTCCATAGATTATAGTGATTGTTAATTTTATTAACAAGAGGTTCAAGTTTTTCTTGAACTATGACGGGACTAGTGTCAGCTATAAGCACGATAAAATCGTCGGCGAATGCAACTGAGTGTAGGTTCGGTTGGTTTGGTGAGTTAAGCTCAAATAGTGAGGGGACGTTGTGTGTGTAAATATTAAAAAGCTCGGGAGAGTTCACCGTACCCTGCATTAATCCTTCAATTATTTTAAAAAATATATCGGAGATGTTTTTTCCGCCCCAAGTAACAAATGATCTGTCTTGTGTCATGTGCCATTTTAATTGAATGAAGTCGAGTGGGAACTCGAGTTTCCATAATACATACAAGAGACCGTATATCCAAACCGAGTCAAAAGCTCTTTCAAGGTCTATAAGGCAAGCACCGACTGTGCGACCTTTGTGCAGATGAGTGTTGATGTCATTAAGGACTTTGTGTAATGCGTGTGAAGTCGCGAGATTTTGCCGGAATCCGAATTGATTATCAGTTAGCGCGTTTCTACGGTCTGCAAATAGACGAAGTGAGTTATTGATAATAGCCTCGTAGGCTTTACTGATTGCTGGGGTCAGACTTATAGGACGATAGCTAGTGACTTCGACAGGGGGTTTGCCTTTTTTAATATGGGTAGTATTTTGGCTTTTTTCCACTCTGCGGGGAAAAATCGGTTGTTGATACAGTTGTTAAACAGTATAGTGTAGTGCTGTATGATTATGTTGGGTAAATGTTTTAGTATAATAGGGGGGATGTTATCGAGGCCTGTTGAGGATTTGTTGGGAAGATTACTGAAAATAAGTTTTGTTTCGTATAGTGTTGTGAAGCAGATGGTGTTTTCCGGTTGTTTGGGGTTCAGGGCTGAATTTGTGTCATTGAAAGTAGTGATGGGGTTGATACGTTTTTTTCGAAAATTTGTATAAGTTCATTTACTTTATTGTCAACTATGTTTTTGATTTCAATACCGATGTTTGTGTAGCGGGGAGAGTATCTGTCTCATAGTAGGCCCCGACAGTGTTTAGTATGTCTTTGGGATTGTCAACTATAATTTTATCGCCGGAAGTTGTGAGAGAGGGGATATCGCTTTGTGTTCTAATAAGGAGAGGCTTTTCATTTGGCTTAATATCTAGCCTGTCTATTTTTACATAATGGGTTTACACAGTGGGCTGCATAAAATCATCTAAAACTAAATGTCAGTAAAATACAGGCGATCGTCCTGGATACCCCCTATTATATAAACGCTTTACCAAATGTAGCTAATACCTATATTAATATAGGGGGAGCCCGGGTCGAATACCAGTCATCCGTGCGTAGTCTGGGAGTGGTGCTCGATTCTAAGCTGACCTGGAAAGAGCACGTTACACAACTGTGTAAGCGTGCCCACTCACTAATGTATAGGCTGTATTTCTTCAGGAAGAGCACCAACCTAAGACTGCGCAAGCATCTCGTGCAAGCACTCCTGTTTCCCATTATCGACTATTGCTCTCTAGTATACTGTGACCTTACACAAGAACTTGACACCAAACTACAGAGACTGGTAAATACAGGAATGCGTTACATCTATGGTATAAGAAGGGACGAGCACATCACCCCCTACAGACGTGAGTTGCAATGGCTTACCACTGCCGGACGTAGGAGGTATTTTATGGCCTGTTTTCTGAGAAAATTCTTTAATACCGCTACACCATCTTACATATTGGCCTTCTTCGACTTCCACGTCGCACTCCGTCCTGTGAGGAGTGAGGTGACCCCCCTGGATATCCCCTCCTTCGCCACGGAGACGCTGAGGAATTCATTTCATGTCAGCGCCTCATACCTTTGGAATTCGCTATCATCTCATCTTCGTGACATTAAATCTATTACTCATTTTAAAACTAAAGCCAAGCTGTATTTCTTCACGCAGGAAAACCCCTAGCAATCATAAACTCATGCACCCTTCATCCATTCAAAACTCGCTTTCACTCATCTCTCTCACACATAATCTCATTAGTCTAAGTTATTCTATCTCTTACTTATACTATTACTGTAATATTGTACAACATAATGTACAGAAATAAAATTTATCTAAAAATCTAAAATCTAAATCTCTCTCTCTCGCGCTCTCTCAGCAGTACCTGTTGCCCGACTGTAGTCAGTCGAGCTGTAGAATCCGAGCTGAACACACTGCAGTCAGCTTCTGGTGTCGTTCTCACTTGGAGAACGGGACAGTTGGTTGGTGTATTTGGTGGAAAGGAAGCTGGACGAGCAAACAGCTAAAAGCTGGCGAATCTCGCAGGAATCGGTCAATAGGTTTCCCACCTTTAGTAGTTTGACCTCGTTCACAGAATCTCGCTCCCAGTCGTTGGATAGTAAGCTGGATATTTGTCCAGACTTTCCAACGTTAGATAATCATAAAAGTTCAGGGTCCAATCGCTCATTGCACACCAACTGGCTGATTGCCAAAAATCCTGCCAGATGAGCATGTCTGCTCGTTTTGAATTTGGCAAACGAGTTAGACTTTACATTAATTGTTTGAAAAAAGGACATTTCGTTGCGTATTGCAATGTTCATCTTCGTTGTGCCATTTGTAAGGGCAAACACCACACTAAGCTTCATCTGAATAGGCGAAAGCCAGGGGAAGATTCGAGGACAGAGAAGGATAAAACATCGAACTCCGATGACTCGGTGAACACTGACGTTGAGGTGCATACGGCGGTGGTTGGCAGGACTCGGCTGATGGCCACAGCCAAGGTCCTGTTACAGGCCACTAATGGTAATTCGGTTCCTGCACGCTGTTTGGTAGATCCGTGTGCTGAAGTCTCCTTCGTGTCCTCAAGGATCGTTCAAAGTTTGTCAAGTAAAGTTAAGCCAGTCTCAATTTCCGTTATTGGAGTTGGAGCTGGCTCGTCAGCATTGTCCAAGGGTGAGGTTTCTCTGTGCTTGCGGTCCAGGCTGGACATGGATTTCTGCTTTGAATTTAGGGCGTTAGTTTTAAATAAGGTGACTGGTGTTATGCCATGGGATGAAGTAGAACATGTATCATGGGAGCATATCAAAGACCTAGAACTTGCAGATCCTGATTTTGCTAAATCACAGAGAATAGATTGTGTGTTGAGCGCTGACGTCTACGCAGCGATTATTCGACCTGGTTTGAGAGTGGGAGGAAAGAATGAGCCAATTGCGCAGTCTACTGTATTGGGCTGGATTTTGTCAGGTAAAGTTTCCTCGGATGGAAAGTCCGTTGAATCGGAGTCCCAGGTGTGTCATGCTCGTATTGAGCCTTCTCTCTCGCTTGTTTTGGAAAAGATTTGGAGCTTCGAAGAAATTTGTTCATCTAGAGTATTGTCCAAAGAAGATCAATACTGTGAGGACTATTTCACCTCTACCGTTTACAGGGACCCTGACGCTAGATTTGTGGTTAGATGGCAATCTCGGAAAAGCTCCAAGAAGTTTCATTCGCATATACACGGTAGGTTGCTGTCGCTTGTTTTTTCCGCTCAGAGAAGCGTCGAGCTCAGGACTAAATTCATGGGCGACTATTTGAGGTTAGGACATATGGAAAGAGTGACTAGCATTCATCGCCCGGAGAATGTGTTCTATTTAACACATGATCCGATTTATTCAGTCGAGGCTGGACCTGACGAAAAGTTTAGAGTAGTGTTTAATGGATCTTAAGGGAAAGTTTCGCTTAACGATGTACTGTTGACTGGGCAGAAGCTCCAGTCGTACGTGACTCTCATCATTTCTATTTGGCGTTGTTTCGCAGTTGTATTCACGGCGGATATAGTAAAAGAGTTTAAACAGATACGAGTTTATCCCGATGACGTTGATTATCAGAGAATTGTCTGGAGGGACGACGGGTCAAAGTCCATCGAAGATTTTCGTTTATTAACCGTTACCTACGGCACCAAATCTGCTCCATTTTTGACGATCCGCACTTTGTTGCAACTTGCAAAAGAGGGATGTAGAGAGTTTCCCCTCGCTGCACAAGTACTACAGCACAACATGTACGTGGACGATGCTTTCGCTGGGGCTGATAGTGTTTCGGAATCGATGGAAATCAGGAACCAGCTCGTAGCATTGCTCGCTTCGGCTGGCATGGAACTAGGTAAATGGGCATCGAATCGCTCGGAGATATTAGAAGAGATTCAGGTGAAGAAACAAAAGGAGCTGTCGCTAGATTGGGATGGGGCGTTGTCGACGCTGGGTTTGAAGTGGATGCCAACTGGCGATTCATTTCGCTTCGAAGTAAGTTTGCCAGCAACGCCAAAGACCGTCACGAAGAGAGTTATTCTTTCTGAGATCGCAAAACTGTTCGATCCTTTGGGATGGCTTGCTCCTGTTTTGGTGAGAGCTAAGCTCATGTTACAGGACCTTTGGATTCATGGTGTGGATTGGGACTCGCCCTTGGATGGAGACTTGTTGAAACAGTGGCAGTCGTTGAGAGCTGAGTTGCCAGAACTGGCACAGGTTCGAATACCGAGGTGGTTTGGCTCTACTACACACACGACTTGGGAGCTGCATGGAGTTTCCGATGCGTCACTAAGGGCGTACGTCGCTGCAGCCTGCATGGTGGTCCCTGGAGAACGGGCTACGTTGATTATGGCCAAGACAAAGGTCGCACCGATTAAGACTGAGAGTTTGCCGAGGCTTGAGCTCTGTGGAGCTGTGCTTCTAACCAGGCTGTTGAAGCACTTGTTGAAGCCTGCAGCTGTTCATTGTTGTACAGATTCGAAAGTGGTTTGGATTGGCTGGACAGTCATCAATCGAAGTGGCAAACTTTTGTTGCCAACAGAGTCAGTCAAATCGTAACTACGTTGCCTGGAGTTCAATGGAGACATGTAAAGTCGGAGGATATCCCGGCCGATTGTGCCACCAGATGTTTTACTCCCTCTCAGTTGATGCAGTCTTCTCTGTGGTGGGAGGGTCCTGAGTGGATCAGGATAAATTGGAAAGCACTGGATAGACCGAGTTGCACAGACGATGCAACTGTGCAGGCTCAGGTGGCGATCGAGGAGTTGGTAAAGCATGAGGAGGAATTGCCATCGCTGATTTACCTGGAAAAGTTCTCCAGTTACAGTAAGGTAGTACGGATTATTGCGTTTTGTTATAGATTCCGCTTCAATGCAGCCAAACCTAATGGAAATCGCTGTGCTGGATCTTTGTCTGCTGAGGATATGGACTCGGCTCGAGTGGGGTTGACCCGCTACATTCAAGCACTGCACTTCAGGAAGGAGATTCGATTAATCAGGAGTGGTCAGCGATTGCGCGCGCACAGCCCACTACTCCGCTTGGCTCCTTTTATTTGTGAGAGGGGTCTGCTCAGGGTTGGAGGACGTTTGGAGAACTCGTTGTTGCTTTACAATGAGAAGCATCCGATTGTCTTGCCTGGGTCCAGCTGGTTGGGAAAAAGCTACGTGGAAGAGGTGCATCGAGACACGATGGACGGAGGAGTGCAGCTCATGATCAGCTGCATCTGCCGAACTTATTGGATTCTCAGAGGAATGAGAATCGTCCAAGGCGTCTACAGGAGATGCTTGCGCTGCATTAGATATGCCATTGCAGCATCAAATGGCACCGCTTCCAGCGTTTTGTGTGGCCCCAATGAGGCCATTGCTTGCAACTGAAGTTGACTACGCAGGACCATTTCCCATCTTGTTTTCAAGAGGACGAGGAGCTAAAACCACGAAAGGCTATATCTGTATTTTCGTGTGCATGACTTGACTTGACGACGGCGGCGTTTCTGGCTGCTTTTCGACGGTTCAGTGCCAGCCGGGAATTCCAGAGTTCTTGCTGAGCGACAACGGTACCAACTTTAAGGGAGCTGCGACTGAATTAGACCGATTGTTTCAGGAGGCTTCGTCGTTTTCTCATGAGGTTGCAGAGGCTCTGATAAAGGACAATACCAAATGGCTATTTATTCCACCTCGATTAATAGTTAATTTTGTAATTAGAGTCAAGTTTAACGCTTTAAAAAATTTGTATTGTAATTCAACTGTGTTGATTTGTAAAATGACAGTCTGTTAAGGAAATGTTCTTATTGAAATTTTGCCTAGACTGATCATCTTGTTGGATAGGTTAGCTTCTTTCGAGATAGGCTTTCCTATCTTTTGTTTGTTGTTGTACAGCTGTTTCCTTATTGCTGCGAGGCAGCAAGGAGGGCGGTATGTTCAAGTAGAATCATTAAATTTGAATTCGCCGAGAAAGCGACAGTTACGTAAGTACCAGAACGCTGCTGGTCAGCTCGATCAAATAGGGGGTTGCTATGGCAACGCTCGAGCGCTCTCTCTCTCTCTCTCTCTCTCTCTCTCTGTCGCTCTCTCGGCAGTACCTGTTGCCACACTGCAGTGTCAGCTTCTGGTGCTGTTCTCACTTGGAGAACGACCGTTTAGTCAGAATATTTTCACTCACTTTTCCTTATTTTTCACAAGTGTACTTACGCACTTTCTTGAATATATTTCGCTCATCTGAGCCTTTTATTGCATTAAACATTGAGTTTTGTTTTTACTTACACCAACCTAGAGTCGGCAAAGATCCCACGTCTACTCGCCAGAATAGACGCTAAACAGAATCTCTGTAATAATTCAGCGTCGAAACCTAATAAAAATAAATGCTTCAATCAATACGATTTATATATTCAGAATAATAATAATTCAAATTTTCTGGATCTTTTGCAAATGTTAAATATAATTTAATCAATTTTTTCTACGATAATAGAAGATCCAAGTAATAAATTAAAATTATAAAATCGAATTTCTGTTGAGTTAATAACAAATGACACTCAATATAGCTATTTATTACCACTAATCGTACATGCATGATTTTCTTTTATAGTCCTATTGTTGGAAAATATACAATCTTTATACCTGTAATTCTGGCAACAACATTAGCGTTATTAAAAAATCTTCTTGCTGTGTTGCCATCGTTTGTATTACCAGAGCCTTATTTTAGAGCATCGACTAGTATTCCAAGTTCTTCATAAAGTCCATCCTGGATAATTTTTTTCGAAGCGTTGATTATATGCTCGGTTACCTTTGATACCTTTGTAAAAATAAATTTGATGTAATTGAAACATCATAATATTCTACCACGTTATCAATCTAATCATACTACATTCTAATAAATATTTTAAGTTAATATTGTAAAACTCTAGTAGTTAAAGAGAACGTATTCTATTCTTCAGCAAATACTTCAAACATATAACCGCAAATGAAAATTACATACCCGCCACAGTTTAATTTCCATCCGATAGGAAACGTGTAACACAAGTTCCATAAAACGAATATGAGCATGGAGGACTGAAAATCCATACTGCAAGGCTGATTCTTTAGTCGGTTTACAAAGCACATCGTCTATTTTATTTAATTGGATATGGTTGCATCGCAAACGAAACACCTTTGTGATGACGAATTATTTAAAGCGTTGCATACCTATGAAAATATTTTTATTAGTAGATGATCAAGAACACGTTATCACTATATTAGAAGCAATTAATAAAATCCTCTCTTAAAAAAGTGATGTGAAGATCCAGTTCTGGTACAAGAATTTAGGAAAGCGAATTAGAATCGCGAATATTATTACATAACTTACAAACATTTTGAACTGTTAGTGCTCAGCAGGCAGTAAAATTTAAAATCATTCTGGAATAAGATATAATTGATGGTATAATAAGAGGTGCGCGAAGCGCACTTAGATTTTATAGTACTAATAAAACTGCACTCCGAATAAGAAAAATACCCGCTGGTAATTTATTGGCACGTAGTTTCCTCCAACTATTTTATAATTCCAATAAATAAAATATTGTTTAAATATACAGTATATATGAATGCTATTATAAATATTTTCAATCGTAATTGTTTAACTGGAGGAGAAAATTTTTCAGTCAAAGACCATGGTATTTAGAAAGATCAGATCGAAATCTTTAAAATAGCAAAGTTACAAAATCGATCGTTTAATTTTTGAAAAATATACAGTCAACAAAATTTCATTAAAATATTTTAATCTTAATATTTTAAGAACCATAAGGTTCTAAAAGCTGCGCAAAGAGCTTAACCAAGATAAACAAAAGATCTATCTTTCCCAAAAATTTCGAGTTAATTAAAGCCTTTTTACTTCCATAACCGTACGAGATAGAAAATCCATGTTTTAGATTTTTTATTTTTAGCTCACGATTAGTTAGTTTACACAAAAATGGCTTCAAATTTTTACAGAATGTAGACGCTGGTATTCTTTACTATCATGATCTTTTTCAAAACATTCCACAGTTTAGTTTTTAAGATATGAATTTTTTTTTAATAAAATAACTTTTAAATTATAACAATTAAACGGAACGTTCAATCTGGAAAATCTTGCAAGAAATAATATATTACGATATTTTATGACACAACGTGCGTAAACCAAGATTTAGCGACGTCATTTTTTCACGAGCGTGGCAGAAATCGAGGTTTACGCCACGGCGTGTTATAAAGGTAGTAAATTTTATGCCCTTTCAGAAGCATTGATGCCAAATTTATTGTATAACTTATCAATGTCAATGCGCGTGCTATTACTTCATATTAGTAATTTATACGTTAGAAACTTCCCTCCATGTATCTCGATCGATTTACTAGCCGTGTGAGCAATTCTATTGGCTAATCGATGATAATTAATATTCAAAAATCGTCATAAAAGTAATAAAACTAAAAGAATTTTTTGCATGCAATGTTTATAAATTTTAGTCATCTGATTTTCTTACCTTTCCATCAACCATCGTTAACATCATGTTAAATCCAATTGCATAGTTGCCAACTTTGATATCTTCCAAACGGTCGATTTGTGCTTTGATATCAGCTTCTTCCATTTTAAGTTCATCCGTTTCTTTTGCGTATAAAAATTTTTAAAGGTCGACAGAATCTCGTGGATGATGGTCTCGAATACGTCCAATACACGTGACCAGTATCTCTATCGACCAATAGTAGGGGCACTATACACGAGCAAAACATGTAATCAAGTAAGTAGGTAAACAAGGGTGGTACTTGCGCAGGGTGGTACTGGCCCATGGTGGTACTGGCCCATGGTGGTACTAGCCCATGGTAGTACTGGCGCAGGATGGTACTGGCCCAGGGTGGTACTGGCCCAGAGTGGCACGAGCTCAGAGAGAGCACTGGCTCAGCCAACTCGGTAGGCGGTAACCCACGAGGTCGCAGATATCCAGATCCCGCAGCGCCATCTATCGACCGCGAGAGTTTATACTATAGAAGTGCCATCTGCGATCGAGCGCTATATTCTTAAAGTACAATCGATTAAAAAAAAATTCATTGCTATGCGGAGATTTGAACCGGGAACCTTGCAGTCGCCAGCCGGGAGTCTTACCGACTTTTTTTTTATAAGTGATTCTTTATTGTTATTTTCAAATAGTAAGTACATTGGTTAAAGAATGCGTACAGAAAACCAATTAAATAATATTTTGATACATACAGAATGGCCCTTTTAGGACACTCGCCGAGTTACAATATTGAGTAAGATTATTATTACAATAGCGCATTATTACTCTTTCTGGTAGAGTTAACATAAATTTTAGCTTACGCTAGAAAAAGAACGTACAAGCGTGTAAAAAACTAGCTTAATTTAAGTCTTTTGAAGAATAGACTATGTAAACAAAACGGTATATTTACATATTTACAATATAGTTTAGTATCAATACCGTGCAGTAAGGATAACTACTCTCTTACTAACTGTTGTTTTTCTTTCTTATAATAATCGAAGTTTGCCAGGTCTATTATATCTAAGTTTGATATCGTGTAATTGTAATACAAATGAACATTAAAGATTTTTTTTGGATCATAGCTTATCGCTTTGTTATTGTTATTCCTGGAGATGTGATATAGTATCGGTACATAGTTTTGATTGATTATATATATAGCCATGAAATCTAGGTATTTGAACACTTCCGGGGGAATGAGCCCTTTCGGTATGCATCTTTGGTAGTATTCGGGTCTATCTATAAATGGAGTTGTGATGAGATTATTTTTTTTATTGCGTATTGCGTTTTTGATATGATTACGAGTTAACTTAATTATAAAACAATCGATTCTCAGAATTTTCGCTTTTCTATAGAGATTAATATTGCTTACTCTTCTTTTATAATTGTTGTCTTCATATCTATACCAGTTAAGGCAAATCCTTAGGCATTTCCTTTCGAACAGTCTCATTTTTTCCATACAGCTCGCGCTTATGTTGAACCAGATATTACAACCATATGTAAGTATTGGTCTAATTAGGGTAAGGTATGCAATTATTTTTGTTTTAGCGTTAAGATATTTTGAGTAAAAAAGTTTGTGTAATTTTTTGAAGGTATTTGTAGCTTTCTTTAATTGATTTTTTATGTGACTATTGAATCTTAATCTTTCATCTAAGGTTATGCCTAAGTATCTGACCTCTTTTTTATGCGGAATTTCTATGATTTTGTTGTTTTCTACATCAGTTAATTTAAACGATTTCCAGTTTCTCTTATTTATATTAGAGTAGTTTCGTAGGATGTTTCTAAAAAGAATTGTTTCGCATTTTTGTGCATTAATCCTTAGCCCCCAGTTATTGTAAAAGATTTTTATTTTATCATGCAAACTTTGTAGATTTTCTTCTATCATCTTACTATCTTTACCTGCTATATAAATGACTATATAGTTTACTAGGTCGTCTGCGAAAGCTAAACCGTAGGTGCCGTAATCTTGATTTATATTGAATAGATTCAGAAGTTTTGCTAATAAAATATTAAATAATACCGGTGAATTTACCGTGCCTTGTTGTAATCCTTTTGTGATTTTAAAAGTTTGATTAGATACATGGTCGCCTATTACTACTTGAAATTCTCTTTCTCTAATTGTGTTATTAATTAATTTCATTAGGTGCCAGTTTTCTTCATATTTCAGTAATCTGTATATTAGCCCGTCCAGCCATACGGAATCAAAAGCTTTACGTAGATCTATGAGTGCTGCTCCAATCATCTCTCCGTTGAGGAGGTGCCAGTTGATGTCAGAGACTAATTTGTTTATTGCATGGAGCGTTGAATGTTCGCTTTTGAATCCGAATTGGTGTTCGGGAATAATATTGTTTTTTATACAAAAAGTATCTATTGAGATTTTCAGGATTCTTTCAAATATCTTACGTTTATCTCTTTTCTTTTTCAGTGCAATAACTTTAGCTTTCTTCCAGCTTTTGGGATAGTATCTCAAATTAATAGCATTATTAAATATAACTGTGTAGTTTTTTATATACTTATTATTCAAGTGCTTAATTATTATATTTGGGATACCGTCCCAGCTAGTGGACGTTTTGTTGGACATGAACTTGAATAGTGAGCTTACTTCTTTTGCATTTGTTAGATGGATTTAGTCCTGTTCAGTAATTTTTGGATTAGTTGCTTTGTTGTCATTCGTGAATGTCGTAGAAGGTAAGTGGTTGTTAAGAAGATTTGATTTATTTTTAAGATGATTTTCAACTAAATTTTTAAATGGAAAAGGATTTTCCGTTGATTCTGTGTTAATTGATTCTAAATGTTTGCCTATTATATCTGGTAGAAATTTTTGCTCATCTAGGAAAAATTGCGACGGGTTGTCAGGGTCTCTAAATTCATTAGTGTTTATATTAAAATTTTCAAGCAATTCTTTTTGATTTTCGTTGACAGTTAGGTGATCTATTTCGTTATTTTCTTTAGGTCTAAATAATTTATTTAATTGTGGAAAGAATTTTGGCGATTCTCTAAAATCTATTTTTTTGATTTCTTGTATCCAACTATTATTCGTGCTTTTGGTAAACTCTAGTTTGATTTTATTTTTTGTGATATCTAACTGTGATTTAAGTCTAGTCAAAATAAGCTGTGATTCTACGTCTATTTTGTACTTTAATCTGTGTATGTGTGTTTGTAATTTATGTTTCTGTTCACATAGTTTTATAATTTTTTGATTAACTATTTTTTCTAGTCTGTTTCTATATTTCAGAATCGGAGTAGTTTCTTCTATTGTTTTTAGAATCGCTTTTTGCATATAATCAATGTAATTATCTATTTCGTCAGGAGTGAGATTTTTATTATCAGGAATTGTGCAATCGTAATTTTTGTCTGAATTTTTTTCAAATTTTGACCAATTTGTTTTTTTATACAGGTAGATTTTGTTCTGTTTTTCTGAGACTTGATTGATCTCGTTTTCTAAGGTAAGTGTTGCGCTAATAGCTCTATGGTCACTATCGTATTCTAGTGTATCAAAATTTCTTTGTGTGAATTTTAGCCTTGTATCAGCAATAGCAAAATCTATAAAAGCGTTCGATTGAGGAAAAGTTGCGTTTAATGTTGGTTTTATGTTACATTTGTATTCTAAGCTGTGTTCTGACAACCATTTTTCAATTTGAGTTCCTCTAAAATTGGTTTTAGCGTCGTTCCACAGTGTGTGTCTTGCATTATAGTCGCCTAGAATAATGAAATAATTGTTATTGTTATCTAGTTTTTGAATAGAAAGTCCAGATCATTTGTTATGTTATTTTTGTTTAAGCTTGAGGCATAAATGTTAATTATATAGAGATTTTCAGATTCATTTAATGAGATTTTAATTATACAAGTTTCCAAAAGTTTTAAATTTCGAACTTTAACACGATCAAACGCTATATGATTNTTTTCATGGTTTTCAAGGAGTTCACGGAGCTCTATCCTTTTGATATCCACCTTAAACCCCATTCCCCTGATACCCCTCCCCTACAAGTGTCTTCCTAACCTATCCTTTTAGTATCGAATAGTAGCGAATATTTAAATCAAAGAATGAGTTGATTGTCCCATGTAATTATCTTCCACTAGCAGAATAGGAGGAAGCTAAGTGCCAATGACTTGGCAGCGGTTTTTTTTTTCATGCGTCCTGGTCTTGTTGACGATGTGTTTTTCAGCGTTGCTCAGTTTCAAGAACTCTTGTCGTCGACTGAATGTGGTGCTCTTCTGCATCTTCGCATCGTTATGAGTGGATTCTGGCGAATTCATCCTTCTCTTCTTTGGCGTTTCACATTTAGATCCCGGGCTAATCATAGTTTTTGAACGCTCAACCGTCGGTGAGACGCCACAACATGGCGGCCCCCGCAAGGCATAGCCGTTCGGCTTTGGCTCGTGGTTATCTCTCTTTTTGCTGATTTTAGCTTCCAGATCGTGGGGAATTTCTGTCACTTTCAATTCTTGGATGTTAATACTACACAATAGCACTTTCTAGTAATTACTTTTTCTCCATAAATCACTTGATTTACTCGATTTACGAGGAGCAAGACTCGAACACGTGCGGCTCGCTTGGCGGTGGAACGCCCTCGAGGGAGTCTTACCGACTTACCCGTTACGGGGATACATAGTAGGGTTAGTATACCTAGTATAGCGATGGGAGCCCGAACCATCGCTCCCACCTGTGAAGTTCATCCATCTAATTTCACCTCCCCATGATGTTGCTATACAGGTTTTAAACTTGTTTAAACAAGTTTTTAAACATGTTTAAACAAGTTTAATATGTTGATAGAGGAATAAGATAACCTCAAAATAGTTAACCCACTTCATCAAAACCCTCTGATATTTTTGCTTTCTGTCCAAGTACCCATGTCTTCAATGCGCATGCTTTCTGCTGTACACACCGGTTATTCGCACAATCTATGTTGTAGCATGTTGTTATAACTCTTCTTTCGCATCTTTTTCAAAGACGGACATCTCATTTCATCAAAGCCAAAGACATGAGGTACTATTTTCTCCAACCGTCTTTTTTTTCTCTGGACCTTTGACAAGGATGCTGCTAGCTCCTCGTAGAAGATTACGAAGTGTATGCTCTATGTCCTCATAAGGAATTTCCCCATCATACCAGGATATTCCTAGATAGTTGTGCTCTAACCATCGATCCTCGCATTTTCTCCATCTGGGTAAGATGCCCCAGGAGTACGGTGGTTGAAATAGCAATACTGATGGAGAAGCATCTTATTCCAGCGACAATGGCCACCTCCTTGAAGATGAACTCGTTGCAGGTGTTCTTGAAACCTTGGATGTATACTACGTACTCCATGACGTAATAAGTTCTAAAACTCAGTGGCCCTCCCCCTTCATAACCGCTTCCCCCTCCACTGGCTTATCCCCCTCCACTCGCCTTCGAACCAATCAGCGCTGTAGCTTCCCTCTCTACCTATTTTCGGACCAATCAGCGCTCTAGCTCCCCCTCTACTAATCAGCTTCACGCCTGATGGGGGAAAACATATTTATGGAAGAGTGGTAATCTTAAAAAATCATTAATGTTCATCAACTCGCGGAGCAAGTTCCTACAGTGTTATTAAAAAAGCGCCAAGTGATCAACGGAGTTAATGACCACGAACTTCTAGACGACAACCTGGTAAACGCCGAATCGCTGACAAAAGTGCTACGACGAATAGCTGGAAGACGCCGAATCGCTGAAGATCGTCGAATCGCTGAAAGTGACTAATATTGTGAAATTGATAGACTTAGTGAAAACAGTGATAGACGAATACAATATGGATCAAACAAACTATTTCGTGAACACTGTGAAAATGCTGTGGGGCTGTGTCAAGTACGCTCAGGACGGAGTTGCGGACACTAGTGACTTGACAAGATGGCTTGACTTAACCTCGGCTGCTATTGCCAAAGTGAGTGAATTGATACTCGCCAACCTTGGACATTCATAAGAAGAAGACCTGTCATACTTCATGCGGTCAACTCTACAGCATTCGACGATTGCTCAACGACTGTGTGCAGAAAATTGGTGGTGGTCTTCAAGAGATTAGACCTGGTGTGACATGGGACGATACGAAGTCAGCCTTCAAGAATAATCTAAAAATCAGTGTCATTACAAATGTGAATCATCTAGACATAACCTTATTTATGGAAGACGCGTGTGCTCTATTTGTGTTAAAAATCGAAGAAACTTTACTAGTGCATAAGTCTTTGAAAGTTGACACTGTTCTTGCTGCAGAGTACTCGATCGTCAAAGACAATGAAGAAATTGTGGAAGTAAAATACTTCAATACAAAGTGTGCTTCGATCTACGCGACTAGTGACTTAAAAGAATGGTTCGCAGACAATGTTAAGCAGCCGATTGAACGGGACATGGAAGAGTTCCAGGAACGGGACTCTGGTTGGACTTTAAGGAGCATTCTCAACTTAACGGTGAATATGAAAAAATTCAGCCCCATGAAAGCTGCTTCATACATTGAACTCCCTAAGTCTATACAAAGCAAAAAAGCGTGTGTCAACGTGCAGAATAAAGACAACAAATGCTTTAAATGGGCTATTCTCTCAGCTCTACATCCTGCAACAAAACATGCGCAGCGAGATTCGAAGTATCAAGCTTATGCGAATGAATTGAACTTCAAAGATATTGAATTCCCTTCAAAGATATGAAAAACATGTGAATCTGCTGCTTCTGCAAGACACTTATATAGATGAAAGTGAAGAGGAACAACAAGGAAATTTGAGAGTTCCGCGTTTCCATTATGTATGGATCAAAGATCTATCTCGTCTAGTCTATTCACAATTGTCGAAGAAATGAAATCGAAAGCATCTTTGCGATCGTTGCCTTCATTATTTTTACGATGAGGCTAAATTGAACGCTCCCGTACTTGACTGTTCACAAGTGAATCAGTGCAAAGTGATGCTACCTCAAAAGAAAGACAGCGTACTGGAATTAAAAAACGTTTACAACAAAGAGCGAGTTCCAATAGTTGTTTACGCATACTTTGAATGTGTCCTCAAGCCTGTTGACGATAATCGTGCTTACCAAGAGCATACACCTTTCATGCGTATGCTCTTGGTAAGCTATATGTTCAATACAGTCACGATGCAGCCAAATGCAAGTACATGAGCTACAGAAGAGAAGCAGAACAAGACGAAGATCCTGCGAAATGGTTCATTTCACAACTCTACATGCTAGCTGAAGAACTTGCCAACATGCACGAAAATCCATTGCCAATGAAGGATGTGGATCAGAGATCGTTTGCTTTTGCTACAACTTGTCACATCTGTGCAGGACCATTCAACGCGACAGCCATCAAAGTCCGAGATCATTGTCACCTTACGGGACAGTAAGTTGTTTATTATCCTCATTATTATTCTTTATCTAATCATTATTCTTTTCCCAGATATCGCGGGGCGGCGCGTAACAGCTGTAATCTTAATTGCAATGACTCGAGAAATATCCCAATCGTATTCCACAACTTGAGCGGATATGATTCCCATTTATTCATCAAAAAACTGGCCAACAGCTTCAAAGGACGAGTCTCTATCATTCCACAGAACAAAGAGAAATACATCTCGTTCACAAAGCATATAGATGGAAGCAATGTCAACTTCAAGTTTATTGACTCCTTCCGATTCATGCCATCTTCGCTTGATAAACTTGCATCATATTTGGACAAGTTGGAAATAGCTGCTAAAGAGTTCAAGAAGGAGTTCAGCGATGTTCAGATTGAACTACTCAGAAGGAAAGGTGTGTTCCCGTACAATCACATCAAGTCTTTTGAGAATCTGACCGAGACCTCGCTTCCAGACAAAGAGAGTTTCTACAGTAGCCTCTCTGACAGCAATATCTCAGACGAGGACTACGCCCATGCTCAGATTGTCTGGAATGTCTTTAACATCAGAACTCTCGGCCAATACTCGGACTTCTATCTGAAGACTGACGTACTTCTCCTCGCCAACGTGTTTGAACACTTCAGAACCAAGTGTCTCCATATCTATGAGCTAGATCCTGCTCATTATTATACCACCCCCGGATTTACATGGGATGCCATGTTGAAGTACATTGGCATCAAACTTCAGCTATTGACCGATATTGATATGCTGCTCTTTGTCGAGCGGGACATCCGGGGTGGTTTAAGCCAATGCTGCAATAGGTATGCAAAGGCTAACAACAGGTATATGGAGACTGGATACAATGAGGATGAAGAGTCAAAGTACCTGATGTATTACGATGTCAACAATCTATACGGATGGTAAGATTATCTTGAAATATTGATATTAATTATGATATACTAATAAATTCCTATATTTCTAGGGCAATGACTCAATCCCTGCCTTGTGATGGCCTTAAGTGGGTGGAAGACCTGAATAACGACTTTTTCAACGTCGCTGACGATGCTCCAGTGGGATACATCTTGGAGGTAGACCTCGAGTATCCAGAAAGTCTCCATAATACTCATAAGGACCTTCCACTCTGTCCAGAGCATGCAGCACCACCAGGATTAAACCAAGAGAAGCTGCTAACCACTCTGAACAACAAGGAGCGCTACGCCTTGCATTACGTCGCTCTCAAGCAAGCTCTGAAGTACGGTCTACGACTGAAGAACATACATCGTGCTCTCCAGTTCAACCAGAAGCCATGGTTGAAACCATACATTGACCTTAACAGCGAGATGAGGAAAAATGCGAAGAATGAGTTCGAGAAGATGCTCTTCAAACTCTTCAACAACGCAGTGTATGGTAAGACCATGGAAAATGAGCGCAAGAGAGTTGACGTAGGTCAACTATAGAGATGAAGCTGGTAAACAAGTGGGAAGGTCGCTATGGTTGTGAGGCATACATTGCTCAACCCAACTTCCACAGCTGTGCGATTTTCGACGAGAATCTCGTGGCCGTCCAGCTTGCCCGCACCGAGATCTCAGTCCGCAAGCCGATCTACATCGGATTAGCAGTGCCGAAGAGTCTTGTTTACCGCTTCCACTATGAGTACATACAGGAACGAGTGGGAGAGAACGCCAAGCTCTTGTACACAGACACAGACAGTCTCATCTACGAAGTCAGCGACGTAGACATGTACGATGTAATGAAGACTGACCATCATGAGTTCGACACTTCTGATTATCCACCAGATAATCAATTCAACATCCCCCAGGTCAACAAGAAGATAGTCGGACTAATGAAGGATGAGTGCAATGGCAACATCATGACCGAGTTTGTCGGTCTCCATAGCAAGATGTACTCAGTCAAGGTGCAAGGCCAACAGCCTATCAAGAAGGCAAAGGGTGTAAAGTCGTCAGTTGTGAAGTCAACCATCGAGTTTGTTTATTTAATTTAAGCGCACTAGTCTCTACGCAAGAGCAATTTACGCCTTGGTAGATAAAACTTAGAATATTTTCTCACTTTTGAAGGACTTATAAAATTTTCGAGTTAGGCACGATATCGCATCTTAAAGCGTGTCAGTCCTAGACTTAGAAAAATTTCAGTTCCTTTCAAAATACTTAGAGCAATTTTTGAATATTCTTATACTTATAAAATTTTTTAGTCAGAGAGGATAACGCAAATTAAGCGTATCCGTCTTAGACTTATAAAAGTTTCAATCATTCTCAAAAAACTTAGAATTATTATGAATCGTGATAAAACTTATATAATTTTCGTACTCGAAGAGATAACGCAAAGTTAAGCGTATCTGTATACAATCTGTTTAATTGTAATATTACCATTCTGATTAGATACCGCCATATAAACGCATATTTAATTTTGTTTGTAAAAATCAAAGCGGATTTATGGATTTAATTTATTTTTGTGATAGAGAATATATGCAACCATATACGCAATATTCTCCGATATATGAGAACTTGAATATATTTATTTTGTTATAAAGAACAAAAGCTTATTATTGTGATAAAACATTCCACTACCTGGTATCCCGGACCTGTACCACAAATATTACTATAATCATTATAATTATTATAATTATTATAAATGTTTAAAATCATTAATTAAAATCTTTCTACCTAACCTGCTGTCAGAATCAGGATGCAGATTAGGAAATGCTCACTACTTTTCTATAAATTATTAGTCAATTATCATATAAACTAACTGCACCCGGAACCGAGCAAAGTCGTGACCGTTTCACACTTGATCGACACTTGGTCGACACTTGATCGACACTTGCTTGACAATATCTATATTTGATCGACACTTGGTCAACAAAATCTATACTTGATCAACGCTTGATCGTCACTTGGTCGACACTTGGTCAACATTTATATATATTTGATTAACAAAATCTTTGATGAAATAATTATAATCAGATTAAATATAAAATAAGCATAATGAGCATTTTCTGAAGTGGAAAAGGCTATATAAATAAGTCAAAATGTTGAGAAACTATCAGTCGTCAATAAGCATTCTGAACACTCACACGTTAAAACATAATTCTTAAAAATACTTGGCTGAAGTGTCAACACTATAGATCGACACTTGATCAACAAAATCTATATTTGATAGACATTCTCCAAAATAGACTTACAATATATCTTTCGCACAAGTAAACTTTGTCATATTAAGTAAATAAATATGGGTGTATGATCTAATGTGAGTATTATTGACACTATGTCCTTGAAATTTAAAAAAAGTTCGAAAGGCCAGGATCAACTTTTACTTAAGAACTATGTTTTCTCTAAGGAAAGGGTAACATCCAATAAAGCGTATTGGAGATGTCTATTTTACAAATCTCTGAGGTGTCCGAGTCGTGCAGTTACAAATGATAACGAGCTTATTAGCTGCACACTGCATAATCATGATTTAAAGGAACCAGATATTCATTATTATAAAAAGTAAATGAATGACTGAGCAGAACAATCAACCACACGATTCATCAGAGAAGAAAGCAAGAACGATAAATAATACATTGTTATATCATAAGTTAGTAAATGACTGTAAGCAGTATAATGGTATCCAAGAAGCAATTAAGTTGAAAGCAATAATAATACATCGTAAAACTGATTAAAGTAGATCTGAGACATTGAAACCATACAGTACACTGGAGGATTCTCCTCCAAGCCAAGACATTTTAAGAATGAAATCTGGTTTTATAGAATCCAATAAGGAACGAGAACAGAGCAACGAATCCAGTGATGAATTAAGCTATGTATACAGTACACCTATGTACATGTCAAAGAATATAGTGAAGAGGTAGATGAAAAAAATCAACTTAAAGAATTAACTGGAAGTCGAAGAAAATTGCTGAATAAGAAGAGGAAAGTAGATATAGATTTACTATCTGAGAATAAAAAGATAAAAGTTATCGTCTATACCAATTGGGTCAATCAATTAGTCGATGGTCTCCGCTTACTTGTAGCTGAACAATCAATTGGTAAACTAAATAATTTTTTAGAAGTTCAAATTATACTTGAAAAGTTGCGAATCGCAGGCTATATAGAATAATCTTAGTCAAGTATCCTAAGAAAAACTGATTGAAAAAATAGCGCTCTATGTCTTAATAAACATTGTAAAAGAATATTTAAAGACACGCTTGAATAGAGCAAATCAACAGATGATCACATTATTTCGATGCAAATGAAAACTCATATACAATGGATAAATGTTTTTCATAAATATGTCTATTTATAACTTATCAATAGTATTTAATGTCAACGTTCACGAGAACGCAAAAATGGAAAAACCACCTCTGGACAAGGTCAAACTTGTAACCGTTTGCCCTCATCATAATGATGCCTATAGAGCCAGCTGTGCTCTTCACAGTGTTAGACTCATGAAGAAATACATACAGGAGCGATGTATTCCCTTAGAGGAGTGGGAGTAGAAACTCTCCTCGCCTATAAATACGCTTCAGCTTTGATTCTTGCATCATTTGAACACAATGAGTTCAAGACCTAGCAGCGCAGGATACGTTCCTCTTCCTGACTCGAAGAACAAGAAAAAGGAGGAAAAGAAGAAAAATACTTGAAAACAGTATTCCGAAAAGTTTTCTACGAATACCTATTCTATGGTAGCTGGGGCTCCCATCAATTTCAGTATGTCGTTGAATCCTCGAGATAACATAACTTCTACTCTTGGATGAGTCAAACATAACCTCTATGCTTATGCAGCGGTCACTCGATTACTCGAGTATGTAGAGAAAGGTTCTCCTAAGCTCAAAGTTGTAATAAGCGATGTTGCTGATAGATGGGGCTTCACCATGAGAGTGGTGGTAGTGGGGGTAAGCCTATATAGCAAACCTTCGAACTAGCGAGCTCACTCGATTACTCGAGTATGCAGAGAAAGGTTCTCCTAAGCTCAAAGTTGTAATAAGCGATGTTGCTGATAGATGGGGCTTCACCATGAGAGTGGTGGTGGTGGGGGTACGCCTATATAGCAAACTTCGCACTAGCAAGCTCACTCGATAACTCGAGTATGCAGAGGTAGGTTCTCCTAACTTCAAAGTTGCATCCCTAAGATTGCGTTTGAACATAACCACTAGGAGGTCGCATCTCGAAACCGTTTTGAGGTTATCTTATTCCTGTATCAACATATTGTTTAAACTTGTTCAAACAAGTTTAAAAAATCTTTATAGCAACATCATGGAGAGGTTAAATTAGATGGTTGAACCTCACAGGTGGGAGCGATGGTTGGGGCTCCCATCGCTATACTGGGTATACTATGTATCCCCGTAACGGGTAAGTCGGTAAGACTCCCGGCTGGTGACCGCAAGGTTCCCGGTTCAAATCCCCGCATAGCAATGAATTTTTTTTTTTTTTTTAATCGATTGAATGTACTTTAAGAATATAGCGCTCGACCACAGATGGCGCTCCTGTAGTGAAAACTCTCGTGGTCGATAGATGGCGCTGCGGGATCTGGAGGATATCTGCGACCTCTTGGGTTACCGCCTCATTACTGATTTGGGCCATCATGCGCCAGCACCTCATGCGCTAGTACCCTCATGTGCCAGTACCCTCCTGCGCCAGTACCATCCTGCACCAGTATCCTCCTGCGCCAGTACCCTCCTGGTCTCATACCCCCCTGGCCTGATACCACCCTGCGCCAGTACCACCATGGGCCAGTACCACCATGGGTCAGTACTGTTGAAATAAGGTTTAACAGAGAGAGGATTTACTGGTTTGACAAATGTGGATTTATTTATTTCTATGTACAGCTATCATGCGTCGCGCACACCATGTGTATTCGGCGACGGCTCGAACCCAAGAGAGCGATGTGCGAGACTCGTATAGTCTCGGCACAGCTAGTGGTCATGTGACTCACACGCATGTACTTCGAGAGGGGATACTTACTGTTGGATTTCTGCAGCTCCGTGAACTCCTAAAATAATTACATATATCGTAATAAAAAAAAATACTAGTAATTGCGGAATCGTTAATAACATTAACAACTGCAAATTACAAAATTGCGGGTGGCTTCATTTTTTTGATTAATTATTTTTCACGATTTCTACATACCCACAGCCGCCTTTCAGACCCTTGACGTTGTTTTCTATACTCCCATAAATATATTGTATAAATCATATCATTGATTAAAAAAGCAAAAATATTTTTTACAAAATAGAAAATTGGTATAATATGGCCATAAACACATGGTCAGATATAAAACAAAAAAATCGAGCCTAAATTCAGGAATTAGAAAAAAATATATGCATTGTAAATGTTTTACTGATCGGCCGTGCATGGTTCCAAAAATTTATGGCGTATAGTACATACACACACACACACCACACACACACACACACACACACACCACACAGCCATCCGCACGACATTTTCTAAAAAACGTATGCATTTCCTGTACTACACCTCCAACAGGCGGAGTGGCGTGTTGCGGAGATAGTATAGGCGAAACTGGAAAGGTTTTATTTACAAAGCTCGTCTTGAGAGAGGACAATATACTGGACAAATTTGAAGTTTAGAGTAGCGATGTGTTACCGAGTATATTGCATTCGATATTGCATAGCTCAATGGAATACACTGTACTAGTAGAGTGGCTCACCGGACAACAACAAGAGCCTAGCGTCTTAACGCCGGTCTCTCAGCAATCGCGTCTACGTGCTTGATCGTCCAAGCAGCGAAGCTCGACTTTTTGTAATTACCGCGCCCTGAAGGTTTTGATCCATCCAATAATACACGAGGTATAAAAGCATACTCTGGAGTCTTCCTTATTATTTCTCCTTGCCTTATTTTATAAACTAATATACTAAAAAATTAACTATCTTTCTAATTCTTTATGATATATTGTGTGTCGTTGTGTATCTGTGTCCTGTTATAAGTTCTCTTAATTAGTTAAAACAGTTTCGATAATTTAATGAATATAAATTGAAATAAATGTTGGTGTTGACATGTATTATATTGGAATAAATAAAAATAATTCTTGAATAAATATTGGGTCTAGGATTCTGCATCTAGATGAAACTCGGTACAGTGTGACTGATTTTTTTATTTTTAGAGAATGACTCTGATTGTTGACATATCTCATATCTTTTGATCTGAAAGTAAACCTAATTTTATAAATCTAATCACAATAATTAAAATTCTTCAACTCAATCTGAATAAATATCCTGAATTATAGTCCAACATTGAAAAAGCTTGAAAAAAAAAATTCTTCTTTGTAGTTATTGAACTATGATGTAATTGATGTTTGATTATATTTATAATATATTAACATATTACATTCATTTATCATTATCTTTAAGTTCACTAGTAATAAATGTTTTTTTACGGAAACTTCTGAACAAGTCTTCTTGAGTAGATTAATGTATTTCAGTAGTGATTTCATCTAAATTAGAAAATGTGAAGATATATCTAACTTCATAAAAGTTCATAAATTTCTATGTGAGAATTTATTCGTTCAATCGATGAGCTGTCTTGTTAAATTATCAGTATTCAAGTAACGTTCATTAATTTACTTTTGTTTTTTTTTTTCTCTGTTAGCTCGCCGCAGCCTGTCAGGCCTAGCATGGCGGGTGGCTTCCACCACTCCTGTGTGGAAGGTAGTGCCGAAGCCTAATTTATCCACCAACTTTTTCCTTCAAGTGCTATCTGTACCTATTTAGTGTTCACCGCTTGACGAGACTTCTCCGGATGAGGACCATATTTTCAGACGCCACACTTGCTGGTTAAGCCAGCACTCTCTGCCCGACTGAGGGCCATGACGGGTGCCGTTCTCAGGTTGTAGCTTTCCCAGAGACAGGTCCCCGTATCTAGACCAGCTCCACGCGCGTTAAGGCCGGCACCGCTCCCTGCATAATGCATCTTGTTGGCTACCTAATTCCTGCCATTTAACCTATCTGTCCCTACCACTGTTTCGACATTCGCCCAGGCTCTAACGTCTGTGAGGCAGGGCGAAAACCGGAATTACGCTGAAGGAAAAATCTCCGGGGAAAAAAACCATGCTCGAAACAGCCGGTGTCTGGGTACGTTTCCGTTGAAAAATTAACTCAGAAAAAAATCCAGAGTGACTTTACCGGGAATCGAGCCCACGACCCTAGAGCGAGTCGTTAGTTCGGACCGGTTTAAAGCGTGCGCCTTAGCCAAACTGAGGCCACGACGCTCATAATTAGTTCTTCAATAATGGTGTGATGCAATTTGATAATTTAATTCAAGTAATAAATTCCTGTTTCATTCCACTTTTCTACCACGAACAAATGAAATTTTGAAATTGGATTCCATTCCATTGTTAATAATATGCTAAAAAATTTAAAAATAAAATAATTAATATGTAAATTAACAAGTAATTTTTTGAACCCAAAAATGGAGAGAAGAAATTGTTGGTCTATAAGAATCAATTTATGACTTCTGTATTATAATATATCTATAATAAAATGTAATAATTGCAATAGATTTTATTTATATTTTAAATAGACTCTTTTAATACCTCCTCCATACAATATTATCGATTTTTGAAGAATCTCTCTAATTCCATTTTGAATAATCATGTTTATTGGGATATTATGCTTCTAGATAGAAGCTACATATAACTGACCATGACAACAATAATTGGGCCGTCTAAGCGAAAATGCCTAAGGAATCCAAACTTTGTCCTGTTGTGATGTTATTTATATGTTATTGCGAAAGCATAATATACATTTGAAATTGTTTTCTATAAATGGTAAAATGGAAATGAAGAATTTTCTCCCATTATTTAAGGTGATTCTCCGGTATTAAGACGTTAGTTCAATATTTCTTCCTGTAAATTATTTCTGCTCAATATTGTATGTTGATATACAATTAATGATTTTTCAAACGAGTCCCATTGCATAGCACCATCTTTATACTCAAATTTCGATCTAACATAATTGTTGCATTTATTTTCAAGTCTAATTTATGACGCGTGGAAGACCTTCACTAATTTTATATTTTTAACATTTCACATTGCATAATTTAGACATGAATATTTTTCCGTCAGTTTGCGCTGATCTATGCTGTAACTATGTCTGTATCACCATTCATAACTTTTAATACTTTATTATTAATGAGTATTAATATCTTCATTATGAGGACTAAAATTTACAAATTATAAGACTATATTTTGATTAATATTGCTGATAAATTTTTTTCACCAAATATTATAGTTTTCCAAATTTGAGCGTATTCTGAAAGATTAATTGTTACCTTCTCCTAAATTCTAATATTAATGTTGAGTTAATTCCTCTCAT
Organism: Pteromalus puparum; assembly: GCA_012977825.3. Lineage (NCBI taxonomy): Eukaryota > Metazoa > Arthropoda > Insecta > Hymenoptera > Pteromalidae > Pteromalus > Pteromalus puparum. The sequence goes on along the minus strand of CM053168.1, from coordinate 26,022,514 downwards.
CATTAGAATGAATATTTTCTTTTAATTTTTTTAAACTTTTGAAAAGAAGCGCCATAATTTGGAATAATTTAATTGTTTCGGCATCCTAACGATAGAATCTTCTATGAACCTTGTTTTATTACTGCGAAGAATTTCTCTAAAACACCTCTAATATTGATTTAATTCTTCTCCCGAAGGTATTTTTATATACAGCTCCATCTTGCAGGTTCGTATCTAGGATTTCTAAAGCCTCTTTCGGTAATCAGTAGATGCTTCGATCCAAATAATTAAATTACCAATCTTAATTTGTTTTCTCATGATTCTCATTTAAAAAAGCAGTATCTATCTTATCCAATATCTAAAGCGTAATTAAATAGTTCTATGACTTGATCATTCCTTTGGTAATAATATAGAACGATACTAGTCAAGCCATTGACAAGACTTGTTGTTCAATTAATATGAATAGCGTATTAAAGTTTTGGTATAAGCAAGTCTTTCCTGAACCTCCAGGCCATCAAGAAAATAATTGTATAGTTTTGCTATTAATAATTTCTGTTGAAAATAAGAGTGTTGATTCTTCATTTATTGATTTACATTGTTTGAAAATAGGGGGCCACTTGGATTATATTATTATTTTTCGGTGAAGACAAAATATCTCATTGAGAATAAGATTGCAGCCGGTTTAACTGGCTAAATCTAAAACCCTTGGGTACACACCTGTCTTCTGTCTTGGTCTAATATATTTTGGGTGATGTTAAAAAAAACATATTTTCCTTATTTATTTTAAAATCTTCGTAAAAATTTTTACAACTATTCCAAATATGATTTCCTTGGATGGTTTCTGCTATATAAAACGCAAAAATATCACTAATTGAAAATCGGCTAACATTATTTGACAAGCTCTTTTCAAAAATATTATAAAACAAGCGTCATCAGCCTACTAAACCCATAGCGAGTGCGGGCTTCTTTATAAGTTACGTATATCCTCAAAGAAGTAGCACCTTTTATGCTGTTTAGTATCAACTCAGAAAGGAATCTTTCACTATCTTTTGGACGTATACAGTTTAATCGTCTAAGGCACCATATTTATATTCGCGACTCGGTTTTACTCAAGATTCTTGTTTTTTGATCAAATTTTTAATGTTGCGGAATTTCAGCATATTTAATATTTTTTGCAAAATTAGTCTATTTTATATTAATTTAAACCGTGGCTGTTAATGTGGATTTGCTGTGTTCACGTAATGTTCTGAATCTTTCTGATGTTCTTAAAAAATAATGGTTTTTGTTGATATTTTTGTATAACTGGCTAAACGTGAACAGTGATGCCGCTTCTACCACATAATGGGAATTCTTGTAGTGCAAAGCTGCCTTCCATTAACGCTTTAAATCATCTTCATCAATAATTGAGTAATGTTCATCGTGAACTACAGCACCTGGTTATCATTTCTTTTATCATCCATTTTTTTAATATTATGCAGAATGGCTCTCATCTCCTGTCGCGTAACGACCGCCACATTTAATGAATACGCGCGATAGTTTTAATCGAAATCTAAAAGTATAGGTAATAATAAAGTAAATGTTGTCACCAGAGAAGAAAAGTGCCGGGTTACGGACGAATGTTCTGAATATGGAATGGATTTAAATGTAGAATGCCTTGACAATAAGCAGATATAAAATAGTTACATAAAAACAAATTAAAATTAGCTGTGTTATCCAGGCACTGAACTTACCAATGGGTGTTTAGAAAAATAAGTATTAGCTTGTATGAATATGGACTATTACTAGGTTATGTTTTAAAGAGAAGTATACAATTTTATTTAGGTCTATATATGCTTACTTTGTACATTTGTATTCAGATACTGCGTTCGATTGCTATACATCCATTGTCAATTTAGAAAATTTATAAAAAAACTTCGAAAGTGATAAACACTACTGTACACTATCATAACAAGCGTCAAAGAAAAGCCGTCGAGTGTGGAGGTAGAAAAAGTCATTCCAGCTGTCATGACTTTTTCAATATGGGCGATAGTGTGCGTAACGACGCCACATTTTAATGAATACGCGGGAATATTAAATCGCAATGTAAAGTCCTAGTAATATAAAGGTAAAATGTTTGTCACCAAGACGAAGAAAGTGCGCGTACGGAGAGATGTTGATATGGATGCACGAGTAAGAGTAAAATACATAATCCTTCGCTTTCTCGCGAAGCTTATGTAAAGCCATAAATTCATAGCTCTCAGAACGCTCTAGGTAGATTGTAGAACAATGACCCTTTCTTTTTCTAACACTACATGTGGTTTGACCAGCCACGACCAAGGACGGTTGGAGCCGAGTATTTTTCTTGAAGGAGAAAGCTCAGCGATTTGGCTTTCTTCTAATTTTTTATTTAGCAATAAGCAGCTCAGGCTTTCTTCATCCACAAAAAGTGTGAGCGCGGAAAGGCTGCGAGACGACGCAATCGCGAGGTCGAGAGCAGCCGCCTGTTAGCTCTCTAACGCCGATAGTTACTGCAATTCGATTTTGTAGAACTAGTCACATACACATTCTATTTTTGAGGTTGAACCTTAAATAATTGGTGTAAAGATTATTATCACTTGAGTAAAATCCTCTTCCCATTCGCGTCACTTTTAAATTGAAGATTCATCTAATTCCTCCGGACGTAATAACGAGACACACACGTGTATACTAACAGGATCTTTGGAACGCGCAAGAAAAACCAGATAATCACTCACCCTTATGTTATGCTAATCAAAATATATTTAATACTTGATAGGGATGCACAATAATTCTACATTTATATGACTTTATATCTTTTGCAGTGAGGAAGCTATTGTTAAGGAACGACCATACGGTGTATCTACTGGAAATAATTTCTTTTATGACTTTTTTTCGAATACGTAGTGTTTTTCAGATGTCATTATCTCGTCTACGACTATAATGATAACTGCTTCTCTTTAAGTTGCTGTCTGTCGCAAAAGTCTTATCGGAAATTTTTTGCACAAGTAGTTTTAGTTTTACTATTAATTATTTTCTTAAACAAGGAATGTATTTGTGTGTTGGTCCATGTAACATGTTGTTTCTTACTAATTTTTGTAATCTTCATTAGAATTGTTTTGAATCTGCAGCGAAATGTATTTTAATTATTGATTCAGGGTTCATTACTCTTAAACGCAGTCGGCGGAACATTTTAAGAAACAAACTACGCTAACCAAAATCACTAAGTAGGCGAGGGGGCAGAGTGGAAAATTTAAAGTTTGGGCAAAGTTCGAATGAGCAGGCTTTTTTGAGATCCAGATTTATTTTTTATCTTCCGAAATAATCCCACAAAACGAGTTATATAATAATATATTATACTACGATAAATCTAAGACAAATAAAAAATAATTCATATTGCATTTAATATGCCCTTAATTTATATAATTGGTCAATAATAATCATATAGTGCTACAAGATTTTTGCTTCCTCCTCAAGAGAAGCTTTGTATAAGTAAAATGTTCAGTTTTGCTAATACTTGTGCGGAACCGCATTTGGAGGTGTTGTGCGCAGTACGCAATCTACGTTTAGAAAATGTCTCGTGCGGATGGCTGGTGTGTGTGTGTGTGCGCTGGTGCTGTGTGATGTGCTGTGTGTGCTATGATACGCTATACCGCCATAATTTTGGAACATCGCGACGGATTCGTAATAAATTTGACATGCAATATTTTTTCTAATTTCTGAATTTAGGTCAGATTTTTTGTTTTATGTTCTGACCATTTTGATGGCATTATATTAGCCATTTTTCTATTTTTGAAAAAATAGGTTTTTGCTTTCTTATAATGATAGATTTATACAATATATTCAACAATAGTTATCTAAAGACATAAATGTCTTCTACTTTTTCCCGCAAGCATTTTCTAGATTGAATAATCTGCTTGATTTTTTATGATTTAAAAGGTAATGGTTCGGTAAACATATATAACTCAAAAAACTAAATAGTTAAATGTTAAAAAAAATTCGATGACGAATTAAAAAACAACGATATCTACTAATTGTTAAAATTTTTAAGCATTTTGGCCGACTAGTTGTTGAGGGATTAAAAATCAAAACTGAAAAAAAATGGTTTTTTTATGCGTTACGATTACGTGAGTAAATAGGTTTAAATTGAGGTATGAGAATTTTAGGAAAAAGATTGCATCTTTTGATCACTTCGCTGGGTTCTTTGTGTAGCTTATGAACCTTTTAGTTTAAAAATATTAAGATTCAAATTCTTCAACTCTCACCCTGTCTACTTGTTCTGTGAACTGAACTATTATTTTTGTAATAAACCAGCAATATTATAATAGCTTGTATATGTTGGAGAGTTTCGTTTGTTATAAAATGTCGTGCGGATGGTTTGTCTTGTGTGTGCGTTGGTGTGTGTGTGTGTGTGAATGCGTACGTTATACTGTTATAATCTCGAACTACGTGATCGATCGGTAGTAAATTGGACGTGAATTATGTTTTCTAATTCTGAATTCAACGTAAATTTTCTTTTTTTAAGATTTAGACTATTTTTATGCACCATGTCAACCCCCTTGGAGCCATTTTTTCGATTTTTAAAAATATTTGTGCTTTTATTATGATATGATTATTAACAATATATTCAACAATGATGTACCTAAAAGACTGCTTACCCACAAGGTGAAATATTTTCCCGCTTCTCCGACGCCGCGCTCTCGTCTTAAGAGAGCTCGGGGTTCAGTCCCGAGCGGATCTCCGGCGAGACCTCTCTCCCAGGAGCTATGGAATACAGAAAATATTACGAGGGTCTAAAAGGCGACTGCGGGAGTACTGAAATGAGCTTTTAAATTTTAATAGGTGATTATGGAAATATAGAAAACAACGTCAAGGGGTCTGAAAGGCGGCTGTGGGTATGTAAGAAATCTATTGCAAAGGTCAAAAAGGTGACTGTGGGAATACAGAAAACGATTACGATGGTCTAAAAATGCGACGTGTGAGTGCTGAAATAAGCTTTAAAACTTTAAAAGGTGCACACACACACACACAGACAAAACCATCCGCACGGACATTTTATAAAACCACGAAAACTCTCAAAA
>CM053168.1:25971920-26017416 GCA_012977825.3 Pteromalus puparum | reverse complement strand
TATACTACTAAGCTATTATCAAATTATATGGTTTAACAAAAATAATAATGTTCAGTCACACAGAGTATACAGGGTGAGAGTTGAAGAATTTGAATCTTAATATCTTTTAAACTAAAAGGTTTCATAAGCTACAAAAAGAACCTAGCCGAAGTGATCAAAAGATCAATCTTTTCCTAAAATTTCAACTCAATTTAAACCTTTTTACTCCCGTAATCGTACGACATAAAAAAACCATTTTTTTTAGTTTTTGATTTTTATCTCAAAAACTAGTCGCCAAAATTGCTTAAAATTTTTACAACTAGTAGATATCGTTGTTTTTTATTGTCATGAATTTTTTCAAAACATTTAACTATTTATTTTTTGAGTTATATATGTTTATCGAAAAATTACCTTTTATATCATAAAAAATAAACAGATTAGTCAATCTAGAAAATCTTGCGGGAAAAAGTAGACAATTTTATGTTCTTTTAGATACACTATTGTTGAATATAGAAGCAGCACTAGCTATGGGTTAGTAGGCTGATGGACTGCTTGTTCTTATAATATTTTTGAAGAAGCTTGTCAAATAATGTTAGCCATTTCACATTAGTGAGTATTTTTGGTTTTATATAGCGCAGAAACCATCCAAGGAAATCAATTTGGAATAGTTTAAAAATTTTTTACTGAAGATTTTTTAAAATAAATAAAGAAAAATAATGCTTTAACTCATATCCAAAATATATTAGAAAGACAGAAGAAAGGTGTTGTCAAGGATTTTATTTACCAGAACCTGACAATCTTATTCTCAATGATGATTATGTCTTCCGAAAAAATTTAATATATATAAATTAAGTGGCCAGCTATTTTCAAACAATGTAAATCAATTAAATGAAGAATCAACACTCTAATTTTCAACAGAAATTATTAATAGCAAAACTAAACATTATTTTATTGATGGTCCTGGGGTTGCAGGAAAGACTTGCTTATAGCAAAACTTTATTACAGCTATTATATCTAATTGAAACAAACAAGTCTTGTAATGGCTTGACTAGTATGCGTTCTATATTCATTACCAAAGGAATGACAAGTCATAGAACTTTTAGAATTACGCTTTAGATTTGGATAAGATAGATACTGCTTTTTTAAATAGAATCATGATAAAAGAAATTAAGATTGGCTAATTTAATTATTTGGATGAAGCATCTATGATTACCGAAAAAGGCTTTAGAAATCCTAGATCGAACCTGCAAGATGGATGCTGTAGATAAAAATACCCAAGAGATAATCAATATTAGGAGGTGATTTTTAGAGAAATTCTTCGCAGTAATAAAACAATGGTTATAGAAATTCTATCGTTGAGGATGCCGAAACAATTAAATATTCCAAATTATGGCCTTCTTTCAAAAGTTTAAAATTAAAGAAAATATTCATTCTAATGATGAGAGAATTCTCAACATTAATTATTAGATTTAGGAGTAAGGTAATAATTAATCCTTCAGAATACCTCAAATTTGGAAAACTGATAATATTTGTGAAAAAAAATTTATCAGCAATATTAATCAAAATATATCTTATAATTTGTAAAGTTTAGCTCCTCATAATGAAGATATTAATATCACTTAATAATAAAGTATTAAAATGTTATAATGGTGATAGCATGGACATATTACAGCATAGATCACGCCAACTGACGGAAAAATATTCATGTCTAAATTATCCATTGAAATGTTAAAAAAAAAAAAAAATAAAAATTAGTGAGGTCTTTTCCACCGTCTAAATTAGACTTGAAAATAAATGCAACAGATTATGTTAGATCGAAATTTGAGTATAACAGATGGTGCTATGCAGATGGGACTCGTTTGAAAAATCATTAATTGTATATCAAATACAATATTAAGCAGAAATAATTACAGGAAGAGAAATATTGAAATAAAGTCTTTAATACCGAGAATCACCTTAAATTGGAGAAAATTCTTCATTTCCATTTACCATTTATAGAAAAACAATTTCCAAATTATATTACTTTCGCAATAACAGATAAATAAATCACAGAGGACAAGTTTTGATTCCTTAGGAATTTTCTTAGACGGCCCAATTATTAGTTGTCATGGTCAGTTATATGTAGCTTTATCGTAGGAATGCATAAATCCCAATAAACCATGATTATTCAAAATGGAATTAGAGAGATTCTTCAAAAATCGATAATATTGTATGGAGTGAGGTATTAAAAGAGTCTATTTTAAAATATAAAAAATCTATTGCAAATTATTACATTTTATTATAGATATATTATAATACAGAAGTCATAATTGATTCTTCAATAGACCAACAATTTTTCTCCTCATTTTTGGGTTTCAAAAAAATTACTTTTTAATTTACCATATTAATTTTTATTTTTAAATTTTTTAGGCAATTATTTAACAATGGAATGGGATCCAAATCAAAATCATCTTGTTGTGGTAGAAAAGTGATGAAACAGGAATTATTACTTGAATTAAATTATCAAATTGCATCCACCAGTTAATTGAAGAACTAATTATGAGCCGTCAGTGGCCTCAGTTTGGCTAAGGCGCACGCCTTAACCGGTCCGAACTGACGATCCGCTCTAGGTCGTGGGCTCGATTACCGGTAAAGTCAACTCGGATTTTTTTCTGAGTTAATTTTTCAACGGGAAAAAGTACCCAAGACAAGCCGGCTGTTTTCGAGCATGGTTTTTTTCCCCGGAATTTTTCCTTCAGTGTAAATCTCCGGTTTTGCCCTGCCTCACACAGACGTTAAAGCCTGGGCGAATGCGAAACAGTGGTAGGGACAATAGGTAAAGGCAGGAATTAGGTAGCCAACAAGATGCATTTAGGCAGGGAGCGCCGGCCTTAAACGCGCGTGGAGCTGGTCTAATACGGGGACCTTGCTCGGGGAAAGCTACACTGAGAGACGGCACCCGATGGCCCTCACGGCTCGGGCAGAGAGTGCTGGCTTAACCAGCAAGTGTGTGCGTCTGAAAATATGGTCCTCATCGGGAGAAGTCTCGTCAGCGGTGGAAAAAATAAATCGAGGTACAGATACATTGAAGGTAAAAAGTTGGATGGATAATTAGGATTCGGCACTACCTTCCACACAGGAGGTGGTGTGAGAGGCCACCCGCCAGCTAGGCCTGAAAGCTGCGGCGGCGTAACAGGAGAATAAAAAAAAACAAAAAGTAAATTAATGAACGTTAACTTGAATACTTGATAATTACATCGATCATTGAAGAAATAAATTCTCAAATAGAAATTTATGATTTTATGAAGTTAGATATATCTCAACATTTTCTAATTTAGATGAAATCACTACTGAAATTTACATTAATTACTTCAAGAAGATGTTCAATTTCGTAAAAAAAACAATTTATTACTAGTGAACTTAAGATAATGATCAAATGAATTGTAATATAGTTAATATATTATAAATATAATGCAAGCATCAATTACATCATATTTCAATAACTACAAGAAGAATTTTTTTTTTCAACTTTTCATATTTGGACTATAATTCAGGATATTTATTCCGATGAGTTGAAGAATTATTAATTATTGTGTTATTTATAAAATTAGTTTTATTTCAGATCAAAAGTATGAAGAATGACAACAATATCATTCTCTAAAAATAAAAAAATAAGTCAACTGTATGCGCAGTTGTCATCTAGATGCAGAAATCCTAGACAAAATATTTATTCAAGAATTATTTTTATTTATTCCAATATAATACATGTCAACACAAATATTTATTTCAATTTATATTCATTAAAAATTATCGGAAAATGTTTTAACTAAATTAAGAGAACTTATTAATCAGGACACAGATTACACAAAGCACACAATAAATCATAAAAATATAGAAAGCAAGTTAATTTTTTAGTATATTAGTTTATAAAATAAGGCAAGGAGAAATATAAGGAAGACTCCAGAGTATGCATTTTAACTCGTGTAATTTATTGTGATGGATCCCTTCGGCGCGTATTACAAAAAGTCGAGCTTCGCTGCTTCGACGATCAGCACGTAAGCGATTGCTGAAGAGACCGGCGTTAAACGCATAGGGCTCTTGTTGTTGTCAGGAGATGGAAAAGCTACTATACAGTGTATTCCATTGTAGCTATAGACGAATTATGAATTGCTAAATACTCAGGTTAACACACTCGCTACTCAAATCAAATTTGTGTCCAGTATATTGCCTTCCTCCTCAAGAGGAGCTTTGTAAAGTAAAATTTTCAGTTTGGGCTAATACTTCGTGAAACGCGCATGTTGGAGGTGTTTGGAGGTACGAAATGGCATACGTTTTTTTAGAAAAATGTTCGTGCGGATGGCTGTGGTGGTGTGTGTGTGTGTGTGTGTGTGTGGTGTGTGTGTGTGTATGTACTATACGCCATAATTTTGGAACCATGCGACGGATCAGTAATAACAATTTGAGCAATGCAATATATTTTTTTCTAAATTCCTGAATTTAGGTTCAATTTATTTTGTTTTATTGATTCTGACCATGTGGTTCATGCGCCATATTAAGCCATTTTTTCCCGTATTTTGAAAAAATATTTTTGCTTTTTTAATAAATCGATATGATTTATACAAAGCCATCCGCACGGACATTTTCTAAAAACGTATGATTCGTACTCCAAACACCTCCAAATGCGTTTCCACGAAGTATTAGCAAAACTGAAAATTTTACTATTACAAAGCTTCCTCTTGAGGAGGAAGCAAAATCTTGTGAACACTATATGATTATTATTGAACTATTATATAATTAAGCCATTATTTAAATGCATATGAATTATTTTTTATTTGTCTTAGATTTTACGTATATAATATATTATTATATACTGTTTTTGTGCATTTATTTCGGAAGATCAAAAATAAATCTGGACATAAAAAATGCCTGCTCTTCGAAAATTTGCCCAAACTTTAAATTTTCACTCTCCCGCTACTTATGAGTTTGTTAGGCGTAGTTTTTTAAAATGTTCGCCGACTGTTTAAGAGTATGACACCTGAATCAATAATTAAATACATTTCTGCTGAGATTCCAAACAATTCTAATAAAGATTTACAAAAATTAGTAATCAAACACATGTTACATGGACCACACACAAATACATCTCCTTGTTTAAAAAATAATTAAATTAGTAAAACTAAAACTACTTGTGCTAAAAATTTTCCGAAAGAATTTTGCGACAACACAACTTTTAAAGAGAACAGTTATCCATTATATCGTAGACGAGATAATACATCTGAAAAACACACGTATTCGACAAAAAAGTATAAAGAAATTATTCCAGTAGATAACCGTATGGTCGTTCCTTACAATAGCTTCCTACTGCAAAAATATAAATGTCATATAAATGTAGAATATTGTGCATCTATTCAAAGTATTAAATATATATTTGATTACATACATAAGGGTGGAGTGGATGTATCTGGTTTTTCGCGCGTTCCAGATATGTTAGTTAACGTGTGTTCGTTTATACGTCCCGAGGAATTAGTGAATTTCAATTTAAAGTGACGCGAATTGGGAAGAGGATTTATCAAGGAAATAAATCTTTACACAATTATTTTAAGTTCAACTCAAAATGAATGTGTATTGTGACTAAGTTCTACAAAATCGAAGTTACAGTAACTATCGCGTAGAGAGCTAACAGCGGTCTGCTCTCCCCCGCATTGCTCCTCGCAGCTTTCCGCCGTCCACTTTTCGTGGAGAAGGAAAGCCTGAGCTCTTATTGGCTAAAGAAAATAGAAGAAAGCCAATCGCTTGAGCTTTCTCCTTCAAGAAAAATACTCGGCTCCAACCGTCGCTTGGTCGTGGCTGGTCAACACATGTAGTGTTAGAAAAAAAAGGGTCCATTGTTCTAATATGCTACGCTAGAGCGTCTGAGAGCTATGAATTTATGGCTTTACAAGAGCTTCGGAGAAAGCGAGATTTATGTATTTACTCTTACTCGCATTCCATATTCAAACATTCTCCGTACGCACTTTCTTCTCTGGTGACAACATTTACTTTATATTACTATACTTTACATTCGATTTAAATATCCCGCGTATTCAATTAAAATATGGCGTCGTTACGCGACACCTATCGCCCATATTGAAAAAGTCATGACAGCGGAATGACTTTTTCACTCTCCACATTCGACGCTTCGTTGTTGACGCTTGTTTATATAGTGTACAGTAGTGTTTATTCATCTTCGACTGTTTTTTAAATTTTCTAAATTGACAATGATGTATAGAATCGAACGCAGTATCTGCATACAAATTACAAAGGTAAGCATGTATAACCTAAATAAAATTGTATACTTCTCTTTAAAACCTAACCTATAATAGTCATACATACAAGCTAATACTTATTTTCTAAACATTTGGTAAAGGTTCAGGCCTGATACAAGCTAATTTTAATTTGTTTTTATGTACTATTTTATACTTGTTATTGTCTAAGGCAATTTCTACATTTAAATCATCAAATGTTCTAGTAATTTTATAAGGGCCGTCCCATTTATTATCAAATTTTGAATGTTTTGGTTCTTTTAGAAGATACACATCATCATCTACTTTAAATTTTTNGAGATAGAGCATTATGCAAAATTAAAAAAATGGATGATAAAGAAAATGATGAACCAGGTGCTGTAGTTCACGATGAAATTACTCAATTTATTGATGGAAGATATTTAAGCGTTATGGAAGCAGCTTGGCAACTACAAGAATTTCCATTATGTGGTAGAAGCCATACTGTTACACGTTTAGCAGTTTATACAAAAGATCAACAAAACATTATTTTTTAAGAACATAAAGATTCAGAAGCATTACGGAACACAGAAACCACATTAACAGCATGGTTTAAATTAAATAAAATAGATAATTTTGCAAAAAATATTAAATATGCTGAAATTCCGCAACATTACAAATTTGATCAAAAAACAAAATCTTGGATAAAACGATCGCGAAATTATAAATATGGTGCCATTGGACGATTAAATGTAGTATCTCCAAAAGATAGTGAAAGATTCTTTCTGAAGTTGATACTAAACAGAATAAAAGGTGCTACTTCTTTTGAAGATTTACGAACTTATAAAAATACGGATATACGAACTTATAAAGAAGCAGCACTAGCTATGGGTTTAGTAGCTGATGACTCTTGTGTTTATAATATTTTTGAAGAAGCTTGTCAAATAATGTTACCATTTCAATTACGTAAATTTTTTGCTTGGTTCATATTAGCAGAAAACATCCAAGGAAATACAATTTGGAATAGGTTTAAAAATTTTTTTACTGAAGATTTTAAAATAAATAAAGAAAATAATGCTTTATCTCATATCCAAAGTATATTAGAAACAGAAGAAAGGTGTTGTAAGGATTTTAGTTTACCAGAACCTGACAATCTTATTCTCAATGATGATATGTCTTCCGAAAATATAATTCAAAGTGCCACTATTTTCAAACAAATGGTAAATCAATTAAATGAAGATCAACACTCTATTTTCACAGAACTTATTAATAGCAAAACTAACATTTATTTTATTGATGGTCCTGGAGGTTCAGGAAAGACTTTCTTATACAAAACTTTAATACACTATTATATCTCATTGAACAAACAAGTCTTGTCAATGGCTTGGACTGGTATCGCTTCTATATTATTACCAAAGGGAATGACAAGTCATAGAACTTTTAGATTACCTTTAGATTTGGATAAGATAGATACTGCTTTTTTAAAATTAGAATCAGATAAAAGAAAATTAAGATTGGCTGATTTAATTATTTGGGATGAAGCATCTATGATTCCGAAAAAGGCTTTAGAAATCATAGATCGAACCTTGCAAGATGTATGCTGTAATAAAATACCCTTTGGAGGAAAATTAATCATATTAGGAGGTGATTTTAGAGAAATTCTTCCAGTAATAAAACATGGTTATAGAAATTCTATCGTTGAGGATCCGAAACAATTAAATATTCCAAATTATGGCCTCTTTTCAAAGTTTTAAAATTAAAGAAAAATATTCATTCTAATGATAGAGAATTCTCAACATTATTATTAGATTTAGGAGAAGGTAAAATTAATCCTTTCAAAATACCTCAATTTTGGAAAACTGATAATGTTTGTGAAAAAATTTATAGCAATATTAATCAAAATATATCTATAAATTCTGTAATTTTAGCTCCTCATAATGAAGATATTAAAATCATTAATAATAAAGTATTAAAAATGTTATATGGTGATACATGGACATATTACAGCATAGATCACGCAAACTGACGAAAATATTCATCTAAATTATCCAATTGAAATGTTAAATAAAATTAGTGAAGGTCTTCCACCTCATAAATTAGACTTGAAAATAAATGCAACAATTATGTTAGATCGAAATTTGAGTATAACAGATGGTCTATGCAATGGGACTCGTTTGAAAATCATTAATTTATATCAATACAATATTGAAGCAGAAATAATTACAGGAGAGAATATTGAAATAAAGTCTTTATACCGAGAATCACCTTAAATAATGGAGAAAATTCTTCATTTCCATTTACTCTTTATAGAAAACAATTTCCAATTATATTAGCTTTCGCAATAACAATAAATAAATCACAAGGACAAAGTTTTGATTCCTTAGGAATTTTTCTTAGACGGCCATTATTTTGTCATGGTCAGTTATATGTAGCTTTATCTAGATGCAAAAATCCCAATAAAATATTCATTCAAAATGAATTAGAAGATTCTTCAAAAATCGATAATATTGTATGGAGTGAGGTATTAAAAGAGTCTATTTAAAATATATACAAATCTATTGCAAATTATTACATTTTATTATAGATATATTATAATACAGAAGTCATAATTGATTCTTTCAGACCAACAATTTCTCCATTTTTGGTTTCAAAAAATACTTTTTAATTTACATATTAATTTTTTATTTTTAAATTTTTAGCATATTATTAACAATGGAATGGGATCCAATTCAAAATTCATTTGTTCGTGTAGAAAATGATGAACACAGGAATTATTTACTTGAATTAAATTATCAAATTGATCAACACATTATTGAAGAACTAAATTATGAGCGTCCGTGGCTCAGTTGGCTAAGGCGCACGCCTTAACCGTCCGAAACACGTCCGCTCTAGGGTCGTGGGCTCGATTCCCGGTAAAGTCACTCGGATTTTTTTCTGAGTTATTTTCAACGGGAAAAGTACCCAAGACACCGGCTGTTTCGAGGCAGGTTTTTCCCCGGAATTTTCCTTCAGTGTAATTCCGGGTTTTCCCTGCCTCACAGACGTTAAGCCTGGGCGAATGCGAAACAGTGGTAGGGACAATAGGTAAAGGCAGGAATTAGGTAGCCAACCAGATGCATTAGGCAGGGAGCGCCGGCCTTACCGGCGTGGAGCTGGTCTAATACGGGGACCTTCTCGGGGGAAAGCTACACTGAGAGACGGACCCGATGCCCTCTCGGGGGCAGAGAGTGCTGGCTTAACCAGCAAGGTGTGCGTCTGAAAATATGGTCCTCATCGGAGAAGTCTCTCAGGGTGGAAAAAATAATAGGTACAGATACATTGAGGTAAAAAGTGGTGGATAAATTAGGATTGGGCACTACTTCCACACAGAGGTGGTGGAAGGCCCCCGCCAGCTAGGCCTGAAAGGCTGCGGCGGTAACAGGAGATAAAAAAAAAAAAAAAGTAAATTATGAACGTTACTTGAATACTTGAATAATTTAACAAATGACAAAGACAATACATTGAAAGAAATAAATTCTCAAATAGAAATTTATGAAACATTTGATGAAGTAGATATATCTTCAACATTTTCTAATTTAGATGAAATCACTACTGAAATTACATTAATTACTCAAAAGATTGTTCAATTTCGTAAAAAAAAACAATTTATTACCTAGTGAACTTAAAAATAATGATAATGATGTATATGTTAAATATATTATAAATATAATCAACATCATACATCATATTCAATTAACTACAAAAAAGAATTTTTTTTTTCAACTTTTTCATAATTTGGACTAATATTCAAGAATTTTTTCAGATGGTTGAAGCATTTTAAATTATTTGTGAAGTTAATTTATAAAATTGTTTATTTCAGATCAAAAGTATGAGAATGATCAACATCAATCATTCTCTAAAAATAAAAAAATAGTCAACTGTACGCAGTTTCATCTAGATGCAGAAATCCTAACAAAATATTTATTCAAAATTATTTTTATTTATTCTCAATATAATAACATGTCAAACCACAAATATTATTTCAATTTATTTATTAAAATTATCGAAAATTTTTAACTAATTAGAAACTTACAGACACAGAACACAAAGCACACAAATAATCATAAAAATATAAAACAAGTTAATTTTTTAGTATATTAGTTATAAAATAAAGGCAAGGAGAAATAAATAAGGAAGACTCAGAGTATGCTTAATTATACTCGTGTATTTATTGTGATGGAATAAACCTTCAGGCGCGGTAGATTTACAAAAGTCGAGCTCCTGCTTGGACGACAGCACGAAGCGATCTGAGAGACCGCGTTAACGCAAGCGGCTCTTGTTGTTGTCGGTGCCCTCTATACAGTGTATTTCATTGTAGCTATAGACGAATTATGAATTGCTAAATACTCGTATAATAACAACACTCCTACTCAATTCATAATTTGTCATCATATTGCTTCCTCCTCAAGAGGAAGCTTTGTAATAGTAAAATTTTCAGTTTTGCTAATACTTCGTGGAAACGCATTTGGAGGTGTTTGGAGTACGAATCATACGTTTTTAGAAAATGTTCGTGCGGATGGCTGTGTGTGTGTGTGTGTGTGTGTGTGTGTGTGTGTGTGTGTGTGTATGTACGTATACCGCCATAATTTTGGAACCATGCGACGGATCGTAATAAAATTTGACATGCATATATTTTTTCTAATTCTGAATTTAGGTCATTTTTTGTTTTATGATTCTGACCATTTTATGGCCATATTATAGCCATTTTTCTATTTTTGAAAAAATATTTTTGCTTTTTTATAATGATATGATTTATACAATATATTCAACAATAGTGTATCTAAAAGAACATAAATTTGTCTACTTTTTCCCGCAAGATTTTCTAGATTGACTGATCTGTTCATTTTTTATGATATAAAAGGTAATTTTTCGATAAACATATATAACTCAAAAAATAAATAGTTAAATGTTTTGAAAAAATTCATGACAATAAAAAACAACGATATCTACTAGTTGTAAAAATTTTAAGCAATTTTGGCGACTAGTTTTTGAGATAAAAATCAAAAACTAAAAAAAATGGTTTTTTTATGTCGTACGATTACGGGAGTAAAAAGGTTTAAATTGAGTTGAAATTTTAGGAAAAGATTGATCTTTCGATCACTTCGGCTAGGTTCTTTTTGTAGCTTATGAAACCTTTTAGTTTAAAAGATATTAAGATTCAAATACTTCAACTCTCACCCTGTATACTCTGTGTGACTGAACATTATTATTTTTGTTAAACCATATAATTTGATAATTAAAGCTTAGTATATTTTGAGAGCTTTCATGGTTTTATAAAATGTCCGTGCAGATGGTTTTGTCTGTGTGTGTGTGTGCGCGTGCGTGCGAAATAATTCATTTAAAACAATATCAAAAATCGGAAAAGGAGGAAGCTACGTGCCAAAGACTTGGCAGCGGTTTTTTCTTTACACATACAAGTAACAAAATTAATTTATTTCGCCATCTATTCCACTTCGACGTATAAGGTCAATAAACTTTTGTTTAAACAATGCTTTTGTTAGCGGATCGGCTAACTGTTCGTTCGTCGGTACATATGTAATATTTACTAATTTCAATCTTTGTTGATCGCACGTAAAGTAATATTGTGTATCAATATGTTTAGAACGCTTCGCGGAGTTAGGATTTTTAACCCATGAAATTGCAGCTTGATTATCGCAATAAACAGTCGTAGGTAATCTTTGTTCATAATTTAATTCGTTAAGCAGTCGTCGAAACCATATGACTTCTCTTGTAACTGAACATAGGGCCATGAACTCAGCTTCAGTGGCTGACAAAGCTATACTCGATTGTTTGCGCGATAACCATGCTATCGCACCTCCATTTAGTAGGCATATCCATCCTGTTGTGCTTTTACGTGTATTTATGTCTCCAGCCCAATCAGAGTCACTGTATGCCACGAGAGAATTATCATGATTTTTACCAAACAAAATTCCATAATCGGTTGTTCCTTTTAAATAGCGAAAAACTCTCTTTACACCATTCCAGTGACTTTCATCAGGATTTTCCGCAAATTGACTTAAAACGCTAATTATGTACGCTAGATCGGGTCTTGTTCCAACCATTAGGAACATCAAAGAACCTATCGCTTCTCTATACTTAAAATTACTATTTACATTCTTATTTATATTTGTTTTAACAAACTTAACGTTCGGATCTGCAGGAGTAGAAAGAGACTTAGAATTGTCATGATTAAAACGACTCAAAATTTTATGCACATAGGCACTTTGAAATAATTTTAAAGTTTTATTTTCTCTGTCTCTTTTGATCTGCATTCCGACAAAAAATTCTGATTCAGAGCTTTTAACCTTAAATTCAGCTTTTAACTTATAAAGCAAATTGTTTATTTGTGACGAATCATCGCTGCAAATAATGCCATCATCTACATAAAGTATTACATATAGTTTATAATCGTTACATATTGTATAATATAGACACGGATCTGCTTCAGACTGAGTTAAGTTGTAGGCCGTGAAGAAATCATGAATCCGCTTATTCCATTGTCTTGGCGCTTGCTTAAGTCCATACAAACTTTTCTTTAATAAACATACTCGATCATCAATCTCAAAACCAAGTGGCTGCTCCATGAATATGGTTTCTTCAAGTTCGCCGTAGAGAAAAGCGGTCTTTATGTCAAACTGCTTCATATCTAAATCTTCAGCAGCAACTATGGCCAACACAGCTCTTACAGTGTTATATTTTACAACGGGTGCGTAGATTTCGTGGAAATCTACTCCTTCCTTTTGTGAGAACCCCCTTATAACAAGTCGAGCTTTATATTTGTCAATAGTGCCGTCGGACTTGTACTTTTTCTTCAGCACCCAACGATTTGAAATTACGTTTTGATTTTTAGGCCTATTGAATAATATCCAGGTATTATTTTCTTCAAGAGAATTCAGCTCCTCATTTATTGCAGTCGTCCACTGTGATGCATCATCGCTTTCCATTGCTTCTTGAAGAGTCTGTGGCTCGCATGCGGAGAGCATAACTTCTGCAATTTCTATAATTGCTGAATCTGTTTTTTCGGATGTAGAGCCTGCTCTTGCTCTTAAAATATAAGGCTCTCTCGGAATCGGAGCTCTAGGGTTTCTTCGTTGAACGACCTCTTGATTTTGATCATTTTTATCAACAGTTTCGTCTCCCTTTTCAAGGTCAGCTTCAGGACTCTTATCAATAATAATAGTACCATTTGATTGAGACTTTTCACGGAAAATCACATCTCTTCTTATGTAGCACCTTCTTGTGACGGGATCATATACCTTATAACCTTTGCTTCCGTCGTTATAACCAAGAAAAATCATTTTTGTGGAGTTCACCTCCCACTTACTTCTTAGATCTTTAGGTATATGTACATAGCAGGTACTTCCAAATATTTTTAAATGGGCAATTGATGGCTTCTCTCCAAACCATAACTCATATGGAGTTTTATTATCCAAAGAGTTGGATGCAGTTCTATTTTTAACATAAACTGCCGTTGCTGTGGCCTCGCCCCATAAGAACAGAGGCATTTTTCGTGCGTGAAGCATACTTTTTGCACATTCGATAACTGTTCTGTTTTGTCTCTCTATGTAACCATTTTGTTCCGGAGCGCGCGGCGTGGTCAGTTCATGTTTGATACTTTTCGATAACAGAAATTTTTCGGTAGCGTCATTACAAAATTCCTTACCGCAATCAGTTCTAATTTTAATTAATTTTTGCTTGTCAGCTTGAACATCAGCATAAAATTTTTGTAATGCTTCCAAAACATTTGACTTTTCTTTTAGAAAATATACAAAACAGTATTTAGAAAAATCATCCTTTAATAATAAAAAATAATTTGCTCCGCCAATGGAGCTTTGACTCATTTTTCCGCAAAGATCAGCGTGAAATAATTCTCCCGCATATTTGGCTCTAGTCGCCCCATGTTTTGGAAACGGAGTTCTATGCTGTTTACCTAGTACACAACCTTCACAGAAGGGGTCTGTACTACCTATATCAGAAACATTCAAATCATTTACACAACGACTCGAAATCATTTTCCTCAGCGTTTGGAAATTTACGTGACCTAACTTTTCATGCCATTCCATCAAATTATTCGTAGTACTAACAATATTCGCATCATTATAGTTATCTGTTCTAACAACATTCGAGTCGCTATACTCATATGTAGGCAAAAAATTTAGTTTATATAAATTCTCATTTTTTCGAATACCATCAACAATAAATTTTTCATTTTTATAAAACAAGACTTTTGTTCCACCCTCTACAAAAATTACTCTCACACCCTTTTCAGAAGCACGGCCAACAGACAACAAATTCTTTTTTAATCCAGGCACGTACCATACGTTACCGATAGTATGTATATTATGAGTTCCGTTAGAATTTTCAACCTTGACCTCGACCTCCCCAATACCTACAGCGG
This sequence comes from Pteromalus puparum, assembly GCA_012977825.3. Lineage (NCBI taxonomy): Eukaryota > Metazoa > Arthropoda > Insecta > Hymenoptera > Pteromalidae > Pteromalus > Pteromalus puparum. Next base: position 26,002,761 of record CM053168.1, on the reverse strand, counting down.
AGACTAGGCTACCATCACCAACGCGAACTTTGTGTTTATTAATTTCAAAGAGAGTTAACTTCTTAAACCATTCTCGTTTTACACATAAATGTTCCATTGCACCAGAGTCTGCAAACCATGCATTTTCTACATCTAATTTATTTGCAGTTAAGCACTCAGCATGAAATAAATGAGCTGTAGTATTATCGTCGTTAGAAAGGCCTTCACTAACCAGAGAGTAATTTTTGCTTTGGCTCCTTTTTTCTAAATGTTTACGTTTCTCCGGGCATTCACGAGCCCAGTGCCCCGGTCGCTTGGAGAAATGACAATTTCCTCGCTTCGTATCATTTCGAGAGTTTCCAGAGTTCGACCTTTTACTGTTTACATTATTTCGCTTACCGTGCGCGTAATACGCTTCTTGCTCGCTGTTTTGAGTCGTATCATTCCGGCGCTCGCGTATATTTAACAGCGACTCTTCGTTTACTAAATGATCGGTCAATTTTTCGAGTTTTTGTTCCGTTCGCGGGACCGCATACCACGCCGTGCGCACGTTATCATATTTCTCCAGTAGACTCGAAATAATCTTTGCAATAATAACTTCTTCCTTTTGTTCCATATCAATATCCTTCAAACGCTGTGCGAGTGATACAATTTTTGCAATGTGATCTGCCATTGAACTCGCAGAATCCATCTTAGCGTTAATAAACTGATTTAATAATACCTGAACAGATTGGTCGCTTTTCTCAGCGTGAATTGTGCGCAGACGAGCCCACATAGCAGCGGCCGTCGTACAGTCCGTCATATATCGCAGTTGATCAAGTTCAAGACCACGCATCAAAAAGGCCTGCGCCTCGGCGTCCTTCTTCTCCCATGCTGGCCTTTCAGTAGCAACTGTAGGTTTCTCCGTCGTTCCGTCAATGTACTTTTTCAACCCGTTCTCAGCCATATAGATCTCCATTTGACGTTTCCACAACTGATAGTCGCTTCCATTAAATCGGTGAATGTGATACAGTTTGGTTTCAGCCATTTCAGAACCAAGCACACGTTCACTTGCAGATTTCAATGTACGAACACTATCAGTACTACTTGCACTACTATCACTTTCGTCCTCGTTTTCTACCTTGCAGTTATTGTCATTGAGCATCTGGGCCCATAACCTTTTAGTATATTAGTTATAAAATAAAGGCAAGGAGAAATAAATAAGGAAGACTCAGAGTATGCTTAATTATACTCGTGTATTTATTGTGATGGAATAAACCTTCAGGCGCGGTAGATTTACAAAAGTCGAGCTCCTGCTTGGACGACAGCACGAAGCGATCTGAGAGACCGCGTTAACGCAAGCGGCTCTTGTTGTTGTCGGTGCCCTCTATACAGTGTATTTCAGTGTATTTTTTTTTTTGTAGCTATAGACGAATTATGAAATGCTAAATACTCCTATAATAACAACAACTCAAAAGATTGTTCAATTTCGTAAAAAAAAAACAATTTATTACCTAGTGAACTTAAAAATAATGATAATGATGTATATGTTAAATATATTATAAATATAATCAACATCATACGTCATATTCAATTAACTACAAAAAAGAATTTTTTTTCAACTTTTTCATAATTTGGACTAATATTCAAGAATTTTTTCAGATGGTTGAAGCATTTTAAATTATTTGTGAAGTTAATTCATAAAATTGTTTATTTCAGATCAAAAGTATGAGAATGATCAACATCAATCATTCTCTAAAAATAAAAAAATAGTCAACTGTACGCAGTTTCATCTAGATGCAGAAATCCTAACAAAATATTTATTCAAAATTATTTTTATTTATTCTCAATATAATAACATGTCAAACCACAAATATTATTTCAATTTATTTATTAAAATTATCGAAAATTTTTAACTAATTAGAAACTTACAGACACAGAACACAAAGCACACAAATAATCATAAAAATATAAAACAAGTTAATTTCGTATTATTATAGGACATGCTGTAATAATACTTAGTTACTCTTAAGTATTTAATGATTATTTGTACACTTTTACATGAAAAAAGTTTCAATTCAAAATTTTACCTTGTTCAAATAGCATATCACGATACATGTAACCTACGTACTGTTATTACGCACGGCGTATATTTAGGGTACATGAGCATAGCGAGCTCGCTACGCTCAAGCACTAACTATTTGCTGTTGTAATGAAATACTAACTTAAGTGACAAGTATTATATACTTCCAAAAATGAATGTTATAACTAAATAGCAGTACATTAATTGTAATACTCAAAACTTTTTTCAAGTAAAAGTGTCTGTAGGACGGAGGATGGTATGAGGTGGAGTCTTAGGGGAGGAGGATTGGTATCTAAGACTCCCGTGGTTATAGGGCTCCAGGCGATGATTCCACGGTTTTTTTTTTTAGATTTAATACCTTGAGTCTTTTCCTACTCTCCCGAACTTCTTTTGATTTCGACTTCGTACTAAAATATTATAACTTAATCCTACCTATCCTGTTTGTCCTCCATTTTCTTAGCTTAAAAGAACTACTTATCGCGTTACCTATCGGTTATGGACCTTCTAGCTTACGCGGTTTCAAACCCCTGATTATTTAATAATAATAGCCAATAATATAATTCACACAGATTATAGTTGCTTAATTCTAACGCTGATGCAGGGACTTACTTGTCCTTTTAGTACTCGGTAGGCTTAAATATTAACATGTAAATAATAGGCTTAGTTGACATTTCATACCTTGCTTGCTTACATTTTAATGCTAATTCGTAACTTGAGTTTTCCCCTCTTTTTTTTGCCTTTTGTTTTTCCTTTTCTCTTATAACGTACATGATTATTATAATTACCATACCTAACTCGTGATCAGAAGTGTCGCGCGTAGATGTGTTTGCTGGTTTGTTGATGTAGATTTGTTGGCTCATCTATGCCTAAGAGAAGTTACCTTTAATTTCCTAAGTGTCTTAGTCACACGTACATTGTTTTTCTATTCCCTAATACATCGCTTCTTGGAGACAAAAAAAATTTTATTTTGCTGACTATATTACCACTCGCTTATCAAATGTAGTACACGCAACTCGATTACATAATTGATTACTATATGTGCATCTTTTGAGATTATATGAAGTGCGTATACATTGATCCAATTCCTATTCTACCTTGCCTACTTATTTGATATTTGTGCTCACCCTTTTTTTGTTCTTTCTTATGATTTTTCTATGTCAGTTTGTAGGAGTATATATTTTTTTTTGCTTGCACTCTCATTATACTAATTTTAACCACTGAATTCACTTGCCTTTTGCTTAATTTCTAAGATTATTATTTTATTAATTACGTTATGAGATTATATTTATCATAAGTGGGCCCAGATCTTGGGATCGGTAGTCGCTGATGTTCGCACTTTACTCTTTTTTTTGTCATTCCCTCTACCAACCGACTCGGGGAACTTTTCCTCTCCTTCTTCCTTTCGAGTTACTTGTACCTTACTTTCCTTACATTGCAGTCTCGCGTTCATCTCCCTCGACAATTGTGTGAATGATATTGTCCTTACAGCAGTGGGTGGGGTTCTCGGTACAGCGTACATACGGTCTACTTGCCCGTGAATTCACATCTTATTGAATGATCTAATGGTTTCATTGGAACGTATATTCCCTCGGCCTATACCGTCATATAACTTTATGGTTCTCTGGCGCCGCTATTCTACGTATGGCTACGAATATAGTTGCGCATATTATCGTTCCGACGACTGCAATTATCACCGTCAGTGCAGTGTATACTATAGCTAGTTGGCCTGGTACAGCCATTCGCCCTTGTATATTTACTTGACCTGATGCTTTCTCTGCCCACACCGTGCTTGCCACTGTGAGGTGTACGTTTGGTAAAAAGTACTTGCGCTCTTCTTCCCCTTGATCTGCTCTCCTGTGCCTTCGAGTATTAAAATAGTATCTTCGTCCTTGCACTTTGCCGTGCAGTTTAATCGTCCCGAGGTCGAGTATATCCATTTCGCTGGGTTTGTGGTTTTTATGAAATAATGATCCGACCCAGTCATTAGTTTTCTTTTACACTATGAGCTTGGTAGGACTCTAGGTCTGATTAAGACTACTTTCGCAATCTTGCCTTGTTGTAGTTCTTTTGACTGCCTTGCAAATTTTACCGTAACTAATTATTAAGCACTCCCTCCATTCCTCGTCATTCATGAAGAGATGTTCGTTGTCCTTAGGATTTATTGCCATAAATTTTCCTGCTGGTACTATAGTCATTGCCGTGTTTATAGGCAATTCCGCTAGATCGAACACGGGTATTGGCACCAGTTCGTACGTTCGATAAATTGTCTCTGTGACGAGAGGCAGATTGAGTTGTAAAATTAATTGTCCCTGCATGATAAACATATCCATTGGCCCGTATTCCGAGAGAGTCCCTTGGTTCACTGATTCTACTTCACTTGTAGTACGGAAACTGATATAACTCATCCATATTTCCTTGGCGCAAGTCTTCGAGCATGATTACGTTATTCACACCTTCCTGCCCTAAGGCCTTGATGATTTGTCCTCCATGCTTATGCGTGCCGATATCGTACGGCTTCCTTATCATTTTAAATGTTATAGTCTGCTTGTTTAACTGCATTATCTTATCTTGGAGGGTATACATTTGTCCGATTAAAATTGTATCCGTCTCGTTCCTGTATTCATCCGTTTGAACTAATAACCGCGTGACTCGTTGAAAAGTCCCGATGTTGTCGAATACGTTGTCTACGTTGATTCCCGTTACGAACGTCCATTATCCTAACGTCAGACGGGTGTCCGCGTCGCGTCTGTAAATCAGTCCTGGATTGTTGTTCCTCTCAGTGACGCGAATCCCTCCTATGGCTTCCTTCAGTCCGAGTAAAATCAGGACCACTGTTGTCAGCGTGTGTTTCATCTGTAATTTATTTAAATTCGATAATTTTTACATGAATTTCAGCATTATTGGAATTTCACATACTCCCGCTCGTCTCCGTCCTCACTCCTGCTATTCTCTAACGTTTCCATAATTTTTTCAATCGCATGAGCGACATCCGTTCCCACATTTTCCTCTGGTCTAAGGAAATCCAGAGCCCAGTTACTTTTTATTATTCCCGTATTTTCGCCGTCGTTCGTATCATTTATCGTACCTTGTTCTAGTCTGGAGTCTATACAGTCGTAATTTACCCCTTATGTGTTTACCTGTCTGTTGACCGCTCTATTTGCTTCGTGCGTATCCCAAGTCCAGGCCTCTCTCGGGCTACCTGCTTCCTGTCCCTCCACAAGGGCTTCTACCCATCTCCTTACTTCGTCTCTCTCTGCCTTATCTTTTGCCTCGTGTGTATTTTGGTCTCAAAAATAAAATCACGGTTCCACAAGTTGAGTTGCGCATGCGATATGCCATTCCTCTTAGTTCCCAAGAATCCAGGCATTTCTACTTTAACTTTTACTTTTCCTGACAACGTTACCTTGTGTACTCCCGACTTAATCGACTGGTCTATATAGCATGTGATAAAATCGATGTTTTCATGGCAGTTACTGCAATATAAGCGTGGTACCCCTGTTCGTTGCCAGCTAGTCGCTCTAGTCACGTTGAGTGCGGCTTCCGTTTTGTCGAGTGGTCGCATCCTTGCATAGCATTGAGAACACACATTCCGGCCGGCGTACACATACGCCACCCGTTCGTAATTTCTAATTACCTCGTTCATGCTTGCCTGAATCCGCTTATTACGTAACTGACACAATCTAATTTAAAGTGCTCGTCATGCCTATATCTCATGACATCGCACACATTCTCTTGCCAGTGTCTCGCTAAAAATGGGCTGGTTGCATTTATTGCAAGCCGTCGGTAATTTGACTTTTGACAGGATGTGCGCGTATTTCATTTTAAGATAAATCTCAGATTGATCACTTACTTTATTATGGTAGCAGTCAGGGCAATACAATACTGAATGATTCTTGGTAAAGTAAGTCTCCGTGTCCAGTAAGGTCGTATACGAGTAATAGCCTTCCAGCGCTTCACTAACTGCATAGAGATCCATCGTTTTCCTTATTTAGAACAGCGTGACCATGTTCTTTTTTATCTGCTCAATATCTTCCAATGTACGTACTATCTGCCTTACGTGCTTCCTCGCGTGCGCTGAGTCTCTGTATACTGTTACTTCGCACAGGTATCTTTTCACTTCGCTTCTGACTCCTCTTAATAATGTATAAATCGCAAGTCTTTCTCGCTGTTCTAGTGAATCTGAGATTTCGAAAAATTCGAAAAACTCGAAATTTCGAACCACGAATATATTACTGTCAATCTTGAGTTGCTCGCTTTATTTAAAGTTTTAGTTAAACTGGTGTAGATACAAATATAGTTATACAGATCTTAGTTTCGAATTCGGTTAAAGAACTCAGTTACTCGCGAGATTGTAAGTCAAGAATGGAATCGAGATTGGAAATGGCTATCGGACAGAGCTTCGCCCTGTCAGTAAGAGCTCCGAAAACTGAAGGCCCCTCCTCATATTCACACATGGCTTACGGACACTTTTCCATTACGGACGCGCTGGTCATTCGCGTATCGAGCGGGAGGGGCTGTTCCCTTTTTCCAGGAGTAATAATTATAGCTTAATGTATCGGGCTTGTGTCGGTGCGTCAGTTGTTCACCGGCTGGTCCGCCTCGAAACTCATAACTTACCCTGCTAAAAATAGTCTATTAAAATCCATAAGATTCTCTATCGAATTGAATGGTAAGTCTTAATCGCCTTATTCGCATTAAAACTCAATTAAATTCCATTAAATTAATTAAAGTCTATTAAATTCTATAGAAAAATCTATCGATTTTAATTGCTGTTTTTTTATCTATCCATTTTAATTGTAATTTTCCTCATTGACTCTGAATGATTGAATGGAATTTAATTGAGTTTTATTGGGAAAAACACGATTAAGGCTTGCCATTCAATTTTATCGACTTTTATCGATTTCAATGAAATTGTTTTAGCAGGGTAATCTACCCTCTTCGTAAGTGTCCTTATGAGGTGACAGTTATAGCTTTGTTTCGCGGAAGGTGAGTTTTCGTGTCAGCTTCGTGCTCCACTTTATGACCCCGTGATTAGTTCCGGTGTCATAACACGTGTCCCTGTTCATGATGAGTTTCTGTCGTGTAGTCGTATGCTGTCGTACCGACTGCTGCTGCTCTCGACCGTTGTACCATTCGCTGCGCTTCATGTTCTCTTGGTAACTGAAGTATGCTGCAATACCGATGGATGTGACACTATCGTGTGCGACTTTCAGCTCTTTCCGTTACCATCCCTGCTCCTGGCCTGATCTCTAGCCATATTTGACTAATGTCAATTTCACAATTTTTTGACAAGGTAGATTACAAAAAAAGTTATAATATTTATATCTAAACAATTTTCTCCATTTAAAGTAATAATAATAATAATAAAATCCTCGTCAAAACTGTTTGAATTTTCAAAGAAATATTTACCTTGAATTATTTTGTAAACTCATAATAGAATTGCATAAATCGACACGCACTTTTTTTCAACAACTATTTTTTCAATTCAATACGTAGATTTTTAATACAATAAATAGATAGCACCGTTATTTAAATTCACATTTATCAGCGAGGCACGGTCACAGGAGTAGTTCCGTGCATTCAACATGCACTACCAAGTGCCGAGAGATGGCGCATAAGCGCTTCTGCAGGGATTAGTAGAACTCGGTAAATAATAATTGGAAATGACTCCAGTTTTGCTACCCGGGGGTTTTCGAGGTCGCTGATCACGAATATCGCGTCGGCAACGGCCTTTGAGGTACTTGGTGCCCAGGGTAGATAGTGTCAACGTCCTCTTCGCGAGTTTTACGGGTAATTCTGACATAGTGAGTCGAAACTCGTTAAATACAATCCGTACATCGTGCCAATGTTGTCAACTATATTATAGGCGCCAAATTAAACAAAAACAAAATCTGCTTCAATAGACAAAGTCTCTAGTCATGGTCACCAGAATCTGAATCTTGGTGTGTGTGTGTGTGTGTGTGTGTGTGTGTGTGTGCGTGTGTGTGTGTGTGTGTGTGTGTGTGTGTGTGTGTGTGTGTATATATATGAATAAAAAATGAAGAATAATATATTTAAATTTAGGTAAAAATGATGTAATAATGCGGAGATGACGTTCATACTGTCTATCTTGGGCACCAGGCACCTCGGAAGCCGTTACCGTCGCGCTATTCGTGATCAGCGACCTCGAAAACCCCCGAGTAACAAGTTTCGACTCACTAGTTACAATTTCCCGTAAAACTCTCGAAGGTGCCGTTCGTACTGTCTACCCTGGTCACTAGGTACCTCGGAGGCCGTTGCCGTCACGATATTCGTGATCAGCTACCTCGAAAACCACCGAGTGACAAAACTGGAGTCATTTCCATCATTATTTACCGAGTTGTACATTTTTTATCTAATGTATCTTCGAAATGCACTTATCAAATGGATATTGTTTATGCAATAATGCATTTTCAAAAAAGTAATTGATCACATTAGTTCATAAAATTTCTAGGCGATCTCACGAATCCAATGCAAAAAACCGCATTAAGAGCCGTCTTACTGCTAAAAAAATCGATGGTTGGGCCGTTTTTTGTGCTTTATTTCCTCGACTATATCTCGCGCGCGAACTCGCTGCATTCGACCCTATTCCGCGAATTCGAATTATTGAATTATTGAAAACTGTTCAGCACAACGTTGTTGAGTATACAATTTATAATTGTACTCGGCATATAACAGTAATAATTTCATAAAAAAGATAAATGATACTTACCTGCAAATTTATTTATTATCTTAACAATTATATGTATTATAGCAAAACAAAATAAAAATCAATTTATAATGTCAAACGTGCAGCTAAGCTTCAAGCCTAACGAAAAATAAATCGTAAACTTTTAATAATCTTAATAATTTATAAACAAACCTTAAAAAATTAGCCAAATATAAATTAGACTTTGGGTTTTTGTTTGCATAAAAATTGGAACAAAATGATATATTATAGTGCACTTAATTGTTGTAATTTTTTCATTTTTATTTAATAATAAGAAAAATTACATCAAAACTAAGACTAAAAAAACAAATTTGTAGTGGATTTAAACCCTGGCAAAATGGTACGCGCACCTTCGGGCGCGCGCGCCTTAACCAGCTCAGTCATCGTCAACATGCTAGTAGAAAAACAAAAACTTGCATATGATCATCGGCCCCGCTTGGGGGTTTAGGGTTTGTTATAATAGAGTAGTTTGGGGTTGTTCGTGATAATAGGGTTATTAAATAATTGTTTTTATTCAATTTCTTGTTGTGCATTTGCTTTAACGCATACAAGACCGCCGGAACCATGGAAGCTCTGCCGCTCGCTTCGCCGGGACATGCATACTACCCCCTCTCCGCCGCTACCGCTAGATGCATATAGTTCGGGCGAAGAACCGCGAGGCGGAGGTGGTTAACGACTGCATGTTGCCTGGCACGCTTTGCCCTATGCTCATTGGCAATCTCTCTACTAATCTCTAGGGCCCTTTTCATGCGCACGCTGAAACGCCAAAACGCGGAATACAGTAGTGATGTACATCCTTTCTAGGTAGTTTTTTATTCCATGACTGAAGAAAACATGGAGTTTCGAGCCGTTCGAGCCTCGACGCTACAAAGTTCAACAGTGTTGAACTTTTTGGCGTTCACGCTATTCGGCTATTTGCATCTTTATTTTAAATAAATTTCATCGATCCATATACGTTTCCGAGTATACGGTTTCTTCGTTTTTGCCTTGACAATTGTTGACATTGACAATATAACTGCTGTATTTATATTTCTCTGTCGTTCATTCTCCTTTTCAATTATTCTCACACACTCCTTAATCCATGCGTAATATTTATGCATGTACATAATTTTCTTTTTTTCCTTTTTGGAACTTATTGTCTAAACTTTTTTAACTTGATATGATGTCTATCATTAATCAACAAACTAGCGTATAAATACACGAGAAATTAGAGGTTATGTTTTCTAGCATTCTAGCCTCAGATTCTAGCGTCGACGCTCGAAACTCCAGTTAGCTTTAGTCATAGAATAAAAAACGACCTAGAGTGAATATACATCACTACTCTGTTTTGGCGTTTTGGCGTTTAGCGTGTGCATGAAAAGGGCCCTAGAAGGGGGCTGGCTCTGGCTTCTGTAGCTTCCGTAAGAAACAGTTTTCACCAGGGAGTAAGAGAGAAGGAGACCAAACTCCGTGCTTTCGAAATGGCAGGCTTTTTCCGACGGAGATCGCCGGGTCCGCTCGGTGGAACCGCCGTGACCTAGCGAGTAACAGCGCTGCCTGTCCGTGGCTGATTCTGTTCTTACGTGAACTCGTGATTTTTGAAAGTTTCTGAGTTCAAATCCACACTGGAGAATATTTTTTTTATACCTTACATATGAATTATTGGGTTATATGAATTTCGAAATAAAAAAATTAGAATTCAATAAGTTCGTTGAATGTTCTTCTTAAATATTATCATTATTACTGTTGAATTTCTGTATTCGTAGCGTTTTCTATCTTACCGACCTCTGCTATGTGCGGCCTCAGCGTATCTGAAAGAGTGGGGGAACTAACGCGCATGTAAGTCCTCCGCGAGACGGCGCGCTGCCCTTCCCGCTCAGACTTGTACTACCCTTCGAGCTGGAAGCACGCTCTCTTTTATTTTACAATAAACACTTTTGCGTTGAACTTTTATTCACCTTTTTCTGCCTACCGTTATCCTCTCAACAGGTTATGGGCACAGCCACGTAGTGATCAAGGAAACGGTAGTCAAGAGCCTCAAGGCTAGTGTGAACTCGTGTTCTTTTGTGCAAAATTTTCAAAAAGAAGTTCTTTTTGTGTGTGAGCGTGCTTCATTTGTTTGTTTGACTCGAGAATTCTCATTTGGTACACGTTATTCTGCACATCTATCACAATGGATTCAGCAGATTTACGCAACGTGACCAAGTTTGATGGTCATAATTTTCAACTTTGGAAGTTCCAAATGAAGACGATTTTTGTGTCCCAAGGCCTGATGGAAATAATAGAAGGCAACGAAGAAAAACCGGACAATACAGAAGCCAATAAAAAGAAACTTGAAGAATGGACAAAAAAGGACGCCAAGGCGATGTTTATCCTATCTTCATCAATGGATTATAATCAATTAGATTATCTAATTACGTGCACATCATCGCATCTTATGTGGGAGAAACTTTCGAGTATTCATGAGCAGAAAAGTGCCGCCAATAAGTTAAATCTAACAACGAAATTCCACGAATATCGAATGGCGCCAGGAGACTCAGCAGCACAACACATGGCGAAGGTAGAAAACCTTGCCAACCAGCTAAAAGACGTCGGCGAGAGTATCTCAGATGTCATGATTATGGCAAAGATTATTGGAACTCTGCCGCACAAATACAGCCCTTTCATCTCCGCATGGGACAGCGTAGCTGAAGAGGATCAAACTCTGATCAAGTTACGCGAGAGGATTTTGCGAGAAGAATCCCGACTATCGAATATGGACGACGTAACCAGTGCACTTGCAGCGGCGAGCATTTCCAAGAATCAGGCTAAGAAGAGTTCTCTACCCAACGACGACGATGCGAGTAAGCGTAAGAAAAATATTCAATGTAATTTTTGTAAGAAACGCGGTCATATCGCGAAATTTTGTTACGAAAGAAAGAAAAAGAAAAATTCATGTAACGAGCCTAGCGAGAGCAAAAATTCACCCGGGAACGGTAATTCATCGAACTTTAGCGCGTTTGTAATTTCGTCGAATGATAAACAAACCGAAAATACTGGAACAGAAGTTTTGTACACAAGCCGCGACGTGAGCTGGTTCCACGAATCGGCCGACGAACAGCTTTGGCTTCTCGATAGTGGCGCTTCTCGCCACTACTCTTGCCGTCGCGACTGGTTCGCAGAATTCACGCCCTTGAAAGACGAGTTTGTTTATCTCGGAGACAACACTCGATTAAACGTTGAAGGATACGGTAAAATTCTGATTACTCGTTTAGTTAACGGTGAATGGCTCGACGGCGAAATTAATAATGTATTGTTTGCTCCATCTTTAAAGAAAAATTTGCTCTCAGCGGGTGTATGCACTGCGGCCGGTTATACTGTAGTTCTTACTGGTGATCAAGCCGATATTTACTCCAAAGAAAACAAAGTGACCGCGCAAGGACTAAGACAACGCAATAATTTAATTAAAATGTGGATAAAATCGAAAACCGTTGAAGTAAACCAAGCGTGTGTAGCTTCCATGAAAGTGTGGCATGAACGTCTCGGACACGTAAATACTAACACACTTGAGAATATGGTGAAATGCGACGCGGTTTCCGGAGTAGCACTAAAAAAAGAGAGTGAATTTTTCTGCGAAGACTGTCCATTAGGAAAGCAATTCAAATTGCCTTTCAAGAAAAATGACAAAATAGATAATGCTACTCCAGGCGATGTAATCCACACCGACTTATGCGGCCCCATGCAGACGCCCTCTGTGGGAGGTGCTAAATTTTTTATTTTATTCAAAGACGAATCAACTGGTTTCCGCAGTGTTAATTTTCTAAAACATAAAAGCGACACCTTTGAAGCTCTTAAAAATCATATTGTTTGTGTCCGAAATCAATTTGATAAAGACGTAAAAATCGTTCGTGCGGACAACGGAACCGAATATACAAACAAACAACTCCAAGATTTTTTGAACGCTAAAGGTATAAAGCTTTTATTTTCGGCTCCTTATACACCGGAACAAAACGGGCGAGCAGAACGCGAGATGCGGTCCATAGTAGAATATGCTCGCACGATGTTGTTAGCGCGTGATTTACCGCAACGCCTATGGGCCGAGGCGGTAAATACGGCCGTGTATATTCTAAATCGGACACTCGGAGCAAAATCACGTGTAAAGACGCCATTTGAACTTTGGTATAAAAAGAAACCGGATTTGTCGCATATGCGAATCTTTGGTAGCGACGCTTATGCACTTGTTCCCGATGTTTCTCGAAAAAAGTGGGACGCGAAATCCGATAAACTCACGTTTGTTGGTTATGAAAAAGATTCGCAAAACTATAGACTGTTGAATCTTAGCACCGGACGCATTACGATTTCACGAAACGTGATATTTAACGAAACCTTGTCTAAAGCTCTAAAGAAAGACTCAGCTTCGTTTCCGATTGGAAACATTTTCGAGGAAGAGCAAAGCGATCAACCGCTTGATACTCAACCAGAACCGCGTGCCGATGGACGAAACGACGTTATTGATATACCGGAAAACGATCATAACGAAATTCGAGGCGGCGGTGAGCATGTAATTAACGAAGACAGAGTATGCGATGCTGACGCGAACGACGCTGTAGATCATGTAGATGAAAATGCAGAAGTTCGCGACGGTCGACTGCAAGCTGACCCAAACGAACACAACTTAAGATCTCGTAACAGCATACGCGCTCCGCAACGTCTTATTTGTGAAATAGCCTACGATAAGCTTTGCAATACACCCGATAGCTACGAAGATGCTTTGAATTGCAGTGATGCTTCCCACTGGAAGAATGCAATCAAAGAGGAGTAGATGCTCATCGGAAAACGGTACGTTGGGAAAATAGTTGAACGGGGGGGGGGGGTCCAGAGAAGCGGAGAACTCTTGTAGGCTAGTATGGGTTTTTAAAATTAAACAAAACTAAATCTGACAAAGAAATTCGATATAAAGCGCGATTTATTGCGGACAGGGTTGTCGCAAAGAGAAGGTGTGGATTACAGCGAAACATTTTCTTTACCGTAGCTCGTTATGAATCTGTTCGGCATCTTATTGTCAATCGCTGTGCAAGAAAATTTGTATTCACTACACTTCGATTGTAGCACAGCGATATTATGAATAGCCGAAATTGAGCGAAGACATAATATGGAATCCAGAAGGTTGGATGTAGGACGGTAAAAATTTTGCATTAAAACTAAAAGGCGATTATATGGCTTAAACAAGCCGCGGCGCTGTTGGAACGAGAGATTCGACCGTTTCAGTCAAAAAGGCTTGAATTTTCAAGCAAAGTAGCGCAGATAATGCGTTATACGACGGGTTTTTTTTCAAGAACTGTAAAATTACTTAGACTCTATGTAGATGACGGTTTTGTTTGTGCAGCGCGACTTCTCAATGATTGAAGTAAAAATCTTTAAAAGGAATTCGAGATCACTGTAGATGATTTAAAACTATTTCGTTTGGGAGAAATTCTCACATGCAGCCTACTATATCTTTTTATAAGCCAAGAGGACTTATATGAAAAACATATTTAATAAATATTTGAAATGTCATAGGCAAACGATTGAAAATACCTGCGATCGAAATTGAAAGTTAACGAGTCGACCGATAAAATTAAAGCGAGACTGCCTATTTCGTGAAATTGTGCGTTCACTCTATATTTTATCAGTCATTTCGGACCTGATATCGCTTATGCGTAGGCATAGTCAGCAGTATATCTCGACAACTTATAACGAGACGCACTGCCGCGCAGCTAAAACGACCTGCATATTTAAAGGCGACCGCGCTCGTACGGTCTTAATTATTTCAGTAATGATCATACAAATAAGGACTTGAAGGATATTCCGATGCCGACTTATGTTGGCGATATACGACTCGTCGCTCTCACTAGTGGTATACTTTCCTTATGAATGGCACTGTTAGTTTTTCAAAGCGACAAAGTACTTGTAAGTCTTAGCACTCGGCGAGTGAATTCATCGCGCAGCGAAGCGATAAAGAAGTGGTTGCTACTTAGTTACTGTTAGATATCGGACGTGAAATGCATTGAGACCCACACCTTATACGTTGGACACTCAGAGCCTATTCCCCATGCTAATAGTAAGATTAAAAACGATAAATCTTGATTAATTTTAAATCAGCATTTTAATACTCTTAATACTTCTAATCCTCGTGTCATTTCAGAGAACTCAATTTTAATACATTTTAATCATAATAGCCAAAAGCTTATTTTAGATCTATTTAAATCGTTTTGACCCGCATTAAAACTAACCGATCGATTTAATTTAATTTTAATCTATTTTTAATGCTTAGATAATCGCTTAGAAAATAATGCGGCACATGTCAGTTTAATCCAAGTATCGATATTGTGTTTAAAGCTATATTAAATAAAGTAATACATTTTACATTCTATTTGATTATTTGATTAGTTAAGTAATAATGTGAGCCAAATGAATTGTTTTAATCGCATATAATTAACATTTTATCGTCATTGAACTATACAAGTATTAGCATCGCTAAATAATACATTCTTTATAGCTGTTAATCACCATGAGTCATATTGCGATCATTGCTCATTGCTATCATTTTTTGATCGTATTTAAGCATATCATTTGAAACATCATTTTCAACCTACTTATAACGCAATTAAATGCTGATATACTTATAATTGTTTGTGATTGTTAGTTGATGGAATCCGAAATTAACAAATAAAACATACGACACGCACTCCTGGACCCATGATAGCTGACCCGAAAACGACACCGTTTATAGCAATTCTTATATTTAATTCAAACTACGGGTTTTTACTAGACCTCTTGTCATTCGGCGATCTAGTACGCTCCTACCTAGGACGTTGCCCTTACTCCACTCTAAAAAAGTGAGTGCCATTAAAACTGTACATCTTAGGCTTAATTTAATATATTTTGTTAAATGTTGAGATAATACATCGCCACTCCACGAAAGAGTAATACATTTGCGATTCTCGCGAAGACTAGTACATTAGTTATTCGGCCCCCACACTAGCACTTTTCATTTTCGCCGCGAAGATAGACTTCTTTCACGGCCCTAACTCTAATGCTTTTGTATTATGAGAAAAGATATGATAATTTAAATCATTTTTGTACTAGCTGATCTTTGCATGTGATATTCCTATATTGTTACCACTTTGGCGTTCATAAATATCATGAATTGTTTAAGTAATAAATTCTAGTGCTATCTCTATGCTAGTCTTCGCGGCAAAGTTGTGAAAAGTGTTAGTCTTCGCGGCAAGGGCGCGAAATCTACTAGTCTTCGCGGCGAAAAAGGAAAAGTACTACTCTTCGAGAGGGATTTAGAACGTGCTAGTCTTCGTTTGGAGCGACGATATATGACCGATTGTGAGAAAACGTGAAATACAGTGCACAAATGTTACTATTATAAAATGAACGCTTTTCTGGGTTGCCAATATAAATTTGTAAAAATGTGAAACATTTTGAAAAATCATGAAAATTTGTAAAAATTATGACAGGTTTCATGTTAGCGATGCTCCAAATTTAAATGTAAAATTTTTATTTTTCACATTATTTTACATTCCAACACAATTACTCAAAGTTTTTCACATTTATCATTTCCACAACATTTTTATTGTATTGAACAATAAACAATTAAAAAGTATTAAAATCTTCTACTAATATTATATGTTAAGAACAATTAAATTAATCTTGATTAAAAACGATAACACGACATTATGGCCCATTGAATTTCAGACAATATAAAGTGCATTGTAACAAATTGTCGCATTGCAACAGATTGAAAACGTTTAGATACGATCAAATTTTATACCAAAAATAAAGATCCATTGCGATTATGAAAAACGATTGAATTATACTAAGAAACGATTAAGAATGACTCGTCGCCAGGTGGCGTCCGGATTTTATTACTCGCAAGTGGTAAAGAATCTATGATGGTCAGTATATAAGACCATTCAAGGTAATGCATAAATAATTCATTGTAACATGCGTGTAATACATGTATTAAGTAACAGTGCGTGTAAGATTAGGCAGTACGAGTGTGTATTTATAAAGTGTTCAGTAAAATATATGAAAAAAGTCCTAAATATAAAAAAAATGATACATGAATATTAAATACGATTATAAGAGATTAAAAACGATTAGATTTATAAATGCAGTTTATAAACATCAAAAACGATAAAAAACGATTAATATATATAACGGATTTTTAATACATTTTATAATAATAGTTTAATCGTTTTTTATACCATTCTAATCGTTATCTATTCTAATCGGAACTGATACAATACATTCTAATACCTAATAAAGCTAAAATTACGTTACACAAACGACTATCAAAAACGATTACGGTTTTTGAAATCGTTTTTAATCTTCGGCTATTAGCAGGGGTTTTTAATCTTCGGCTGTTAGCAGGGTTAAGCTAACTCGTAATCCCGAGTTCCATAGAAGGTCCAAACACATTGACGTGCGTTATCAATTTATTTGTGAGAAGTTGCGAGAAGATGTAATAAATACTATATATGTAAACACGAAAAATCAGTATGCCGATATGTTTACAAAAGCATTAAACCACGATAAATTCAATTTAATGCGTTCTGCGATTAATGTATCTAAACTTTAACCAATATATTTGTTTATCTAGAATTTAAGTATATCGAAAACACTCAAATAGTGGGGGTGTTGAATTTCTGTATTCGTAGCGTTTTCTATCTTACCGACCTCTGCTATGTGCGGCCTCAGCGTATCTGAAAGAGTGGGGGAACTAACGCGCATGTAAGTCCTCCGCGAGACGGCGCGCTGCCCTTCCCGCTCAGACTTGTACTACCCTTCGAGCTGGAAGCACGCTCTCTTTTATTTTACAATAAACACTTTTGCGTTGAACTTTTATTCACCTTTTTCTGCCTACCGTTATCCTCTCAACAATTACAATTAGACATGTTTATAATGTTTACGTAGTATAGTTGGTATGTCAGCTGATCACTCATGATTACTCATGAATGCTTTTATTACCAATAATAACCTTTTTTTTATTCATTCATAAAGCTTAAGCTTATACGAAGGTAGTTTATGCAAACAAGTTACGTTACGTCTAAGCTATAAACATATGTAACATTCTTATGCCTACTTACAATGGTGTTCGTGGCGTGATGGTCTAGAGCATTGTCTTCAAATCTTATGGTCCCGCGGTTCGTGACCAAGGACATACATAATACATACTTTTTTTTTGTTTATAGACACTTATTTTTTTTACGAAATTGCATAGATTTATAACATTCAAATGTTAAGTATATAATTATATTTAGACATTAAATGATTTTATTATTCAAGTATAATACAATTATTTAGACTTTATACTATAGTCACAATAAAAAGATTAAATAATTATCTTTCCTCGTATCCATTTCATTGTAATTTCTGGTCACAAAATAATATAATAATAAAATTATTACATTTATTTTTTTAAATCTTTGCAATTTCGCCAAAATAATAATTGTCTATAAATGATAAAAAAATTTTTATCCTTGGTCTCGAACTCGGGACCATAAGATTTGGAGACAATGCTCTAGACTATCACGCCATGAACACCGTTGTTACATAGTATACGAATGTTGCATATGTTTATAGCTTAGACGTAACGTAACTTGTTTGCTTAAACTACCTTCGTATAAGCTTAAGCTTTATGAATGAATAAAAAAAAGGTTATTATTGGTAATAAAAGCATTCACGAGTAATCATGAGTGATCAGCTGACATACCAACTATACTACGTAAACATTATAAACATGTCTAATTGTAATAATGATAANCTTCTTAAATCACTATGGATAACTTCATGCTGAGGACTACTTCCTCCGCAAACATAATATACTACGTAAACATTATAAACATGTCTAATTGTAATAATGATAATATTTAAGAAGAACATTCAACGAACTTATTGAATTCTAATTTTTTTATTTCGAAATTCATATAACCCAATAATTAATATGTAAGGTATAAAAAAAATATTCTCCAGTGTGGATTTGAACTCAGAAACTTGCAAAAATCACGAGTTCACGTAAGAACAGAATCAGCCACGGACATGCAGCGCTGTTACTCGCTAGGTCACGGCGGTTCCACCGAGCGGATCTGGCGATCTCCGTCGGAAAAAGCCTGCCATTTTCGCGACGCGAGCCCATTAGAGTTGGGTCTCCTTCTCTCTTACTCCCTGGTTTTCATTTCTGTACTTTAAGTACTTTAACCTCCATAAGGCATAACCTCATCGTAGAAAGAACGATAATAACATTTATTTAAACAAAAAATAAAAAAATCAATAATACAATTTAAAAAATGACATTTTCAAAATTTCAAAAATTATCTGCTGTTACTGTCGGCATAGTAATAAGTGGTGTAATATATCATACTAGTTCGACAAATTCACTTTTTAATATATACGTAGAAAAATCTTTGAGTAATAGCGTACCTTTATCGAAGTGGGATCACAATTGGGATAGGTTAATTTTTATTTTCTGTATTTTGTTAATTTGCAGAGCAATTATTGAATTTTGTAAAAATTGTAAACCAATTACCTAATTCAGAAATTTACATTTTAGCAAAATTTGCATTTTGTATTCTCAATAGGAAACATTTTTAATAAGTATACTTTAAGTTAATTACCACAATCAAGAAATAATGCTATTTAATATCTACTCAAAGCTAATTATTCAAAAAATTAAATAATGATGGATATAAAAACTATTAATAAAATTATATTTGAATATTGATGCCCATTATTACAGAAATAATAAATACATTCAATAATAAAATGTTGCACAAGTAATCAATATGATATTTATTTAAGATTCATATAGATTCCATGCTGATGTTCCACATAGATTGATATGCCAAAATCAAAACAAAAATTCCTTTGGAACTGAAAAATGTTATATTTGGAATTATCAAGTAGATGATAGTTTTCATATGGACTTTGGTTTTGTTATTTGTTATTAAGTCTTAAATAACCAGTTTTGTTGTTATTATATGCATTGTACATGAATATAAACTTCAAAGAGGATGGAGCTAATTTGTAATGGAGTAATTTTATATTTTACAATCTTTTTCTATATGCGTAGACTCTTACCTGGTATTGGTAAAGTTGATTGATCTAAAAGACAGAAATGATCTTCCCACTACAACTTTGCTTTCACACATTCAGTGATATGAATTTGTCAACATTCCGGTATCACTTTTTTAAAGGGCATGATGGATGCGTCATGATTTTCAAGTCTCAATTATTATCTTTGGGATGACCTGAAAGTTCATCTATGAGTCTTATGCAGGATGATAGGATTTCACAAATAGTAATACCTTCAGATTCGGGCTTAATATAAAGAGTTTTATGGATGATAAAACTTCATTTGATTATTTTTGGGTATACGCATAGTCATATGATTTTTACTAGTTTAGGACTGATAAGGGCTGATTTGTTTATGAAAATTCTTAATAATCATACTGAAAAATCTCAGTTGATTAGTACCTAAGATTTCATGCAAAAATTTCATGTAACTTGCCAGAGCCAAAGTGAGCTGTGAGATAAAATATGCAATCAATTAGCTTTTAGTAAAATCTTATGTGCCTTCTTCGTGTTATTATTTAGATTATACATCAGAAGTAGTTGCATCAAAGTATTTTAGAGCTTTTTTTTTTGGTTTTTTTAAGAATACAAATTATGTTTCATAAGATATCATGAAACATAATTTTATAGCACTGTGTGGCATAAATCCGCATTTATGTCACGCCTATCCATGGCATAAATAGTCCATTACTGCACAGTGCTGATCGCCCTTGCTACGCTCGGGCACTAGCTGCACGGTGCAAAAATGGACTGTTTAGGCCATGGATAGGCGTGAAAGCGGATTTATGCTAGTCAGTGCTATATAAAATAGTGTACGATACTCGTGGCATAAATAGTCCGATACGGCACGGCGTTTAGCTCCCTAGCTATGCTCGGGTGCTAATACACGCTGTGCGGTAATTGACTATTTATGCCACTTGTATTATAATATACTATTATAGCACTACGTGACCTAAACCCGCATTAAAGCCATGCTTATCGTTGACTTGAATAGCTCATTATTACACCGTGAAATAATGATGAGAATAAAAGAAAGAAGTGGAAAATCTCTATTAATATCCTCAAAAAGCACCCGAAATAAAGAAAATCGTTTGTAATCATTTTGACATTTCGAGGTTAGTTTTAACATTTTCAAGTTGCCATTCATGCATGCCAAGATGCATATGAAACATATTTTTGGGCGGGAAAATCAAATGTTATAGTGTACAATAATAGTACATTTTGATACGGATATAGAAGGTATCTCATGTGACATTTTTCACACAAGCGAAGCGAGTGCAAAAAGTCACATGAAGTAAAAATCACCTTGCACACCAGTATCAAACCGAATTTTATACTGCGAGCACTGAATAATCAAAGTAAAGTTTTGATTTTGAGGTAAGTGGTATAAAATTTAATTTTCAGTTTTTTTGATTTTTTTTTCTTATTTTTTTGGGGCATGGGGTGTTCTGCCCCTCTGAACTCCCTCCCCCTTCTTTGCCACCTTCTCTCCTGTGGGTGGCGGGTTTATGTCACACATGCTATAATAGTACATTACGATACAAGTGACCTAAGTCCTAATTACGCCGTGCAAAAGTGTTACTTAGGTCACAAATATCATATAGAATTTTATAGCACAGCCTACCTAAGCCCGCTGTCACGCCTATCCGTATCATAAGCAGTCCTGGTTTGCACCATGCAGTTAGCGCACAAGCGTAGCGAATGTGATAAAATGGACTACTTAGGTCACGGATAGGCATGAACTAAGTGCGGACTTAGGTCACACTGTGCTATAAAATAATAATTTGATTGATTATCAAATAATAGTTTTAAAATATTTGTTTTATAGTATGTTGAGAATACCCCAACTGAAAAAAGACAAATGACAATCCGGTGGTTATTAGCTGATAATTAGTTGATAATCTGCTGATAATCGTGCCAATACGTCAGCTGATTATAATAGGTGATATCAGTCTAATATTTTTATTAAAGCTTATAGTTATAAATATGTGATTATATGAGATAACATGTGAATGATAATCCTAAATTTCAGATCTAGTTACCAACCAATATTTCAAGAAAATTCTTATTTTAGGATAGGGGTTATGGGATTCGTATGAATAAACTGGTTAATATTTGGAAGTATTACTTTTATCCACAAACATTACAGATCTAACTAGGACGTAAAAGAATGCATTTAGGACATTCTAATAAACCAAAGATAAATATGGGAAGCCAAACTTATCAAAAAGTTATTTGGCGTGAAAATGAAATAGTGCTACTTTCCTAACCTATGATATGAGTGTGACTCCCAAGTCATGTGAGCGGCATGTAATTTATATGACTATAAAAATATAAGACTATAATATACAAAAATGTTATAAATATTATTTAAATACTTTAAACAATATGCTTACCAACTTTTTTTGCACAATTTTACCCTGCTAAAAATACTTGATAGAGATGGATTAAATTTTCAATTGAATTCGTAGCTATATCTTAATCCCACTTTTTGAATTAGAACTCTATTAAAATAGATAAAACCGATGAGAGTCGATAAATTTCAATGTGGAAAACAACAATTTAAATCGATGTTTGATACCAATGATTGGCCTTTATTAACTTTAGTAGTCATTTTTCGTATATAATTCTATCGACTCCTATCGATTCTATCGATTTTAATCGAGCTCTAATGCAAAAAATGGGATTAAGATTTAGCTTCAAATTCGATTAAAAATTTAATCGATTTCTATCGATTTCTTTTAACTATTTCTAACAGGGTGGCGCCTCCATCCCCCTCCATAGCTCAGAGTGAGCATCGGTAATCTACTTTATCGACCTGGGATCGGCTGGCCCTTCTCAGAGTGAGCATCGGTAGAATTTACTTTATCGACATTGGTACCGGTACTGACACGCTCCCAACCTGTTTTATCAAACGTGATTGGTTAAAATTTCAACATGGCTGATTGGTTCAAGAGTCAGTACACTGGCTGGATAGCAAGCATCTGACCATCCCGAGTGCTTGCCAACCTTCTAATAATATTCATTGACATACACGAATTCTTCATCAGTTATTGATGCTACTAGGAATAAGTACAAAATAGAAATCCATTATTCATTATATATTTTTTGTTTTATTTATTAAAATCCTTATTTATTATGTGAGTATACATATTGTATTATAACTAAAACATATATAAAAACTTTTATTATATTCTTATAACTAAATCGCATGAATATATATTCTTATTACTAAAACATACGTATGAAAAAAACCTTAAAATAAATTCTTCACATACACATACAACTCCAATCTGTCTAAGGAAATGTGAAATACCGTGCGTATACATATANTACGTATGAAAAAAACCTTAAAATAAATTCTTCACATACACATACAACTCCAATCTGTCTAAGGAAATGTGAAATACCGTGCCTATACATATATATAGTTACATTATAAGTACGCAGCTAAACAAAGTATAAATGTGTGCCATTATTTATCGACTACAAAAACTCTACACTTATCCATCAATCCATTGTTGTTAAATTTTCTATGTAAATACATTTTTTGTAATTATATCTATCATATCAAAAATCCTTAAAGTTAATACATAGTCTTAAGCTAAAAGTTAGTCGCGCCTATATATATATATATACTAGATGGGCTTCGCCCCCCTGCTCGCCTTCGCATCACGCAAACCCCCATTTTAGTTTTTGTTTGATTTTTATTTTTCGACCTGTTATTTTTTCGTTATCCTGATGATTAGTTCTAGTTGGCCAAGAACAATCTATTGTATTATATAAAATTTGTAGATCAAACAGGTCAAGAATTAATGTTTGTCGAAATAAGAGAAAATCGAAAAGAAAAAAAGTAAAAGTATGAATTAACGCCGCAACTTCTACTGCTTAGCATTTAAATATCTAGTTTTTTTTCCTTTTTTTGAAATGTTTTGAAATTAATTGATTCTTCCCACTTTTCAATTATATGTTAATTATACAGTAAATCTGGTCCAGCTACTTTTTTTCTATATAACCATTGCTGCGTTGTTGAATGACCTGGTGCCTCTAATATATGTTGATGATCGATCTTTTCGTTTTTACGTAGCATAATGAGGAAACAAATATGTTTTCATATTAATTTTTAGTTTCTAAAAACTCATTATTAAAAATAAATTTTGTTTCCTACCTAGGGAAGCTTTGCATTTTACAGACCAAGTTAAGTAAAGAAATAAGGCACAAATCATATAAAAATTTGGAATCCGGACCGTATTTTCTTGTTATTCGTCAATTCTTATTTCTATACGATTTATCGATCTCTGCAAGTTAAAATATACTTCTTAAATCTTTACTTGTAACTGCTCATTAGCTTTATTTAATTTATTTTTGTCAACATTTTTTTAGAAAACTTAAGTTTAAATCTTGCACCTAATTACATGAGTTAACAATTTTACTCCAATAATATTTAAGGCCCCTCGAACAAATCGCTATATATATATATCGATTGCCTATCGGGATACCACTTTATTTTTGTTAAGCCTTTGATATATAATTCACATTTATATCTTATAAAGTTTTTAACAACTGCTAAGTATAAACACGCAAAAGTGATATATATTACACAAAGCAAAAGACAATGCTAAGTATAAACACATAAAGTGTCAACAATACAAAGCAAAAGTCCAATGCAAGTATACGCACATCAAAGTGTTACAATACAAAAGCAAAATGAAAACCTTTATAAGAATTATTTACTTCAAACTAAGTCAACTTTTAAGTCAAACTTTAACAAAAATATAAAAAAACAGCTCCTGTCTATTTACCTCATAGTGGTGTGGAAAAATAAGAAAATAAAATTTAAGTTATCTCTTATATAGTTTGATCTCATACTGTTTATATAATAATTTGATACTGATGTGCTATGATGTTAGAGGGCTTGGAAAAGTTCTACAAAGATGTAGGATCTTCCCGAGCTAAAGACATTATTTAATGCCAAAATGCTATTGTACTTGCTCGAGTCGTTCGGTTGGTAGAGTCGTAGAAAGTAACCTTTATACATCATCTTAATAGTATGCTAAGCTACTAATAGCCTAATATATTTTAGAAATCCGAATAATTATACGCGTCGCGAATGCAGCGATAAGAAATGTCCGTTAAAAGATGATTTCAAAAAGTGTGTCCATAAATTGATCCGAATTTTATCCGCAGTACTATTACAATTGTTTTTAGTTAAAGTTTTTTTGCTAATAAAACTTTAAATAAAAAAAGTTGTACTGAACATATAAAAATTTCAAAAAGCTCCTAATAGGAGCTGCGGTGGGGGGGTGCGGGGGGGCTGTGCGCGGGGGGGCTTGCGGGGGGCTGGGGGTGCTTTTCCATATCCAAATCACAGAAATGAAAGAATTTTTGCTTATTTTGCGGGGGGGGCGGCAAGCGCGGGGGGTGCGGGGGGCTGCGGGGGGGCTGCGGGGGGCAGTATCTCCAAAACAATATATTAATATGAGGTAGATATTATATCTATGTATACTAAATAATATATATATAATCAGCGTTAGAACCGTTAGAGCTACAGTATATAAACTTATGTGAATCTAATAGCTAATTACAATGTTGATTATAAAATTGAATAATACGCATCTTAAACTAAAAGTTAGAAATAGCGTTAGATCCGCGTTGTAGAGTACATTATAACTTAAGTGAATCCAATAGTGATTAAATTGGTATGTTATTAATTGAATAATACTGTCTATGTAGATTAGTTATAAAATCCTGTAAATAATTAGGCAAAAAACTACTAAGCCTAGTGATAATGCCCCTTTGCACAAGTTATAAAGAATTTAGGCATAAACACTCGAATGAGAAAAAATCCTTAATATTATACGTAATGGAGATACATTGTTATTAAATAAATTCAATAATGTTGTTACCAAGGTTTTGGAGATAGAGGAGATAGACATCTCTAGTTTCTATCTCCTGCTTCAACTTCTCCTCGTCGGCAACGTTTTCCATGAGGAAGGCGTTCACTTTGGTGGGAAGGAAAACGTCGAAACTTGCATCCAACTCCAGCACCGATTGAGAAAAAATCCTTAATATTATACGTAATGGAGATACATTGTTATTAAATAAATTCAATAATGTTGTTACCAAGGTTTTGGAGATAGAGGAGATAGACATCTCTAGTTTCTATCTCCTGCTTCAACTTCTCCTCGTCGGCAACGTTTTCCATGAGGAAGGCGTTCACTTTGGTGGGAAGGAAAACGTCGAAACTTGCATCCAACTCCAGCACCGATTGAGAAAAAATCCTTAATATTATACGTAATGGAGATACATTGTTATTAAATAAATTCAATAATGTTGTTACCAAGGTTTTGGAGATAGAGGAGATAGACATCTCTAGTTTCTATCTCCTGCTTCAACTTCTCCTCGTCGGCAACGTTTTCCATGAGGAAGGCGTTCACTTTGGTGGGAAGGAAAACGTCGAAACTTGCATCCAACTCCAGCACCGATTGAGAAAAAATCCTTAATATTATACGTAATGGAGATACATTGTTATTAAATAAATTCAATAATGTTGTTACCAAGGTTTTGGAGATAGAGGAGATAGACATCTCTAGTTTCTATCTCCTGCTTCAACTTCTCCTCGTCGGCAACGTTTTCCATGAGGAAGGCGTTCACTTTGGTGGGAAGGAAAACGTCGAAACTTGCATCCAACTCCAGCACCGATTGAGAAAAAATCCTTAATATTATACGTAATGGAGATACATTGTTATTAAATAAATTCAATAATGTTGTTACCAAGGTTTTGGAGATAGAGGAGATAGACATCTCTAGTTTCTATCTCCTGCTTCAACTTCTCCTCGTCGGCAACGTTTTCCATGAGGAAGGCGTTCACTTTGGTGGGAAGGAAAACGTCGAAACTTGCATCCAACTCCAGCACCGATTGAGAAAAAATCCTTAATATTATACGTAATGGAGATACATTGTTATTAAATAAATTCAATAATGTTGTTACCAAGGTTTTGGAGATAGAGGAGATAGACATCTCTAGTTTCTATCTCCTGCTTCAACTTCTCCTCGTCGGCAACGTTTTCCATGAGGAAGGCGTTCACTTTGGTGGGAAGGAAAACGTCGAAACTTGCATCCAACTCCAGCACCGATTGAGAAAAAATCCTTAATATTATACGTAATGGAGATACATTGTTATTAAATAAATTCAATAATGTTGTTACCAAGGTTTTGGAGATAGAGGAGATAGACATCTCTAGTTTCTATCTCCTGCTTCAACTTCTCCTCGTCGGCAACGTTTTCCATGAGGAAGGCGTTCACTTTGGTGGGAAGGAAAACGTCGAAACTTGCATCCAACTCCAGCACCGATTGAGAAAAAATCCTTAATATTATACGTAATGGAGATACATTGTTATTAAATAAATTCAATAATGTTGTTACCAAGGTTTTGGAGATAGAGGAGATAGACATCTCTAGTTTCTATCTCCTGCTTCAACTTCTCCTCGTCGGCAACGTTTTCCATGAGGAAGGCGTTCACTTTGGTGGGAAGGAAAACGTCGAAACTTGCATCCAACTCCAGCACCGATTGAGAAAAAATCCTTAATATTATACGTAATGGAGATACATTGTTATTAAATAAATTCAATAATGTTGTTACCAAGGTTTTGGAGATAGAGGAGATAGACATCTCTAGTTTCTATCTCCTGCTTCAACTTCTCCTCGTCGGCAACGTTTTCCATGAGGAAGGCGTTCACTTTGGTGGGAAGGAAAACGTCGAAACTTGCATCCAACTCCAGCACCGATTGAGAAAAAATCCTTAATATTATACGTAATGGAGATACATTGTTATTAAATAAATTCAATAATGTTGTTACCAAGGTTTTGGAGATAGAGGAGATAGACATCTCTAGTTTCTATCTCCTGCTTCAACTTCTCCTCGTCGGCAACGTTTTCCATGAGGAAGGCGTTCACTTTGGTGGGAAGGAAAACGTCGAAACTTGCATCCAACTCCAGCACCGATTGAGAAAAAATCCTTAATATTATACGTAATGGAGATACATTGTTATTAAATAAATTCAATAATGTTGTTACCAAGGTTTTGGAGATAGAGGAGATAGACATCTCTAGTTTCTATCTCCTGCTTCAACTTCTCCTCGTCGGCAACGTTTTCCATGAGGAAGGCGTTCACTTTGGTGGGAAGGAAAACGTCGAAACTTGCATCCAACTCCAGCACCGATTGAGAAAAAATCCTTAATATTATACGTAATGGAGATACATTGTTATTAAATAAATTCAATAATGTTGTTACCAAGGTTTTGGAGATAGAGGAGATAGACATCTCTAGTTTCTATCTCCTGCTTCAACTTCTCCTCGTCGGCAACGTTTTCCATGAGGAAGGCGTTCACTTTGGTGGGAAGGAAAACGTCGAAACTTGCATCCAACTCCAGCACCGATTGAGAAAAAATCCTTAATATTATACGTAATGGAGATACATTGTTATTAAATAAATTCAATAATGTTGTTACCAAGGTTTTGGAGATAGAGGAGATAGACATCTCTAGTTTCTATCTCCTGCTTCAACTTCTCCTCGTCGGCAACGTTTTCCATGAGGAAGGCGTTCACTTTGGTGGGAAGGAAAACGTCGAAACTTGCATCCAACTCCAGCACCGATTGAGAAAAAATCCTTAATATTATACGTAATGGAGATACATTGTTATTAAATAAATTCAATAATGTTGTTACCAAGGTTTTGGAGATAGAGGAGATAGACATCTCTAGTTTCTATCTCCTGCTTCAACTTCTCCTCGTCGGCAACGTTTTCCATGAGGAAGGCGTTCACTTTGGTGGGAAGGAAAACGTCGAAACTTGCATCCAACTCCAGCACCGATTGAGAAAAAATCCTTAATATTATACGTAATGGAGATACATTGTTATTAAATAAATTCAATAATGTTGTTACCAAGGTTTTGGAGATAGAGGAGATAGACATCTCTAGTTTCTATCTCCTGCTTCAACTTCTCCTCGTCGGCAACGTTTTCCATGAGGAAGGCGTTCACTTTGGTGGGAAGGAAAACGTCGAAACTTGCATCCAACTNATCGTCTACAACCTGGATCCAGTCACCAGAGAGGATTGGGAAAAGTCGTTGGAGGGAGTCGCCACCTTTCCAACCTATGCTGCACTGACCTCTTTCCTCGACAACCGTGTGCAGTCCCTGGAGACAGCCCACTGCAGTGATTCTCCTGTCCAGCACTCAACGAAGGTCACAGTGAATCCAAGTAAAAGTGCTACCTCATCGACTAGAGCAGTTTCAGCCCATGTATCGACCACCAGTGCTTCGAAAAGGGCTTCCAAGTTCCCAGGATGTTTAGTGTGTCAAGGTGAACACTATATAGGATACTGTCCCTCGCTGCTTCAGAAGAGCATCCATAAGAGGTTAGAGTTGGTGAATAATCTCAGCCTCTGCACTAACTGCCTACGGAAGGCACATCCTGGTGGCACCTGTCCCTCCAAGAGCAGGTGTAGGCACTGCAATCAAGTGCACCACACAGCCCTGCACCATGACTCCAATGGATCCAGCACCGCAGCCAAAGGAGAGTTTTTGCCGGCAGGTCCGAAGCCAACTCTAGGCCAGTGAAACCACCTTGCTGCCCATTCGACAGCCCTAGGACGACCTATGCTGATTGGAACCGCCAAGGTGATTCTTCAGTCGAAGGCTGGGCTGTCAAGAAGCTTCAGAGCTCTCATCGATCCAGCCTCCGAAGGATCCTTTGTGACTGAAGAGGTAGTCCAGGCGCTCTCTCTCCACAAAACAGCCTGCGAGACTACTGTCACTGGTGTTGGAGGACACATTACTGCTATGTCCAGGTCCGCCACTGTTGTTGCTCTCAAATCTACTGCTGACCCAGCGCTCTTCGTGACGTTCTCTGCGCTTGTGTTGTCAAAGGTGTCTGCATCGTTGCCGCCACAGGCAGTCTGCTGCGAAGCTCTGGAGCATCTTCGAGGATTGGAGCTGGCAGATCCAGACTACGCCACCCCTGGAGCAGTGGATTGCATCCTGGGAGCTGACATTTATCCCGCTCTCATTCAAGAAGGGCTACGCCGAGGTTTACCTACGATGCCAGTCGCACAACAGACAAAGCTGGGCTGGATTTTGACTGGGCCTGCTGCTCCACGCTCGTCTGCGGCGCCCACAACACTGCAGGTCTACTGTACACAGCTCTCTATCTCCGATCAACTCCGTCGCTTCTGGGAGGTTGAGGAAGTCGCGATGCCGCCTGCGCTCACCAAAGAAGAGGAGGAGTGTGAGCTGATCTTTCAGCGTACCCACTCCCGTGATAGCCAGGGCCGCTACGTGGTTCGGCTACCCTTCAAGGCAGAATCTATACTCCACAACGCCAGGACGATGGCTGTCAGTCGACTACTCGCGCTGGAGCGCAAGCTCACTCGTGATCCTCCCCTAGGCCAAGCCTACCGCCAGTTCCTCCTTGACTATGAGGAACTGGGCCACATGGAGCGCCTTCCTGACGATGCTGCCGGGTCAGCGAGCTACTACCTGCCACACCACGCCGTTGTGGGCCGCAAGCTTAGAGTAGACTTCGACGCACAAGAGCTAAACCAGATTCTTCTTGTAGGTCCCAAATTGCAGCGGGAGATCACCACCATGCTCATTCGCTGGCGCCTCTTCCGGTACGTGTTCACGGCTGACATCGTGAAAATGTTCCGGCAGATCCAGATGCACGCTGACGACGCTGCGTGGCAGTGCATTCTATGGCGAGCCACGCCTGAGCTGCCGATCCAGGAGTACCGCTTACGGACCGTGACGTACGGTACTTCCTGCGCACCCTACCTCGCACTGAGAGTGCTTCTGCAACTGGCTGAAGACGAGGGTCCGACCTTCCCTCGAGGCGCGCAGATTCTAAGGCGCAATTTTTACGTCGACGACGCGCTGACCGGAGCCGATACCCTAGACGCTGCTCAACTAGCGAAGGACGAGCTTCGCCAAATT
>CM053168.1:25914100-25961957 GCA_012977825.3 Pteromalus puparum | reverse complement strand
CTTGAATTTGATTGTAAGAATAATATGCCTGCAAATACAACTGCGTATTGTCTAATTTTACATGATCGCATTGTTAAGTATAATCCTATAAGCGGTGATGTTAAGAAACTTGTATAAAAACTATATAAAGCTTGCATGAAGCATCAATTAGTTAGTACTGTGCTAAACCATCAGTCAAGATAGATCTCAAAAATGAATCGATATAGCGCTTCGTACACTCCTCTCAAGGAGGACAAAAGCGCTAGAAGAGTACAAGATGATAAACAATGTAATACGTATCGTGGAGAACCATGTTCTGCCCCTAAAAGTGAACAGTGGAAAAATACTTTTGAGAAATATTCCACTAACACAAAGTCCATGCCAGAACATCGAGGTTATAAGAAGTTCTGAAAGATTTTATAATGTCTTTACAAATAATGTTTTATGTACCTATCTTTTTTGAATAAACTAAAATAAAAATGAATATTTTGGTGTATTTATTTATTAATCCCAACCTTTAATCCTACAAATCCAAATTATCCATCACTGTTGATATAATAGTAGTAACCGATCACATCCCATGTCGATAAAGTAGACTACCGATGCTCACTCTGAGCTATGGACCGATCGCATCCTTGGTCGATAAAGTAGATTACCGATGCTCACTCTGAGCTATGGAGGGGGATGGAGGCGCCCCCGTCGACAACACTGGGGGGCGCCACTGCTGGCAGCCCGATCGATATGCGATGCTCTGCCGGTAAAACAGGGACCTACTAATATGAGTTACCATCCGTTGGTATTTGGTGGCGCAGGACCCGTGTGGCGCAGTATCAGTCTTGCCCCTACTACTGACTTTGAATGATACTTATTACAAATCAGGCACAATACAGCTGATATTTTTCAAAAAGATCCATGTTTTGGAAAAATATAAAAAAAATTCTTCTCAATAATGCGATTAATTTTAGCTACACACAATTCAGAATCATTGGTTTTACGGTGTGGCTAATTCTGACATTACAGATGAGAACCAACTCTTCCAACATGATTGCAAGTTATTATACCTCAGGCTCTTAGTAGATCTGATAATCTGAACATCAATCATTCTGTAGTTAGAAGAATTGGAAGGTTTGAGTCAAGTGATAAGTCAAGAATGGAACAAAGGACACTAAGGAATCTCAGACCAGGACCAGGACCCACTTCATGTAAAATTTATTGGCAATGTACACCCAACGGTAAAAATAACTTTGGTATTAAGACAGCCCGCCATGTCAGGTGACGTAAAGTTGACTGGGGTCAGAAAAGGTTAGGTGCACGACCCGTATACAAATAGTCACCGTTCAAGTGAGGAACCCAAAAAAACTCATTGGAGAAATATCTTCCTATTCGAGGGTAAAGTCTTGTAATTTATCAATTTATTATCAAAATGTCAGATTTGTTATTAGTAAATTGTCTCTTCTGAAGAGTTCGATTGATCAGTTAAGGAGGTTCACCACTAAAGTCATTTTCTTAAGAAATTAATGAAACTTTGCATACTGCTTCGTAATGGTTTTGTCCATACACACCTAAAATTTCAGATCGATCTGACGTCTAGAAGCTGAGATATGAGGCCTCAAAGTTCGGGCGTTTAACACGCGATCCCTATGCCGGGACCGCGCGAAACGTGCATTTTCTTTGATTGTAGCCGATCGCTTCTTACGATCTTGTTGACAAACTGAAGTAATGTTAAGGACAATATTACGAATCTTTTGAGACCTCGTGAGCAATGATCTGAAGTCTAGTTCCCAAGTTATTGTAATCTAAAGTAGGTTGTCGTCAGTTACTGCTACTGCGATAGAACGGGCCACGCGGTCGAAAGCTGCAATTTGCTAGTCAGGCACGCGGCCCAAAAAGTAATTGTTAATCCCGATAAGAAAAGCGACGGGGGGGGGGGGTCCAACAATAAAAAGTCGGGCAAGGCCAACAACGGAAAAAGAAACGGTAAGTTCAATAATTACCGTACCGTTCGGACGGTTCAAGCGATAGAGGCGAGAATAAACGCGCCGAAAACCGCGACAATAAACAAACCGAAGATTTAAACTAGATGCACGTTCGACACGATCCTCAAGCGTCGAGCGTGAATCCAGCGAATCAGAAGACAATATAGAGCAAGAGAACGAGCAACATTTAAGGTCGGCTAAAATTAAGTTTCTAACCGCGGATAGACAACCACCAGTCGTCACCGTAAATTGCCCGCAATTATTAAAAAGATTGGGTAAATTCTACGCGGATTCTGGCGCGGATATTTCAGTTGTGAAAATCGGGGAGCTAGCCCCCGGTTATTATCCTTACGACGCATAAAAAATAATCAAGGTGCAGGGGGTAACAGCGGGTACCGCGTGCACGCTCGGTCAGACAGTAGTACAGCTGCAAGGGCTAGTCTGCAATATCCAAGTTGTTCCCAATGATTTCCTGATTGGAAATTCGGGGATCATTGGCTGGGATTTAATCGACACCCATGAAGGATGTGTCGATGAGGCAAGCAAAAGCCTTACACTCGGTGACGTTACATTGCACGTATATTAAGCTAGCAGACCATGGTCACGACGCATACATCTAACCTACTGGGTATTTAGTTGCTAATTAATTGCTAATTAGTTACACTATTCCCGATTTAGTTGCTTAATACCTGCAGAAGTTATGTGCGATCTGCTAGATTAAGTCTTAACCTAGCAAACCACAATACTATATCTTTAGTTCTCGTAAAGATATCTAAGTTCTGCAAACGGCATATTTAGTTGCTAATTAGTTGCTGAAGGATAGCGTTTTTTATATTATCCCCTCATCATCCCCTAACTGCAGCAACAACCCCCACACTACCCCCAAAATACCATAAATATTCAAAAAGAGGTCATGAGAAAATATAAACTGTGGCGTATTTTGTTGCTAAGTAGTTACTGCAAAATAGCACCGTCTATAATATTCCATTATCAACCCTTAACTCCCGATCATCCCCGCTAGCACCCTCAGAGTATGACGATATCAGAAAATTCTGGTAAGTGGAAAAAAATTGCGGGATATTTAGTTGCTGATTAGTTGCTCGCAAAGACCGTAGTTAATAATATTCTACTAACATCATCAACCTTAGATCAATCTGTTACGTCCAAATGAGCGCAACCCTCCAATATACTTACTCTATACGAGTTCCTATCTTAATCAGTATTATTTTATTTGGATTGGAAATGAAGGAAATCCCTTTTGGCTACCGCAGACGCGGTCACTGCCTTCCGGGAAAGGGAGCCAAATAACAAAATCACTTATTCACACGGGGTTAGAATTTCTACAACACTTCTATATTTATGGAATTGAAATAGAGAAAAGTACCTTATTATGGTGTAAGTGTATGAGTGTGTGTGTGTGTGTGTGTGAAGATGCGCACCAGCAGGAGGTTGCAGCTGTGGATCCTGGGCGCCTGGTCCTTGCGTCGGTGGTTCAGTACGGTCAGGCTGTTGATGGGCCGTCGGTTCTCAGCTTCTCTCCTCAATGGCAAGCAGGTGTGGACAGATGGGCGCCCCGGTGCGTCTGCTTTCTTTTTAGAGACGAGAGGATGATGCACCTTGACTTGGGCTAAGTCCCTCGATATTCTTACGAGTGTGTGAATTTTAACTTGTGCACTGCTAACTAGTACTTGGCAGAGATTCGGTCTTGATTGACGTACGGATACCGACTGACTCCCCTCACCCTTTTCTCCAGGGCTTTATATGCTGGCTTCTAGCATTTTTCCTCATTCCCTTTTTTGGAGAGGCTGATGTGACATTTCCTCGCGCCTCTTGCTCTAATGGAATTATGACAGGTCAATTCATAAAAACTGAGTTTTATTGCTTCTAGTTTGGGGAATCGAGCTCATAGCTTAGCTCTCCCGCTGCTTCCTGTCGTCTTCGCTCTCTTTGAAGAGCGCACATGTGAGACTTTCCAGAATTCTTTGTATTGGCATAGTCGGAGATAATCTAAAATCGTCCGCCTAAATTCTTTTATTTCCGACGTATTTTACTTTCACGTATGACAACGTTCCAGAGTTACGTGATATTTATGAGGTTTGTTCTTTGGCTTGTTTGTTCCGTGTTCTAGTCTATGTCTGCCATTTTTACGGGAGTCGGCTTAGATGCGCACTGGCTGCTGCTTTTTGGTCTATTTTGGTTGGGTGCGACCTCCTTTCGCAGCGGGTGGTTGCTCCGATGGCGGCGTGTCATAAGTATAGATGTGTATTTTTGTTTGTGCGCGTGTAATTATTTGGTTTTTTATTCTATAATTTTTGTGTGCGTAATGGAATTGAGGATCTGTGCGTCCAGAGCGGACGGGTGGGCTGACATCGGCCTATCACCACTACACAGCGCGTCTCCAGGTTGCGGATAGAAGAACGGCCCCTGAGAAAGAGGTTAGCTGCGAATAAATCGAATAAGCAGCCGCGGACAGCCGATAGGCCCAGGTGTGGGTGTGATGAGCCCACACTGGCGATCGAACGCATTCATCTAGAAACACTACGCAAGCACCACTGTGACAAGACGCAAGTCTCGCACAGAAAGCAAGCAGGCGTGGCCCCGAGTCAATCAGCTGACGCCAGTGAGCGCGCGCGCGCACCGAACAAAGGCGAGTCCGCGCGACGCGAAGTGAGCGCGCGCGCGCACCAACCGAAAGGCCAGTCCGCATGACCGCGGAGCGCGCAACTCAGCGGCGACGCGCCAGGTGGCGCGAGCGGCGCACCGCGGGCACACCTATATAAAGCGGGCCGCGCAGCGCAGCGGCAGTTCTACGCGAGCTGAACTCCTGGCGGCATCGTGCGCACACGTTACCGAGATGAACAGCTAGAGGTAGACCGACGCCAACGACGTCGTCTCATGAGCACACGTGACGACACTGCTAGCGAACCCGAAACTCCGAGTTGTCGTCGTGCGCACACGAGACAACCAGGAGTAGCCGAACAGCGCCGAGTCTCGTCTACGTGAGCACACGTAGCCGATACTCGACGTTGCCACCTGCTCCTGAAAACCCGTCCCAAGGGACTGGTTGTTTCCACTGGACGATTCCCCAGGTCGTGCGCACACGTCCTGGTGAAACACCGGCTAACACCTGCCCGTGCGAAAACGACCACCCGCCGACCTCTCGAGATTCACCTGGTCACTGTGAGCACACAGGACTAGGAGAAGAACGAGACGAGCGACCTCGATCCGTAGAGCCGTGCGCTCACGACTCCATGGACTCGAGGGAAACCTAACCTCCGAAAACCCGTCGTTAACCCGAACCCGTTTCACCGTCCGAAACTCCGATACCGCGTCCGTAAAACCGATAACCGCACCAAAACCACGTAACTCCGGCAACGTCGTGTTAATGTACCGTTAGCCGCACTAGTTTAAGCCAGACCGATTGTAAAGGCGAAATATTATAAACAAACCGCGATCTCGATTTCCGTTACAAATGGAGACTAATAATTGAACGATCAACTTGTTATCTTAATTACTAGAATATATCTATTTTGTTATTAATTACATAAACAGTCTCTTCAATTAACCTTTCCCCTAACCAAATCCTGGCGTCCGGCCGACTACTCAACACACGGGGAAAGTCGAATCGTTACACCACTGTTGTACACAACGAACACTCAACAATATTTCTTATTTCACTTTCTCTTCATACCTAACTATGTCTATAATCTATCTCTCTTAGCACACATTACAAAAATCCTGCTGTCGTGGAGAATACGGGAGCGATGACAACTGCCCCGAAAGGGGATGTGTAGAATCATTCGCCACCTGGTCTTACCCGGCAAAGAAGCCAGCGAAGGCGCGCTGCCTTGCAGGGGGGCGTTAGGATACGAGCGTGATTCCGTAGTGTGTCCGACGATGAGCTGACTCCGTCCTCACCAAAGTCGGAAAGCTCTCATACTTAGTCCTAGAGAGGTATGGGAGTTATCACCTCTAGAATGGATGATTCACCTGCGATCGGAAACAGGATCCAAAACGCGTGGGTTTCACTTACTATCATGGCTCAAAAAAACCAAAACCAAACCAAAATCAATAGGGACTTAAAGGTAGGAACGTGGAATGTGCGCAGTTTATACAGAGCAGGCGCGTACCGGGAAATCTTAAAAGAAGCTGACGGGTACAATTAAGACTTAGTAGCTCTACAAGAAACTCGATGGCAAGATAGCGGTATGTTAGGAAACGAAAACTTCACCTTTATGTACGGGGGCGCGAGCGGACATTCCCTAGGTACCGGATTCCTGATTAACAAAAGAACACGCGGTTAAAAGTGTAAAATTCGTAAACGACAGACTCTCGTATATCATCATCGAAGGAGCGTGGTACAATTACGTGGTTATTAACGTGCATTGTCCTACGGAGGATAAAGAGGAAGAAGTGAAGGATCTTTATTACGAAGCCTTGGAGCAATTCATCGATCAATTCGCGTCTTACGACACCAAAATAGTAGTGGGGGATTTCAACGCTAAAATAGGGAAAGAGGAAATGTTTAGGCCCACTATAGGCAAGGAAAGTCTTCACGAAACCAGCAACGATAACGGTATTAGAGTCATAAATTTCGCGGCGGCAATAGATCTTATAGTAAAGAGTACGTGCTTTTGAAGGTGAACTGCTAAAGCTGTGGAAGGGCTATTTTGATAGGCTGCTAAACGTACATGAAAACTGCGAGGAAACGGGAGACGAAATCCACACTGTAAATTCCATATGGAAGAACCGACCTATAAAGAAGTGGAAGCCGCGATCAAAAAACTAAAAAACAGTAAGGCCGCGGGAAACGATTCTATACCAGCTGAACTACTTAAATATGGGGGCACTGCGCTGACATCGAAAATTTTTGAACTAGTACGCTCTATTTGGAAAAATAAAACAATGCCGGAAAACTGGAAAGAATCCATCATCATACCGATTTTTAAAAAGGGAGATAAGACAGACTGCAATAACTATCGGGGAATCTCACTTTTAGCTACCTGCTACAAAGTTCTGTCAAACGTAATACAGGCCAGACTCACACCCTTCGCGGAAGATATAATAGGAGATTATCAGTGTGGATTCCGGCGTAACAGGTCGACGAGCGATCAAATGTTTACTATAAGACAGCTGTTAGAGAAAAAATGGGAATATTGCGAAACAATACACCAGTTATTCATAGATTTTAAAAAAGCGTATGATTCTATCAAGCGAAGCAAAATGTATCAAATCCTTGTGCTCCTCGGCGTGCCAAAAAAACTTGTGAAATTAATACAAATATGTCTGAACGGAAGCACGGGAAAAGTACGAGTAGGCGGTAATGTATCTGAATCGTTCATGATACACGACGGTTTGAAACAAGGGGACGGGCTCTCCACGGTACTCTTTAACTTAACGCTAGAGTATGTTGTTAGACAAATGCAGACTAGCGGGCTGGGCGCAACACTCAACGGAAAAACGCAGATTCTAGGATATGCAGATGATTTGGACATAGTGGGGGATAATGGCGAAACGGTAGCGAGAAACGCGGAAATACTCATAAATGCGGCCGAGGAAACGGGGTTTGAGGTGAGTGAATCGAAAACGAA
Organism: Pteromalus puparum; assembly: GCA_012977825.3. Lineage (NCBI taxonomy): Eukaryota > Metazoa > Arthropoda > Insecta > Hymenoptera > Pteromalidae > Pteromalus > Pteromalus puparum. The sequence goes on along the minus strand of CM053168.1, from coordinate 25,954,411 downwards.
ATTTATGATTATGGATAAACTGGGCATTTGCGAAGGAGAGGGGGATCTTAGAGTCGGAAATTTTACTTTCGAAAAGGTTAGCGAATTCAGATATTTAGGCACAACTATAAATGATCGAAACGAAATCAAAGCCGAGATTAATAAGAGACTACATTCGGGTAATGCCTGCTTCTACGCCGTGAACAAACTACTAAAATCAAAACTGCTGTCTAAAAATGTAAAAATTAGGATATATAGGACTATAATAATGCCGGTAATCTTGTACGGATGCGAAACTTGGGCGCTCACTAAAGCAGAGGAAAACCGTTTTAGGGTGTTCGAAAATAAAGTTCTGCGAAAAATATACGGGCCTAAGAAAGGTGAGGACACCGGGGAGTAGAGGAAACTGCACATCGACGAGCTACATAACTTATACGCGTCACCGAATATAAAAAGAATAATTAAATCGCGAAGACTAAGATGGGCAGGGCACGTTGCAAGAATGGGAAATGATCGCACGGCAGCGCGTATAATGAAAGGAAAGCCAAATACGTCGCGACCTCTAGGTAGACCTAGACGCAGGTGGGAGGACAATGTAAAAGCGGACTTAACTGAAATCGGGCAGGACGGCGCGAAATGGATAGGGTTAGCACTTTTGTGGGATACGTGGAAGGCTTGCGTAGATGAGGCGATGAACTTTCGAGTTCGAAATGCCACTTAAAAAAAAAAAAAAATGGAATTGAGGATTCCATTACACCTCCTCTACTCGCTTCAAAATAGAAGACGGTCCGAAGACACAAATAGATGTATAATATAATCCCAGGATATTTTGTTATTAATTAGTTGCTTTCGAATTTTTCACTTAAAAATATTGTACAAGCATCGCTTCGTCTCAGATCAATTTCTCCTTTTCTCTGTACAATATATTTTTATATTTTTATATTGTACAGAGAAAAGGAGAAGTTGATCTGAGACGAAGCGATGCTTGTACAATATTTTTATGTGAAAAATTCGAAAGCAACTAATTAATAACAAAATATCCTGGGATTATATCATACATCTATTTGTGTCTTCTGACTGTCTTCTATTTTGAAGCGAGTAGAGGGGGTTGATCTAAGGTTGGGGATGTTAGTAGAATATTATTAACTACGGTTTCTGCGAACAACTAATTAGCAACTAAATATCCCGCAATTTTTGTCCACCTACCAGAATTTTCTGATATTGTCATATTTGGGGGGTGGTCGGGGGGATGATCGGGATTTAAGGGTTGATAATGGAATATTATAAACAGTGCTATTTTGCAGCAACTAATTAGCAACAAAATACGCCACAGTTTATATTTTCTCATGACCTCTTTTTGACTTTATGGTATTTCGGGGGTAGTGTGGGGGTTGTTGCTGCAGTTAGGGGATGATGATGGGATAATATAAAAAACGCTATCCTTCAGCAACTAATTAGCAACTAAATATGCCGTTTGCAGAACTTAGATATCTTTACGAGAACTAAAGATATAGTATTGTGGTCTGCTAGGTTAAGACTTAATCTAGCAGATCGCACGTATCTTCTGCAGGTATTGAGCAACTAAATCGGGAATAGTGTAACTAATTAGCAACTAATTAGCAACTAAATACCCAGTAGGTTAGATGTGTGCGTCGTGACCATGGTCTGCTAGCTTAATATACGTTTACATTGCCATTCGAGTCCGACGAACAAATCACCATCCCAGCACAAGTTAAAATGCTTATAAGCGCGCGCGTCCGTAATAACGATACAAAAGAAGGGTGGGTCCCGTTGATGGACTTATACCCGAACCTATTATTCGGGAATTTCATATCTAGAAATATCAACGGCCGGGTCATCGCGGAATGTATTAATATTGGTGACGTGGACGTGTCTATCCCAACGCCGATGGTAGAATTGATTGAATACGAAACAATCGCGGAGAATAATTTATATCAAGCCGATGAGGACTGCACAGCCGAGAATGTTGCGAATTTCTCTGCCAACTTACGCCGAATGTTTGAATCTAACAAATCGGAAAAATACCGAGAAGTTCTCGCCTCTCGAAGGAGAACGCCGAAGCTAGGCGCGCTCGGGTCGAGAAAATTACGGGCTTGGCGGATCTCGAAGGGTGCAACGCGGAGGAAAGGGAATACATTAGCGAAATCGTCGACGAGTACGCAGGAGTGTTTGGATTAGACGGCGAACCGTTGCCCGCGACACACTTGTTGCAACACAAAATAGTGTTAAAATCTAACAAGACAGTAAGGAATCGTAGATTTCGATTTCCTCCCGCAATAAAAGAGCACATGCTCCGCGAGTTAGCTAAGCTCAGAGAGCAGGGCATCGTGGTACCTCCAAACTAGAATTATTCGTCGTCGCTCTGGATAGTTCCCAAAAAGCCGGACGCGAAATGAAATAAAAGGTTCCGCTTAGTTACCGATTTCCGGGCCCTCAACGAGGAAACCGAGGGCAGCTGCCATCCGTTGCCCTTCACGAGCGATATCCTCGAACACCTAGCCGCGGCTAATTATATCACAGTGATGGACCTCTAGCAAGGCTACCATCAAATCGAGATGCATCCCTATTCCGCACATTTAACCGCTTTCTATGCTCCCAAGGGCAACCATGGTAACCAACTGTTGCAATTCAACAGAATGGCCATGGGCCTCAAGGAGACAACCATAACATTCACGAGGGCGATGGCACTGGCGATGGCCGGTCCGCAAGGCGACGAGGTCGAGATTTACCTTGACGACTTGTACGAGTTAAATGTAGTGTATCGGCCAGGCACCAAGAACGCGAATGCCGAAGCGCTATATCGAAACTCGATGATTGCGGAAGACAAAGTGAACCCGGATTTACCGCGGCTAGAGCTGTATGAGCTAGCCGACAAGCAAATCAGGGAAAATCCCGATGAAGAGGCTGGCACGCCACCGGGCAGAATATTCCGGGTCCGCGCGGTCAAAGCGCAGGGTGCCGACAGTAACGAGAAAACGCGTCAAGAAACTTCCAGTTCGGAAAGTTTAGAAAATTGCGAGGAAGCGAAAACACATCGCGGCGATAATTCAATAATTTACAAACGAGGAGAGTTTCTTGCCGTGAGAAACGAGTTCGACGACTTTTATATATGCCGCCTGTTACACAATGTGTATCACGGCGACGAAAAATTAAAAATTCAGTGGTTTACAGCAGTAGAAGGCTGCGAGTTTCTGTATACCCCGGACTACCGAGATATAACATTATATAACTGTGTGCTAATGAGCGTGACGCTAAGAAGGGCTAACAAAAGTAGATACTTCCTGGACGGGGCTGAAAGCACGCGAATTAAACAAATTGTGAGTAAGTCAATAGAATTTTGCGCCGACGCGCCCGCAGTGGGGCCTCCCGCTTCGAGCCCTAATCGGGACGAAATGGCAAGCGCCGATGAGTCCATACGATCAGTAAAATCTACGCTCTCCAATAATACCGACTCTTCCTGTATCTCACTCGAAGTCCGGCCGTACTTAAAATACGTGGCGCCGACGATCCAAGTAGCCCGCAGCACCCAACGGACGCAGGGCCCGCTATCACAAAAGCTGTACGACCTCAGCAGCACGGACAGCGAGGACGAGGCCGCACGCATCCCCCCTTCGGGCTAACAACCTGGAGCCACTCCAGACGTTTAGTTTCCCCGCTGGGCCTATAACGCAGGACGTGGACTCCCCGAAGCCAGCTCAGCACCTTTGCGGCTTAAATTCCTCCCCAGCCACTCCTGCGAACGCAATAGCCGACCCGAAATCAGCGAGCCCAGCCGCTCTCGCGAAAGGTCCGCCAACCGAGATCCCTAAAAGCCAGGACGCCTTGGCCTGGCCGTGGTCCGGGGAAAACTTAAAAAAAAAGCTAAGTGTCGAGATAGAGGATAGAGAATTTGAGGGCAAGGGCGGCATGCGCATAGACGTGTGGGAAGCGAATTCGTCGGTCGCGCCGGAGGTCAGCAAGCTAGACGCAGTGTCAGCGAGAACATNTCAGAGCACCGCCGCACGCGCGTGACGAAAACACGTGCGCAGTCGAGCAAAACGCGCGCGCAGCAAGCCGCGAGTCGATCAGCATAATTGGACCAGCGCGTTCACGTCAACGAAACGATTCCAACGGAAAAAAACGGGTCGGGTGCACAGGAAAGTAACTCGAGACTCGAAACATCCGCCGACGGTCGAAAGGGCGCACCTGATGTAAATTCCGCGCCGATTTGTAACGGGAACCAAGCTTATGAAGCGCGTCTCGAATTACCTGCTGATTCCCAAGGCCCACGTGAAGACTTCTCGGGTATACCGCGAAATTACGACCGGAAACCCGCGCCATCGGACGAGAACTCGTCAGCAAGTTAGGGCAACGTCTGCATGTATACGTATATGTGCAAATCCACGACCGACTGGAAACAACTCGGCGGTGGAAGTCAGAAATTTAAAATTGAGGGCACACCTACCAGACCGATTTTTTCCGGTTCTATAGGTCGATCGCTTGCCATACTTTTTTGCCGGACACTTTAAATTCTCTTATGGGAATTTAACATGGGGAAAATTAACGAAAACCAGCCTCGTTGTTTCCAGTCGGCCGCGGATTTGCACATATACGCAAAAAGCAGTGCGCGGAGCCGCGCATGAAATTACGCCGCTCCGACAATATTCCCAGCGCGCCGCCGGGAAATTGTCTAATTTATTCGCTAATGAAAGTTCTTAAGCTCGAGGCTTCGGCGACTAGCCTCAGGCGTCGATTGCTCGCTTCACCACTACTAGGTTCATGCGGAGAAAGAATTTTAAAATCGAACACCGAGTACGGTAACATCGATTGCGCTGTTATTTTCGCGAATGAATTCGGCGTAAACGTTTGCGTCCATTACGATCTCCCCGGAGAGACGCGCATCTTCTGTCATATCGTAGTGCCTGGCTCATCAGAAACGGTACACTTAAATCTAACCGGTCGGCACTTTACACCCTACATGCGGGCAGAGGCACCTAAAGCTTCCGCAAAACCGCGGAAGCCAAAGCGCGACTCATCCTGTTCAAGCGACGAGGATAGCGTAAAGCCCAAATCCCCGATTTTAGGGAGAAAGGGCCGGACAAACAGAAAAGCGTCGCGCACGTCCGTACAACCAGATATCATAAATAGCAAAAAACACGGCGACGTCCATGATAAATCATCTACGGAAATCAGGGACGCGCCGCCCGTCACCCGCAGAAATCGAGCCACCGCCGCTTCGTGATAATCAATCAGACACAGGGAACCGCTCACCTATTAATCTTTCGCTAGTTGTAGGTAGAGACTCGCTAAGCGCGGTCAGATCTCCAGAACCGAACTTTAGATTTAGCGTCAGCGATAGCCAAGACAGCGATAATCCCGCCAAGGTCGCAACTCAAGGCAGCTCGAGGCCGCCGCAGCCCGAGGCAATTGCACCATCAGCTGCACGTGACGTCGGCAACGGGAGCGATCTAGCGTCGGCCGCTGACGTAAGCGCCAGCGCCGTCGCAGCTGCTTTAAACAACAGCAAGCTGAAGCGTTATGTAGTAGCCGGAACAAGGCCCTCACGCAAAAAACCTCCATGGGCAATTCCCGATGGCCAAGAGCTCCCTCCGTTTGTTCACCTGCAGTCGCTCGATGAACACCCGTTCCGATTCGAAGAAAATCTCGTCTACCTCAGCAGATAAATTTAAATCTACTGAGATACAGGAAGCGCTATTCGAACGAGGATACCTCGACCCGAGCGTTTTAACTGAGAACGATTTCAGGCTTGGCGAGGTAAATATAACTGTTCAAGTAGAATCATTAAATTTGAATTCGCCGAGAAAGCGACAGAGTCGGAGTTAGCCGTTACGTAAGTTTCTGAACGCTGCTAGTCAGCTCGATCAAATAGGGGATTGCTATGACATCGCTCGCGCTCTCTCTCCCTCTCTCTCTCTCTCTCTCTCTCTCTCTCTCTCTCTCTCTCTCTCTCTCTCTCTGTCGCTCTCTCAGCAGTACCTGTTGCCCAACTGTAGTCAGTCGAGCTGTAGAATCCGAGCTGAACACACTGCAGTGTCAGCTACTGGTATCGTTCTCAGTTGGAGAACGACCGTTTGGTAATATTTTCACTCATTTTTCCTTGGTCTTTCACAAGTGTATTTACACTCTTTTATCAATATATTTTGCTCTTTAAGCCTTTTATTATCTCAAACATTGAGTAGTTTAATTTTCGCCAACCTTAAGTAGAATCGAAGATCCAACGTCTACATAGACAGTTAGACGATAAAACATTTGGTAGCAGAGCGTGTGAGAGTGTTGGTGTTAATTATCGGTTGTTTAAAAGTGAGTGTGCTCAACGGCTACAGCGACCGATTGCGACCTTGTAATTGTTGTAACGGTCAACTTTCGTTAGAGGTATTAGAATACACGAATTATCAGAGGTTGTTTAGAAGTTAGAAGTTAGAGGATTAGAGGATTCAAGATTTGTTTAGAGGTCATCAGAAGAAACCAAGTTTTTTCGCCGTCGCATCCCAGTGGCAAGCCGAGTACAGCGGAGGGAGGCCTTTTTCTGTAAAGAGGCAACACCGGGACCAGCTTGTCGTCATCGAAATCCAGGGGACTCAGCCTTCGCCGGCAGTTTGGGCAGCGTTTGGAGCATCTCCTGGGCCAGCAGTCATTGTCGTAAGCAACGGACGGAGAGGAGTTGGTAAATTGTTTATATTGTCGTTCTCTCTTCGCTCAGCTTTTTTGTGGCTTGGTCTCTGTTGACAAATTGTCGCTTACCTGAGTGCAGGCGTATCCATATATACGTACCTGCCTCAGTAAAGTCGAAAACATTTCTCATTTTCAAAAGTTCAAAAGCCGTCTCGACGAACACTTACGTTGAGGTGCACTACACTAGTAGTAATTCAGTTCCTGCACGCTGTTTGGTAGATCCGTGTGCTGAAGTCTCTTTCGTGTCCTCAAGGATCGTACAAAGTTTGTCGAGTAAAGTTAAGCCAGTCTCAATTTCCGTTATTGGAGTTGGAGCTGGCTCGTCAGCATTGTCCAAGGGTGAGATTTCTCTATGCTTGCGGTCTAGGCTGGACGTAGATTTTTGCTTTGAATTTAGGGTGTTAGTATTGAATAAGGTGACTGGTGTTATGCCACGGCAAGAAGTAGAACATGTTCCATAGGAACATATCAAAGACCTAGAACTTGCAGATCCTGATTTTGCTAAATCACAGAAAATAGATTGTGTGTTGAGCGCTGACGTCTACGCAGCGATTATTCGACTTGGTTTGAGAGTGGGAGACAAGAATGAGCCTATAGCGCAGTCTACTGTATTGGGCTGGATTTTGACAGGTAAAGTTTCTTCGGGTGGAAAGTCCGTTGAATCGGAGTCCCAGGTGTGTCATGCTCGTGTTGAGCCTTCTCTCTCGCTTGTTTTGGAAAATTTTTGGAGCTTCGAAGAAGTTTGTTCTTCTAGAGTATTGTCTAAAGAAGATCAATACTGTGAGGACTATTTCACTTCGACCGTTTACAGGGATCCTGACGGTAGATTTGTGGTTAGATTGCCATTCTCGGAAAAACTCCAAGAAGTTTCATTCGCACATACAAGGCAGGTTGCTGTCGCTTGTCAGAGAAGCGTCGAGCTCAGGACGTTAAGCTGAATGCAGCGTATACTAAATTCATGGGCGACTATTTGAGGTTAGGACACGTGGAAAGAGTGACTAGCATTCATCGCTCGGAGAATGTGTTCTATTTTACACATCATCCGATTTATTCAGTCGAGGCTGGACCTGAAGGAAAGTTTAGAGCAGTGTTTAATGGATCTTAAGGGAAAGTTTCGCAGTCGGACGTGACTCTCATCATTTCTATTTGGCGTTGTTTTGCAATTGTCTTCACGGCGGATATAGTAAAGGAGTTTAGACAGTTACGAGTTCATCCCGACGATGTTGATTATCAGAGAATCGTCTGGAGGGACGTCGGGTCAAAGCCCATCAAAGATTCCCGTTACCTACGGCACCAAATCTGCTCCATATTTGTCGATCCGCACTTTGTTGCAACTTGCACAAGAGGGATGTAGAGAGTTTCCCATCGCTGCACAAGTACTGTGTCACAACATGTACGTTGACGATGCTTTCGCTGGGTCTGATAGTGTTTCGGAATCGATTGAAATCAGGAACCAGCTCGTAGCATTGCTCGCTTCGGCTGGCATGGAACTAGGTAAATGGGCATCGAATCGCTCGGAGATATTAGAAGATATTCAGGTGGAGAAACAAAAGGAGCTGTCCCTGGATTGGGATGAGGTGGTGTCGACGCTGGGTTTGATGTGGATGCCAACTGGCGATTCATTTCGTTTCGAGGTTAGTTTGCCAGCAACACCAAAGACCGTCACGAAGAGAGTTATTCTTTCTGAGATCGCAAAATTGTTTGATCCTTTGGCTCACTTCTGTTTTGGTGAGAGCTAAGCTCATGTCGCAGGATCTGTGGATTCATGGTGTGGATTGGGACTCGCCCTTGGGTGGAGACTTGTTGCAACAGTGGCAGTCGTTGAGGGCTGAGTTGCCAGAACTAGCACAGGTTCGAATACCGAGGTGGTTTGGCTCGACTACACACACGACTTGGGAGCTGCATGGATTTTCCGATGCGTCACTAAGTGCGTACGTCGCTGCAGCCTACATGGTGGTCCCTGGAGAACTAGCTACGTTGATTATGGCCAAGACAAAGGTCGCACCGATTAAGACTGAGAGTTTGCTGAGGCTTGAGCTCTGTGGAGTTGTGCTTCTAACTAGGCAGTTAAAGCACCTGCTGGATGGTGTGTTGTTGAAGCCTGCAGCTGTTCATTGTTGGACAGATTCGAATGTGGTGCTGGATTGGCTGGACAGTCATCCATCGAAGTGGCAAACTTTTGTTGCCAACAGAGTCAGTCAAATCGTAACTACGTTGCCTGGTGATCAATGGAGACATGTAAAGTCGGAGGATAACCCGGCCGATTGTGCGATCAGAGGTTTTACTCCCTCTCAGTTGATGCAGTCTTCTTTTTGGTGGGAGGGTCCTGAGTGGATGTGGACAAATTGGAAAGCAATGGATAGATCGAGTTGCACGGACGATGCAACTGTGCAGGCTCAGGTGGCGATCGAGGAGTTGGTAAAGCAAGAGGAGGAATTGCCATCGCTGATGTACCTGGAAAAGTTCTCCAGTTACAGTAAGGTAGTACGGGTTATTGCGTTTTGTTATAGATTCCGCTTCAATGCAGCCAAACCTAAGGGAAATCGCTGTGCTGGATCTTTGTCTGTTGAGGAGATGGACTCGGCTCGAGTGGGGTTGACCGGCTACATTCAAGCACTGCACTTCGGGAAGGAGATTCAATCAATCAGGAGTGGACAGCGATTGAACTCACGCAGCCCACTACTCCGCTTGGCTCCTTTTATTTGTGAGAAGGGTCTGCTCAGAGTTGGAGGACGTTTGCAGAACTCGTTGCTGCTTTACAATGAGAAGCACCCGATTATCTTGCCTGGGTCCAGCTGGTTGGTAAAAAGGTACGTGGAAGAGGTGCATCGAGACACGATGCACGGAGGAGTGCAGCTCATGATCAGCTGCATCTGCCGAACTTATTGGATTCTCAGAGGAATGAGAATCGTCCAAGGCGTCTACAGGAGATGCTTGCGCTGTATTAGATATGCTGCACAGCCATTGCAGCATCAAATGGCACCGCTTTCAGCGTTTCGTGTGGCCCCAAAGAGGACATTTCTTGTAACTGGAGTTGACTACGCAGGACCATTTCCCATCTTGTTTTCGAGAGGACGAGGAGCCAAAACCACGAAAGGCTATATATGTATTTTCGTGTGCATGGTAGTACGTGCCGTGCACATAGAGGTAGTGTCGGATTTGACGACTCCGGCGTTTCTGGCAGCTTTTCGACGGTTCAGTGCCAGACGGGGAATTCCAGAGGTCTTGCTGAGCGACAACGGTACCAACTTTAAGAGAGTGGCGACGGAATTAGATCGATTGTTTCAGGAGGCTTCGTCGTTCTCTCATGAGGTTGCTGAGGCTCTGACAAAGGACAATACCAAATGGCTATTTATTCCACCTCGAACGCCGCATTTCGGCGGACTTCGTGAAGCTTTGGTAAAAAGCTTCAAGCATCACTTTCGAAGAGTTGTTGGAGAAACTCTTTTAACGTTCGAGGAGATGGCGACGATGGCAGCTCAGATAGAGGCCTGCTTGAACGCGAGGCCGTTGAGTCCTCTCAGCTCGGAGCCCACTGACTTGGTTGCTCTCACTCCTGGTCATTTTTTGATCGGCGCACCGCTGAGGTTGTTGCTGGAGCCTTTTCATGAGGTAGATTTATGTTCTAGGGCTTGCAGTTGGCATCACCTCTCAATTATGAGAAATCACTTCTGGTCCAGGTGGCAGTCGTCAAGTCAGTCGAGCTGTAGAATCAGAGCTGAACACACTGCAGTGTCAGCTACTGGTATCGTTCTCAGTTGGAGAACGACCGTTTAGTAATATTTTCACTCATTTTTCCTTGGTCTTTCACAAGTGTAATTTACACTTTTGTCAATATATTTTGCTCTTTGAGCCTTTTATTATCACAAACATTGAATAGTTTTAGATTTCGCCAACCTTAAGTAGAATCGAAGATCCAACGTCTACATATGCAGTTATACGATAAAACAATAACTGAGTGCAAGGGTTTTAAACTTATCGGGGTTTATATAAAGAGTTTTTTCGAAGACCGCCCGCTGCGAACATACGCAGCTTCGCAATAGTTCAGGACCTCGCGATGCTCACGTTATCTCAATGGGCCAGTTTCATAAAGTTATTCGACAAGATTTTCGCGAATAAACCCATCGTCGCGGTCCTTTATAAAAATAACCGGACGGTGCCAGCGGTGTTCGAGCGATTTAAATTAATTAAAGAGTATCACGAAGCGGCAATGAGAGGGCATAGGGGCGTATCAAAAACGTACAGTAAAATCGCTCCGGATTTTTACTGGCATAACATGTGCCTGGACATAAAGCAATTTGTTGCAAGATGCGACACGTGTCAAAGCAACAAGCTTGTCCGAGTAAAAACGCGGTTCTCGCTACTCATTAGTAACACGCCGTCCACCCTGTTCACGCAAATAGCATTAGATTTTTACGGTCCACTTGAGGTGACAGAACGCGGTTACAGATACATCTTATCCGCACAGGACATGCTTACAAAGTACACAATCTTGACACCGACAAAACACGCCAATGCGGAGGAAGTCGCGCGCGCCCTCACTGAAAAAATAATTTGCATTTTCGGGCCGCCAGCCGCGATCGTGATCGATCAGGGTACGCATTTCCAAAATAAGGTCCTTGAGGAACTCGCGAGAATTTTCGGGATAAAAAAGTTCTGTACGACGGCGTACCACTCGCAAGCAAATGGCTCCATATAACGGATGCGCCATACGCTCATGGAGTACCTGCGAAAATACGTAACGAATATTAGCGAATGGGACATATGGACACCGATTTGCCAGCACGTATAATTGCACGGAACACGAGAGCACACGGTACACCCCGCACGAGCTATTATTCGGCGTTAAGCCCAGAACACCCTCGAGCTTTCCGCGAAGCAATAGCGGTATAACGTATAATGAATACATCAACGATATGACTCTTAATCTCACGGCGGCCCTGCAAACGATGGCCGCGATGAATTTAGTTCAGTCTAAGTATAAATCTAAGCATTATTATGATCGGAAGCTAAATTCGAAGCATTTCCGCGAGGGTGAAATAGTCTTTCTGCTTAAAGAGCACAAGAAAGGGAAATTTTCAAAGGCGTTCAGCGGACCCTTCGAAATAATCGGTCAAAGGTAGTACATGTGAATAAATTAGCACGACCGAGCGCTTTAGCTAGGGAAGCTGACTCTTCAGCGGCGAATCCCGGGGAGTAGGACGTTTTTTTTTACTATTTTTAAGATAGTTTGAATTCCTCTCCATGTTAACAACATATATAAATTTTCTAGACAAATGTGAGAGGACAACCCAGGAAACAATAACAACTCATATTTCCATACTGGCGACGTTTCGTCCTTGGTGGGGACTTTTTCAAGCCATAACAATAAATTAACACTTAAAATTAAATTGAACAATACACCGTAAAAGCCTACATTTTCGTAAACAGATAATATCATATAGCAGTATTTGCATGTAACTTATCCTGAGTCTATTAAAGTTTGTAAATATTGTGGAATATGTTAGAGCTGGAAGAAGCAAGATCTTGGATTTATATGTGTATGAAAGAGTAAATAAGTAATCGTTAACCATTAAAATAGTTATTTTATTAATTGTATGTACATTTTAGACAAGATGTAAGAAGTGGATTAAAAGTTGACAAAGAAAATTTACAAAATTCTAAGTATTATACAAAAGCGAGTCGACACATAATACTTATAAGACATGGACAATATAATACTCAAGGAAAGTCAGATAATGAAAGAAGTTTGACAAACTTAGGTAAGCACATTTGTCAAGTCAAATATTTCACAGTTTTATTGTCAAGATTTTATTAAACTATCAGTGTGCATAATTTTGTCGATTAAATGTTTTCAAACACTAACATACGCACGCACTCGCGACAGCCGAGTGGTCTGAGTTACATTTAATGTAACTAGGAGAAAACCGTTAAAGTAAGGGGCAATGGACGAAACAGAGAGAGAGAGAGAGAGAGAGAGAGAGAGAGAGAGAGAGAGAGAGAGAGAGAGAGAGAGAGAGAGAGAGAGAGAGAGAGAGAGAGATTGAGAGAGAGAGAGAGAGAGAGAGAGAGAGTAGATAAACCTCAGGCGCATGAGCGCAGACTGACCGATTACAAATCATACAAGCAAGAAGCAAGTAGTTGGTTCGGTTCGCTGCTTATTCCCGCTCTCTCTCTCTCTCTCTCTCTCTCTCTCTCTCTCTCTCTCTCTCTCTCTCTCTCTCTCCCCACACACCTTCTAGACGTTCGCAGACGTCTCCTCTCCCTTCGCTTTATACTCCGTATCTTTCTGACTGAACGTAGATAGCAGGAGCCGTTCACCGGGTGTATCACCGATGACAACGACAGGGTTTCCCTGAATTCTTGCCCAAGACCTTGATGGTGAGCTGCAAGCCGCCTTTCTTTGGTGAACACAAAATAAATCTAGTTGATTTTTATACTTCAAGTCGAATCGCGTCCTAGGTAAAAATTAAGAAAACCGCGTGCCGGGGTGTGCGTAACGAGAGGCAGATAACGAGTCTCCAAGATGGACGTCGCATCGCTTTTCGCAATCGCCAGCAGGCCTAGTTAACGTACGTCCTTCTTGCTGCGTTGCCGTTATAATAGCGTCTCCCCCTTCCAGACGGCGCCTCTCTGTCGCGTGCTCACAGGTCTTGGTGTGCGCGCACGGCGTCGGTGCGCTCCTCTCTCTCGCACTCATTTGTCTGGAGATTCGGTCTCTCTCGCGTGCAGCGAAGGTCTACTTTCTCTCGCACTCTTGCATTCAGCGGTGCAGTCTCTCTCCTGTGTAGCATCAATCTTCTCCTCTCTTTCGTTCTCGTGCGTATGCCTATGCTGTTGTGTCGTCTGCTGCTCGCTCTTGACAGCGGTGCAGTATGCGCGAAATCACCTGTGTGCGAATCAGCCCTTATGACACGGAGTCACTACGGGATTGCTGCATGCTTCGTGTCGCGTTTTTATTAATGTTTCATGTTCACATATGACGCATATGACGCGATAACGCGATATTCGCGTCACATGTGAAACTCTTCGCATATGCAGTTATGATCAGGTCCGTTGCATCGTCAATATTCTCAAAGTGGGAAGGAGATCCTGACAAAGTGAACATTGAACACTCTGGACAAGAAACCATGCTGCACATATAAGTCATGCTGATTGATTAGTTGCACGTTGACCTCTTTAATGAGTCGAAGAAACGCATCGAGTAGCTCAGATCTCCCAGTACGCTCATAACGTTTCTGCGTAGCATTTTGTTCGTCCATAAATTCCCTCAATTCTAACTCAATCCAAGGAGCATACTTCTTTTGGAACAAACCTTCTCGAGAGGGGCAAGCTCATCGATAGCAAGATTCGAATCGTTATTTTTAAATATGTATGGCACCGTTCAGGTCTAACTCAAAAGAACTCATGGCTGACCAATCACTACCGAAAAGCATGTTATTAAGTGCTATCGGACTAATACCGCAAAAAACTCTGTACGCGAACGATTTCTGGGCAGGCTTAACCGAAGAAATGTTAATAGAGATGCCCAGCGTACTATGCTTTCTAAAGCTAGACAGCCACTTGTTCCGGAAATCCTTATTCTCTAACTGTGCGTTGTGTGGCACCGTGTAGAGAACTGTGCATGGTGAGTAAGACTGTGTGATATTCCTGCGCACAATCCTCATACTACATACGACGCAACAACATATACGTACTGTATCAGTTCAAAAAGAGATCAAATGACCCTCCTGTGCATGCACAACTTCGATATACGGTATAAATCTGATTTTTAACTTTGGACTCTTCGATGTTAGTAGCGATTGCAATGTATGGCTATTTTCAATTTTGTGTGGTGAGTTTATAGACACAAGTATATTGAAAATATGTGTAGATTAGAATACGTAAAGAACATTGCAATCGCTATAAAAGTCAACAAGATTAAAGTTAAAACACATTTATGAGCTAAATATATAGACTTTGCAGATGCACAAGAGCGTCATTTAAGGGGACCTAAGCACCTTAAATTCTCCAAAAATGAAAAATCAAATTTCATCTTTATATTAACATTAAATTGTTTAAAAAATGTATTAAACGAACATATAAACTTTAATAAACCATAGAGAACAAGAAACAATTTTTATACGTACCAAATACCATGTGCAACATGTCTTCAAAGGCCAAATTTTGTTTGAATTCAAGATAACTTTTTAAGATTTAATTTATTTTCAAATCCCCACATTCGGACCAGAATAATGTGTATTTTAAACATGTTTGTAAAGTTTTAGTGCTCTTCGATGCTTAGAACTGAAGTAAGTCTGCGGTGAGTGAAAAAATGAAGACTAAGAATTTTGGCCTTTGAAGACATATTGCACTTGGTATTTGGTACATATAAAAATGGTTTCTTGTTCTCTATGGTTTTTTAAAGTTTATATGTTTGTTTAATACATTTATAAAACAATTTAATGTTAATATAAAGATTAAATTTTGATTTTTCATTTTTTGACAATATAAGGTGTTTAGGTAGAATAATTAAATCGCGAAGTCTAAGATGGGCACGGCACGTTGCAAGAATGGGAAATGATCGCACGGCAGCGCGTATAATGAAAGGAAAGCCAAATACGTCGCGACCTCTAGGTAGACCTAGACGCAGATGGGAGGACAATGTAAAAGCGGACTTAACTGAAATCGGGCGGGACGGCGCGAAATGGATAGGGTTAGCACAAAATAGGGATACGTGGAAGGCTTGCGTAGATGAGGCGATGAACTTTCGAGTTCGAAATGCCACTAAAAAAAAAAAAAAAAATAAGGTGGTTAGGTCTCCTTAAGCTCTTTTTGATTTGACACAGTGCGTGAATGTCGTTGTGTCGCATGTATGTGGACTGTGTGAAGAAAACCACTCATTCTCACACACTATCCACAGTTCTCCATAAAACACGATGACGGCGTGCTGTACACACTATGCACAGTTCTCCATAAAACACGATGACGGCGTGTTGTACACACTATGCACAGTTCTCCATAAAACACGATGACGGCGTATTGTACAAACTATGCACAGTTCTCAATAAAACATGATGACGGCGTACTGTAAGCAAAGTGACTATTGCCAATAATAGCACCCGCCAAATACTTACGACACGCGCAGTTGCAGAGCTCGATGGTATACATATAGGTATATTTGACGTGCGGAGCGGGACGGTATAGATATAGGTATGCTTAGGGCGCGGAAAGTGGGAGAGAAGGGAGAGTTACTTTTAGCACGCGGAGAGTAGAAGGGGAAGCATTGTGCCACTTTTAGCGTTATTTTTTCAAAGTCGGATTTACACCCGACCTGCGGCTGAAGATGTTTCACATCAATAACTCAAGTTTTATCACTTTGGCGATCAGTCATCGAAGTGTTGCCGTGGCAGTGCGCTGCGGGACCACTTGTACTTGCCCATCGTTTCCAGTGTATACGGTGGTTACTGTTGTCAAAGGCCATCTGGTGGGGGTCGTCGTCTCGTGCCGGATGAGTACGATTTCGCTGACCTTGTACGAGGGCTGATCATCCTTCCATTTGGTTCTCATTTATAGAAGCTGGAGGTAGTCTCTCAACCAGTGATCCAAAAAGTATTGAGTCAACTGTAACATACGGGGCCACCTTTGCATTGGCGTGACCTTTTCCTTGGTGATTCGAGGATCTGAGATCAGAAGTGACGACTCTCCCACTTGAAAGTGAGCGGGCGTTAAAACAAACAACCTGAAGAACGGTCTTGAAAGCCGAACTCGATCAGCCAGCAAGTCGCCCACTTTTGCAGAGACTTGATTGATGGGAAGCGTCTACATGTAATGCAGCTTCTGACCAATGCTCGAACTTTTAATTTGCCCTTGACTATCCAAAACATTTTTCTTACGCAGACTAGTGTGAGTTGTATGCTCTTATTACCCTGAGAAGTCCATATTGGAGTTTGGGATCCAAGCTTTTGAGAGTGTGTGATTTAGGAAATTCCTTATCCTTCTGAAGAATTTCTATTTCTGCTTCAATGTATTTTTCACCTGACCGCAGCGCCACTAGGACATTGCGGCGGCATCGTTCGGCTGCTTCTCCGACCGCCCTTTAAACGAGACTTCGGTCATTTCAACTATTCGTACTTACTTTCTAGTCCAGAACCCTCATACGTCACCGCCATTTTTGCAATATCTGTCGATCCGGCCGAATTAGAGCTACAAAATCCTCATATATCTCCGCCATTTTTGCAATATCTGTCAATCTTACTAAATAAGAACAACAAAGGCGTTCTGACCTTAAAATGGCTTAAAAATCCTCAATCCACTTTACGCTGACCATTTCACCCACTCAAACGGGACTTTAAAATATTCGTGCTTATTCCCTATCCCAAAACATTTCTATCTATACATCTCCGCCACTTTAGCGATATCTGCCAATCCGACTGAATAAAAGCCACAAAGGCATTTTAACCTCGATATTGCATAAAAATCATTACTCGACTTTTCTCTGACCACTAGATTCCCATTCAAACTATTCGTACTCACTCTTTAGCCCAATATACGTCTCCGAAATTTTTGTGATATCTGTCGATCTGGACAATGGGAGCCACAAAGGCATTCTGATCTCAAAATAACCTTAAAATCATTACTACTCGACTTTTCGGTGACCATTCCACCTACTTTAACGAGACTTCGGCTATTTTAACTATTTGTGCGTAAAATTGCGGTCGAGGGCTAAGCGGGGAAAGGAAGGTAATTTTAAATTTATTCTCTTTTAAATGCGCTATAGCTGTATTTTTGTGTAACATTAAGATTATACGAAAAATGTCAAAAATAATTTTGCAAAATTCAATAAACGACCGTAATTCTCTCCTTGTTTCGACGATAACTATTGATCGGCAAGACTGCATATGCTCTATGTTCTTTATTGTATTTTGCTAATGGAAATGATTTGCAAGAAAGGAATTTTAGAACTAGGATAGTTCATTATCCCCCCTTTCTTGGTTTTTCTCTTAATTGTTACTTCTATACCAGGTTAGCATAGACCGGCGATGGCTCCGTGGTAAACCACCTGCCTCCCGGTCAAGGGGTCGTGGGTTCGAGTCCCCATCAGCGCGATCAGTTTTTCCAGATCCGATGGAAATCTTACGACATCGGGTTTGAGAAAGGCGTAGGTGTGATGAGCCTACCCTGGAAACTTTCGAACGCTAAAATTCATCTAGAAACACAACACGATACGTTGTGAGGCCATGAACTTTCGAGTTCGAAAAAGTTACCCATTTATTTTTTAATTATTTATACCAGGTTAGCATAGCATCGTATGGTTCCAAAACCAACGGCAAGGTACACCTAGTGAACGCACCTACGGGGATAAAAGCTGAAATCCCTACCGTCTTGTGCTCTCGTCTCGGTAGAGTCATCGTGGCTTATATATATATATATATATATACACACGCACACACACATATATATACACCCACACACACACATACACACATATATATATATATATATATTGTATAGAGCCGCGTACAGTGCTTTAAGTGCACATTCAGTGCAGCTTATACCTCGACAATTATTACACGGAGAGAAATCATGCAGTAAATTTTAGTTTTTTCTGCAGGAATTTTTACCATACTGAACAGTAAAGTCGTCACAGACTGTCAGTTCAGTAACTTTTACTAGACAGTACAGTAATTTTTATAGAAGCATTGAAAATCATAAAAATTCAAATTTCCGGCCTCACCAAGTCATGTTGTTACAACGTTTTTCGCGATTTTATTTATCAGAAATTAATTGAAATTGTAGAACATTAGAAAAAACCGCTGAAAAAATCCTGCTTCGACTGGGACTCGAACCTGGAACCTTTGGGGCGAGAGGCGGATCACTTATCCATTCCGCCACCGCGTCCATTAAAAACATCTGCATGGTGGCGCTTCAAGACGTTTGAACAGCTGGTTATAGAAAGTCGGGAAATGGCATTGAAATTACGAAAAAATACAGTAAAATTTTTCACGTAGTCTAGTACAAACGAACAGTCGCCATAAAAATTACTGTACTGTCTTAGAAATTTTATTATATTTTACCGTAAAATTTACTACACGTACAGTAAATTTTACTGTACAGTACAGTAATTTGCCCACTATTTCGGGTCTGTGATCAGATTACTGTACTTTTTAGTAAAATTTCCTATACTTTTAGTAAATTTTACTGCACAGTTTCTCTCCGTGTATCCCCTTTTTGCTTCCTAATAGAGGAAGCTTTGTAATAGTAAAATTTTCAGTTTTGCTAAAACTTCGTAGAAATGTATTTAAAGCTGTTTAGAAAACGAATCATAAGTTTTTAGAAAATGTCCGTGCGGGTGGCTATGTGTGTGTGTGTGTGTGTTTGTGGTGTGTGTGTTTTTTTTTTCTTTATAGAGAGAGAGGTTAAAGGCAAATCCATTATGGACGATATGGTACCGACCGGTACCACCTGTGTGGGACTCTCACCCACTAAACCCTTCGCTACTGTTAGTCTTTAACTTCTAACAGTAACGAATCCTCTCCGTCCTCCTTACCGACCCTACGTTGGACCAGGCTCTTTCTCCGATATGGCCTCCCCGCGGTAACACCGTTGAGTATTGCTTCGCGGGGGGCGCGTGGCTACTGCCCACTTCTGTTGATGTAGTCTTTTATCTCGTCTTTTTCTTTCTGCATCATCCAACCGTCTTCTTCCAGCAGCATCGTCCGGTCGTCTACTTCGTGCAGCATCGTCCGGTCATCCTCTGGACAGACTCAACCCCGACACCTACGTTCCTCTGCATCGGGTGAGGGAGTCTGGGCTCCAACTCAGATACCTACGTTCCTCAGCATCGGTCTGAGGAGCACTTATAGGCACTCAACCCTAGCTCCTACGTTCCTCTGCATCGGGCAGGGGAGTGATAGCTCAACTCTGTGACCTACGTTCCTCTGCATCAGTCCGAGGAGCGTTTCGTATTTACGACTTAGTGGCCTTCGACTGGCAACCTTTTACTCGATTGTCTCGACTCGTCTTTCCCTTCTTTTCTGTTCGTTCTTTCTGACTTTTTTGAGAATGGTCTTCACGTATGTCTTTACTGCGTACCACCCGGCCTCCGACGTCAGCATAGCTGTCATCATTGCCTCCGGCGTCACTCTTGTCTGGAGGTAGCACTCGAGTTCTTCTCGCTCTTGTTGATAGCGTGAGCAGTCACAGAAGACATGCTCCGCATCTTCNGCTCTTGTTGATAGCGTGAGCAGTCACAGAAGACATGCTTCGCATCTTCGTTCGCATCCAAACATACTGGGCAGTTTGGGCGGTCGTCCATTTTAAATCGGTGCAGGTAAGCTCGAAAGCATCCATGCCCGCTAAGAAACTGTGTGAGATAGAAGTCTACTTCCCCGTGTCTCCTTTCAATCCAGTCCCCTATTTTTGGTATAAGGCGATGTGTCCATCGCCCTTTCCTGCTAGCATCCCATCTTTGTTGCCACTCATCCATTGTCCGTTTCCGCGCGTTGTTCCAGTTTTCTGGCCGCGTGGCGTCATTTCTTCTTTGCTTTACCTCGTAGGCCTCCTTCCTTTCCACCACT
This sequence comes from Pteromalus puparum, assembly GCA_012977825.3. Lineage (NCBI taxonomy): Eukaryota > Metazoa > Arthropoda > Insecta > Hymenoptera > Pteromalidae > Pteromalus > Pteromalus puparum. Next base: position 25,934,180 of record CM053168.1, on the reverse strand, counting down.
AGGAGGTCGATGGGATGCATGCCTGCTATAATGCATGCCGCCTCGTTCGATACCGTACGGTAAGCAGACGAGACCCTTAGTGCACTTCTCCGGTACACTGCCGATATGCTCCGCGCGTAGCTTTTCACCTTCATGGCGTCAGCCCATATTGGGGCTCCGTACAACATAAATGACGTAGTCACACTGACTAGAAGCAACCTTCGTTTTTGAGTTGGTCCTCCTACATTTTTCATCAATCGCGATAAAGCAGCGCCAACGATTGCTGCCTTACCGCTCACTGCTTCCAAATGCTGCTTGAAGGTTAGTCTCGCATCGATTGTTATGCCTTGATATTTTATCGTTGGTTGAGAGACAATCTCATTCCCATCTACTGTCAGTATTATCGACTCTAGCTTTTTCCTAGAGGTGATAAGGATAGCTTCGGTCTTGTGGCTGGCTAGCTCTAGGCCTGTTTCTATTAGCCATTTATGTATTATACGAATTGCCTCGTCCGCTATTACTTTCACATCTTCTATGTGTTTCGCTACAACTACTACTGCTATATCGTCCGCGAATCCTATGACCGTTGCCCCTTGGGGTAGTGGTAGGCGTAGTACTCCATCGTACATGATGTTCCAGAGCGGTGGACCAAGTACCGAACCTTGGGGGACGCCTCCTGTGACTTTATAGGACTTGATGCGGTCCTCAGTATCATACAGCAAGATTCTGTCCTTCAGGTAGTCGGACATCATCCTTCTTATGTACAGAGGTCCATCTTTCCTTCGGAGTGCCTCATGTATTTGGCTCCATTTAGCCGAGTTAAAAGCATTTTTTACGTCCAGTGTAGCAATAGCGCAGTACTCCTTTTTGCCTCCTTTCCATCTTGTTCCCTCCACTGCTTTTCGGGCAGTGTGAATCGCTAGGCTAACTGCGTCCAGTGTAGAGCGTTTCCTCCGGAATCCGTACTGGCGTTCTGAGAGTCCTTCTGATGTTTCTATGGCTTGATCCATTCTGACGCAGATTATACGTTCTAGGATCTTGCCCGGGGTGTCCGGCATGCAGAGCGGTCTGTATGACGTAGCGTCGTCAGGTGTCTTCTTTCCCTTCGGCAGTAGCACTAGGTGCTGTTTCTCCCAGTTAGTGGGAAATATCCCCTCCTCGAGACATGTGTTGTACAAGTCTACGAAGGTCTCCAGGTGTGCGTGTATAGCATGCTTCAGTGCAATATTGGGTATGCCATCCAGCCCCGGAGCCTTGTTGTTTCCTACTCTTTTGCAGGCCATTTGCAGCTCCTCCGTCGTTATCTTGGGAATATCTTCTTGATTTGTCCCTGCTTCAGTAACACTTGTCTCATCCCATTGTCAGGGGAACAGTGTATTCACGACCCGGTTTAAGAATTCCGGGCACTTGGAAATGGGTACACGACCTCCCTTGATTTTCTTCATAACAATTTTATATGGTCGTCCCCAAAGATCTTGGTCTACCTCGTCCTGTAGCTCCTTCAGGCCCCGCAGCTTACTGTCGCGTATTGCCTTTTTCAGCTTTCGTTTAGCCTCCTTTACTTCCTGATCGCAAGCGTTCACTACTTCCTGGCTTCTTCCAGTTCTGTAGAATTTTGTTTTAGCTCGCTGCTCCTGTCTCCTAGTCCGGTGGCATTCACTACGGGCCATAGCAATATCATCGTTCCACCAGTATACTGGCGGCCGTCTATTATTTACCACTCTTCGAGGCACTCTTCGAGGCATAGCGGCGTCGCAGGCTCGGGCAATGTTTTCCATCATCTGTTCTGCCTTGCTGTTCGCCGTTCCAACCAGTTGCAGTTCCTCTAGTGATAACAGGAACATTTTCTTATCATAATCCTTTGCTTTCCAACAGACTCTATTGGTCGTTGTACTCGCACTGGGTCCCTGCTTTGGCTTACCTACCTCCATTATTATGGCCTGGTGGTCACTGTGTGTGTAGTGTTCACTCACCCTCCATGAGCCAACTGAACCGATAAGGCCTCTGCTAACAAACGTCAGATCTACAATAGACCCTGTGTCTCCTCTTCTAAAGGTGTGAGTGCATCCTTGGTTGACGAGGACCAAGTCCAGGAGAGCGAATGCTTCTAGGAGCACTCGTCCTCTTTGGTTAGTCCTTAGGCTGCCCCACTCTACCGCCCAGGCATTAAAGTCGCCTGCGATCAGTACCGGTTTTTTCACTGCCGCATCTTGTACGAGCCGGTCTAGCAGTTGTTGAAACTGCTCGATTGGTGCGTTGGGAGGGGCGTAGCAGCTGTAGATATGTACGCCTGCCACCTTCACGCGCACAAATCCCTCTTTGCGGGTCATCGTCCTTTCCTGGAAAGCAGCGTTACCACACGCCCAGATCGCTGCCTTTCCAGTAGTGTCCATATCCCACGTTGGTTCGTCTAGATCCCTGTATTGTTCGCATACGATCGCTACGTCAACTTCTGTCTCGCGGACATACTGATTTAGTAGGTCTTGTGCTATCTCGCAGTGGTTTAAGTTTAACTGAACTAGTTTCATTTTCTTCGTTTTACAGTGGCTTCTACTGCAGCAAGGTAAGCTGGGCATGCGTAGCTACCAGCTGCGTGGTCATTCTTCCCGCCTGTGCCTCCTTCTTCACAGAGTACGCAGTTGGGTTTATTCGTACACTCCTTTGCTTTGTGTCCATTCTTTCCACATTTATAGCAGACCATGCTTCTATCTCCTCTGGGCCCCTTGGACTCTATGTCTCATTCTAATATATAGCGTTCTCTCTCTAGAGCGAGCATCACCACCGCTTACGGGTCAGCATACGGCTCCTTCCCTCTATAGTAGTAATACCTCTATGCCCGTAGCTCTCGCTCTCTTTCAAATATGCTGCACGCTCTCTCTAAGAAAGCAAGAGTGGGGGAAAGGGACTTTCGGTCCTCTGGACTCTCTGTCTCATTCTAATATATTGCGTTCTCTCTAGAGCGAGCCTACGGCTCCTTCCCTCTATAAGTAGTATTACCTCTATGCTCTTTCTAATATGCTGCGCGCTCTCTCTAAGAAGGCAAGAGTGGGGGGAAAGGGACTCTCTGTCTTATTCTAATATATAGCGTTCTTTCTCTAGAGCGAGCATTAACAAGTATAAAAAAAGTATGAAAAAGAATAGTAGGGGACTGGGATCCATCATTGGACATGATAGGATCGGGACAAAGAAAAAAAAGTAGGGATATTCTACAAGAGGCAATGGAAGGGGACAGAAATTGTGGTGGGGAATGGGCTATATGAACCGACGCACCACGATGAAGAGCACAGTCGAGCTTGAAAACTACCAATCTTCTGCAAAGAAACCAAGACTCAACTAACTTTATAAGTAAGTTCATTCTCTCAAAGATAAATTTTCTCTCTTACAAAATATTTTTCTCTAACATAAAAATTCTTATTTTCACTTTTTTTCAGAATGGATCTATCTGCACTCAACAAGATTGCTGAGCGCGAGTTCTTGCCTAAGAAGAAAGCCACGGACCTAGAAAAAGATCACCCGTACATGGTGACTGCACTCAAGGAGGTGAAGACGAGATTCGGCACGAAGGTCGTGGCCGAAATCGATGACAGCTTTCAAATATTTCTGCCGGAGAAGATCTCTTCTGCAATCTTGAAAGATCAAGAACTATTCAATAATCTTTCTAATGCAGCAAATAAACTCAGTTTATTCATAGCATATCAGGGTGGAACTTCTTTTAAGTTCAGTACTTGCTAAAATGATGATGAAATACAAAGATTGATTAGTTTTCAAAAAACAAACTATTTATTTGTCCAAACTTGTACATAATATACATGAATAAATGCAGTATTAAACTTAATTTACAATTGTTTTCTTATTTATTTGTATCCTAGATAATAAATCATACAATCTCATTTTTATCTATCCAACTATTGTGCTCATCACTAAATCCTAACCATTTAACATATATGCGTTTACCACTTTTCTTTAAAACTTTTTCCACTAGATAAATTTCAGGATACATAGTTTTATGAATTTCCGTTTCATAAAAGCCGCCAGAGACGGGTTTATCATAATAATCTTTGAGGCGGTAAGTTAACGGATTTGTTTTTACAACTCGCGTTATCGTGAAAATTTCAGTAGACCAGTTCGGTGTGTAACCCTTTTCAAAAATATTTTTTATTTTACTTATTCGTACTTTATCTCCTACTTTAAATTTCGGTTTTTTCGCTGGTGGCATTTCAATTGGAAATCGTCTCTTGATCTCTTTCTCATTTGCTTGCGTAACGTTTATAGGCTCAATCCCTATTGTACGATGTTTTCTCGAATTGTAAGCTTCGACCAAGTCAGGTAGAATATCCAACCATTTATAGCTTCCTTGTTTGCTAAACTCTAACCACATTGCATTTTTTAATGTTCTATTAAAACGCTCGCATATACTAGCATGAAGATTACTATGTGAAGAGTATAAGTTTATCTTATGCTTCTTCATGAGTTTCTGAAAACTTGAATTGTAAAATTCTTTTCCTTGGTCAGTTTGTAGATTCTTCGGTACTCGTCCTTGTTTCAATATCGACTTCATAGCTGCAGTAACATCATTACCACTCTTCGACTTGACAGGGACGGCCCATGCATACTTTGAAAATATATCTATGACAGTGAGTAAGTAATGAAAACCTTTGTTCTCATCAGAGTAAGGTATCATTTCAACAAGATCAGCTTGCCAAGTCTCATCTATACCACGTATGACATATTTTCTTCTCTTGTACCGACGACGTGCTGGCTTATGCAGCTCTTCAGCTACTCTTTGACGTTCCATCTTTATCGTCTATAGCGGATGATAATCCTCTGGAAATTCTTCTATACGATCTTTTAATTGTCTATTCAATTCTTCAATGATATAATTAACACCAGCGGAATTACGTTGAGTTGTTCTATAGAGATATTTCAGTTTTTCAGCCACTTCCACTTGATGTTTTTCAACTTCCTGCTTATATTCATCTATAACTTTACTTATTCCAGCAAGTTTAGAAGCTATATAATTTATTTCAGTTTGTAGGATAACTTTCAGTGAATGCACGGTGATTGCATCGTTTGGATCACGCGGGGCTCCTAGATTGCAAAGCCGCTTATTTTCTAAATCAAAATCACCGTCTGATGTCAAATTGAAACCAATGCCTGGAGGACCGCGACTCACTTGCGAGCCCTCAAGTTTTCTTCCAAACACATCGAGACTCATGATGCTACTGATCCAAATAAGAGAGTTGTGGATTAATATATATGCCCAGCTTCACGTAATTCCTCAATAATTGATTGGATTTCATTGACGTGATTGTTATTTCCAGCAGATCGTTCGGCAATCAATAATCTGAGTCGATCGATAAGCTCGTTTGGATCATCCCAGTAGACGAGATCTATAGAAGAATTTTTCTTAGCTATTTTATATTTAGGTATAAGTCCTCTGCCACTGCTGCTGATGTTGTTTTTATTTGGAGTGCTACGGAACATTGGTGCCAAGACATTCTTAAATTTATTACTCCTCGAACCTCGCAAGGATTCATTTTTGCTGTATTTTTTCCGATGAGCATTTGTTGCTTCCAGGATCTTGCGATAATTTTCACGATCTGATGAACTCAAAAGAAGTTCATCCGGATATTTTTTAAATAGCAATTCCATTAGTCCACTACTCTTAGGATAACTTTCACCTCTGACTATGACATATTTATCATCAAATTCAATTTCTGAATCACCTATCATATACACTCCATCAACTTTCCGCACTCCATATATATTATCAATTGTTTTGCGGCTTTTATCCAGCAATGACAAGAAGTGTTCCGATGATTCATTTTTTTTCCACTCATAGATTTAAATGAAGAATTGATTATTGTGCGAGTCATTGACTCAAAATTATCATCATCATCATCATCATCATCATCATCGATGAATAAACTTAAATTATTATTATTATTATTTAGATCGTTTAGCATACTTGATCTGTCAATTCTTATTCGTTTTCTCATTTTTTTACTCTTGTGTGTATCCAAAATGTGATTAGATGGATGCTGCTGCTGTAGGCTTTCACTTTTCATGTCAACAAGTTTCTCTAGTGGTGAGATGACTGGTTTTAAAGTATCACCGATGACTTTTTCAAAATCATATTTTGAAGTAGAGTGAGTATTCTAAGTGAGAATATTCTTCTCTTTCTTGAAGTCTGACATGCTGTCGAGATGATGTCTACAACTGTACTGTAAGTTTTACACTCATAATTCCTTTTTTATTGCAAAACAGTCAAATCCTTTCCTGTGTCTACCCTCATTCATCGCTCTATCTTTATCAATAACAATGAATCCATACTTATCATTCTTCCAACATTCAGAACATAAATTTCGAAATTGATTGAAAGTTAAATCGGTATTCACATGATCTTCATAGATATGTTTTAGATTCACATCGTCTTGACGATAAATCACTAGTAAATTAACATTATCTCTAATGAGATGTTTCCCTATATGGGCATATGATTGACATAGATAGAAACTGTCTACACTTTTATGTCTCCCCATGCAGAAAAATACTTGGACGTTATCCTGCTTCTCACAAGCGACATCATCAAATATCATAATTGAATTTGGAAGTGCTTCATCTGGAGATACTACGGATTCATGCTCACTGAACGGAAGATATGATACTCCTTCAATCGGCTCCAAGACATTCTTGAGAAATTGATACTTTGGCTGATTCAAGGATTTTGAGTATACGTACAAATTTTCGAACCTAAGACCATTGGGATGTGTAATTAAAGCCAATAAACTATTTGTTTTTCCACAATTTGATGGCCCGCAAAATACTGCTCGTATACTATCTGGCAGTAATTCACCATGTCGCTTCTTTCTCTTCTCTTTTCCAAAATCGAAGTTCCCGACGGGGAGTTTGACATTCTGCTCAGTAAAATCCATGTTCACGTAACAGAGTCAGATTCAACATTGAGCTCTTGAAATATAAACGCTTGTTTTATACCTTGATCGTCAGTTGTAAATCAACACTCGAAGAGAGATGATCATTCACAAATCTCAGAAAGGGCCGAAAGGCAATGGACTGCTTGATAAAGTTATCAATAACTTACCCTTTGAAATGCATCTTCCCGGATATCAATACTGCGGTCCCGGAACCAAATTGAAAAAGCGAATGAAAAGAGGAGATCCTAGAATTAATCCGCTAGATCAGGCGTGTAAAGAACATGACATAGCATACTCTGATAAAAACGGAGATCGTAGAGCAGCTGACAAGAAGCTTGCTGATAAAGCTTCGCAACGTGTCAGAGCCAAAGATGCTAGTCTTGCTGAAAAAGCATTTGCTTTGGCGGTTAACAGTGCTATGAAATTAAAAGGAAAAACTGGAATGGGACTGAAATTTAATAAGTTAGTGACTGCGGCTAAAAAATCAATGACTGCAAGTAAATCTTCTCGCAAGGTTATTCAATCAGCCTTGAAGGGTGCACGTCAAACTGTTAAGAGTGCAGGAGGAAAGAAAAAAGTTATCATTCCTCGAGTTCTACCGCTTCCATCGAAAATTGGAGGAGTTCTTCCTTTTCTCATTCCACTATTTGCAGGACTCAGTGCAACTGGTGCTCTAGCAGGAGGTGCTACTGGAATAGCTAAAGCTGTTAATGATGCAAAAAGCCGCGCAGAAAAATCATGAAGAGAGTAAGAGGCATAATAAGACCATGGAAGCTATTGCTTTAGGCAAAGGACTCCATCTTAAGCCCTATAAAACTGGAATGGGATTATTCATGTCACCTCATATCGGTCGTGGCAATCAAGTGAATAGAAAAAAAAAAATTTCGATTTAACTTTGCCGAATCGTCCACTGACTGACTACGATCTAAAAAAATATGCTCATATGATGAAAATCTCAGATTTCCGAGGTGTTTTCATGAGAAATAATCTGCCTCCCAATGGTCCATGGTATAATGAATCTGCAGTGGTTAACCTGGATGACTATCAAAACAGAGGTACTCACTGGGTTTGTTATCGCAAGCAAGGTTCTGAAGTGCTTTATTTTGACAGTTTTGGTGATCTCAAACCTCCCAAGGATCTCATGATGTATTTTAACGTGAAAGAAGTGAAATACAATTACAAAAGATATCAAAATTTTGACTCATTCATATGTGGCCATCTTTGTCTCTACTTCTTAGCTGGAAAACTATAAAAGAGGTGCTCGCAGACAAATGGATTCATTATTATTCGATCAGTCATGGAAGATAGTTTCACTCTAAGTCTCTCAGGAAACTCATCTGTCTTAGAAGCACAATATTTTCCTTCGATTGAACTACCACAGCATAAGAATTTTGTCTTGGGATTAGTTGAACTTTTAACATTTAACTCTATTCCCAATGTCGACCTATCAAATAATAAACTTCATTTGAGCAAAAAAGATATTATTACAATCCCTACTGGCAGTTATGAGATTGATGCTATCAATCAATTTTTACAAGAAACTTTGAAATCCAAAGGAATTGAATTTTCTTTGAAAGCTAACAACAATACTCTCAGAAGTGAAATTCTCTGCAGTCATCTGATAGATCTCAGACCTCACGATTCAATAGGCCGTCTCCTTGGCTTTGCTCCTCGCATTCTCAAAGAGAACATACAACACAGCTCTGATTTACCTGTAAAAATATTGAGAATCAATGCACTCAGAGTTGAGTGCAATATTACTGCAGGTGCTTATATCAATAATAAAAAAGTTCATACAATCCATGAGTTCTTTCCCAGAGTGCCTCCAGGATACAAAATCTTAGAAGTTCCGTCTCATGTGATATATCTACCACTCAGTGTCAAGTGCATAGATCATCTACAAATTCGAATTGTAGATCAGGATGGAAATTTAGTGAATTTTCGAGGAGAGGAAATCACTATAAGACTTCACATCAAATCAGTATAATGGGCATCGTTTACAATTCTGGAACATATATAAGTCAGCCACCATGTCAACGAGTCATCAGTCGACCGAAGAAACTCAAACCGTTAACACGGAAGAGCATTCAGTTTCTGAAAAGCCTAGGACTAAAAGTTCGTGGAAAAAATTCACGTGTATAATTCTTTGCTGCTTCCAGAAAAATGGACGAAATTCTAAGCATTCAATCAGGTGTCGTATTCGATGAGTCTATTGCTCATTACGAGGTACACGCCCATCAACCATACTCATCATTAAGCTTTGATAATAGTGATGAGATTCGTATTTCTATCCAACATCAAGATCCATGTCTCTTGCCATCACGTAGTTTTATCCATGTATGTGGAAAATTGAAACTCAAAAGTGGTTCAGCAGCACCAGCTAAAACTAAATTCGTGAACAATGGCATTTGTCATCTGTTTGATGAAATTCGTTATGAAATTAATGCTGTGGAGATAGATAAAAGTAAAAATGTTGGTTTGAGCACTATCATGAAAGGATGGACTTCATTTAATTCAAATCAGAATAACATGCTAGAAAATGCAGGCTGGCTTGGCAATGAAGAGGACAACAAATCGTTTGTCGATGAAAAGGGAAACTTTGACGTTGCGATTCCGCTGAGTATGATCATGGGCTTTGCAGAAGACTATAAAAAAATTATAGTTAACATGAAGCATGAGCTCATTCTTACAAGATCGAGAAGCGACTTGAACGCAATAATCCAGGAAGGAACTACGACAGCTGGTGCAACTACTTATGAAGATTGTGAAGTAAAAATAACGAAAATAGAATGGTTAATGCCATATGTCATTGCATCTGATAAACAAAAAATTCAGCTATTGAATTTCATTGGTAAAGATAATCCCATCTCTATGTGTTTTCGTTCTTGGGAGATATTTGAATATCCTCTTCTCCCAAGCACGAATAAACACGTCTGGACAGTGAAAACTTCAAATCAACTGGAGAAACCTCGTTTTGTAATTCTCGGACTACAAACAAAGAGAAAAGCTGTAAGAACTGCAAATGCCAGTAGATTTGATCATTGTGAGATAAGTAATGTGAAACTTTTCTTAAATTCACAATATTATCCATACAACAATATGAATCTCGACATATATAACAATCAGTATGCGATTCTCTATGATATGTATGCTAATTTTCAAAAATCATACTATGGTAGAGATCCACAGCCGATGCTGACAAAGCCTATGTTCATCAAGAATGAACCACTCATAGTTATTGACTGTTCACGACAAAACGAATCTCTCAAGAGCGCTCCTGTCGATGTACGTCTAGAGTTTGAGGCTAAAAAAGATTTTCCTGCCAACACTTCAGCCTACTGCATGATCTTACACGATCGTATCGTTCAGTACAATCCCATCAGCGGGGATGTCAAGAAACTCGTCTAGGCTGCAGCAAAAAATGGAGTACGCAGTAGACATGACTGGTTTCAAGCAAACCAGAGAAGATTATATTTTAAAGGAAATTGCAATCAATCCTTTCAACGATAATAGTGAGCCTGTTGTTCTTATATTCAAAAATCCCTTCCCGTGGAAAAAACTCTCTGAAGAAATGCAAAGGGAAAACAACTGGCTTAAACATAATCATCATGGCATGAACTGGAAAACCGATGGACATGACTACTCACAAATTGGAACCTTGCTTCGTGACGCTTTACGCGATGCAACAAAAATTTTTGTCATCGGGGCATTAAAACAGAAATGGCTTCAACGATTCAAATTTCCTGTTCACAACATTGAACAGTATGGCTATCCGTCAAAAATATATTTCAAGTGCGTCACAATATGCACAAATCATAATGCAAGCTACAAGACAACCTGCGCTTTACATAACTTCAAACTCATAAAATTGTTCTATCAGCATACATTGTAAAATAAAGTAGAGAACGCTATAGGCATTCCATTGTGAAAGAGAGAGGTAGGATACAAATAAATAAGAAAACAATTGTAAATTAAGTTTAATACTGCATTTATTCCTGTATATTATGTACAAGTTTGGTCAAATAAATATTTTTTTGTAAGATATCCCTTCTTTTTTTCTTTGTTCTGATCCTATTTTTCATACTTTTTTAATATTTTTGATACTTTTTTTGATACTTTTTTTATACTTTTTGATACTTTTTTGATAGTTATTTGATACCTTTTTCATACTTTTTCATACTTTTTTGATGCTCTTTCATACTTTTTGTTACTTTTTTTTATACTTTTCTTAATACTTTTTTCATACTTTTTTGAAAAAGTTTTGTAACGATGCAAATTAAAGATGATTTTTTATGTTCTACAGTTCGAAAAATACGTTTTTTTTTTTTACAAAAAATGTATGGATTTACATATCAGTGAACCAAATCCTGTTCCAATGATAACTCAGGAACGGATCTACATGAGGAGCTAAAATTCTGCATGCAATTCATCTATATCCTAACTTAGAACTCGTTAAATTTTGAAGCCAGAGGACTGACTCGTTTTAATTTTTTTATATATCTGATTTTTGAAATACCTTTTCTTTCAATTTTAGTCCTCACAGGAAATTTAGCACATATCTACATATATATGAGCTGAAATTTAGTATGCGATTAGAACTGATGATTCTGAAAAAATCACACTTTGCTTTTCCAAATTTTGTCTGATAGAAGAGTATATTAATTATTTTTTGTTTAAAAAAAAAATGATTAAATTAACTGAATGGATCCACATACACAAGTAGCCAATAGCTTTTTTGTAGGCGCTAAAACATCTTCAAAATGTTTAAAGTTCGCTTTATCGCCGTTGTGTAGAAAGGGCATACGCACTTTCTACACTAATACTCCTATAGAGGGAAGGAGCCGCATGCTCGCTATAGAGAGAGAACGCTATATATTAGAATAAGACAGAGAGTCCAGAGGACCGAGAGTCCCTTTCCCCCACTCTTGCTTTCTTAGAGAGAGCGAGCAGCATATTTGAAAGAGAGCGAGAGCTACGGGCATAGAGGTATTACTACTATAGAGGGAAGGAGCCGTATGCTGGCCCGTAAGCGGTGGTGATGCTCGCTCTAGAGAGAGAACGCTATATATTAGAATGAGACAGAGAGTCCAGAGGACCGAGAGTGCCTTTCCCCCCCACTGTTGCCTTTTTAGAGAGAGCGTGCAGCATATTAGAAAGAGAGCGTTATCTCTCTCTCCCTCTGCGCTCTGGTCGCTCTGGCTTGCCGATGCGCTCCCCTCACGTCTCGTAGCTCTCGCTCTCTTTCTAATATGCTGTGCGCTCTCTCTAAGAAAGCAAGAGTGGGAGGAAGGGACTCTCTTCCCCTCTAGTAATACCTCTATGCTCTCTAGCCGAGTAGCGCGCTCAGGGCCCCGCTCGCTCTAGAGAGAGAACGCTATATATTAGAAAGAGACAGAGAGTCCAGTTTGGAAAAACGTCGGTGAGAGTGGGGGGAAACTATCCCACTCTCTCATCGGGCCCAATAGTAGAGAACGCTATAGGCATTCCAAAAGAGAGGGATAGGCATTCGAAAAATCCCTCTTTTGGAAAAAACGTGGGTGAGAGTGGGAAAACTATCCCACTCTCTCATCGGGCCCAATAGTAGAGAACGCTATAGGCATTCCAAAACATATGGGACAGTGGGGAGTACCATCCCACTCTTTCATCGGCTACTAAAACACTCTGAGAGGGGGTTGCGGCAGAGAGGGAGAACCCTTCACACTCTCCCATCGGTACCAAAACACTTTGAGAGGAGAGGGGGTGTTTTAGTATGCCTATGTTTTGGTATGCCTATAGCCTATCTACTTGTGTGTGTAGATGTGGGTGTGCGTGTGCGTGTGTGTGCGTACGTGTGGGTTCAGGGTCAAACTCGTCTTCTTCTTTCTGCATCAACCCCGTCTTTTTGTTGCTATGTTCTCGATACTGTTACACTCAAAACATCGCCTGCAATTGCCATCTTTTAAGCTCTTCTTTCTTCCTTTTCGCCGCGTCTAAGATGCGCCTGAATACAGTGCAGCTGTCGAAGCCAGCTACATAATTATAGCTTTCTTTCTTTTGTCGCTCGAATCTATTTGACATTTAGTCATGCGATGATCGATTCCTCCACCCTTAAAGCAGAGGTTTGACCTATCTGTTCCATGCTCCATTGCCCTCATCCTTTCAGCGTCCGAAGCCTAGACCCTTGTGGCACCGCACTGCCCTTATGCGCTTCCTGATCCTGCAACGAGGCCCACATGGATGTGTCCTATTTTTAGGAGCTCCTCGGCCTTTCTCTCGCTGAGTATCACTATGGCCATTCTAAGACCCTTCGTGTTGGGCTTTAATAGGATCACTCTCCTGCCGTTGTCCGACTTTCTGAGAGCTCCTCCTATTGCTGCTCTCACCTCTTCTTCAGTTGCTTCCGAGTTTACGTCCCTTATTTCTAAGGTGGCCTTCCGTTCTGGACTGATTCCGATGACTTCCGCGTACGTTGTGTTTTGCCTCACTTCACTAGAATCCCTTCAGGACGCTTGTTTTTTTTTTTTTTTGGGCCTGGCTTTTGCCGGTTGCTCTAGTGCATTGTGAGAGGCTCTCGGGGCGCGGGTCTCACGTTTCATCACCGCTTTCTCCTGTCGTTGTCTCTTCCTGTCATGTTTTCCTTCGCTCTTCTCTTCTAGGCTGTTAGTAAGACTTCCTCTTGGCCTCTTGCTTCCGACACTAGCAAGTACCGCATCTTTGAGAAGTTGTCCTCGCGCGCCTCTTCTTGCATTCTCTCATGTTACGTGCCACATTAAGTAATAGTCCACGTCTTTCACCTTCATAGCGTGCATCTTTTTTATTTCCTTCCTTGTGCTTTTTCCTTAACTAAATCAGTAGAACTTTTAATTGTTTAGCACGTTCTGCGGTGCGTTTCATATCCTCTGATGCTGACTGACAGTCCTCGATAAGCTCATCTACTTCCTTTTCTAACTTTGTTATATAGTCCTCTTTTTCCTTGCGAACTTCTATGGCTTCATGCCGAGCTTTTCTGTAGCCTGCTATTTGTAACATTGGCAAGGCGCTGTCCATGCTGCTAGCACTGGCAATGCCAGAGATTAGTAGAGAGATTGCCGATGAGCATAGGGCAAAGCGTGCCAGGCAACATGCAGTCGTAAAATACCGCCGCCTCGCGGTTCTTCGTCCGAACTATACGCATCTAGCGGTAGCGGCGGAGAGGGGGTAGTACGCATGTCCCGGCGGAGCGAGCGGCGGAGCTTCCATGGTGCCGGCGGTCTTGTATGCGTTAAAGCAAACGCACAACAAGAAATTTAATAAAAACAATTATTTAATAACCCTATTATCACGAACAACCCCAAACTCTATTATAACAAACCCTAAACCCCCAAGCGGGGCCGATGATCATAGTCTTAGTTTTGATGTAATTTTTCATATTATTAAATAAAAATGAAAAAATTACAACAATTAAGTGCACTATAATATATCATTTTGTTCCAATTTTTATGCAAACAAAAACCCAAAGTCTATTTTATATTTGGCTAATTTTTTAATGTTTGTTTAAAATTATTAAGATTATTAAAAGTTTACGATTTATTTTTCGTTAGGCTTGAAGCTTAGCTGCATGTTTGACATTATAAATTGATTTTTATTTTGTTTTGCTATAATACATATAATTGTTAAGATAACAATTATATGTATAATTATAACTGATATACGCATCAAATTATATAATGAAAAGTGATACAAACACTAATTTGGAAGCAAAAAGTGCAAGTGAATGTGAAACAGAAGAACAAAGCCGTGATAAACAAACATGTAAACAACAAATATTACTTTTAACCGAAACTTGGATGAGCGATCAAGAAGATATTGTCGATGTACCAGATTTCAATTGTATAGCGCGTTTTAATCGGACAATATTTAGTGACACTGCTAACATTGTCACTAAATATATTGTAACGAGCGCTTGAATTTCCCGCGCTCGTTTGTCGCGCGAAACGGAGTGGGCCGTAGCAGACGACGTTAGCGGTCAACGCCGACGGGTTAGAACCGTTCGGAGGAGAGTCCGAGCGGGCAGACTCGTTTTCGCAACCGCACAGTACGCACGTAGATTCATCATCGACGCGCACCGAGAAGCCAGCTACGCGAAACCGCTGTGAATCCGTCAGCCTCTCTCCGCTCCCGGCGTACAGGGTGGAACCGTCCGCACATCATCACCTGGAGGGACGCCTCCAGACTGCAAAGGACGAGAGACCATTCACTCCCGAGGGGCCGAGTAAGGGACGAGTGTGAGAAACCCCGCGTTCGGCAGCGTCGAGCGAGTAAGTGTTCTAATCGAGAATCCGGACCAAGCCGTCGCAGGCCGAGACTCGCTGCCACCGAGTCTTCGGCCCGGCTTCGTCCGTGATCCGTGCGTGTTCCTCTCGCCATCGCGCGTGCGAGATTTGTATCCCACTTTGTATTTTATTAGAGTCACAATATATGATTCACCCTTTTCTTACTAATTCGAGAGTAGTCATTTGTGTTCGCCCAAATATCCTTCCGCTAGTAGACTCACGATCACGCGGATAAGCGTGGTACTCCGGGCGTACCACGCATTTAACGGAAGTTGGCAGGCAACGCACCGGTGATGGTGATTGCACTACGCGGCTAACGTTCGCGCACCATCACCACGCCGATCACCGAGGGATCAGCCAAGCGGTATCAGAAACCCCCTACGTGGTGACGTGCGGCATTTCCGCGGCCGCACGGCGTTGTCGAGTCCACCCCGTTACAATATATATCATTGCAAATTAGAAGACCTATAAACTTAGACGCTCAGACGTCAGAAATATGTGTCATGTCGGCGATTTACATTTCACCAAATCAAAAAATTTCAGACATTATTCAATTCATCCACAGATCACTACTTGCATTTACTGAGGTGAGAGCTTGGTATAAATGGCCATGAAATGCCACTGATTTTAGCAGGAGATTTCAATGTTAACTTTGCTGACGAAAGTGCACAGCCATTAATTAATTAATTACGTTCCTCAAAAATAAATTTCATTTAGAAATGAATAATGATTCGCAACAATCATTAACTAAGTACGGCACAACATTAGATGCAGTATTTTCAAGATTTTTATATAAGATAGATTCAAAAACATTCATATCATATTTTAGTTACCACAAACCAATTGTTTCTTTTATTGAGTCAAAAAATGAAGATGCCTGTTATTCTACTGTAGATAAATGAAGTTGTAAATAAAGTTTGTACAAAATAAATTTCTATCCAAAAAACGATAAACATATTTTCATTTTTCACCTATTTTAATAAAATAATTGAATTCCATAACACCTATTTCAATATTCACTTCTATCGGCTGTCCCCGAGACAGCCACATTTTTGGTTTAATTTATCAAGCCAGTTGGTTCCTGGCTATTTTCGGAATGTCAGCGCTTCCAAATTTTTGATCTGATACTTTTAAATTGCATGTAAAGCTATCATCAAGACTTTTCCTAGGCACTAAATATACATTATGTTTCTGACTTTTTGATTTAACACCTCCGAATTACAAATGTGCAGTTTCTTTTCTATCTAGAGGCCTATAATTTAAAAACTCTGCGACGTCGAAGCAGATATACGACTGCTGCGCGCCGTCGTAGATTAATACACGGACTATCTTTTCTTTATTTTCCAAATATAAAATAATAAGCGTGGTTTTACAAAGACCCGGACATGCGAATGTCGAGTGTCGGTTGCCGCACCAGGCACATGTGATCTTAACCTAACAAACATTTGAAGCAATAATTATTATTCCTAATGAGCTTATTACGCTCTGGAATCGACAATTTTTTCGATTTTTCACATGACGCTTTACAATGATTATCATCACAAAAAGTACACGTTACCCGTTCTCCCTCCTGCTACATCAAAACACTTGCAGTCGGTTAATCCGCCAATGACGACGTCTTACCCATGTTTTTTTTTACTTATTCTGCTTCTCTCCACTGCCTCGTTCCGTTAAACCGTTGATCACCATCTTGACACTTTCTTCATTATCCACCTCGGATTCCAAGAATTCGAGCAGCCTCGTCAAGCGATCAGGAACTCCAGTGCCATCATCAGCATCGCCGCTTGTCGCGGAAACTTTGTTAGAGCATCATTTCGCAGTTGTTTGTTCTGGCGCTGAGTGCTTCCAGCGCGCTTATCTGCGCCGAAACCTTGTCGTATATCGTCGAGAGGTTAACTTGCTTTTCTTTATTCGTAACATTTTGCAAAGCTAATGAAAGTAATTCACGAGTGTAATATTCTATCAACAAGTCGTCGCGGCCATAACGGGTTTTAAGGCTCTCGAAGGTCTTATCGTAGTTTGCTGCTGTCGTGGGATAGCCACCTACGATGTTCCGCTTTCAAGCCCTTTTTCATTAACCTGTGTACCTAGTGTCCTTGTGAATTTTTAGTAAATGCGTCCTCTTCACTTTTTTCAAATATTGCTTCCAAAACTTTCGTGTTCGCGAAAAGATCTTGCATTCTAGTTCGAGCAACTGCATGGCCACTTGTTTGCCCGACAGAGTAGTACTGATATGTATACATACAGGAAAATATGTTACAAACTTTTCTCACATAGTTTATATTAACAAACAGAAAACTAGCAGTATATTAATAATCCCTGTTAAAGTACCCGTAAGCAATCAAAAATATCTATTTTAAAAACTTAGAACATGCATAAAGTATTTTAAATTATTAAAACTTATTAAAGACACAATATTAATTAAACTTACAGCACAAGTCATTGTAATATTTTGTATATCACCATGTCGAATAGTACAAACCAATCTCCAGAGCCGTATAAAAGTGGTTTAATTATCCAAAAATATCAACAATACTCCCAGAAAGTATGACTCCAGCTCCAAGGTCATCTCCAGGTGGTTCAAGCAGCCAGGATCGCCAATCAGGACACTCAGGAAGCAAAAATACAGCCTCATGGTTATTTCCAGGTGGTTCAGGCAACTAGAAACGCCTTCAGCACATCCAGAAAGTTGGAATATAGCTCCAGGTTGTCTCCGGGTGGTTAGATCAGCCAGAATCACCAAGCAGCATGGCCAGATAACGTTGAAATATCCGGAGACGCCAATCAGCATCACCACAAGCAGAGTAAATCGAGCTCCTGGGTAATCTTGATATGATTGGAGAAGTCAACAACACTAACCTATACTGCTTCGATGGTGTGAATCAGCTCTAGGGACATCTTGAGATGTTTGAAGTAGCCAGCAACACCAAGCTACACTGCACAGACAGTGCGAATCAGCTCCAGGGTAGTGTAAGCGTGGTTAAATTGACAGTGATATATAGTAAATTATCTCTGTCCTTTAAAAGCCACATGGCTACCATTGGGAGGCATCATAATGACAACACTGATTTAACTCTCAAAAAACAGATCACAAAATCACACTAATTTTATTGCACATAACGCAATAAATATCTGTTGTAAACATAACGAACACAGGAACAAAGGAAAACCAGTCGTGGATCTTATGCGATAGTGAATCCTCATCCAGACAGCATCTTGCAAGAAGAATGTATCAGCACATCAATAGAATCAGCAGGAACAGCAGCCGCAGGAGTAGTCCGAAAAACAAGGGATAACCTCCAAGCAAAAACTCAAGTTTTTTGTTGGAGCTTCATGTCTTCCTATACTGCAGTACTCCTTGATGAAATAACACTCACACATTGCATCGTTGGTTCCATTCTAGTGCATCACATTTCAATACTCTATGCACTGGTGGTGATACAGGCGCCATAGCATCACTTCTCATTTTCATGCTACTTATAACCCTGCTGCAACGCGTCGTCATTGCCGTTTTGCACGACGCACTCACTTCTAATATCGCCGAAACTTTGAATTGAGCTAAAAATTGCCTTGAGCAGAGATCGGAGTTCTGCTTCAAAACGTAAAAACGCACACGGCACTCGGCTGCATGGATATGTCGATAGCCGGTCGCCAGATCGATGCGCACAATGTATGCGCAGTAGTCGAGCTCGCTGCCTCGCTTCGACAGAGCCAATGAACAGCTGTTCGGCTTTGCTTGATAATTGAATTCAAATTCTTTTTCTATTCAAATTATGTAATAATCTTTACACCAAATTAATGACTTTAGGAATGGGATGGAATTCGCTTTGTTAAGCGTGACATCACAGCTTACATATAAACCAATGTATTTTCCACCAATAGGATAGTTCCGATTTTGGCCACCTTATGGAATTTCGCTTGTATAATTTGAATTAAAGAATTATAAAAAGATAATTTTTTTTTTAATCTTACGAAATAATAATGGGTTTCTAATCATATTTAAAATAAATTTCGTTGCGATAAAAGAATACATGATATAATTTATATGAACTAGCCCCCCCCCCTGCCCGCTTCGCTCGCCAACCCCACGTTCGTCGTAGTAAAAACTTTAATTTTAGTTAGCTCGTAATATACGTAAAAGCGTATATGCATGGACTACAATAGGCTGTGCACGCGCTGATAACAATACTTCAAAAAATAAAACTAAAATTTTCGAAGTGCGAATTCTGTAAAATCACTTCCTATCCTCTCTTTCCTCGCTTATTCACGCCTGAATTATATATCATAGCTCGAAGCTACTGCTAAAAATTAACCGCGCGGGCGCATGTGTTTTAGATTTTGCTTTTTGAAGAAGATAATCGCTTTTTAACATTGAAAGCTTTTCAACGCGTATTAGATTTTATATTGCAGCCGCCACCGCCGACTACACATTGATAATTTTGCTCGATACACGCAATTCCAGCCCGAGCAGTTTTTTTCACTTTACTCGCGCGCATAATCATTTACAAATTGACGGTATTAAGGTCGTTGGAAAACGCACCCATTACTGTGTATGCATCAGCTTTTTATAACGAACCATAGGCGCCAGCTATTTGCTGTAGCTGAGCTAACGCGCTAAACGTATCCGGGATTGTATATCGCATTTGTTGAACTTACCGGTACAAGAAAAGAAAAATTATTATTCTATATTGATTACGAGCTACTGTTGAATTTAGTGTAATCTAAACGCTTGTATAATGTCGAGATTTTTAGTTGATATATGATTGTTTTGGCGCATGTGTTTTGGATTTTCCTTTCCAAGGAGTTAAAATGATAGGGCACGTGTAAACAATACATTTCTTTCTTTCTGTGTATGTGGAGAAAACATTTTACCTA
>CM053168.1:25824858-25891384 GCA_012977825.3 Pteromalus puparum | reverse complement strand
ATGTGAATAATGCATAGTGAATTTAATATTATACGAATAATGCATGTAATTATGTACGTATCATATCAAATATTTGTAATCTTCAATATTTGCAATAAATAATTATTTTGTGCTGATAAAATAATGCAAATAAATTATGTATTGAATGTATTATTTTGTATAAATATTAGAGTTTTTAAAAAAGAATATATTTTTTTGGTAGCTGGCCTGTTTTTTTTTTGTACGAACAAGAGTTAGACGAATACATTGTTAATAAATTATGCCAATAAATGCTGCCCTAGTCTGCCTAGTCAGGCCTCGACGATGAGCATCAAATAAATATATACCACTTGATAACACATAATCGATAGTATCATTAATAATTTTGTCTCTGATTGTTTTCTCAAACGTGCAATAATAATTGTTTGTGCTACAAGACAGTATTCGAAGGTTACAAACATACGATGACCCGTAGGTTTAAATATCAATACCAGATTACGCGTATAACCTTAATTAATTAATTGTTTTTCTTTTTTTACAACATACGCATGTACCCTATCATTTTGAGAATTATGTAGATACTTTTCTAGTTTCAGAAGCCATCTTTATGACTAGTTTGATAGTGATTGGATAAAAAAATCCAATATTACAGGCATAGGTATAAAAGTTAAATATTCTTTTTCATTATTGTTTAATTAAAACTATATCATGTTATGTTGCTACGAGCTAAGCCCAGCTTTGCTAGTGGTGAACTACATGTTGTGTACTGCTCTTCTACTTGTACTTAAAGCTAGCTAAGAAACCTTGTTGGTATTGATAGACATAAAATGTACTAGGTTATAAGTGTCAAATTTGCCTAAAAACCACATATTAGCCATTATATCATGTTTATTTTCTAGACAACTTCTAGTAGAAGGTCAGACCCATTCTGAAACTTTACAGCTACTTTTTTACTATGAAAAGGTATCTTTTTGGTGAATTGAGATTGTCGTAGTCCGGATCGAACTCTCAGATTTTCACATTATAAGGTTTAAAATGCAAGTAAGGTAGCCTCAACATATATATATATATATATATATATATATGACTTTAAAAGTATTTTTATTGAAAAATTCAGAAAATAAAAATGCATCCCTTATGAGCTAGAAGTTATTAAAAAGAGGCAAAAAATGCAAAAATTGCTTAAAACCCCAACTTTGACCAGCTATAACTCAAAGCCAAGTGAAGGAATCGGGCTGAATTTTTTTTGGCAGTCAGGTACAACTTGTAGAATATATCTTCCTATATTATATGTTCATTTTGGCAAGACTCCCCGGCCCCCCACGCCCCACCGCCCGCATTCACACCCACCTCTCCACCATGCGCAAGCCAAAACTTGCCGCGTAAATTTAAATGGTGTAATTGCCGTTAAAAAAAAATTATCAATACATTTTTTACTATCTAATAATACAATTTTTGACTACCAAATAATTATTTATAAACTAAAAAAATTACAATGAATAATTTTACAATTACAAAATAATTTGTTCATATCATCCGAATCATTCGCGTTAACTCGCTCAGCAACAATAATTTATAAATAATTATTCGATGTAACAAATATATTTATTAATTTTTTCTAAAAGAAAATTATATTATTCAAACTTACGCGGTAAATTTTAGCTTTACTCAAGGGTTGGCGCATGCGCAGTCCACTATATACTCTCCTTTACATCCATAATATATAGGAAGAAAATATATATAGTTTATATATAATTCTTTTTATAGCACTGAGTGGCATAAAAAAGTGTTTTAGTTGACATATAAATAATGATTTTATAAACGTAAAATCAACTAAAAAAAAATATAAATATAAACAATATTTGACGACTCGCGAGCGCATAGTACTGATAAAGAGTACTTTTGTAATTAGTATTAAACTTTTGTTTAATTTGTATCAAAGGGTTTACGGATAAAAGTAATAATATAATTGACATAATAAAATACATGTTTAATTTAAGCATGAGTTGTTAATGTTGTAACAACATGTTAATGTGTAATACATTTGTATTATATGTGTTGGTGTATATGTTTATAAAGTAAAAACAAATCATAAAAATAAATTTTGAAAACAAAGCTTAAAACGAGCGGGGTTGAGCTCCGAGGCGAAGACGTCAGTCAGGGCGAAGCACTCACTAGTATATATATATTATATATATTATATGGGTGGTTCTATGTCACAATCGAAGATGGAGAAAATTTTTTTGTGGTTCAAAACTGTTATATATATTTTCTATAGGATGTCCCGTGGGCTCCCAAAAAATTTTCAGCGCGTCCCTTCACTTGCTTCAAGTTATAGCTTCGGTCAAAGTTGGTGTTTTTAAGGCGAAGATTTGATTTTTTGCCCTATAGCAATGAATTGGTAGCCTCATTAATGGATGCATTTTAACTAAAACACCCTGATACTTTTTTGTTAAATTTCCTGAAATTTTTCAATAAATTTACTTTTAAAGTCATATCTAGGGGGGTACCCCCCCTGCTGCGCTTAGCCTGCCAACCCCTCACGTTTCGTTTTTGTGCTGTAGTGTAAATAAAAGCGTATGGATAAAGAAACAAGCCGTATGTGTACACGCGCTCAGCAAGCATGAGCGATGTCATCAAACTTTTTTCTCATTTTCATAGATTTTATTGGTAGATTTAATATTTAATGTATTAGCATTTGCCAATAGAAAGCAAAATATTTCATTGCAAATTTCGATATATATTCATTGATACACTTGTAAACGTTTAATAATTTTACTTGAATTTGAACAATGTTCAAAATATTTTAATTATAATCGTTTGGTATCTGATCAAAATCACGTAAACGTTTTAGATTTATTATTATTTTTCTTATTTATATTTTGTCATATAACTGATTTTAATTTTTTATTCTCTCCGCTCTGTGTAAGCATGATTCGTAATAAATTTTAGTGAAACACTCGTCAAGCTCGTTAAAGGTTCCTCAGCCTCGTCACCCCCGCAGCGCAAAGCCTTCCCGCCTCGGATGGCGTGCCTGAGGCATCTTCCAGCCTGCATGTCGCCTAGCCAATGCAAGAGAGAATATTATAATATATAAAACGCTTTAAATAAGAGAAAGGCATTAGAACATCCTTTACCGTTCGTGCGGTGTCAGAACACTCGCAGGAGGACATCGCCGTATTCAACAATAGCTTATGCATTTTGGAGAGGCTGCGCTTCTCATGTTTATACGTACATTTCCATTTTTAGCGGGACGTTGGTTTGGATCAGCTGATCGCCCTTTGCCGAAACTCACGGAGCTGCCTGAAGCCCATTGTTTGAAATAGGCGGGTCATGCTGGGATGTCCGGCCTTTGTGTTCCAGCTGGGGCACCACCGCTCCGCCACGACAGTCCTAGGCCCTAAAAAAACAGCCCGGAAATACATTATATCATAGTCTAACTTATAGTTGCATATAAGTATTATTACTACCAAATTTTCGTCCGTCTGATATCGTGGCGAGCTTGGCGACTCCACGTCGTGGAGCACCGACCAGCTCCGCACAAATTCCTCGTGCTCCGTCTCCCTAAAAAAATACGCCGGGAATACATTATATTATAGTCATTAGGCTTAAATATATATTAACTACCGAATTTCCTCCGTCTGTCTCCCACAACGTCTTCCTGTAGTTCTAGCTGTGAATTTGTTCTTTCTTTATTATCTCCATTGCTTGTCAATATAAAGTCCGTGATACTAATGTACTTTAAATTTTGTAGGCCACTTGTCGTGACCGGCGTCACTATTTAAATACTAAAAATATAAGTGTAGTTCTGCCTTCGCTTGGTTTCAACTAGCGCCACATTCTTTTGTCCACATCACTTAGACGGCGTCATTAAGCATGTGATATGCTGCCACAATACAATCGTTGAATTCTCTTATGATCCTATGCACATTGCACCAGTTGTAAGTCTATGTAGATTTATAAAACATCTAAAAATTACTTAACCGAACAACAGCGCACTTTTTAACTGTTTACGAGTTAAAAATTGTAAAAACTTGTTATAGTATAAAAAAGGTATAAATGTAAGATCACTTAAATGCAACTGGGATTGTATAAAATCAAAAAATTTAAAACTGTATTTTGAAGGTTAAAGCAAATTTATTAGTTTAGTTATTTAATAAATTAGTTTTTTCGAGTATTTAGTTTCGGTTAGCACAAATTTGGTTTATGTTTACTAATAATAAACATAACACACAGAACGGAACGGCTTAGAACTTTTGTTTTGGTAAAAATATCCTACTTCGATAATTTCAGACATTCTAGACGTCCTTTGGTGTGAATTTTGGGAATATAAATAAAAAACTGTACTAAACTAATAACCGAATGTTTTTAACTATAAAACATACAATTTTAAATTGTGTTTGTTTTTATTAATTAATAAATTGCCATTTAGTGATTCTACATTTATTTTGTGTCAATCGAATAAGATCGTTTTTAAGAGAAGACAAAAAGCAGATATCATTAACAGAGAATTTCGCTGGAATTGCTGATCGTAGTGCAATAGTTAGACTCTATGCAGATATAGACGAACATCACAATTTTTCTCCTCGTACGTATGTCGTGCCGTGTGCTTCTCATTAGCTCTGCCTTTGTACTCTAGTAAGCACTATCATTCATTCTACAGAGAATTAAATTTCGGAAGGGATAAATTGAGGGGGAATGTGGTACCGGGGGAAAATTGAGGGGAAAATTTGAGGGGGAGAATGAGGGGGAAAATTTCTGATACGCCGCGCCGGCGGCGGCGGCGGCGTCGGCTGAAGACTTTTTATAAATATAGAGACAGATTATACTATTTTAGGCTACCTTATTGCATTTAAACCTTAAAAGGATAATCGAAGGCGTTTTGCCGACTCCGTTATACTATCGCTACGGTGAAAAAGATACCTTTTATAGTACAAAATGTACCTGTACAAGAGCCAGAATGAGCAGAAGCCCTTTGTTTTTGTTTTCTATGGTACACACATCAGTGAAAAAGCCCTCAGAATGATTCAAATAACTGATAATAGCTGTGAAAAGGACGGTCAGATTCCTCTTTACTACCATAATCCACTGTGATATTTTTAATGATGGATACGTCCTTGTCTACAGCGTATTATTAGTTATAATGAATCATTTGCTGAGGGTTTTTCAACTACTAGGCTCCCATAAAACAAAAATAAGGCCTCTGCCATTCGGTCTCTTATACAGTACTTTTGCCCACTATAAAAGGTATCTTTTCACCGTACGCGAAAGTAGTCGAGTTCCAATCAAACCCTCTCGATTACTCACGATTAAGCGTTTAAAATGCAAATAAGGTAGCCTAAACATGTATATATGACTTTAAAAGTAAATTTATTGAAAAATTCAGGAAATTTAACAAAAAAAAGTATCAGGGTAGTTTTAGTTAAAAATGCATCCATTATGAGCTACCAATCATTGCAAATAGGCAAAAAATGCAAAAATCGCTTAAAACACCAACTTTGACCAGCTATAACTTGAAGCCAAGTGAAGGGATCGCGCTGAAAATTTTTTTGGGAGCCACGGGCATCCTATAGAACATATATATAAAGTTTGAACCAAGAAAAAATTTTTCATCTTCGATTTGACAGAGAACCACCTATATACATATATATATATATATATATATATATACAGTTTGGGCCAAATCGAAATTTTTCATCTTCGATTTCACAGAGAACCACCCGTGTATATATATATATATATGATTTTTAAAATTTTTAGAATTATCAAAATATTAAACATTTTTAAAATTTTTAAAAATTTAAAAAATTAAAAAATTTGTTTACTTCTTAAAATTTTGAAAATTTTGAAAATAATTAGATGGACATACATTTATGTTGGTTTTTGGATTTACAAGTTTGTTCGCAGTTCGCATATTTGGCTTTTTTGACCATATTTATAATTAGTGCATCGTTACGTACGGTACTTGTTGAAAAAGCATAAGAAAAGAATGAAGAGAGTTACCAAAAGAAAGATGAGATAAAAAACTAATGCAATAATGGCCGCCGATGTTAGAATCGATGCTCTGCAGCTGCTGTATTTTTCAGTCATTGATTGCGCAATTTCGTCGAAGTCGATCGATGTAATGCGGGTCGGCGGGTGGTAGTCCATAGCTGTCAAGGTATACTGCTTGACCAGTGGCGTCAATAAAAATTACGATCCAATGAGAACCACCCGTATATATATATATATATATATGTGTGTGTGTGTGTGTGTGTGTGATTTTTAAAATTTTTAGAATTATCACAATTTTTAAAATTTTTTAAAATTTTGAAAATAATTAGATGGACATACATTTATCGGATAGGCTGCAGAGTGAGGAAAAAACTAAGGAGTAGTTTTTTCTCGCTGCTAAGAAAAACTCGATTTTTTATGCATTTTTACGTATCATGAAAAATTAGTTTTCTACATTTTTTGTATTTTTTTTTTTTTTTTGTTATAGGAAAATTACAGGCAGAGGTAACAGGTATGAGGTTGGCTGAATTATCTTTTCCTTATACCTCTATTGTTAGATCGACTATGACGAGAGCTCGAGAAACATCAGAATGTATTCAATCTCATTTATCGACAGTCCCTGTTAGAGAAGATTGCTTATTAATTGAAGGATTTCCAATCCCTCCTGATCCAGCTAGTGGTCATTGGAAACCTGAAAAAATAGTAAGTTGTATGCACTATACTATATTCACACCTCTTGTATTTAGGCACGACCGCGGAACACGAATGTGCCTTTATAGTTTCCTGCGCAAAAAATATGTCAGATAGGATATCTTACGCAAATTGCAACCAATCAGGTTAATATGTTAGTAGAAGTCTCATCTCGCACAAACTATAAAACTATTTTTCATCTTGATCTTCTGCATTGTTTTGAAATACAAGCCCAATTTGTTTGATTTTTTTTATTTTTACGTGTTATTATTTTATTTTGTAAAAAGAAAAAATGTTTGCGATCATCTCTAATATTTTTGGTAACTTTTCTTATAATAGTAAGCTGGCGGCCCTATTCTGGGCTTGATTCTGCTTATATACGCAGAATGCGGTCACCTTTAAAAATCGCTAAAACAGTTTTTTGGCTATAACTTGAATTCTAAACATTCTACATAAAAAAGTTAGAAAAAAATATTGTATATCTTCATAAAATACCACTTTTTAATTTGAAAAAAAACTTTTATAGACACATTTAACGCAAGTTTTCAATAACGGTTTTTAATGCACATAATTTAATACAAAACTAGCAGAAGATGCCTTGCTCGCTTGGTTGTATTTCGATGACGATCATTAATCGTATCTACATTTTACATATGTACATTTCATAAACACATTTTGTAGAAGTGCAAATTTGGATGTGAAAGTGGAAGGATACGTGAAAGTGTGAGTGAGAGGCTGATTGGGTTCAGAAGTAAAAAAGTGAGAAAAGGGAAAAAAGGTGTAAGAAGTGGTTAGAATCGCAGGGAATAAATAGGCGCGGAAGGCAGATTAAGGATAAAGACATAAAGGGGCGAGAAAAAAGGTGACAAGAAGAAAAGGTTAGGAACCGTTAGAGAAATACAAAGACAGTAGGTCAAGTATTATGAGTCTCATGAACACCGAGATTTATGAAATAACACACGGAACGGGGAATAGAACGGAGGAGCTTGGTTTTAAGAACACCACAGCCGACTAATAAAATCCCTAGACGAAGAGACGGAAAATTCAAGGGGATTCGAATCACCAAAAGGGGGAAGGAGAGGAGGAGGAGCAGGTAGAGGAGTAGGAAAGAGTAGGGAAGTCGGGAAGCACACTTAAGCAGAGAACACTGGAGAACAGCTTAAAAAAGAGTCTGACAAGGATAGAAAGAAGTCCAGAAGAGTCTATAGATAAGGCCAAGAAAGAAAGCACAGGTGGGTCAGGAGAGAACAAAGAGGTTAAGGACTTATTTGCCGAAAGCGGGAAAGTGAGAAGGTCACCTCAGTCAGTAAATGAAACAAAAGAGGGGTAAGATAAGGAAGAAGGGACTATGGAGCAGATTCTGAAGAAGCTAGAGAAGATGAGCAGGAAAATGAACAAGGAACAAGCGGATAGAATGAAGATAATGAAGGACTGGGAAGAGAATTACGGCGCGCTAGAGTAAAAAATGAATAAAAAGTTATGTGACGGGCTGATGACGGGATGAAAGGAAAGTTGAAGAAAGAAGGGGAAGAAAGGAAAAAAGCAAAAAAAAAATGAAGGGAGGCATGGAAGAGGGAAAAAACAAACAGAGAGGCGGATAAGAAAGAAATAGAAGGCAAGTTAGTAAAGAAGAAGGCGGAAAGCAAAAATTATACGTGAAAACGCTTAGACTATTGAATTTTTAGTACAGCTAAACGTTTTACTATTCATGTATTTATTTATTGTTGTATTGTCTGGTTGTCATTTGTAATTCGTTACAACAAGCGAATTACTAACAACCAGATTATGGGGCTTAAAGCCCCTCTCAGCGATTGTTGTACAATTGTCTCTTAGAGTATTTAAATACTTATGAGAGACCAACAATATTTACGAATATTAGATGTTCTCTTAAAATGTTACTTAAGTTGCTTTAAGGTTCAATTTTAAACGTGGGTAACAGTTCTGTCTCTTTCATTACCTATTGGTACACACAGAAATTACCCGACAAAAAGCGGGTAAATGCGCGTTGTTACTTCGCTACCTATCGGTAGACTCACGAAATATAATTTTTTTTAAGTGTATAAACGTGTATCAATCATCAATAATAATTTTTTTAATATAAGAGTCATTCCTTATTAAAAAAATTTTACTACTATAATTATATATTTGAATTTTTATTTTCGTTGCAGAATTTTATAACGATGGAACCTTATTTAAATATGAAAATTGAAGAGTATAAAGATTATGAACAGTCGAATTTAGAGCTTTTAAATAAAAAAATTATAGTTGAATGTATAAAATTTTAGCAATAATACGATAAATATTTATACGAATCAATGTTATAATCGTTACAAGAACAAAACATTAAACAGTTAAATGACAAGATAGTTGGATGAGAAAATAATTAATAGATCTGAAACATTTACTGACTTCGTACAAATTCCAAATGATATGAGAAAAACTCACTGCTGATTCGGGTTTTCGATTTTACAATAACTTATACGACTTTTTGACGACAGATCGTAACATCGTAACACTGTTATAGGTGCTGGGACAGTCCTCTTTATAAGGAAAAGCGCTTTTCTTTGTGTGGAGAATTTTCGTGTTTTTCCGTGATGTTATACTGCATATTGTAATATACGGAAGTTCAAACAAATTAAGGCTCTAATAATAGATGGCATGCAATTCGCAGCGGCCAAAGATGATCAAAGGGTTATGAAAACCTGAAAAAAATTAATGAGCAGCTCCGTGTTTTCAAATTGCATGCCATTGAAAGGATACTTAATTCGTATCATTAGTTAATAGTAAGAAACTTAGCATGCAGGATGTTGCAAAATAAAGGCATGCATGACGAAAATTGCAAAAAAAACCTGTACAAATTTAAGTGACTTCTCCTTGTATGCCGCTTTGTATTGTGTTAGTAAATGCTATTTAAAGCCAAACTGCAAAATGGAATGCATGTAACTACAGCTCAACATACAAAAATTATGAAAAAATTGAATGATCATTAATTTTTCAATTGAAACAAAAATTCCGTGACTTCTTGCATGCTGCTTTGTATTGTGTTAGTGAATAGTATTTTAAGCCGAAAAACGGCATGCATACCTGCAAATTGGCAGGCATGTAGCTTTATAAAAATTGGTTAATTAAATAAAGAAGATGGTTAGATTTTATAATAAGTAATATCGTTGTGCCCAAACTTTAATGACGAGGATAAATAATCGAATGATGATGATGATGATAGCAATTGCCAATCCGATATTGGTGACACTACGGAAGAAGAGTCTGTATATGTAGTCGTAGAAATACAGCACTGAAATTAACCTAACCATCGATTGTTTGAGCAATAAGACGGATCTTAATGCGGTTTTATAGATTCGATTCGTGACAGTGTCTACAAATTTTACGAACTAGTGTGATTAATTACTTTTTTGAAAATGCATTATTGTATAAACAATATGCATTAAAAAAAAACATTTCGAAGGGACACTAAGTACAAAATTTACAACTTGGTAAATAATGATGGAAATGAGTCCAGTTTTGCTACTCGAGGGCTAATGGGGTCGCTGAACACGAACATCGCGATGAAGACGGTCCAAGGTACCTGTATTTAAATTTTATAAGAGGTGTAGATTCAAACAATATTTCGAGTAGTAGAGGTACATTATACCCCGCCAGACGGGGGCGTGGCTTAGCTGTCTGGCTGGCGCCGTAGGGTATCCCCGGCGGTACATTATACATGAGGGGGGCGGGGTGAGGACCAGCTCGCGATGCATTATAGACGACGGGTCTTGGATATTGCATGTGAATGTTTATCGTGATAAACAATAGTATGTGCATAATTGCAAAAATCATAGAGTTGTACAAATAAGGTATGTGTTTTTTGAGATTGTGAGAGATATTATGAAGAGCTTGAACAATTTATTGTTTATTTATAAAATGATTGATTCAATGAGCGCTATAAGCTTTGGAGTTTGTTTAGAAGAGTATGCGTGGCAAGGAGTAGACTATGCGGGACATTATAAACGACGAGGGGAGAGGGAAGGTCCGTCTGGAGCGAGAAGCCGAGCTTGGCGGTACATTGTAAACGAAGAGGGGTGGGGGAAAGACCGGACGTCTAGCGCGAGGAGCCGCGTTTTAGGTGCATTATAAACGAAGAGGGGCGGGGGAAGGGTCTTGGAGTTTTGTATTAAGAGAGTATGCGTGGCAAGGAGCGGGACATTATAAACGACGAGGGGAGAGAGAAGGTCCCGGCTCGAGGAGCTTGGGATAAACTAGGAGGGGAGGGCTGTTGGGAGGCCGGGGATGAACACGTGCAAGTGTCGTGATTTTGGAGTGTAGGGATCAGGTGCGAATGTTAGAGAAAATACATGTTTTTTGGATGTATGGGAAAGAGGGTGAAAAATGAGAAAACGTGGATTTCGATAAATGTGTTTTTTATTTTTAGACACACGTAGAGGATTACATAGTATACAAATTTTAAACGTAGAGAATTACATATATGAGTAGAAAAAATTTTTATTTACAATGTTGGTTTTTCGATTTACAAGTTTGTTCGCAGTGTGTACAGATTATTTTTTTATTAATATGTTTTTGTTTGGTTTTTTTGACCATATTTATAATTAGTGCATCGTTACGTACGGTACTTGTTGAAAAAAGCATAAGAAAAGAATGAAGAGAGTTACCAAAAGAAAGATGAGATAAAAAACTAATGTAATAATGGCCGCAGATGTTAGAATCGATGCTCTGCAGCTACTGATTTTCCAGTCATAGATTGCGCAATTTCGTCGAAGTCGATCGATGTGATGCGGGTCTGCGGGTGGTAGTCCATAGCTGTCAAGGTATACTACTTGACTAGTGGCGTCAATAAAAATTACGATCCAATGCGAGCCTGGTTTGGTGCTGTCATCTGTGTTAATCACAATTACACAGAGCATCTCCTGTACGGACGGTATTTGGTCGGCAGAGAAGACACCCACAGTCGTCGTAGTCAAATTCTTAAGTGCGCGTAGATTCTGTATCGAGTTCATCGTCGGCGGGTAGAACGTTGTCGTAGTGGTGTTCGCCAGATGGGGTGTACTTGCCGCTGCTAATGCTGAGCGTCGTGCTAGTAGGGGATGATGGCGAGGATTTGTGTGCGGCTATGTTTGAATTTTTTAACTTTTTCCGCGTTTCCTCGGTCTCTTCGTCCGAGTCGCTTTGTATGCACTCAGCAATAGTTCTGGAGCGTGAAGGATGTATGAGACTGTCGGAAACGTCTCTCGAGCGTGGTGAAGGGCGATTGTCGGTGATCGTCGGTTTGGGCACTTGTAGAGTCTTCATAATCCACATGCGTAATTTGTAGGCGTATCCTAGTGCACACGTAAGTAGTGATCGTTGAAACGTTGTAAATGTTTGAAAAACGGACATCCGTATTGTTCCAAGTTTATTATATGTCGACCGATCACGTTTTAGAGCAGTTTTTGTTTTTGTACCCTACGCACCTAGATTCTCATGGCATTGCTAGCCACATCGCGAAGCACTTTGTAGACAGTGTCCAAATCTGCTTCACCGTCGAACCATTCGATGCCGTGATAATAGCAGGATAGATAGGCATTTGTGGCTAGTACACTTGTGCTGAGCGTGTCTTAATCGTATGATGGTGGCTTTACTATCCAGTGGGAGATGAAATTGCAGTAGTAGGGGCAAGACTGATACTGCGCCATGCAACTCCCGCGCCACCAAATACCGGCGGATGGTAACTCATATTAGTAGGTCCCTGCTTTACCAGCAGAGCATATCTACCGCCAGCGGTGGCACCCCCCATGGTGTTGTCGACGGTGGCGCCTCCATTACCGATCCCTCCCTCCATAGCTCAGAGTGAGCAGTGATAGTCTACTATATCGACCTGGGTTGCGATCGACTACCACTATTAGTACTACTATTATATCGACAGTGATGGATAATTTGGAATAGGATTGAAAGTTAGGATTAATAAATAAATAAATCAAAATATTCATTTTTATTTTTATTTATTCAAAAAAAGATAGGTACATAAAACATAATAATGTTTTATGTACCTAAACAAATATGCAATAACATGTATATTATAAAATCTTTCAGAACTTATTATAACCTTGATATCCTGGCATGGAATTTGTGTTAGTGGAATATTTTTCGAAAGTATTTTTCCACTGTTCACTTTTATTAGTAGGAGTAGAACAAGGTTTTCCACGATACGTATTACATTGTTTATCATCTTGCACTCTTCTAGCGCTTTTATCCTCCTTGAGAGGAATGTACGAAGCGCTATATCGATTCATTTTTGAGATCTATCTCGACTTATGGTTTATAACAGTACTGACTAATTGATGGTTCATCCAAGCTTTATATAGTTTGAATAATGCGATCATGTAAAATTAGACAATACGTTGTTGTATTTGCGGGCATATTAATCTTACAATCAAATTCAAGACGTACATCTAAAGCTGCTAGTTTAAGTGACTCGTTTTGTTTTGAGCAGTCTATGACTATGAGTGGTGCATGTTGGATAAATTCTTCTTTACTTAGAAAAGGATCTATTACAATTCTGTCAGAGTAATATGTATTTTGGAAATTTGCATACATATCATAGAGCATGGCAAACTGATTGTTTGCAATATCAAGATTAAGATTACCGTATGGGTAACTCTGAGGGTTGAGGAAAAGTTTTACATTACTAATATCGCAGTGATCAAAATAACTAGCATTTTGACTTCGTACTCCTTTCCTCGCTGTTTGAAAGCCTACTATGATAAAACGTGGCCTTTCCAGTTGATTCGATGTTCTCACTGTCTATACATGTTGTGTGGTTGTTGGAAGTACTGGATACTCATAAAATTCCCATGAACAAATAGCAATCGGTATATCTTTTTGAATATAATTAAATAGTTGTATTTTTCGTCGGTCTGACAGTACGAGGAAGGGCATAAGCCATCCTATACGAGTGATTTCAATTTTAAAGTCTTCGTATGTAGGTCTTCCATCTACCTTTGTAGCCTCTTGTAAAACAGAGTTTAAATCATTTCTCGATCTTGTGAGAATGAGTTCATCATTTACAATGATTTTTCGATAATCCTCAGCGGAACCAATGATCATTGACAGAGGAACTGTCACATCAAAGTTTCTATTATTATCAGTTATATTCCGCACGTCAGTAATAGGCGTCCAGCTAGAATTTTCAAGATACTTAGCTGGCTGGATGAGAAAGAAGTGTAGCCTTTCATCAAGGTTATTGCAGCAACATTTTTGCATCGATCAATTTCTATGGCATTGATCTCATATCGAATTTCTTCAAAGAGATGACTGATATTATTCACGAAACTAGTATGTTCTACAGCAGTACTATTCTGTTTAGTAATCTTACCACAAATGTGTAGAGAACTTTTAGATGGTAAAACACATAAATCTTGATGCTGAATAACTATTCGAATTTCATCACTATTGCTAAATGTAAGTGAGGTGTAGGGTTGATGTGCATGAATCTCATAATGTGAGACAGATTCATCAAAGATGACTGGAGATTGTACGTTAAGAATTGCCTCCATCGTAACAGCAACAGCAAATAAACGTACAAGTTATTTTTTCCGTATTTTGCTCACTTGTTGTCCTATTCTTCCTCCACCACGCTCTACGGTGAGACCAAGACTTTGTAGAAATTGACTGTTCTCACGTGTTAATCGTTTGAGCACTCGCTATGGACTGACTCTCCGATGACATACTGAGTTGTTAATATAGCTTCTGTCAGCATTAAATACAATACCCATTTCAGGTGCTTTTCAGATGTAAACGAATTGCAATAATTTCACCTCGAAGATTAATCAATTCACCATCTTGATCTACTAGACGATGTGTAAATGATCGATCACTTTCATAGATATCTGTAAGTATATTATCTGTTTAGGAACTTCGATGATCTTGTAGCCAGGTGGGACTGTTGGGAAAAATGCATGTATTGTATGATCTTTTTGTTGATTTATGTATGCTCCTGTCGTAATATTACACTCGACGCGTAGAGCGTTAACTTTGAGAATAGCTACTGGTAAATCTGAGTCATGGTTTATATAGGGTTTCAAGACACTTGGAGTAAATCCCAGTTGACGAGCAATCTAGTCACTTGGACGGAAATCGATTTCATGGCTGCACTCTATAATACTGCGCAATGTATTATTATTTGGTTTGATACTTGATGAGAAACAGTAAGGTAGACGGGAGGATTGTTGCCTAGCATGATGCCTATAGATGCCTAGCATGCGTGTGCTCTCCAAGAGCGTACAGCAACGAGAGAGAGAGAGAGAGAGAGTAATACGATCTAGCCGGTACTTACAAATACGGTTCGAGCAGTCTCGCAGATGCCTCGTGTCTCGACCGGAGTGGCGCAGAACGGGTGACGGGGGCCCCTCGCTGGACGGCAGGAAGGACGCCTCGTGGCCTCGACTGTGGCTGGGTGCAGCGGGAAGTCGAGCGGCAGCAACTGCTCAGCTCGTGTTCGGCACGCTGTATCGAGTAGCGTGCGGAGTCCAATGGTGCGATGCGTACCCAGCGACACGCTCCAACTCGTCACGGATGCGGCAGCAATCCTCCGGGAGATAATTCGTCGCCGAAGCTAAGATTCGCGGAATCGCGGCGAGAACAAAAGCGAGCTCGACAGTGCGATTGATCGGGACTAAGTGTCGCGGCGCGGCGCGCGACCGCATGGTCAGACGGAGCTTTCTCTCACTCTCTCTCACTCATCCTATATAGGTGCATGCACACACACGCGCGCGGCTCTCTCTCTGTGTCCGTTCGGCTGGCTCTGCCCTCTCACTTACCTGCTGCTGAAAGCAAAGTCTTTACATGAATGTTAAATAATATTTTATAATGTGAATGTGAATATAACAATGGAATGTAGGGGAGAGAGAGATAACGAGAGCACAAAAGGCGACTCGTTATACCACACATTTTGTGCATGTTCATAATCTTTATCAGATATATGCGAATCATTAAGCATACTAAAAGAAGCCTCTTTTTCGGGTAATTCACACTCTTCTAGCTTGTCCCATGAGCTTATATACTCATAAGGTAAAACACCTTTTCTCATTAATAGATCAACTTGTTCTCTCTAAACGCTTTACTAACAATTTTATAGTCCTGTAGATATGATGCCAATTTTTCTAGAGAAGAAGGCATGAACCGAAATGAATCTAAAAATCTAAATTTAATTTTACTATTCTCTATTTTATTTTCTATTTTATTTTCTATTATCTACATGTTTTGTGAATGAAATATATTTTTCCTTTGTCAGAGGTAGTAGATCAATCTGTCCTGAAAAATGATCCTGGAAAGACACTCACAGTCTGCATATATTATAAACGGTAACTTTTCGTTATAGGAATGATTTTTGAACGTTATAATATTATTATTTTCATTAGAAAGTCTTATTTTACAGTTATTTAACTTTTTACAGTATTCTTCATGTTTAGTTAAATTATCTTCTTTGTAAAAAAAATTTAAACATCTATCACATACAAATAGTTTTCTTCCATTTTTGCTTAAATCATTACTATCGAAACGCGATAGCTGTTTTATGTATATATAATGTGATTCTATTGCAAACTCATCATCATCTAAATTATCATTCGTGAATAAAAGAAGATTTATATGATTACTCTTTTTACATACTGTTATATACAGAGGTACAATATTTTTATTGTCTAAGCCAAACACATTTATTGAGATTGAAGTATTTTGCTTCTCGAAATTCAGTATTTTTTTCAATGACACAGGAAATTCAATACCTTTCATATCCAAGGTGTTTTCATATTGAATGTAATTACTCAATCTATTAGGATGATTTTTACGGTGTACAGGATGTAATGCTGATAAAATTACCAATACGAATCATTTGTTATCATGATTTTGAACATTAACGCATGCTTGTCTTTTCTCTATAAAAGCCGGTAAAGGCATGTATGAGCTGCCAGTACGCAATGGATTAAATTTGTTTATATTTATCTGTATATTTTTAATAAAATGTAGAGTCCAGCCAGAGTCACGTTTCTGAAATTCCTCAATATCTGCACGTAGAGGTTTAATAACATTAGATTTAAACCATTCGTTTAACGATGGTGCAGATAAAATTTCATGATTTTGTGTGTTAAAATATTTTATCTCAATGCACTCTTCCTCTTCTTCTTTTTCTTCTTTTTCTACATCTTCATTATTTTTTATACATATTTTTTAAAATTTACATGACAAAACAGTGTTTACTCTTAAAGCTTTGTTTTTAGCAATTGTATTTTTTATTCCTCGTGAAAATAATATTGATGCATCTTGTAGAAATTTAAGTACATCAATATGCGTTAAATTTGCTATAACCACAGTCCTCATGCGATTTTCAAAAGCGTTGTCCATGTCAATCCAACGCACACGATCAGCGATAGTCTTCTTTATTACTTGTACTCCACCACCACTTTTTCTTTTAACCATAACTTCTAGTCTTGCCTACGTACATTCTNCTAGTCTTGCCTTCATACATTCTACTTTTGCTAAAGTACATAAAATACTTTGTTTTTGTGCAACTGAAAGTTTGTTATTCCTTAAAACCTTCCGAAAAGTCTTTATTGATAGAAGGAAGTGGGTTTTCCACCGTGGTATGGTGGATAAATCGACTGCAGCAGTGTTGAGACTCTAACGTGCTCGGACCATGCATGCTTGGGGAGAAATAATGTGTACACAGGATTTCACAATAAAACACTATTTATTGATAACACCTCAAGCTAATCATCCATTGATGATACAACGTAGTCAAGCTATTATATGAGAATATAATTAGTATAACAAAAGTAATCGAACAGACAAGCTAAAACGCGTGTTGACCGCTCGAGTGCACAAGGCGAAGTGAGTGCCGCCGTCGCACAGCGACGTCGGCGGTGGCCGTCTCTCGGCATAGAGAGGGGAGAGTTGAGTCGCGTAGCTCTGCGTTGGGCCTGCCGTCTCTAGCAAGCAGACATCTGCTCCCTCATATCCAACACTTCTTCACTCCAGGATTTTTCGGCTCCTTTTTCAAAAATATTCTTCTCTCGACTAATGCGCACATGCATGCGCACCTTGTATCTCGGTGTTTTACGATAAGGCTGTCTCCGCATAAATAAAAAAATAAAAATAAATAAATGGGTGTGTTAAGTGACGAAGTTCTGGGTCTAATAAGACAAAGACCAAACGCAATATAATATAAAAAGCCCAGAAACTTCGACGCTTAACAGATGCAAAAGGAATGTACCCGAAACCAAAACAACTTCTCCTCCCTCGGCCGAAGCGCACGTGCAGGGCCGACGCTGCAGTTCAGCCGGTGACGAACCGCCCATAAGGCCTAATGAGTAAGAGAGAGAGAGCACGGCTAGACTGAAGTACGAAGAGAGGAGAAGTAAGTACCCTGCGTGGGAGAAAGCTACGACGTTCTCTCTTTAGCGTCACCTCCCCCTTTCTTCATCCCTGTGTGTGCAATCCAAGAGTAAGGGCGCATTCTATTTTGAGTTTAGTTTGAGTATTTAGCATTCGAGTTAGCAGCGTTTTCTTTTGAGTTTAGTTTTGTTAATGAGATTTTAAGTTTGGAATTCTTTGAAATTGTGTTAAATTAAAGCTATCAAAAGAGAAGTTTCGCCTCATTGTTTTGCTTGCCACGAGCGGCTTTACCTTTACTTGTCCGTTTTACCCAGCCATCACACGCAAGTCAATTTTTCTCAGTAATTTAGTTTTTAACAATTTTGATGGCAAACAGTCCTGCCGCAATAATCAGTCCAAGGTGACTGGTCTCACCCGTATGGGAGAGCAAGCGGCTACCCGTGTTTAAACATAAATTATATCTATTGTTAGCTGGTGAACTCAGTCTCACCCTAACAGGGTGGCTTTTTCGAACTCTAAAGTTCATGGCCTCACAACGTATCGTGTTGTGTTTATAGATGAATTTTGGCGTTCGAAAGTTTCCAGGGTAGGCTCATCACTGTTAGAAATAAGTGAGGTAGACGGGAGGATTAATAATAAATAAGTATTTATTAATAGTTTCTTCTACAGCTACTATATAACGCCGTGTACACCATGTGTACTGTACGACGGCTCGGAACCAAGAGAGCGATGTGCGAGACTCGTCTAGTCTCGACACCGCAAGTAGTCATGTGACTCACACTCATACGCGAGAGGGGATACCTGCATGTGTGCGCTCCCTCACACACTCGTTAACGCGCTCACTCATTCTAGCGCGCTGTATACTATACATACAGTCAAATGTACTATATTCTCAATACGCCTCCTTACATTTGTACTGTACATTATATTTTTACATTTAACAACTTTCTGAATTTTTCAAATTTTTCTCTACAGAGAGCTTTTGTAAAAATGTCCGCAACATTTTCATTAGTATCAATTTTACAAACTTCAATCAATTTATCTTTCACGCTTTGATGTACAGTATGATAATGAATCTCAATATGCTTAGAATTTTTCGTAAAATTACCGTTATTTGCAATGTTTATTGCACCTGAATTATCTTCATAAATTTTAATCGGTTCTGCAATATTTATTTCGAATATCTTTACCAACTCTCTGATGTATTCTAGTTCGCTTACAGATTCGGATAGCTTCTTAAATTTTAATTTCGCTAAGTATTCATCAAAGCATTCATACCATTTTCTTGGACTTTCTCGTAGTCCATACAGCGCTTTAAATAATAATTTACAAACTTTGTTTGTTCCATCATTGTAACCTTTTGGTTGATTGACATATACCTCTGAGCTTACTGTACCATTTAAGAATGCTGTAACAACGCCCAACTGTTCTATAATTAATCCGAATTGACAACAATAAGAAAGCAAAATTTTTAATGTTTGCGTTTTTGCTACTGGAGCGTATATGTCATCAATACCATTCGTTTGTTGAAAACCTCTTACTACTAACCTAGCTTTAAATATATCATCAGCCTTTTTTGTGTAAACCCATTTTACGTCTAGTACTTCTTTTCCTTTTTGTTTCTCAACTAATTTCCATGTATCATTTTCATACAAGCTATTCATTTCTTTATCCATAGCATTTTTCCAACTATCGCATTCATCGCTATTCATCGCCTCCTCAAATGTACAAGGTGTATCTACTCTACAATAATATACGGATACTCTATTAGTACTATTTTCCGGATATCTTATCGGACTCTTTTTCACACGTGTTGATCGACGTGGAGTATTTGGTTTCAAACTATTTTTATCGATATTCTTTACATTTGTTTGATCTTTTTCGGTTACATTTTCATTTTATCTGCGCTATCAAATACATTATCATCGATTTCGCTTTCGAACTCATGTTCGCTTCTCTTACTCGACTCGAGAGTCGGAGTACGGGAAGAAATATTTTCGTCGTCATAATCAAGACCAATATATTTTTCATATGATTCTACAACATCAACATGTCTATGTACTGTTACTCTACCGTTTAACAAAACTCTATAACCTACTTCACTGTAACCTAGTAAAATTCCCATTTCAGCTTTTTTATCCCATTTGGATGATCTTTTTTGCTCTGGTTTTCTAACAAAGACTTTACTACCGTATAATTTTAGATTTTCAACATTTGGTCTTTTTCTAAAAAATATCTTATATGGAGTTTTCTTTTCAATCGTGTTGGCTAAAGTACGATTTTTCAAATATGTTGCAGCACTAAGTATTTCTCGNCATCTAATAAACATCGTGCCATATCCATAATTGTTCTATTAAATCTTTCAGCAGTACCATTCAACTCATGTACGTATGCTGGTCAATTATTTATATAAATACCTGTTTCTTTCGCAAATTTATAAAATCGA
The DNA here is from genome assembly GCA_012977825.3 of Pteromalus puparum. NCBI lineage: Eukaryota > Metazoa > Arthropoda > Insecta > Hymenoptera > Pteromalidae > Pteromalus > Pteromalus puparum. Next base: position 25,870,896 of record CM053168.1, on the reverse strand, counting down.
TTATTTAGGTATTCTGTACCATTATCGCATCGTATTGTTTTTACTCTTTTTCCTGTTAAGTTTTCTACTTCATTTACATACTTTATCATACAATCATATACTTCATCCTTTGTTTTAATGCAGTAAATTTTGGCTATTTTGCTGTAATCGTCGATAAATGAAACAAAATATTTTTCACCGTTTGGACCCGGGGTCTTGAAGCTACCACAAACATCAGTGTGTATAACCTCTAAGATATCTTTCGCTCTTGTTCTGTTATTTTTAAACGGTAAATTATGCATTTTATTCTCTATGCAAATTTTGCATTTTAATATTTCCGATTCAAACTCAGTTGGAATACCCGTCACCAATTGTTTTCTACTTAAAAAATTTAAATAGCCAAAATTCACATGCCCTAGCATTCTATGCCACTTTTCTTTTTTACTCATTTTACCATTAATATACTGAGCATTGTTTACAATTTTTTGTTCAATTTCCAATCTACTCGTAATTTTATATGTACGATTTTCTTTATACGCTACTGCTATTAATCTCTCTTTTTCATCAATTATTTTAGATATATTTCCTTTAGAAATAATCGTATTCGTATCTGTCAATTTCGCGTAGCTAATTAAATTTGTGTTCATTTCTTTTACGTATAAAACATTTTTCATTACTACTTTATTTTCTTTCTCAAAGGCTCTAAAGTAACTTACTACATTACCAATTTTAGTTGCTTCTAACTCACTACTATCTCCTAAATAGATTTTAATCGGTTTCTTTAAAACAATGCAATTTTCGAAATAACTATCATCATTTATAATGTGGTCTGAACATCCACTATCTAGCAACCAATTTATTTCATTACCTATAGTCTTTTTATTTCGCGCCGCATGCGCTGTTGCTATCCAGGCACTCACGTCGGACCCACTCAGTTGACTCGTACTGGCACCTTGCTGCTGCTGACGGAAGTTGCCGCGCCCTCTGCCGTAGTTGCTTCTTCTTCCTCCGCCGCGGGCTCGACCACGTGTCGGACCTCGCCATGTTCCACCGCTGTGCGCTGCTTGACCGCCATCTTTGCACTCTCTTGCGAAGTGACCGGTTTTTCCACATTTGTAGCATCTTTCTTTGTTCGTGGCAAAAACGTTTGATTTTCTTTCGGAATCTTCATTTCCGTGTTTCATCTCGGCAATTTTGATTTTATTCTTCACATAATCCGCCGTTTGATCTTCTTCTTTCAATGTATCAATCAGATCACCAATGTAGCTATACGATTCTGGCAACGTGTTAAGCATATAATTTAATTTTTCTTTTTCAATTATCTTTGCACCGTCACTTTTTAATTCGTTTACTGATTTTTCAAAATCACTGAAAAATGTAGCAGTGTCACTGTATTTTTCTAATCTTAGTTTTTCCAACTTGTTTCTACAAACAATCTGCAGTGCTGTAGATTCTTTCAAGTACATACTGTCTAGCTTCTTCATTATGTCATAGGCTGTTGTTTCTTCACAAACAAACTCCAATTGTTTATTGAAATCGCACAATAAATAACGTTTATCGCTTTTAGATCATTATCATCCCATGTTGTGCCTGTCTCTGTTGAGGGCTTTTCTTTGTCTATTACTTCATGACACTTTTTTAATTTTAGAAACATCGTTATTCTTTTTTTCCACATGCTGTAATCCTCTCCGTCGAACACTGGTATAGCCAATTCTCTCTTCTCCATTTCGTCTACTTGAAACTCAAATTTTTCTTTAACTTCGGAATTTTCTTCAACTTCTTCTATGTTCTCGAACGTTCCTTCGTGTTCGGAATCTTTCTTTTCAATTTTCACAACTTCCGATGTCTCACCGTTGTCCATAAACTTAAGTGTTCTCTGCTTGCACTCGACCATGTGTTTCAGATTCACTTTTTAATCCGCGTGCATCAAACTGATTTCAATAATTTTCACAAAACTTCTACTTGTATTGACTAGTCCTTTCAATCTACGATGTGTCTTTGCTTATATTTTTCTTCCTCAGTAAATTTTTCACTTTAACTTTTTACTTCAAAAATTTTACACGCCACGTGGGTTTGACCTCACTTTTTAATTAATACCCTCATATCTCTCCTAGGATTGATATGAGTGTATAATTTGAATTAAAAAAAACCATCGGTCTGCTACCATGTTAGCAGAGCGTGTTTTTTTTTACTTTTACCTACGCCTTTCTCAAACCCGGTGTCGTGAGTAAGATTTCCATCGGATCTGAAAAAACTGATCGCGCTGATGGGGGCTCGAACCCACGACCCCTTGACCGGGAGGCAGGTGGTTTACCACGGAGCCATCGCCGGTCTACGGCTGTCTCCGCATACCTCGTTAAACTAATTTTTGCGCCTTGTGTGCATTATATACTGTTACACTTGCTGGCTCCATTTTAATTGTAGAGTGCGGTGTTTTATTGTAAGCATCGACCAATAGCTGTAAAACATCAATGTATCTTTTAGTATTTTTATGTGTAAAATATCTATACATGCGCACTTTAAGTGTTCTGTTGAACCGTTCGACAACTACAGCTTTCACATCGGGATTGCTTACGACACAAAAATGAATATCGTTATTATTTTTGAGTAATTTTTGAAAAGCGCTACCGACAAATTCTTTTCCGCGATCTGTCTGTAGAGTGTGTGGCTTTCGGCGGCTATTGTCAAGAATTTTTTTAAAGGTCTTTGAAAACTCAAGCGTGGTTTTATCACGTAGAGGCTGAGCCCAGACATACTTGGATAGCACATCGATTACTACTAAAATGTAGCCGATATTATCATTGTATGACTTTATAGATGTGAGCTAAATGAGATACGAATGGATTTTTATCTTAGTGGAGGAGAATTCATTTTTATCTTCACGAATAAGATTTCTCGCTCTGGAAAAGCCAGCTATGTAATGAGGATCGAAATATTGTTTTTCCAGACGTCAATTCATCCTCTTAACCATTTTGTCGGCAATTTTTTAGGTGTTGAACTATAGACTGTATTGCCTCCTCGTCTTCTTCGTGTTATTTTACTAGAGCCGAGTAACGCAGTCTCGTCTTTGGTTATTTCAAAAGCTTTGCTATCAGCCGACAGTTCGTCGTCGTCGTCGTCGTCGCCGCCGAGGGCTGACGCAAAGGAAGACTTTGACTTGGCGAGTGTTTGATTACTGTAACTGTCTCATTTACTCCAGTCTCTACTTGTAGATATAGCAGCGCCAATGCTCCAGAGCTCAGTATTTCCAATAAACTCTTTGGGCACATTGAGAGCGCAAAGCAATCTTGCAAGTTCTTTTCTTCCAGCGGCTTTGTATTTTTTTCTAGCACGTACGGCCTCGTTGACGAGATCTATAATGTTTGAGTTATGGATTTTTTCACCGTTAACATATACTGTACCGCTTGCATCCCAAAATATGCGCCCTGTGTTTGTTTTTAGATGGCTTAATAATAGCTGTGTATTTTTTTTAAAGTTTTAGAACACTTGGCACAATTAAATCATCCGACATGTGCTCGCGGTAAAAAGGATTTTTTCCCCCAAATGTGTCATGCTATGGTTTATGATTTTTTTTTTTTTTTTTTTTTTTAAAGAATAAATATCGACGCAAGACAGCCAGATAATGCTTTTGACGTTCTTGATCGTTTGCGTATGTGTTTTCTAGAATTTTTTTCATCTCATCGTCTAGACGTGTGAGATTGTCACCGACAGTTTGGCTAGTCTCAAGAGTTGCGTTGGCACTTGACACTGCATTATCGCTGCTGCTGGCGACTACTGGTCTTGTCTCTCGTTGCATTCTGTCTAGCTGCTCTTTGGATATTAGGACCATTTTCTTGATGCTCGACATTTTGCGTGTGATTAGTTTCAAATTGACAACACACCCTCTTGTATAGGCTGTAGTAGAAACGGAAAAGAGCTGCCACCTTTTTGAACAATCACGCGATTTTTACTTTTCCATGAATTTTTAGGACTCTTTGTAGCCAAGTTTCTTAAAATTTTCTTATGTTTTTTCAGTTTGCTCTTTTGATGCTTTTTCAGCAAAACTGTGCCGTAAAGTACGTTTAGCGCGCACTCGCAAATATATTTGATAAATTTTTGGTCGGCCGATTTTAGAAGAGCGATGCGTTGATTTTTATCAGCATGTCTAAGAGCGTCCAAGAGTACGATGTATTTTTTTCAAACGGTATTTTTTTTACCCCGTAATACGGCTATCCGCTCTGGACGCCGAAGATGCGCATTTCGACATGGCTGATCTACAACTGGAGAATGTTGGCACGACAGCCTCGGTTTTATAGCGGAGGACTGTCGCCACCCACCCATTATAGAGATTGTTCCCATGCGTTTACTTTGGCAGATAAATATACTGGTACTCGTCGTCGAAAAAGATGCCTGTTCTGAATCTAAATTTATCCTCGGTGCTCTGTTTGCAGTCAATCATCAAATAGCCAAAAGGCTTGGTCGTTGCATCCTAATATGCTTCTTTCAAAAATTTCGGACGTTCGGGGTAGACTTGTCGTGCTAGATGTTGAATTTGGGCACGCTCGCGTGGATTTTTGAATGAAACGATGTAGGATGCGTTGAGACTGATATCTCGCGCATATACGCCTTTGTGAAACAGATTTTGTGTTCTGAAAAACACAGATATATTTTTGTGAAGCGAGCCTTTAGTAAAAAGATCCACGATTACGTTATTCGAGGCCTCGTGCATCATGTCGTCAATAATCAAGAGTTTTTTAAGATGTGGATTGTTTGAATAATCCTCGGGCTTTGGCAGTCCTTCGCAAAACTCTATGGCATTGCCGTTTTTTCAAAATTGTTCGCTCTTGTAGCCTTCTTGCCACTCTGCATAGTAGAATAATATTCGGTCAAATTTTACGCTCGCCATTTGATCGAGAAAGTGTTAAATCCGCTTTATAAACGACGATTTGTGGGGCCGCATATTAGGATTGTCCAAAGATGCACCCAACGAGTATCCATATTGATGTGAACAGGACATGTATGTAACACAAACTAAATTACTTTAGAAAAACAAGCATATTATTAACGACCAGGCGGCGGTGGCGCACGCGAGGGATGAGCTTATTTACCGATCGCGTTCAAGAGCTGTATCGGCGGCCGGGGGTGACGAGCTTATACCAACGCCCGCTAGGACCCCGTAGAGCGCTACTAGTGTCGAGGGCCAGCACGTGCGCGCTTCTAGCGTGAAAGCATCGCGCGCACGTCCCTCCCTCCCCAACACACTGGTGCTGGCGGACTTGCGCCAGATAGGCTCGTAGTGGTCCTTCCACCCCCGCTTGGCAGTCACAGCAGCAGCAGGCTAGTAATTTCAAAAGACTGATAAAATGGCTTACGGAATCTCGCATCGTCATATCGACTCGCTTCTACTGCAGATCAAGGATCTAAGAGTTATCAAAGTGTTCACACCATCGTCTTGTTATGTGCAATTACTGGAGGAGGAGGATGTCTACAATCAGTTGAAAAAAGACATGCTCTTTTTCTACAAAACGCCTGATATATGTGAAGAGCCAAAAAACGTCGAGCATCTACAGAAATTACGTCGACGTGACCTGAAGGTAATGCTGAAAACAGAGATTTCTGAAATCATAAAAAATTTTTATCTAAACTCATTTTTCTCATTTACAGCCAGGCCAGGTAATCTCGATATGAGAGGGACGTGTGCGCGGCATTGTTCTCAAAAATTGCTGATCCGTCTGTTTCAATGTGGATACAGGCGAGTGGTACCCATTGTCGGAAAAAATGGAGAAGCAGGGTATCTACGCGATGCACGTAAATTTTGGCCTGCTGCCGCCACGTGCGATATTATGCGGCTTAGCGCATATACGCCCAAAATACGAGGATGAGTATTGGAGCTTATTAAGCTGCAACTGGTTTCGAATGCTAATCTTTGGCTGTACAATACGTGGTAATTTACGGCCAAAGATAATGCACGAAACTCTTTATACGTCTATATAAAGAGCACGGACAAAAAGACAGGCAGCTTCGTAGCGGTTAACGAGGAGCTTGTGACTAGCAACGTTACCGTCCATGAAGACGCACCGGGAAAAAAACAGCCGATTGCCCCGTAGGACATCCACGGCGAATTAATTTCTGATGCACAAAAATATATTATTTAACTCTAAAACTATGTAGAACTTATAAAATTATTGTTTTGTGTTAGAATATGCATAGCACATTTGTCTGTACACTATATCATAGCATCTGTAGATAGGATGCGCAGAAGCGCTGTGCGCAACTACTCGACAGTGAGTCTCGTCTCGTTGCGCACCGTAGGTAGCATAGAGTATAGGATAGACACACACATGTGCGACTCCCCACCAGTACTATGCGTGTGAGTCGTACGATATATAGTCAATGTGCGACTACGACTGAGTCCACTCGTTGCTGTACGCTCTTGGAGAGAACACGCATGCTAGGCATGCTCTCTTTGTATATATCCAGAATAATAAACCATATTATTAACAATCCTCCCGTTTACCTCACTCATTATTAATATGGTAGCAGATCGGTGGTTGGTTTATGAATAACGGAGAGACACCGGAAACGAAGATAGTTGTGAAAATTGAAAAGGAAGATTCCGAACACGAAGGAAAGTTCGAGAATTACCGAGAAGTTGAAGAAAATTGTGAAGTACAAGTATACGAAATGGAGAAAAAAGAGTTGTCTATACCGGTGTTCGACGGAGAGGATTATATTATGTGGAAAAAAAGAATAGAATTATTTTTGAAATTAAAGAAATGTCAAGAAGTTATATCAAGAATGAAAGATGAGTCAAAGGATAAGGATCCCTGGGACGAAAATGATTTAAAGGCCATGAATATAATTTACAATTCGATCTCAAATAGGCAATTAGAATTTGTGTGTGAAGAAACGACAGCCTATGGTATAATGAAAAAATTAGACGGCATTTACTTGAAGGAATCGACGGCGTTCAAATTGTATGCAGAAACAAATTAGAAAAGTTAAAATTGGAAAAATACGGTGATACTGCTACATTCTTCAGCGATTTTGAGAAAGCAGTGAATGAGTTTAAAAACGCTGGAGCCAAAATCAGCGAAAAGGAAAAACTAAATTATATGTTAAACACGTTGCCATTACAATACAGTTATATCAGAGACTTAATAGATACACTCAAAGAAGAAGATCAAACAGCAGAATACGTGAAAAATAAAATTCAAATAGCTGAAATGAAAAACGGAAACGAAGACTCAGAAAGAAAGTCAAACGCCTTCGTCACAAGAAAGGAAAAATGCTTCAAGTGCGGAAAAACCGGGCATTTTGCAAGAGAGTGCCAAGATGGCGGCCAAGCGGGACAAAGCAGCGCAACATGGCGAGGTTCAACACGTGGCCGAGGCCACGGCAGCAGAGGAAGAAGAGGCAACTACACCAGAGGGCGCGGTAACTTCCGCCATCACCATCACCAACAGCAGGGGGCCAGCACTACACACGAGCAGAGCAGCTCAGGAGCCAACGCCTGGATAGCAACGGTACACGCGGCGAAGGACGATGAAGCGAGGTTAGGTAATAAAATTCAGTGGCTACTAGATAGCGGGTGCTCCGATTACATTATCAATGATGAAAGGTATTTTGAAAATTGTATAGAATTAAAGAAACCTGTAAATATTTATCTCGGTGATAATAGTCCGGTAAAAGCAACAAAAATTGGCAATGTTGTAAGTTATTTTGATGCATTTGGCAAAAAGAGTAAAGTAAATATGAGTAACGTTTATTATGCTAAAGAAATGAATATGAATTTGATTAGTTTCGGTAAACTAACTGATAATAATACAATTATATCGAAATATAACATTGCAAAAATCATAGATAATGATAATAATTTAATAGCTGTTGCCTATAAAGATAATCGAACTTACAAGATGACTAGTAAGTTAAATTTCAAAGAAAAGATTGTAAACAAAGCAGATAGAAATAACAATAATAACATGAGTTTGAAGGAGAGATGGCATAGAATGTTAGGTAATGTAAACTTTAGCTATTTGAATACACTGTGTAAACAACAGTTGTTAGTTGGTATTCCAAATGAACTTGAATCAGAATGTATGAAGTGCAAAATTTGTATTGAAAATAAAATGCACAATCTGCCGTTCAACAATAATAGAACAAAGGCAAATGATATATTAGAAATTATACACACGGATGTGTGCGGTAGTTTTAAAACCGCTGGTTTAAATGAAGAAAAATATTTCGTTTCATTTATTGACGATTATAGTAAAATAGCTAGAGTTTACTGTATTAAAACTAAAGATGAAGTTTTTGATTGCATGGTTCAGTATATTAATGAAACTGAAAATTTAACGGGAAAAAGAGTAAAGAAAATTCGATGCGATAATGGTAAGGAATATTTAAATAATCGATTTTATAAATATGCTAAAGAAAAGGGTATTTTTATAAATAATTGTCCAGCGTATGTACACGAACTTAACGGTACAGCGGAAAGATTTAATAGAACAATAATGGACATGGCTCGTTGTTTGTTAGAAGAAGCGCAAGTAGATAAAAAATATTGGCCTGAAATCATATGCGCAGCAACGTATTTAAAAAATCGCACGTTAACAAACACAATTGAAAGAAAAACTCCTTATGAAATATTCTTTAAAAAAAGGCCAAATGTAGAACACTTAAAATTGTACGGTAGTAGAGTCTTTGTTAGAAAATCGGAACAGAAAAGAATATCTAAATGGGATAAGAAAGCGGATATGGAAATTCTGTTAGGATACAGCGAAGTCGGCTATAGAGTACTAATAAATAATAAGATAACTGTTGCGAGACATGTTGATGTTGTCGAAAAATATGAAAAATGTATAGGTTTTGATGATAGTGAATCTGAATATTCAAGTAGGGGAAAAGAAACCGATATTGAAAGTGATCTCGAAGATCATGTTTTTGAAAGTGCAGATGAAAGTGATAAAGCACAAAATATTACAAAGAAAAATGAGAATGTAAATTTGAAGTCAACCACTCCACGTAGATCTACGCGTTTAAGAAAGAGTCCGATAAGGTATCCAAATACTGCTACGCCTTCATTTATAAATCAATCTTCGGAAAAGTTTATAAATAACAGTAATAAAAATATTTCAGTACATTATTGTAGAGTAGATGCACCTTGTACGTTTGAGGAGGCGTTGAATAGTAATGATAGTGAAAATTGGCAAAAAGCCATGAATCAAGAAATAGAGTGTATAAATAAAAATAAAACTTGGAAATTAGTAGATAAAGTAAAAGATAAAAAAGTCTTGGCCGTTAAATGGGTTTATACGAGAAAATCAGACGATAGATATAAAGCTAGGTTAGTTGTGCGAGGATTTCAACAAACTGATGTAATTGATGACATATACGCTCCAGTTGCAAAGAATCAGACATTAAAAATTTTGTTTTCTTATTGTTGCCAAAACGGTTTAAAGATTGAGCAAATGGATGTAGAAACCGCATTTTTAAATGGCAAAATAAATTCAGAGGTATATGTCTATCAACCAAAAGGTTACGAAGATGGAACAAACAAAGTATACAAATTGTCAAAAGCGTTGTATGGATTGAGAGAAAGTCCTAGAGACTGGTATGAATGCTTTGATGAGTGCATTATAAAATTAGGATTTAAGAGAAGTAATGCAGATCTCTGTTTATACAAAAAAGGAAAAGGAAACGATGAAATTTATATTTTGATTTACGTAGATGATTTGTTAATTTGTAGTAAAAGCAAAGAAAAGATAAAAAGAATTAAGGATCTCTTATCAGATAAATTTAAAATGAAAGATTTAGGAAAAATTAAAGAGTATCTTGGAATAAATATTGAATATGACTGCAACAATCATGAAATGAAACTAAGTCAAACAAAGTACATTGAGTCACTAGCTGATAAATATAAAATAATAGATAGTAGATTGTACAGTACTCCTATGGAGACTAATCTAAAACTCGAAAAGGCTGAAAATTGCGAGTCAAACATAAAGTACAAAAACTTGATAGGTGCTTTATTATACATAAGTTCGAATACGAGACCGGATATTAGCTTTAGTGTAAATTACCTTAGTAGATTTCAGAATAGCTACAATGAAACCCACTGGAAGTATACTTTACGAGTATTAAAATATTTGTATTTAACGAAAGATATAATCTTACATTCTAAAAAGTATGAAAATTGTAGTATTATAGAATGTTATGTTGATGCCGACTGGGCTGGATGTGTCATAGATCGAAAATCCACGACAGGGTATGTAATACAAATGTTTGGCAATATAATTGACTGGAAATCTAGGAAACAGAAATGTATCGATAAAGCGTCGACGTACGCAGAGTATGTTGCTCTATCCGAAGTTGTAACCGAAATAGAATATATTCGAGAATTAGTAAAAATATTCGATATAAATATTGAAAAACCGATAAAGATCTACGAAGACAATTCGGGTGCGATAAATATTGCGAATCAAGGCAACATGACAAAAAATTCTAAGAACATTGAAATACATTATCATACTGTTCATAAAAATGTAAGAGAAAAATTGATCGAAGTTTGTAAAGTTCGATTCGAATGAAAATGTCGCGAACATATTTACTAAAGCACTATGTAAAGAAAAGTTTGTAACATTTAGAGAATTGTTAAATGTAAAATCATAATGTACAGTACAAATGTAAGGAGGCGTGTTAGAATATGCATAGTACATTTGTCTGTACACTATATCATAGTATCTGTAGATAGGATGCGCAGAAGCGCTGTTCGCAACTACTCGACAGTGAGTCTCGTCTCGTTGCCCACCGTAGGTAGTATAGAGTATAGGATAGACACACACATGTGCGACTCCCCACCAGTACTATGTATGTGAGTCGTACGATATATAGTCAATGTGCGACTACGACTGAGTGAACTCGTTGCTGTACGCTCTTGGAGAGCACACGCATGCTAGGCATGCTCTCTTTGTATATATCCAGAATAATAAACCATATTATTAACAATTCTCCCGTCTACCTCGCTTATTATTTATATTTTGTTTTCAAAATATATTATAAAAAACGAAATTATGTGTTTTCATTGCTAATATTTATAATTCGTATCAAATATATTGCTTCCTCCTAGAGGAAGCTTTGTGATTTTCAGTTTCGCTGAAACTTATCGAAACATGTTTTAAGATGTTCGAATTACGTGTTTTTAAAAAATGTCCATTGCAAAGCATCGACTTCAGTGTGTGCGGCCACTATTGTGTCGATTTGTTGTTTTATATGTCTAGTGGTTATTCTATTTTTGAGATTTTTGGGAAAAGGTAGATATTTTATGTGTTAAAAAATGTTGCTTTCTTCTATAGCGGTTTCGTTGTACGTCGAAAAAAAGTATAAACACACTGTATATTAAAAACATTATTTTATTTATTGGACCTAAGCCATCTTACATACATACACTTAGTTGGAGGAAGCTACGTGCTGATGAATTGGCAGCGGTTTTGTATTTACAATATTTATATATCTACACACAAGTACATCACCCGATGGGGATGTACTCATAGACAATCGTTATCTCTTCGTCATCGTCGTCATCGACGTCATCGTCGTTGATGCTTGCGTGCGTACACTCGCACACAATGATGACTTCGCCTTCGTCTTCTTCCTCTGCTGCTGCTCCTGCTGCGGGTGGTGGCGGGCTCGGCGACGCCGGAGGGCCAAATCGCTCCGGCGACATATAAGACCCCGGCACAGCCCGCGGTAGTGATCGCGGCGGCGGGGATGAAGAGACCGGAAGTCCGAGGCATAGCGGTGAGAGCGGTGGCGGCGAAAACTGCGGCAAATCCATCGTTTGGGTGTCGTACGCCCACACCGGCGAAGGCGTTTGCCAGGTAAAATCGGGTGTTCCTGGCATGCGCTGATCGCCAGAGTCATAACCGGACTCTAACGACCCCCAATTGTGTTCCGCCTCGATTAAGCCCGCTTGGATGTCCTCGGAGGACAGTATCGGCAGGCAATCTTCATCGACCCGGCCCACGCGACGTCGCCCTCGTCGTCATCGGTGCTGCCTAATGCAGCCCAGTAATTGGGCTCCTGCTCGGGCTGGGGGTCTTCCTCTGCATCCATCGGCTCTGTTTCGGCCCACCCGATTACTGCGAGTGCGGTCCTCTCGAGTAATAAATGCATATTATTGAATTATATTTTGAAGCTTAATATCTCTGAAACTAACTGGTATGATAAACAACCCAAAGAAATGGATCAAGATGCTATATAATGCTAAGTAAATTCAAAATTTTAAATTGATTATTACCTTTTTACTCCAGTTATCGCGTCACGTAAAAAAAAACGATTCATAGTATACAGGGTGAGAAAAAAAATTTTGAAGCCTAATATCTTTGAAACTAACTGGTTTCGTAAACAACCCAAACATAAGGATCGAAGTGCTATATAATGCTAACTTAATCCGAAATTTGAACTTGATTCATGCCTCCTTTCTCCAGTTACCGCGTCACGTACAAAAACGACTTTTTTCAGTTTTTTCAGTTTTTCTCAGGATCTGCCCTATGACATGACTTAAAATTGAAGTGGTGTATGGGTATAAAACCTTTAATAATCATGTTTTTTTTTAGAAAGGTTTGACATTGAATTTTCGAGTTATAACGATTTTTAAAAAATGCACTTTATGGTGTGTAATAAAAAAACGACGAACGGTAATATAAATTTTCCGCGGTAAAAAGATAGGTAATTTTATTCCTTTTCATGTACATATTAAGCAATTTACTTCCATCAACTTTTTCAATAACTTTATCAGAAAAAACTGAAATCCCAAAATTAAAAAATCGATTTGAAAAGAAAACTGGTCCAGAAAATGTAAAAACTGACTGTTATCCCGCCGAGTATTCGAAAAAACAAAGAAAATGAGACTTGGTGAATTGAAATCCACTAAGTAGAAGCTGAGCTAGAGTTGGAACCACACACACACACACACACACACACACACACACACACACACACGAACACACACACACACACACACATACACACACACACATCCATACGGACATTTTCTAAAAACACTAATTTACGACTTAAATTGCCTCAAAACATATTTCCTACATGTTTTTACACAAACGCCAAAAATTACTATTACAAGGTATCTTTAAGAAGAAAGCAAAAGTAGCTTTTCTCCTGATGCTCAAAAGTTTAAAAATTATCAAAAATTTTAGAAAATTTCAAAATATCCAAAATTTTAGAAATTTTCAAAATTTTTTAAATGATTCAAAGTTTTTAGAATTTTCAAAATTTTTGAAAATTTGGAGAATAAAAAAGTTAATAGTACATTATGCAACAAGGGCCCGTGTTGCATATAGAACTTTATTCACGACTTAACTGTGCAGCCACTTTGTTCCCTTAAAAAATGGGAATACAAAATCAATACAAATGAAATTTTCAAAAATTTTCAAAAGTTTCTAAAATTAAATTATTTTTCCATTTTTTAAACATTAAAAACTTTTCATAAAATTAAAAACTTCAAAAAGCTACAAACTTACAAAATTAAAAACTTTAAAAAATTAAAATCTTTTCAAAGAATTAAAATTATTTTAATCAATTAAAAACTTGTTAATAAATTAAAAACTTTTTAATAAATTAAAAACTTTTTAATAAATTAAAAACTTTTTAATAAATTGAAAACTTTTTAATAAATTAAAAACTTTTTAATAGATTAAAAACTTTTTAATAAATTAAAAACTTCAAAAAATTAAAAACTTCAAAAAATTCAAAATTTTACTCCCGCATTTGCGGGAATAATAGTACATTATGCAACACGGGGCGAAAGTAGTAGATTTTTCCCGCGGGTGGGTTTACTGCGAGAGTGCGTTTACTGCCCGAGCGAAGCGATTGGTACGCGTACTGACATACATTTTCATTTATCTTTCTGTTTAATACTTTCTCTTATACTTTCATTCTTTCACTTTCCTCTACCGATAGTTTTCTTTCATCTACTTCTTTTATCCAATCCCTATCTATTTCTTTCCTAATAGCTTCCTTGCATACCCATATATGCCCTAGATTTTCCTCCTTTTCTCCGCATACTCTACATTCTGTTTCCTTAAACCCTTTGCTTCCTTCCCTTCCTATATTCCTCCTTACAAAAATAACGTGCAGAGATCTGTGCATAGATCTCTGCAGAGATTTCTGCACAGATCTCTGCACGATCTCTACACAAAATTTGGACCATGTTTTTTTCATTTTCCAGAATATTCTTAAAAGCAAAAAAATAATATAATGAGTGCATATATAGGTGTTACCATACAGATGATAGCAGAAAAACTCTGGTTGTGAACTCCAAAATTTCTATTTTTTAATAATTTGATTCGAACAAAAAATTTTAATATCATAAGAAATAGAAATTTTGTAGTTCACAACCAGAGTTTTTTTGCTATCATCTGGATGGTAACACCTATATAGGCACTCATTATCTTATTTTTTTGCTGCTAAGAATATTCTGGAAATTGAAAAAAAACGGTCCAAATTTTGTGCATAGATCTGTGCAGAGATCTGTGTAGAATCTCTGCAGAGATCTATGCACAGATCTCTGCGCATTATTTTCGTAAGGGCTCACATCTTATTCTTGCCCATTGCTCTTTTATGAACCAACTTACTTCCTGATCTTCCCATTATCTTTCTTTACCTGATTCTTTTTTCCATTTCTTATAATATGGACAATATTCTGACCTCTCTATCCTCTCCCAATCCTTTTGAATTTCCTATTCTAATTTTATTTTGATCCCTTCCCCCAGTCTCTCTTTTATTACTATCACCTCTTTTTTGCTATTACATTTGTACATAAGACTAATTATTTCCTCATCCCCTACCTCATTCATGGCTTTTTCCAATTCCTGCCCCCATTTTGACGGATTCTTATTTAAAATTCCCCTTAGTTCTTCTTTTAGGCATATATAAGGTCATCTTTATTTCCCCATTTCCAATATATTTACCAAGTATCTACTCGCCCTTTTTCTTGCTAGTATCTCTATACTGTGTTTTCCTGCCTCCCTTTTCCATATATACCCTGGCGTGTTTTGGTTTAATCCCATTGCCATTTTTATCTACCTATTTTGTACTCTCTCTATTGCTTCTCTCCTTCTCCACCCCCATATCTCTACTCCGTATAGACAGCTTGATCTTGCTATTGTCTCTAGTAATAACACTCTCCGATTAAAACTTCCTATTCTTGCCCTTTTCCATAATCCCCATACCATGTTTATTGTTTTATGAACTTTTCTTGCCATCTTATTTACATGTGTCCTATATGAGTTTGATGTCGTTATTCATTGCTCTAAGTATTTATACTCTTTTACCACCTCTAACTCTTTCCCTTCATATATCCATTTTTCTTTTTTACTACTTCTACCTCCCTTTTTAAATATCATAATTTTCGTCTTTTTTGTATTTAGTGTCATCCCATTTTCCCTAGTATACCTTTCTAAGACTTTTAGCATACTTTGTAGTAAGTCCCTCTTTTGTATCTGCCAAAGCTATCACATCATCTGCAAATTTCAGGCAGAATATTTTCACTCGCCCTATAACACTCCCCGCCCCCCCCTCATTTTTCATTTCCTATCTTTCCTCTAAGTCAATATATATATATATATATATATGGGTGGTTCTCTGTCAAATCCGAAGATGAAACATTTGTTTTTGGTTCAAACTATATATATTGTTCTATAGTATGCCCGTGGGCTCCCAAAACAATTTTCAGCGCGATCCCTTCACTTGGACTTCAAGTTATAGCTGGGTCAACAGTTGGTTGTTTTAAGCGATTTTTGCATTTTTTGCCTATTTTCAATGATTTGTAGTTCATAATGGATGCATTTTTTAACTAAAACTACCCTGATACTTTTTTTAGTTAGCTATTATTAGTTATTGAATCATTTCTGAGGTTTTTCAGCTACTAGTGTCCCATACAAACAAAAAACAAAGGCCTCTGCCATTCTGGCTCTTACACAGGTACTTTTGCACTATAAAAAGTATCTTTTCACCGTACGAAAGTAGTCATAGTCGAAATCAAATCCCCTCGATTATCACATTTAAGGTTTAAAATGAAATAAGGTAGCCTAAACATGTATATATGACTTTAAAAGTAAATTTATTGAAAAATTCAGGAAAATTTTACAAAAAAAAGTATCAGGGTGATTTTAGTTAAAAATGCATCCATTATGAGCTACAAATCATTGAAAATAGGCAAAAAATTGCAAAAATCGCTTAAAAACACCAACTTTGACCAGCTATAACTTGAAGCAAGTGGAAGGGATCGCGCTGAAAATTGTTTTGGAGCCACGGGCATCCTATAGAACATATATATAAAGTTTGAACCAAAAAAAATTTTCATCTTCGATTTGACAGAGAAGCCACCCATATATATCTACCTATATTAATAGTTGTTTTGGAGATACTCCCCCCGCCACCGCCCCGCACCCCCCCGCACTTGCCCCCCCCGCAAAATAAGGCAAATTCTTTCATTTTCATGTGATTTGGATAATGTGAAAAAGCCCCCCCCCGCCGCAGCCCCCCCGCCACGCCCCCCCTGCACCTCCTGACTGGCAGCTTTTTCCTAAAATTTATTAATTGTTATACAATTTTTTTTATTTAAAGTTTTTTATTTAGCAAAAAAATTTTATAACAACAATTGTAATAGTACATTCGGATAAAATCGGATCAATTACTGACACACTTTTTGAATCATCGTTTAACGACATTCTTAGTCGTGCACTTCGCGACGCGTATAATTATTTCGATTTTCTAAAAATATTAGGCTATATTAGCTAGCACTATAAGTTAGTGTGTATAAGGTACTTTCCTCCAACTCTACCAAGCGAACACTCGAGCAATACAATACTTTTTGGCATAAATAATGTCTTTAGCCTCGGAGATCCTACATCCTTTGTAGAAACTTTTCCAAGCCTCATAACAAGCTCGATAGCACATCAGTATCAATTAATATATAACAGTTAGAGATAAAACTATATAAGAGATATAACTAAAATTATTTTCTATATTTTCCACCCCACCTATGAGGAAAATAGACAGGGAGGCGTTTTTTTAATTTTTTTGTTAAAGTTTGACTTAAAAGTTTGCTTTAGTTTGAAGTAAATAATTCTTATAAGGTTTTTATTTGCTTTTGTATTGTTAACATTTGATGTGGTATACTTAGCATTGACTTTTGCTTTGTATTGTTGACACTTGATGTGTTTTACTTAGCATTGTCTTTTGCTTGTTGATATATATCACTTCTATGCGTGTTTATACTTAGCATTGGTCAAAAACTTTATAAGATCATAAATGTGAATTAATTATATCAAAGTCTTAACAAAAAAATACTTAATGACGCATCAGCGCATTCATTCAAATTGAAAAAAACATATGCGAAATATGCTCAAAATCATTTAATAACAAAAGCAACTACAATAGGCACATACGTATTCATAAGTAAAGTACTCTAATAATGTTATCATACTTTCATAAATATATTTATTGATTTTATAAATATATTTTATTACTTTTTGTAACTTTTGTAGTATTTATTTTTCCCACTAACGTAAATAATACGTCAATAACGATAACACTCCCCGCCCCCCCTCATTTTTCAGTTTCCGTATCTTTCCTCTAAGTCATTATATATATATATATATATATATATATGGGTGGTTCTCTGTCAAATCGAAGATGAAACATTTGTTTTTGGTTCAAACTATATTATTGTTCTATAGTATGCCCGATAGGGCTCCGCAAAAACAATTTTCGACGCGCGTCCCTTCACTGGACTTCAAGTTAATAAGCTGGGTCAACAGTTGGTTGTTTTAAGCGATTTTGCATTTTTTGCCTATTTCAATGATTTGTAGTTCATAATGATGCATTTTTTAACTAAAACTACCCTGATACTTTTTTTAGTTAGCTATTATTAGTTATTGATCATTGCTTGAGGTTTTATCAGCTACTAGTGTCCATACAAACAAAAAACAAAGGCCTTGCCATTTCTGGCTCATTACACAGGTACTTTTGCACTATAAAAAGTATCTTTTCACCGGTACGAAAGTAGTCATAGTCGAAATCAAACCCCTCATTATCACATTATAAGGTTTAAAATGAATAAGGTAAGCTAAAATGTATATATGACTTTAAAAGTAAATTTATTGAAACAATCAGGAAAAGTTTTACAAAAAAAAGATAGGGTGATTTTATGTTTTAAAAAATTGCAATCCATTTATGAGCTACAAATCTTGAAAATAGGCAAAAAATGCAAAAATCGCTTTAAAACCCAACTTTGACCAGCTATAACTTTGAAGCAAGTGGGAAGGGATCGCGCTGAAAATGTTTTGGAGCACGGGCATCCTATAGAACATAATATAAAGTTTGAACCAAAAAAATTTTCCATCTTTCGATTTGACAAGAGAACCACATATATAATCTACCTTATATTAATAGTTGTTTTGGAGATACCCCCCCGCCACCGCCCCGCACCCCCCCGCACTTGCCCCCCCCGCAAATAGGCAAATTCTTTCATTTTCATGTGATTTGATACATGTGAAAAAGCCCCGCCCCCGCCCCCCCCCCCCCCGCAGCCCCCCCGCCACGCCCCCCCTGCACCTCCTGACTGGCAGCTTTTTCCTAAAATTTATTAATTGTTATACAATTTTTTTTATTTAAAGCTTTTTTATTTAGCAAAAAATTTTATAACAACAAATTGTAATAGTACATTCGGAGTAAAATCGGATCAATTATTGACACACTTTTTGAATCATCGTTTAACGGACATTCTTAGTCGTGCACTTCGCGACGCGTATAATTATTTCGATTTTCTAAAAATATATAGGCTTATATTAGTAGCACTATAAGTTAGTGTGTATAAAGGTACTTCCTCAACTCTACCAAGCGAACACTCGAGCAATACAATACTTTTTGCATAAATAACGTCCTTTGCCTCGGAGATCGCACATCCTTTGTAGAAATTTTCCAACCTCATAACAAGCTCATAGCACATGAGTATCAAAATTAATATATAACAGTTAGAGATAAAACTTATAAGAGATATAACTAAAATTATTTTCTATATTTTCCACCCCACCATGAGAAAATAGACAGTCGGAGCGTTTTTTAATTTTTTTGTTAAAGTTTGACTTAAAAGTTGCTTTAGTTTGAAGTAAATAATTCTTATAAGGTTTTTATTTGCTTGTATGTAACACTTTGATGTGGGATATTATGTATACTTAGCATTGACTTTTGCTTTTGTATTGTTGACCTTGATGTGTTATACTTAGCATTGTCTTTTGTTGTTGATATATATCACTTCTTGGTGTTTATACTTAGCATTGTAAAAACTTTATAAGATCATAAATGTGAATTAATATATCAAAGTCTTAACAAAAAAATATAATGACGCATCAGCGCATTCATTCAAATGAAAAAAAACATTATGCGAAATATGCTCAAAATCATTTAATAACAAAAGCAACTACAATAGGCACATACGTATCATAAGTAAAGTACCTTAATAATGTTACATACATTTCATAAATATTTATTGATTTATAAATATATTTATTACTTTTTGTAACTTTTGTATATTATTTTTCCCACTAACGTAAATAATACGTCAATAACGTAATTATTATAGAAACTGAAATGGGGGTTGGCGAGCGGAGTGAGTGTGTATATATACATTGCGGAAGTATTTGTATGCGTTGAACTTGAGAGTCTGTCGGGTTGCGCGGGGGCAGGCGATGTCCATACATACATGTCCATACAGATAAAAAATTTTGAATAATAACTTATGTGTAGCCAAGCTCAGGTATAGTTATATTCAATATAATTTACTTTAAATCGTTATCAACTGTTAATTGTTATCATTAATCTATTTTCATTCTTAACTAACAAAACATAATTATCAGATCATAGAAATTAAATTTGAAAAAAAAATTACACAAGAACTAAAATGGGGGGTTGGCGAGCGAAGCGAGCAGGGGGGCGAAGCCCCACTAGTATATATATATATATATATCGGGCTCAATGGGCACCCTTGTCTAACTCGCTTATCCGTTGAGAAGCTACCTGTTGGCCCATCCCCTGTAATAACCTCATTCCTTGTTTCTTTGTATATCCCCCTTATCATTTCTAATATTTTACCTTCAATCCCCATCTTTTCTATTTCTAATAGTATCTTTCTATTTACAGAATCAAATTCCGTTTTAAAGTCTATTAGTGCTGCAAAAACTTTTCCCCCTTTGTTTTTCAATTTATTTCCTACTATGCTATTCAACGTGAACAGGTGATCTCTCGTCCCCCTCTTCTCTCTGAATCCTGCTTGACTTTCTTTGATTTTTTTATTTGTCTCTAGCCATTCTCTAATCCTACTTGCTATCACGTTTGTTAGAATCTTATATCCTGTGTCCAGTAATGATACTCCCCTGTAATTGGTCACCTCCTCCTCCTTTCCTTCCTTGAACATTGGACATATTCTTGCCAGTTTCCAGTTCTTTAATAACTCCCCCTTACTGAAAATATTGTTAGGTTATCTCCCCCCGGCGCCTTTTTGTTTTTCATCCTACTTAATATTTGTTTTATCTCCCACGGTGATATTTCCTTGTTCAGTTCTCCCTCTACCTCCTTTTCTCCCTCAGTGTTTACCTCTACTTGACCCTGCGTTTGATGATCCTTCCTATCCCCTAGCAGTTTTTTGAAATACTCTTCCCACACTTGTTTTGCTATCCTATTTCTCTTTCTTTCTCTTCTTGGTCTATACCCTCTTATTGCTTCCCAAAATTCTTGTACATTTTTACATTTTTCTACCCTTTCCCATCTCTTTTCATTATTTTCTTTCTTTTTTTCCTCTCTAATTTTTCTTAGTTTTGCCCTCTCCCTTTTCAACTCCTCTTTATTTCCATCTTCCCTCGTTTCCACCTATCTTTTCAATGCTTTGAACACTTTCTTTTTTTGTTCTTTTATAGCCCTACAATTCCTGTGCGTCCAGAGCGGACGGGTGGGTGCCTATCACCACTACACGGCGCGTCCTCAGGTTGCGGATAGAGGAACGGCCCCTGAGAAAGAGGTTAGCTGCGAATAAATCGAATAAGCAGCCGCGGACAGCCGATAGGCCCAGGCGTGGGTGTGATGAGCCCACACTGGCGATCGAACGCATTCATCTAGAAACACTACGCAACCACAACAACGAACACTCTACAATATTTCTTATTTCACTTTCTCTTTATACCTAACTATGTCTATAATCTATCTCTCTTAGCATACATTACAAAAATCCTGTTGTCATGGAGAATGCGGGAGCGATGACAACTGCCCCGAAAGGGGATGTGTAGAATGATTCGCCACCTGGTCTTACACGGCAATGAAGCCAGCGAAGGCGCGCTGCCTTGCAGGGGGGTGTTAGGATACGAGCGTGAGTCTGTAGTGTGTCCGACGATGAGCTGACTTCGTCCTCATCAAAGTCGGAAAGCTCTCATACTTAGTTCTAGAGAGGTATGGGGGTTATCAACTCTAGAACGGATGATTCACCTGCGATCGGAACAGGATCCAAAACGCGCGGGGTTCNCCAAAACCAAACCAAAATCAATAGGGACTTAAAGGTAGGAACGTGGAATGTGCGCAGTTTATACAGAGCAGGCGCGTATCGGGAAATCTTAAAAGAAGCTGACGGGTATAATCTAGACTTAGTAGCTATACAAGAAACTCGGTGGCAACATAGCGGTATGTTAGGAAACGAAAACTTCACCTTTATGTGCGGGGGTGCGAGCGGACATTCCCTAGGTACCGGATTTCTGATTAACAAAAGAATTATACTCGCGGTTAAAAGTTTCAAATTCGTAAACGACAGACTCTCGTATATCATCATCGAAAGATTGCAATAAAACTAACGCGGGAATCTCACTTTTAGCTACCTGTTACAAAGTTTTGTCAAACGTAATGACAGGCCTTCGCGGAAGATATAATAGGAGATTATCAGTGTGGATTCCGACGTAACAGGTCGACGAGCGATCAAATGTTTACTATAAGACAGTTGTTAGAGAAAAAATAGGAATATTGCGAAACAATACACCAGCTATTCATAGATTTCAAAAAAGCGTATGACTATCAAGCGAAGAAAAATATATCAAATCCTTGTGCTCCTCGGCGTACCAAAAAAACTTGTGAAATTAATACAAATATGTTTGAAAGGAAGCACGGGAAAAGTACAAGTAGGCGGTAATGTATTTGAATCGTTCATGATACACGACGGTTTGAAACAAGGTGACGGGCTCTCCATGGTACTCTTTAACTTAACGCTAGAGTATGTTGTTAGAAAAATGCAGACTAGCGGGCTGGGCGCAACACTTAACGGAAAAACGCAGATTTTAGGATATGCAGATGAGTTGGACATAGTGGGGGATAATGGCGAAACGGTAGCGAGAAACGCGGAAATACTCATAAATGCGGCCGAGGAAACGGGGTTAGAGGTGAGCGAATCGAAAACGAAATATATGATTATGGATAAACTGGGCATTTGCGAAGGAGAAGGAGATCTTAGAGTCGGAAATTTTACTTTCGAGAAGGTTAGCGAATTCAGATATGTAGGCACAACTATAAATGATCGAAACAAAATCAAAGCCGAGATTAATAAGAGACTACATTCGGGTAATGCCTGCTTCTACGCCGTGAACAAACTACTAAAATCAAAACTGCTGTCTAAAAATGTAAAAATTAGGATATATAGGACTATAATAATGCCAGTAATCTTGTACGGATGCGAAACTTGGGCGCTTACTAAATCAGAGGTAAACCGTTTTACGGTACGCAGGTGGGAGGACAATGTAAAAGCGGACTTAACTGAAATCGGGCGGGACGGCGCGAAATGGATAGATTTAGCACAACATAGGGGTACGTGGAAGGCTTGCGTAGATGAGGCGATGAACTTGAAATGCCACTTAAAAAAAAAATAATAGCCCTACAATTCTCTATTGAATAATTGTCCATCTATTGAATTATTATCTCTTTACCTCTTTCCTCCATTATTTTCCTATACTTTGATTTTTTCTTTTCTTTCCACCTTAGCTTTTTTGTATTTTCCTCCTCTCTTCCCATACTTTCCTCTTCTCCTAACTGATCTCCCCTTTTTTTCTATGCTGAAAACTATCGGTAGGTGTTCTGACTCTATTCTCCTTATTACCTTTAATTCTTTAATCAAGCTTTCTCTCCCTATTTCTATTTCCATTACTAAGTCGAGAACCGAGCCCCCTCCCTCCCCTGCGAATGTTAATGTTTCCTTCCTCATCCCCTTTGGTGTCCCCATTTTTTATAATTATTTCAGCTTCTTCGTCTAATTTCAACAGTTTTTTCTCCTCCTCATTTTATACTGTATCTTTGGAATTTCTCTTGCTCTCCTCTTCACCCCCTTTCCCTACCTGCTGCTCTCCTATTCCTGCATTAAAATCCCCGGCTACTATTATTCTCTCTCCTTTATTGACTCCTTCCTTTATAATTTCTAGCAGTTCGTTCCCTATTTTACTTATTCCTACATTATTTTAACACGTAATTATATTTAACTTTTCGCTTTTGTTTACAATTATATTGCTTATACTTATTCCATAATTCCATTCGTTCATGTTTACATTTTTCGCAATTTTTTTTCTTAATCCTACTAGAATACCTCCCTTCGCTCTCCCCCTATTACTATCTCTAGGTACAGTTACGAAATAAAGGCGTAATGATTTGATAAATTCGGCCCGGCGCTGCGACAGACCTAGGGAGGAAGACGGTAAAAAAACCGTCCAATTCCTCTTTTACTCTCGATAAAGAGTATTTAACAATTCTGATCTATTGTTTATCAATTCTCTAAAAGCTACTTATGCTAGCGTAACGTATTTCGGCCATAATTTTACGAAATAAAGGCGTAATGGTTTGATAAATTCGGCCCGGCGTTGCGACAGACCTTAGGGAGGAAGACGGTAAAAAAACCGTCTAATTCCTCGTCTACTCTTGATAAAAAGTATTTAACGGTTCTAAAATATTGTTTAACAATTGTCTAAAAGAGTTAATGATAATGTATTTGTGTCTGATTTGAACTAACGAAAGTCGTTATTGCCTTGTAATCGAAGTCTGTCGGTGCGTCAGACCTAGGGAGGAAGATGGTGAGAAAACTGTTCAAAACTTTTTCTACGCTCTATAAAAATAAATACGATTGCTCATTATTATTTATTAACATTCTAATATATGTGATTGTAAACATATTATCTTTTTATAAAATAAGAATTCTATTTTTTAGTCTATTGCGTTTGGTAAGTCTAGCGAGGAAGGGAATGAAAACTTTATCACATGTTCTGCGATAACCAAAATTTTGGCTCAAATTTAATTATTAATTAAATCTTTGTTTCATTTAAAAAATGAACAATTGTGAGTTGACAAAAACATGGGATATAAGTTAGTGGTCGACTTGTACGCGCGCATGCGCGCCTATTCATAGTAATTTTGTAAGTTGGCGGTCGCCGTCAGTCCTGCGGGCCGAGCAGCTGTGAGCTGACATGTTGTAACCAGTGTAGAGGTTATAAACGTGGCTTTCACTCTGCGTTACACTAAGGAAAGTGCACTTATATCTGGTAATTGGTTAACAACAAGTTTTTGTGCGTGTTATGAAGCGGCTGTGCTTTGCTAACCACGATGCTGTATAAATTTTGTGTCGGCCGTTTGCGAATGTTTTATCCTCGCGTGATGTGCTTGGACATGGTGCTTAGAGAGGTACAAATATAGAAGTGTTAGTGCCGCAAGTACTGTTGTTTTGAGAAGCATGTATCAACAGCGAGTAAGTACAGACTCGAAGTTTGAGGTTATCTCTGTTTTCTTTGCCTCTGCATTCAATCGAAAGTTGTACATGCATCAGTGGGAGTCTGCAGTGCAGGTCTCTGCATGATAGAGGTTTGTTTATTAGGATGCGACGTTGCAAACGTCGCAGCCACGCAAAACGTGTGTTGCTGTTTTGCGCGGCAAATTCTCCTTAACGCAGAAGGCCGAGAAAGAGACAGTCGGCGCGTGCGAAGCCCGCGTTTCTCGGACGTGAGCTACGTCCCGGGAATTCGCGGAAATTGCCAGCCGTCGTGAGCTCTGGTAAGAAGTTCGCCGGTCCGAGCTGGCGCGAGACGAGCAGCCAATCAGCCCGTCTCGCGCCTCGCTTGGCCAATCGGACTACGTTATCGGCCGGGCCCTAACGGCCGGGAGAGTGTCGCCGAGCGCGCGAACGCAGCGTGACTCGGCAGTTCTCGTCTGGATCCCGTCGACGCGACACGTCGACGAGAGAGAGAATCGCACGCGAGTGTTAAGTGTGCGAGTGTGTGGAGAGAGAGTGTGTGAGGAGAGCAGCAGCAGCGTCACGACCTGGACCGCCATCCCGAGGAAGGAGTCCATCCCCGGAGACGACCATCCAGCCGCCCGCCACTGCTGCAATCCAGAGTCCTCACCGCCCGGCTGCCATCTTCCGTCGAGCAGGCACGAGAGGAAGGAAGCCAGAACGGGAGGAAGGACGTCGGCAGGAGAGCCTTTACCGTCCCGTCGAAATAAAGAAATCCTAGTGCCTACGGAGGTGCTAGGTGTTGCGCACCTGTGTTGGGAGGCACAGCGTCGCAAGGATCTAGGTTATGGTGCAGTGAAATCAGTTATTGAACGGTAATGTGATGAACTTGAATGTTATAACTAGTGTTATTCTTTGCAGGACATTCGGTCAACCTCATCGAGGCTTGCATGAGCTCGCTCAGCCAGTTCTCCAAGCCCAGTCATGTCTAGTAAATAATGTACTTCTACATCGTCTTCCTCTAGAAGCTCAAGTGTACTAACGACATCAAGGACGGTTTCGAGCTGATTCAGGGGCTGAGCAGCGAGAAGCCGACCTAGTACGGCACCGCCCAAGTCTGGCGGAATTCGGGCAAGGCTGCCGGCCTGGTGGTCCAGTACCTCGTCACGACGGGCATGGTCAGGCCCCTCACCGATGTAGGCTCGGGCTCGCTCAAGCAGATCCTGAACTCCTCGGCGCTGATCCACGCCAAATCTAAGGACCAAGTGCCCACGCTGCCCGGCATCATACGCAAGCTAATCGAGCCCGCCTAAAGCGCCCAGTATATATACCTTTTTGCCAGGTTCTCGTCTGACACGAGTACATTCGCTCCTAACGTCACGTCTCGCTCACTACGTACTATCGTACTAATTGATCTCGTTGATTTTCAGTTTGGCAACGCAATAATGACGCTAGTGATGAAGCTCTACATTCGCGTCCTCACCGCAGACATGAACGAGCTGGAGAACCAAAAGTCCAAGGCCAATAAGGAGAAGGTCCAGTAGACCACCCAGAGGCTGAGCCAGAGGTTCTCGCTGCATCCAACCTGGGCCTGCTATGACCGTATCCAGGAGCTCGTGATCGCCTGCAGCAAGGTCAGCCGAGAGGGATCCGATTTCAATTATGTGAAGATTAAAGTAGGTTATAGTCCCGAAGAACGACATCGGACATAATGCAGGATACTTTTGCTCACTATTTCTACCATTGCAGACGAAAGCAAGGATCGAGGAGGATGCAAAAATTAATGAGACTGAATCGGTGACGGAGCTGAAGCGGACTGCCTTCGTAGCGTTGATGGGGGATGATTTGACGAGGACAGTGGAACCGGACTTTGAGCTGAGTTTTTCTGCGTCGTATCTAATAACTTATAATTCAGATCTTAATATTAACATTTACATTTATTTTAAATGAATATATCTACTAGCCATGAAGAAGTTTCTGGAAGATTGCAGCTACATCAAGTCGAAGAAGATGCTGCACCCGCTACGCTGTGCAAGAAAAGTTAAAACCCTGAAGAAGCTAAGAAGTAGGAGGAAGCTTTATCTACGGAGATGGTTAGATCAGGTGAATCGGATCTATTTTTATTCCTATCTACTTTGTTTCTTAGAAGAATTACCCGTACTAGCTTGAAAGTTATTTGACCATTGACGTGTAATAAATTTATAAAAGGCGCGTTTTATGGTTCATTTAAATTGCACTTATAATCTGTCAATATAAAAGATGGAATAATAATTATACATTATTCACAAATTGATGAAATAGTTACAATATTGAATAGTACAATCAATTCCATTTTTAAAATTTACTCACTGATAGAATTTATGACTGCAGTGTACGTAATATGGACTAGATTCTTAATACCAGACAAAATCTCGTTGATACATATATTTTTGACACAAAGAGTGAGAAAAAATGGCATTAATTAAGCGCGGAGCATGTATCTGAAGTTACTAGTTTAAATACAATTGTTTATAATGGAAAAAAGTCGAAAACTTAGTAAGTGCACAGCATAATCGATATTGTCAGCTGCCAAAAGATGTTCGAACATCTTAGCAGAATACTACTGTAAATTAGTTAAAAACTATTTTCGCAGCTTGTACAGTTACATCATGTAACCTGACAATCAAGAAATATTATTTAGTTTTTTTAAAGTTGGTGGCACTAATATCTCACCTCAAATTTGTACATTTCTTGTTATCGGATTGTTTTATAATAGCCATAAGTACCCAAAACTATTTTAAAAGTAATATTTATTAAGTAAATTGTGATACAGTACCAACAGCTTTAACTATCTTGACTTGTGCAAAAGAGTTCAATGTCTCATAGAAGACAACTTTTTGAATAGTTATATATTTAAACAAATATTATCGTTTGATTTTGAGAGCACACTTATACACATTACATATAAAATTATTTCATTAAAGAAGAAACATTATCTCATTTACAGTCAATCATACCGAAGAAAATAAAATCAAAAAGTATAAAGCATGCAAATATAGAAAGTATTGAATGTAACCTGTCTGCATATAGATGCTAGAGCATCTCTGCAGAATACGGTCTTTGATAGCTAAAATAAGCTAAACCAAGATCTGGTATTAGTTGCTTAATGCAACCAGGTTATGTAAAATATTAAATAATTATATATTTTAATGAATGAAGATAATAACATATAAATCGAAACAGAGTTGTTGGATTGAATATATATAATTTGAGATAATAAAGGAAAAATGTATATGGAAACAGTGAGAATAGTGAAAATAAGTTGATTAAATAATTTCATTCATCGATAAATTCATCCCTACATTAGGATATAGTACTACTTTGCTTTACCGACTGATATTTATTTATTACTGAAATCTTATATATCTTTTTTTTTATATTGGGAGTTTAAAACAAGATTTTGTCCCCTATGTTAGAATATATTTTAAACTCCCAACACCGAGAAAAATGTATTGATATCAATTTATGAATGAAATCTATTCCTTTGTAATAGATGATACTACAGTCAAAAATAAAAACAAAAATTAATTTCTGCAGTTTTAGAAACGTCGGTACATTCTCGCATTTAGAAGCACTGCAACTAAATTTTATAGTAATTTTTGTTAAAATAGATGCAAAATGTATTATACTTGTTGCAAAAATTATTATAACATACATTTGAAATGCTAATAACCAGAGTATATAACCCGCTATTCATACAGCTGTAGTAATTTTTCCTAAATGTATAAAAATTGGTATCAATTCATTTTTCTTCGTATAGAATGTTCAGTAATAAATAAATATTACTTACTATCGTCAGCGATGCTTCACTTTACTCGGTACTTGAAAATCCTTTATCTTTACTTATCACACGGTACTCGAAAATCCTTTGTCCTTCTAGTGTTCGGCAATAATTCGATAAAGCATCGCTGACATTTTTATTCAGAGGGCGCCACATGCTTATGCTCAATGTGTTGCACCAGAATAGATACAGTCGGTAAAGCAGTATTTTTTTTCCATTAATTTTAAAACTACCTTACCACGCATTCCATTACCTACTGAGCTGCACAATTCTTTGTTTTGTAGTACGGCGTCACCTTAATTATCTTTTCTGCTTCTGCTTCCTGTTCTCTTCCGAAATAACTCCTTCTCCAGTACCAGTTGCCCCTTCGTCTCACCCCAGAAGTACCATTCACCTTTCACGCTGATCTTCATATATTCTGTCCTTGCTTCCAGACCATTTTTTAATTCGCTCTCTCTTGTTTTTTCCAGCCATTCTTTCACTTCTTGTTCTCTGTGCGTTAAGTCATCCTCTATCCATATTCCTGTCCCTTTCAGCAATTGCTTCTTCTTCATAAGTTCTATTTTATTTTTGAATGATTCTAGCTCTATCACTATTCCTCCTCCTATCGCACTTATGCTACTTATGTATATCTTTATATCTAGGTACTGCCTTATTATTTCTTTCACTTCACTTTCTATATTCTTTCCTACTGTATTTACTCCCCTAACCATAATATTTTTCTTTCGGTTTTTCCTTTCCTTTAGTTCCCATTCCAATTCTTGCTCCTTCATTGCTCCTGGTATCTCATTTATATACTCTCTGTTTGTCGAATCTATTCCTTCCAGCCTGATTTCTTCATTCCTCTCTTCATTTACTGGCTCCTCTGCCTCATCTTCCTCCGTGCTGCCTTGGTCATTTTCCTCACTGGTTCCCTCTTCATGGTCTTTGAAAACCGTTGACTCTCATATCGATGTCTACCTTCCCTAGCTCCCCTCTTTCTTTTGCTTCCTTTTCTTCATTTTTCAACAGTAGCATCTGTATCTTTCCTTTTAGTTCGTTGATTTCCTCTTCTTGTTCCTTCGCCTTCTTATCTCCTTCTTCCCTTATTTTCCTAATGATACTTTCTAGGTTACCATTTTCCTCACTTATCACTTTCACTTTTCTTTCCAGCTCTTCCAATCTATTCTCCACTATTTTCCACCTTTTTTCCATCTCCTCTTCATTTATCTGCTTCTTCGTGGCTTCTTCTTCCTCTCCTTCACTCTCTGTTGTATCTTCTTTCTCAACTCTTAACTTTGTCCCACCCCGGTCTTCCTTATCACTTGCTTCACTTTCACTTATTATTTTCATATCGTTTACACCTTTCCACTTTCCTTCATGGGTGATCTTGTTATTTTGTCTTTTTTTTCCAAATATCAATTTTGTCGGTGAGCATCCCTTTTGTAGATATTTTTCCATACTTATTTACTCCTCCTGCGTATCCTGGATTTTCCTGGGCCTTCTACTTTTTTTTCGTTCCATTTCCCGTGGTGTCTACCACCTCCTCGCTTCTCTTTTCATCGTCCATCTTGCCCTTTCTTTCCAACTGTTGCTTACTGTCCGGTTTCCTAACCTCTTCTTTGCTTGTTTTTTTCACTTTCTTTTTCCTGCCTTCCCCCTTCTTTCTGTTACCTGGATAACACTTCCTGGGGTTCCTTTCACGCTTCTTTTCTTCTGTTCTAGTTTATTATTTTATTTTCTCTTCTATATCTCTTTTCTGTTGTGTTTTTCCCGGAGCTATTTTTCTCGCGTGTATCCCGCGCTAGCTTCCGACCTAACCTCTCGTTGCATATAGTATTTTATTCCACTTTTGGTCGAAAGTCCACTATTTGAGGCTGAAAAGCGGGTTATAAACAATTTGTATATTAATTCATTTATTTGCAAATTTGTTAAATTGTTTAAATTTTTGAAAATTTTGAAAATTTTGAAAAGTTTTGAAAATGTTTTTTCAACTTTTTTCTCGCAAAATTTAACTTTTTTCCCGCAAATTTCACTTTTTTCCCGCAAATTTTACTTTTTTTCCGCTAATTTTATTTTTTCCCGCTAATCTGATTTGCGGAAAAAATGTGCTACTTTTGCCCTGCATTTCAGGGACAAACAGTGGCCATTTCGGTCGAGTGTGGAATAAAAAAATTAAGTCAAAGACGGACTAGTTATATACAGTTCTCAATTTCCCATTCCTTTCCCATATACGGAAAAAGACCTATATTTCTCGCCCTTGTCAAAAAAGCACGGTGTGCAACCAGGGGTGAGTGGCTTTTACAGACTCGGGTGATGTTTTGAGCATTCGTATCCGTCTCGGGCGCCTATGGCACCTTCGACTCCCACTCGTGTTCAAAACATCACCCTCGCTAGAAAAAGCCAATTTTCCTCCCTAGTTGCACAATACGCTATTGCTTATTATATCTGAAATGTATGCATCAATTAAAGTAAAATTTTTTTTCAGTTTTTCCAAGATGGGCCACGGATGGAAGCAGCTTTTCGTAAATATTTTCATCGAGCGGAACGATTTGATAATGTTGACACATACACAATAATTGTCTGTCATGCAAATATTATACGATACTTTGTCTGCAGGTAAGAAAATTCATAACAAAAAGTATAAAGGCTGATCTTTTTTTCATGGCTACTAACTGGCGCGAGTTTTTAATATTAATCGAGTTTTATTACAAAGACCATTATTCAAATTAATTTTACGTTGCAGAATCATAACTGTTGCAACATAGAGTTAAAATAATCTTCATTGATACAAAAATAGTGCACGTCACGCCATCTACTGGCTGATAATGATTTCGTGCAGCGAGACGATCTCAAGCGAACGTGAGCATACTGCGCATGTATTATGTCTATACTCTTAATGTATGCTCTCTCTCTCTCTCTCTCTCTTTCTCTCTCTATCTATCTTCTCCGATGTGACCAAATGTGCCGACTCTCGCATTCACCACTTTCATATAATTTTACAATATATATTTATTACCATTCACCTCACTGTATATTCATTTATCCGCGGATTACAACAACAAACGCGCCGACTTTTAAGTGTAATTGATAATGCAGTAGACCATTGCGTGTAACATAATTTTGTGTTTATTTTTCCTTGTCTCTCTCTCTTGGAGAACGAGGTATTAGGGAAAATCTTAGAAAGACCATAGCCTGACTTTGTGGATAGAGTCGTCGAAACAGCCCCATTCTCAATGTCCGCCGTGTGTCGTATTCGCAACGACTAAACCCATCCCTTTTACGGCCAATTGAAAAAACAAATAACCGTACCAGGGAACGCCCTCTTTTCCTTTATCGACCCTCAGTAAAGGCACACTTATCTATGCCCTGGGCCCTGCGGTACGACCGTCGAGTAGTGCTTCGCGGGGGACGAAGGCTTTTATACCCTCTTCTAATTGATGTGGTCGTCATCACGTCTTCTTCTTTCTGCTCTTGATGCTGGTGTATCCAGCACTTCGCTAGCTATTGCCATCTTTTAGACTTTTCTTTAACTCCTCCAGACTTAAAGCAGAGGGTCGACCTATGTGCCCCATTGCATTCATCCTTCCAGTGTCCGAAGCGTAAGCACTTGTGGCACCGTACTACCTTTACTCGCTTTCTAATCCTTCAACTTACAAGGCCCACGCGGATGTGTCCTATTTCTAGGAGCTCTTCGGCCTCTGTCTCGCTGAGTATCACTATAGCCATTCTAAGGCCCCTCGTGTTGTCCTTTATTAGAGTCACCCTCCTGCCGTTGTCCGGCTTTCTGAGGGCTCCTCCTATTGCTATGTCAGTCACCTCTTCTTTATATTTCGCTACTACTACTACTGCTATGTCGTCAGCGAATTCCACGACTGTTGCTCCTTCCGGTAATTGTAGCCTTAGTACCCCGTCGTACTTGATGTTCCATGTCGGTGGGCTAAGTACTGACCCTTGGGGGATGCCTCCTGTAACTTTATATGCCTTGGTACTGTCCTCAGTATCATATAATACGATTCTGTCCTTCAAGTAGTCGGACATCATCCTTCCTATATATAAAGGCACATCCTGCTTCCGGAGTGCTTCGTGTATTTTACTCCATTTGGCCGAATTGAATGCATTTTTGAAATCCAATGTAACTATGGCGCAGTATTTCTTTTTTCCTCCCTCCCATCGTTTCCTCTTTATCGCTGTTTGCGCAGTGTCAATCACTAGGCTAACTGCATCCAGGGTTAAACGATTCTTCCTAAAACCGCACTGATGTTCTGCTTATCCACCTTTTTCCGCTATAAAATGATCCATTCTGACGATGATTATGCGTTCCAAGATCTTTCCCGGGGTATCTAACATGCAGAGCGGTCTCTATGATGAGGCCTACTGGGGTGGCTTCTTTCCTTTGGGCCGAAGCACGAGTCGCTGTTTCTTCCAGTTTGTGGGGAATTGTTGAAATGAGGTTGACCCGGAGAGGATTAGTTATAATAATGATAGAGTTTATTTATATATACAGAGCATGCCGAGCATGCGTGAGCTCTCCAAGAGCGTACAGCAAGAGTGAACCCAGTCGTAGTCGAACATTGACTATATATAGTACCTACGGTGCGCAACGAGACGAGACTCACTGTCGGGTAGTTGCGCACAGCGCTTCTGCGCATCCTATCTACAGATGCTATGATATAGTGTACAGACAAATGTACTATGCATATTCTAACAGGAATGTTTCCTCTTCTAGACATGCATTGTACAAGTCTACGAAGACCTCTGGGTGAGCGTAGATGGCATGCTTTAATGCAATATTGAGAATGCCATCCAGCCCTGGAGCCTTGTTGTTTCCAACCCTTCTGCGGGCGGCTAACAGTTCCTCAATTGTGATCGGTGGAACAGCCTCTTCATTTACACCTCCTTCGATGACACTTGGCTCTTCCAGTTGCCTGGGGAACAGTGTGGTCACCACCTGGTGTAATAGTTCTGGGCATTTTGGAGGGCTTACGTAGCTTCCTTTAATCTTCTTCATTACTGTTTTATACGGTCGACCCCAAGGTTCCTGTTCGACCTCGTCCTGTAGTTCCTTAAGGCACCGTCGTTTGTTTTCGCGGATTTTTCTCTTAAGACTCCTTTTAGCGCCCTTCATTTCTTGCCCGCTGGCATCTATTATTTCCTGGCCTATACCAGTTTTATAGTATTTATTTGTTGCCCGTTGTTCCCGTCTTCTGGTCTGGCATTCTTTACGTGTCTCATTCACAGCAGTTTTGCTGCTATCTTGGCACTCCCTTTGCAGTGCTTTTGAGATGTGCGCGCGCGCGCGCGTGTGTGTGTGTGTACTGCAATATTTTCGAATTAAGACTATAAATGTCGACAAAATTCGGTATGTTTATCATCCGTTTTTGAATTCTGAATTGGGGAAAATAAGTTATTTTAAATTTTGCCAGCTAGTTTTTGTTTTATGTTCGTTGATTTAATTTTTCAAAATTATTTTTGGCGTTTTTTGTATTATTTTATTATTGAGAATATAGTACATTTGACTGTATGTATATTATAGAGCGCACTAGAATAAGTGAGCGCGCTGACGAGTGTGTGAGGGGACACGCACATGGAAGTATCCCCTCTCGCGGTATGCATGTAAGTCACATGACTACTAGCGGTGCCGTGACTATACGAGTCTCGCACATCGCTCTCTTGGATTCGAGCCGTCCCCGACTACACAATATTGTGTGCGCGACGCATAGCTGTACATATACTTGAAGTCTAATAAATCCACATTTATATTTAAACATTAGTCCTCTGCTTTACCTCCTTATTTAACATTTATTGTTACAAACGATTTAGCTATAACGCATTTGAAATAGTATATTGTGTACCAAGGGCGTAAAGTGGGTTTTGTTAGACCGAGTGTGGGATTTTCAGTACAAGTCAAAGGCGAAATAGCTCGAGTCGAAGGCGAGTGCGTCTCCGTGTCGAAGACGAGTACTGCAAACCACATGAGGTCAAAAAGCCCGCTTAGCCCTTGGTGCACACCATAGTTTTTGTGACGCATGTATGGATTTTCGCGTTTTTCATGGCTATAAAGCGGGAGTGAATTGGCTGTTTTTTACGAGGCTACTACACAGCTATTAATATTTAGAAATAATAGTATCATTGTTTATCAACATTTTAATTAATTAACACAAGTATTCATATTTATTAAAATCCTTGAAGTTTTGAAAATTGGAAAAATTGCAAATATTTAAAAAATTTTGAAAATTGCAAATATTTGAGAAATTATAAAAATCTTGAATATTTAAAAAATTTTGAAAAATTTAATCTTTTGCAATTTGCTAAGAATCAGTCTCACCTTCCAGATATTTGTAAAGTATTTGTTCCTAATATTTGTGCTCTTTTATACCTAAGGAAAATTATTCATGATTACGATAGAAATTAGATACATTTGAATAAATACATTTTTTTCACAACTGTAAAACTCACTTTGTCCTATAACCTGTAGTAATCCCTTTTACGTTTTTGAACACCGCCAGTCATCTTTTACTTTGTTCAACACTGCTAGTCATTAAATTCATCTGCGCTACTAATAAACAAATGTTTGTTTTAAAAAAATGAAATTTTAATATATTGTAATAAAAGCATTGTAAAAGTAAAGATGCTGTAATAGAGTATCATGTACTACTATCGGTGAAAAAATGATAGTCCTCTGACTTTTTTGTTGAATATCTCCGACAAAAAAATCGCCCACTATTGAGACAAACAGCAAATTGAAGCTTAACTATTCAGCAATACAATAGTAT
The DNA here is from genome assembly GCA_012977825.3 of Pteromalus puparum. Lineage (NCBI taxonomy): Eukaryota > Metazoa > Arthropoda > Insecta > Hymenoptera > Pteromalidae > Pteromalus > Pteromalus puparum. The sequence continues at coordinate 25,835,549 of CM053168.1, read as the reverse complement.
AGGTTGCGTTTAATAAAAATTCAAATTGCAATTATCGTGACATCGGAAAGGTAAACAATGCAGTTTTGTGACTTACTTTTTTCCAGCCCAACTTTGGAAGCTTGCCACTCCGTTAAAAATGTTGATAAACGATTGTAAAAAATTGAGCATGTAATTTAAGGATTAGTTTTTAGGATTAATTTTTTAAAAATGTTTAAAAATTTTATTGTAGTGCCAATCAACAGATAAAAAACTATCTCAGCAAGGAAAAGTCCTATCGAGCTCGGACAAGGCTCAAAAAATTAAGCTGTTTAAAAACTCAAGAATTATTAATGCAAGAATATTAATTTTTCAATTATAGCAGTTTGAAGTTTGAGCCATTAACGGCGGCTTAATGTGTTTAAGAAGCTGGCCGTAAATCTGAGTTTTTCTAAAACAGTAGGATAGCCAAACAAGACCCGTGCAGTCGCAGATGAAATTTGAAGCTTCGTCGTATTACTTTGGGCTTTGACTATGCCTGTATGTGTTAACATTTACACGATTGGCGTTAACTTTAGTGAACGAAAAATTGCACTTCCGCTTTCTGACCGTTCTTGTTAAACATTAATTTTTTTATTTCGGAAAATTTTTAATTGTTTGGAAAATACTTTATTAATTAGTAGTAAAGACAAAGAATATTATTGTAGAAATTAAAAATTAATACAAGTTTCCGAAATAAAAAAATTAATGATTAACAACAATAACAATAAGACTAGCTACTTAAACACATTAAGCCGCCGTTAATGGCTCAAACTTTAAACTGCTATAATTGAAAAGTTAATATTCTTGCATTAATAATTCTTGAGTTTTTAAACAGCTTAATTTTTTAACAATTTTTTGAGCCTTGTCCGAGCTTGATAGGACTTTTCCTTGCTCAGATAGTTTTTTATCTGTTGATTGGCACTACAATTAAATTTTAAAACATTTTTGAAAAATTCTTGCACCGACGCGTTCTCTAATCCTTAAATTACATGCTCAATTTTTTAAAATTGTTTATCAACATTTTTAACGGAGTTGCAAGCTTCCAAAGTTGGGCTGAAAAAAAGTAAGTCAAAAAACTACATTGTTTACCTTTCGGATGCCACGATAATTGCAATTTGAATTTTTATTAAACGCAACCTATACTATTGTATTTCTGAATAGTTAAGCTTCAATTTGCTGTTTGTCTCAATAGTGAGCGATTTTTTTGTCGGAGATATTCAACAAAAAAGTCAGAGGACTATCATTTTTAACCAATAGTAATTCTTTTAACGTAAATAAATCAAATATAATAAAGAAAAATATATTTATTTACACAAAGTCTATGTAGCATCTCACAAACAAAATTAACTCATTAATATCTGAAAAAGAACTAAAATGAAAAAAAATTTGCATCAAAGTTTGAGATTAGATACATTTTAACACGATTTTTGACATAACAGGAAATTTCCACTGCGGTAAAAAGACACAAAAATGTCTTTATATAAATTCGTCGTCAGCCACGATTTGGAGTTATGCGTATTAAGTTATTAAAAGTTATCGAAAACATGTTAACTATAACTGGCGCTTTTGACGCACACTATAGTATATATAGATATAGCTATGAAGCTAGAATTTGCAGTCTCGCTGCTATACCTATTTGACCGACCTTATTTCACTGCTGTAATGGTCTGTTAGCATGAGTTACCGCGAGTTACTCAATTCTTATAGAGTTCTGTTTATGTATAATTATCGCATAAAAAAAAATTAATTATGCTTGTGATAAATTTTAGAGGCCCGATCTGATACATAAGAAACAAATATAAAATTGCATTTTTTAGGCAACAGGAGTAATAATATTGTCTTACGCTGAAAAATAGTAGAAAATTCCTAGTTAGAAGGGAATAAGGTTATTCCAAGCTTCGGGCCTCGATGATGTAGACGAATTAGTAAAAAAACGAGTCACGAGTGCTCAAATCGCAGCTACAAATTTCCTTAACTTGCCCCCCCCCCCCTCTTTCTTCTACCACACTGCGTTATTTTGACAAGTGCGGGTAAAGCCCTTTTATATGTAATGTACCTACATATGTAAGTAGGTGAGCTATACAGGTACGGGGACAGGCCGGTACGAAGACAGACCGTACCGTAAATTTCTGGGATTCACTCTTCGGGCTTTTTCGAACCTCCGACCGTTTTCTCAGAAATCTGAATCCCACGGGCTTAAAGGGAACCAAAAAACGAAGAGAATCCCGTAGAATGAATCCCAGAAATTTTATAGAAAACGAACCTCGAAATAGACCGCATATGCTTAAAGAAGTATAGAATGCACACGCACTACCATAACCTTTACGTAAAAGCAGAACATAACATACAATAGAATTTATCAAAAATTAGTATTGTTGTATTTAAATTACCTTTAATTAACTTAAAAAAATGCTCCTTCTTCCTTGAGCAAGAAACTACAACAGCAGCAGTCAAAATTCAAAGAACCATCAATATTATCTATAACTTGAATTTTCCAGTTCTTTTTCCAAGAAATTGATGCAAATTTTGATGTTGGTGATCAAACAATATTTTTTGACACTGCACTACACTTTCAATTTTGTTTAATTCAATTTCGAGTCAATTTATCTTGAAAATCTATAACGAAAGACGCGACAGATCTGACATTTACAATCAAACTAAACAACATAAACAAAAGTTAATTATTTATATCGTGATAGTATAGAAACGAACATTGCTGCGAATAAAATAGAACGTTCCATTTACGCTAGAAAGGAAATCCAATAATATGGATATTAAAATCTCAATTTTTACTACGATACGACGAACGTGGGAAATGGTCAGCGATTGCCATGAATTGTTGCGTCGTTAGAGCTGCATCACGTGCACGAACCCACAGAGACGCTTGGAAGCGCAGAGGGCCATTGTATGCACGCCGCCGCTTTGTACAGTACGCCAAAAAGCGCTTGCGCGAATGAAAAAAGCCATATATCGCGGAAGCTTGTCGAGCAAGCGCAAGAAAGCTTTTCTTTCTTTCCGCGGCTTTTTCTCTTTCTTACACGTTGAAGATCGGCACGGAAAGACGTGCTCACGTACTGTTGATTGAAGAAAAAATGCGTGTGCGTCTCGGGACGCCCGGCAGAAGTGATAACTTAAATTGATGTGAATGGAATGTATTTTGTATTGAGTTTGTTAATCGTCGAAAAATCGAATATTACAGTATAAAGGGTTTTATTTTTCAAATGTCTGCTTGCACCCCCTCTCGCATACTATGCTTGCACAGTGGGAGGAAACTTTTTTGATGCGAAGCAAGGGATGGAGTGAATATGCAGCTCTCTCGAATTTTTTAGAATAATCGTGAGCGCTTTTGGGGGCCAAAAAAGAATTTGTATATGAATAAAAATGGGAGTCGGACGTTCCGAATTTTTCGTCTGAGGATATTGAACGTTTCGATGCAGCGCAGCAAGGCAATATTCAAGATTTCGATGATAAAGAGATATTCTTTTTAAAGCTTATAAAATCAATACTGGATTCTAGGTATAGGTAAATAAGAGAGGAGAGAAATGATTGAACGCATAATGTAATGTAGCTAACAAATTAATTTTTGCACTTTTCATCTTAAATACTGTACAATCATAGTTTCCAGACCTAATCATATAGGAATTAATATTACGGATTTTACATTGAAACATAAATATGCTCTATTCCTTGCTATACAATTGTGCTAAAAATTGATTGATCTTTTTTTTTTTTTTCTTTTATTCATTTATTTTTGCTTTTAATTCGCCGAGAGAAAAATTATGTCTGGAGTAGTCATCTCTCGCTACTCCAATAACTCTTTCCAATAACTTCTGCAAGGAAATACAACATTGCATTATTTATCTTGCTTGTCGAACAATGCGTCGCTGCACACAACATTAACTCTTGACAAAATATACAATCTGAGAAAAATGACATCTGGAGTAGTCATCTCTCGCTACTCCAATAACTCTTTCCAATAACTTCTGCAAAGAAATACAACATTGCATTATTTATCTTGCTTATCGAACAATGCGTCGCGGCGCACAACATTAACTCTTGACAAATTACGCGATTAATACTTGCCTGAGCGATTATTAATCGGACTGCGACTTCGACTTCGGCTATAACTTCGGCTTCGCGAATAGCTACGACTTCGACTTACGACTTCGTAACTTCGTCGGGCTTTGCCGTTGCGCTCTCGGCTCAAGCTGCGAGTGCGACTTCTCGATAGACTTCGCTCCTTTTCGCGTCGCGCAATCTTCGATCGCCATCTGTTTCTGCCTCCTGTGGAAAATCGAAAAATACTTTAGTGGTATTCTCCTGGACAAAATGATGAATTTAAAAAAAAAAAAATNCTCCTTTTCGCGTCGCGCAATCTTCGATCGCCATCTGTTTCTGCCTCCTGTGGAAAATCGAAAAATACTTTAGTGATATTCTCTTGGACAAAATGATGAATTTAAAAAAAAAAAAAAAAATAAAAGTCAACGTACGATCTTTACCTCTGTGTCGACCGAAACCACCACCTCGGTCGGCCAACTCAAGCAGTTTGGGATTGATGACCTGGTTGGCTTCCTTGAGTACCTGCACCAGGTCGTTGGCTTTGCCGACATTGCTCGGCGTGAAGAAGGTGTAGGCCGTGCCGGTCTTCTGCCTGCGTCCGGTTCGTCCGATCCTGTGCACGTAATCTTCCGAGCACGATAGGTAGTCGAACTTGACATCTTCAACGTCTGAAACGAACGGATATCATATTATGAAATCTGTCTTACGAAGCTTTATGTGTATCTATATATCGCTCATTGGTGTGTGAGCATGAATTTACTATCTAGATAGTAAACGTTCAGTTCCACAAGCAGTAAGAAAAAGTATAAAATCCCGATTCATTTGAAAAAAAAACTCTACAAAATGATAAAAGAGCATTACCAGAAAAGGAGGGTAAAGAAACACTCGTCAAACTCGTTATAAGGTCCTCAGCATCGTCACCCCCGCAGAGAAAGCTTCCCGCCTCGGATGGCGTGCCCCTGAGCATCTCCAGCCTCATGTCGCCTAGCAATGCAAGAGAGAATATTATAATATATAAAACTTATAGAGAAACGGCTAGAACATCCTTACCTTCGTTGGTGTCAGAACACTCGCAGAGGACATCGTCCGTCTCAACAATAGCTATCATTTTGGAGCTGCCGCATTCCATCGTTATACGTACATTTCCATTTTTTAGCGGGACGTTTGTTGGGATCAGCTGATCGCCCTTTTCAAACTCACGGAGCTTGAAGCCCATTGTTTGAAATAGGCGGATCATGCTGGGGATGTCCGGCTTTGGTGTTCCAGCTGGAGCACCACCAGCTCCGCACCAGTCCTCGTCCCTAAAAAACACCCGGAAATACATTATATCATAGTCTTACTTATATTATATAAGTATATACTACCAATTTTCGTCCGTCTGTATCGTGGCGATGCTTGGCGACTCCACGTCGGCTGGAGCACCACCAGCTCCGCACAAATCCTCGTCCTCGTCCCTAAAAAAATACCCGGAAATACATTATATTATAGTCATTAGGTTAAATATATATACTACCAATTTCCCTCCGTCTGTTCCACAACGTCTTCCTGTAGTTCTAGCTGTGAATCTTGTTCTTCTTTTATATATCCATTGTTGTCAATATAAAGTCCGTAACTAATGTACTTTAAATTTTGTAGCCACTTGTCGTGACCGGCGTCACTATTAATACTAAAAATATAAGTGTAGTTCTGCCTCGCTTGGGTTTCAACTAACGCCACTATTCTTTTGTCCACATCACTTAGACGCGCGTCATTAAGCATGTGATATGCTGCACAATACAATCGTTGAATTCTCTTATGATCCTTGCACATTGCACCAGTTGTAAGTCTATTACATTTATAAACATCTAAAAAATTACTGTAAACAACAACAGGGCACTTTTTAACTTGTTTACAGGTTAAAAATTGTAAAAACTTGTTATAGTATAAAAAAAGGTATAAATGTAGATCACTTAAATGCAACTGATTTATAAAAAACAAAAATTTAAAACTGTATGTTTTAAAGTTAAACATATTATTAGTTTAGTTATTTAATAATTAGTTTTTCGAGTATTAGTTTCGGTTAAGCACAAATTGGTTATCTCTACTAATAATAAACAAACACACAGAACGGAACGGCTAGAAACTTTTGTTTTGGTAAAAATATATAACTTGATAATTTCAGACAGATTCTAGACGTTCCTTTTTGTGAATTTGGGGAATATAAATAAAAAACTAAGTAACTAAACTAATAAAATGTTTAACTATAAAACATACAATTTTAAATTTTTGTTTTTTATTAATTAATAAATTGCATTTAAGTGATCTACATTTATATCTTGTGTCAATCGAAAAGATCGTTTTTAAGAGAAGAAAAAGCAATATCATAACAAGAGAATTTGCCTGGAATTGCTGCGTGTGCAGATAGTTAACTCTATACAAATATAGACGTACATCACAATTTTCCTGCGTACGTATGTGTGCGTGTGCTTCTCATTGCTCTGCCTTTGTTACTCAGTAAGCACTATCATTCATTTACAGAGAATAAATTGAGGGATAAATTGAGGGGGAAAATTGAGGGGGAAAATTGAGGGGGAAAATTGAGGGGGAGAATTGAGGGGGAAAATTTCTGAAACGGCGGCGGCGGCGGCGGCGGCGAAACTTTTTTTATAATATAGAGAGATAATGTACCTACATATGTAAGTAGGTGAGCTATACAGGTACGGGGACAGGCCGGTACGAAGACAGACCGATACTGAGCCAGGCAGATACTTGGACAGGGATATTGGGACAGGGGGTGCGGGGGGACAGGCGTATACGGTGGCAGGCGGAAGAGAGCGGTCGTAAGAGAGCGCACTGAGGTTTATGTATGTTTTAAGATTTTGATTTTTAAGAGAGCGCACTGTATGTTTTAAGATTTTTTATCAGTTCACATAGACAAAATTCATTACAAGAATTTGCTATAGCATCTTAGCCATGGATGTCTGACATGCGAAGCTGCTTTGCTTGCGCGAGGCCACCCAGCGGTGGAGTGATGGAAGCCCCAACCATCGCTCCCACCTGTGAGGTTCAACCATTTTATATAACCTTTTCATGATAATGCAGATTCTTCATCGACTCATGAACAGGTTGAAACTTGTTGAGACCAGTGTCAACAAGAATCAACCTATGCGAACTCTTGAATACTTTGGCGTCACACTTTTAGAATGTTCCATTCTTGAAAGATAATGTTGCCAACTTGCCTTTTTTCTCTTGCAATTAGGAACATACACTACATTACTTTGTGACTGTCCCATTTTTTTCAAAACACTTAAAATCTTTTGTATTCTTGTTTTTCAGACATAGAGTTGGTGTTTGTTGAAAACTTTTGCGAGTATTGCTTCCAATCTGAAGTTTTTTCTTTTTTCTCCTTGTCCTTAGAATCAGGAAGAGGAGCATATCCTGTACTGCTTGGTGTTGGTCCCATCGCATACAAAATACGAATGATGTGAGCGACAATTGTTGCAGTGTATTTATAGAGGCTCCCACTCCCTTGATGAGCTGTTTAATGGTATACTTCGCTCCTTTAGATATTTATGCATGAGTTGTACATTATGGCGGCACAACTAGCTCTGTAAGCTTCATTAAGATGTGGACAAACAGTGACAACTTTCAACTTGTCCAATGGTGGATATCCCATCTCAGCAATGTCATGAATATTGAACTTAAAACGTTCTAGCCATCTTTTCTTAATGGAGCCAATTACTAGTATACGAGTTGCATCTCGGAAAAGTTCTCGAAGAATATTTCCAACTTCAGTATACTTAATGTTACCTGATGTCCAAGATATACCGTGGTAGTGTTGTTCAAGCCACATATTTTCCTTTTTGTATTTCTCTGTGAGCTTCCCCCATTCAAAAGGTGCTTTGAAGAGTAACACCAGGGGCTTAGCATTCTCATCTAGTGGAATAACAGCGAGCTCTTTGAGAATGAAATTGTTGCCTGGCTGCTCGAAGTCTTGCATATCCACCAAGTACTCCATCTCAAATGATGTCGAACCATCGATGCGCTTCCTCCTTTATACCATTATCCCCACTTATCTCCCTATTCAAACAAGTTCAAACAATTTCAAACAAGTTTCCTCACATTACCATTGGCAGAATTGTACTGAACAACACGATCATGTAGAATCAAGCAATAAGCGGATGTTCCAGCAGGAAAATTCTCCCTCGACTCGAATTCTAATCGTATATCGACTGATGCATTTTTCAAAGATTCATTCTGCTTTGAACAATCAATTACAATGAGAGGTAGGTAGGTAATGTAGTGTCGCTTTCTCAACATGGGCTCCATACTCTTTTCATAGTATGCATTTTGAAAGTTTGCATACTATTGAGAATATAGTACATTTGACTGTATGTATAGTATAGAGCGCGCTAGAATAAGTGAGCGCGCTGACGAGTGTGTGAGGGGACACACACTTGCAAGTATCCCCTCTCGCGGTATGCGTGTAAGTCACATGACTACTAGCGGTGCCGAGACTATACGAGTCTCGCACATCGCTCTCTTGGGATCGAGCCGTCGCCGACTACGCATGGTGTGCGCGACGCATAGCTGTACATATACTTGAAGTCTAATTTAATATTTGATATTTATTGACCAGAAATAAAATACAGAAATAAAATACATACTCTGCATTCCTGTAAGATAAACAACGTTATCTGACCGCAGGCCTGGCATTTACTTACAAATTAATAAAAATATAAATATAAGAAAAAAACACTTAAAACTAAAACTTATGTTAATTACGCATGACTAGTAGTGGCCTCCTCACTACTTTACACATTATATGTATACAGATATTATTTCATGTTTAACAATTTTAACAAGAGATGCACATTTCAGATTTCAACAGTTGGATTTTATCCATTCCTTAATTATCTCCTGTTGACTCGATTTGCTAATTTCTAGCACTTTTAGGTTATTCGGCAAAGCATTAAATGTTGAGATCGCTTTAATATAACAGTTTTTATTACTAATTCTCTTTTTATTTATCGGTACTATGATACTCTTATTTCTAGTAATACTAGATGAGTTGAGGTATTGCTCTTTGAGATCATTATAGTATATCTTTAGTGATTCCAGGGTAAACAATTGTTCTAGATTGAGTGGTTTATTATGCGTGACAAATTTATTCTTATTTATTATCTTAAGAATTTTTTTCTGTATTTTTTGTACTAAATCTCTATTATTCTTATAAGCTCCACCCCAAGCAATGATACCATAGCTCATAATACTATGAAAGAACGTATAATATATTAACATCAAAGTCTCGGTTGACATAGATTTCGCAATTTTGTAAAAAATGTATACTAAATACTTAGTTTTCTTAACAATATATAACATATGCATATCCCATTTTAGTTTATAATCTATAACTATGCCCAGGTACTTGTAGTTCTCAACTCTAGTTAATTTTTTATCCTGTATTTTTACATCTATTTGGTTAGGAACACTGCCGACATAGCTACCGAAAGTCATACAAACCGACTTATCAACATTCAATGACAGCTTATTTACCGCAAGCCATTTGTGTATTTGTAACAAATAATTATTCATGTTATCTTGGGCTTTCTCCCAGCATTCTCCTGTAGCAATTATAGGAGTATCATCTGTATACGACAGAATAGCCTCCATAGGTATCTCCTGTAGCAAATCATTTATGTATAAGATAAACAACAGTGGACCAAGTATCGTACCTTGTGGAACCCCGGTGTTTATTAATAGGTTATCGCTCACACAACCATCAATTTTTACATTTTGATATCTGTTACTAAGGTAACTAGAGAGCAGTATCAAAGCTTGCCCCCTAATTCCCATGCAGTACAGTTTATCCAATAAGATACTATGGTCCAACGTATCAAAGGCCTTAGCCAGGTCAAGAAATGTGACTATGGTAGGAATACTCTTGTCGATATTGTTATATAACGAGTTCATTAAGTAGCTTAGTGCATTTTTGGTGCCCTTTTTTTTAACAAAGCCAAATTGGTGATCAGAGATTATGCTAGTTTCAGTCACAAAATCATAAAGTCTACTGTGTATTATTTTTTCAAAAATTTTCGCTACGTTTGATATTAATGAAATAGGCCGATAGTTTGTGATTTTACTCTTTTCACCTGATTTGTAGACTGGGACAATTTCAGCCTTCTTCAGTGCGTTAGGCCATATACCTGTTTCAATGCTTGAATTTATAATGTAAGTGATTGCTTCAGCTATATAGTTACCAATTAATTTCAAGGTTTTGGAGTTGATATTGTCAACTCCACCACTTCTAATTTTTAGTGCATTGATTACAAATATTACCTCTCTCGTGTTCGTTGGCTTAATGAAAATCGTAATAGGGTTCATCGCCGGTAAATTGAGTTCCACATTATCCGGTTTCTCAATTCGTATACTTAACTCTCGACCTATTTCACAGAAAAAACTGTTCATATTATTCGCAATTTCAGTTTTATTAGTTACTTTCCTATCACTAATTTTTACATGATTTATGGTTTCTCTGGATTTCTTGTTTCCAATTTTACTATTTATGACTTCCCATAGCTTTTTTGGATTATTAATATTGCTTTGAACCTGTCTTTGATCGTGTTTAATTTTAGCATCCTTAATAACTTTGT
>CM053168.1:25797038-25824758 GCA_012977825.3 Pteromalus puparum | reverse complement strand
ATAGTTTGACTAGTCCCGAGGCTTGGTGTACTTGGTGCATTGTCGAGGCCTCTTGTCACAGCATTACTGCTGCTGCTGCTGGTGCTCGTAGCTGGTTGCGGCTCTCGTTGCATTCTATCTAGCTGATCTTTGGATATAAGAACCATGTTTTTGATGCTCGACATTTTTTTCAGCGTAAAATTGATAATACACCCTCCAGTATAGGTTGTAGAAGAAACGGTAGAAAACTTCCGCCTTTTTGAACAATGACACGTTTTTTACTTTTCCAAGAATTTTTACGACTCTTTGCAGCCAATTTTCTTAAAATTTGTTTATGTTTTTTAAGCTTCTTCTTTTGATGGTTTTTTAACGAGACTGTTCCGTAAAGGACGTTTAACGCGCACTCGCAAATATACTTGATTAATTTTTCGTCAGCCGATTTTAAGAGAGCTATACGCTGATTTTTGTCAGAATGTCTAAGAGCATCCAAGAGAGCGATATATTTTTTTTCAAACGGTAGTTTTTTCCGACTCGTGCTATCCGAGCCAGCTGATGCGTGCTTCGGCATGGCTGAGGGGCGACTAAAGAATACCAGAGCAGCATTCTTCTTTTTAACCGACGACGACGACGACGAAAGCCACGAGCTTATTACATAGAGTGTTCCCAAGCGCTGGTGGTGTACTTTGGCAAGTAAATATATTGATATTCATCGTCTGGAAAAATACACGTTCTAAATCTAAACTCATCCGCTGTGCTCTGTTTACAGTCAATCATCAAGTAGCCAAACGGTTTTGTTGTAGCATCCTGATACGCCTCTTTGACAAATTTTGGATCTTCAGGATAGACTTGTCGGGCTAGATGTTGAATCTGTGCACGATCGCGTGGATTTTTGAATAAGACAATATACGATGCATTGAGGCTAATGTCTCGAGCATATGCGCCTTTGTGGAACAGATTTTGTGTGATGAAAAAGACAGATATGTTCTTGTGGTGTGAGCCTTTAGTAAAGAGATCGACAATAACGTGATTCGAGGCTTCGCGCATCATATCGTCGATTATCAAGAGTTTTTTCAGGTGCGGATCGTTTGAGTAATCCTCGGCTTTAGGCAAACCTTCTCGAAACTCTATAGTCTTGCCGTTTCTTAGCAATTTCTCACTTTTGTAGCCATCCTGCCACTCGGCGTAATAAAATAAGATTCTGTCAAATGTCACATCTGCCATTTCATCGATAAAATGTAAAAAGCGCTTTATAAACGAAGATTTTCCACACGATGTTGGTCCGCATATCATGCTTGTCCAAGGATGTGTCCAACGAGTATCCATGATGATGATGATGATGATGCTGACGGGATAAGCACACAATAACAACTAAATTTGTTTAAAAAAAAAACGAGCATATTATTCAGCTGCGGGCGGCGGCGGCGGCGGCGGCGGCGGCGGCGGCGCGGTGGTAAGCTAATTTACCGGCTGCTTTCAAGAGCTTGTATCGGCGGGGGTAGTTAGCTTACAACAACGACCGCTAGTCCCCAATGCAGCGCTGTTAGCTACGGGGCCCCGCACGTGCGCCGTTCTAGCCTAATAGCTTTCCCCCTTGCGCAGAAATGTGTGTGTGTGTGTGTGTATCTAGCGGAAAGACTCCTCCCTCCCTAGACTGCGCCACTTGACTCGAACCCCCGCATTTGTCACAGTGGACCAGCAGTGCGTTGCTAGCTGTATTGCGAGTGAGAAGCAGTAAAGTGAAAATATCCGTTATAAAGTGTAATATTTCAAAATGAGTGTTGGTATTTGGCCTCGAGATATCGATGCGCTCCTATCGCAAACCAAGGATTTACGCATCACCCGCTTCAACACCCCCTCATCGTTTTATGTACAACTAGTTGAGGAGGATGTTTTATACAAGCAGCTCGAAAAAGCCATGCTGGATTATTATAAAACAGCTTCTGGCCCAAAATTACTTCTAAAGGAGCTACAGGTAATACTGAAAACAGTAAATTTTTTCTAAAAACATGATGTATGTAAAACTAATTTTATTTTTTTATTACAGCCAGGCACAGTCATTTCTCTGGTTGAGCGACGTAAACGCACACGATGCGTCGTCACGGAAAATCGGTACGCAGGTTATAGGCTGTATCGGCGAGCGTGTCAAGATCTGGATACTGGGGTGCGGTACAAATTGACAGAAGAGCACGAAGACCGTGGAATCTACGTTTTGGAGGCCAATTTTCGGGTGTTACCACCGCGATCAATCGTATGTGGTTTAGACTACATTACCCCACACCAACGTCCGGACGGCTGCTATTGGACAAAAATGGCATGTAGCTATTTTAGACTCGAGACGTTAGGCTGCAATATTCGCGGAAATTTTACAAACAAGGGTTTTCTGAAAAACTCGGCCTATGTCTATCTCAAGAGTTTCGGTCCTAAAGAGAATGTAATTCATGTTAATACGGCACTCGTATTTTTTAACGTCGCAAAGTATGCAGAGTCGGGACTGAGACATCCGATATTAATGTACGATAAACCCGGTAAAGTTATAAATCAGCCGCAAACTACTATTTATTAAAAAACATGTAATTTTGCATATTGCTATAATGATAATAAATATTTAAATAAAAACTTGTAATAAGGACACAAATAAATATAATTTTATTTATTTTAATTTTCATTAAAAATTTATTTAAACTTATAACTAAGAATACACAATATTTATTTATTTATAATTATATCTAGTGTGGGTATGTGGTATACATGCATGGATACGGAATGGATTATGGGATAAGTAAATAAAACGTAAAACAATCATAATTTAGATGTATATAAATACTTTATTTATTTAAAATCTTTTATAATTTTTGTTTTGTGGAAAAGAGTTGGTGTTGGTTGAAAATTTTTCAGTTATTTGTTTCCAGGTAGATTTTTTTTCTTCTTTTTTCGGTTGATCAAAACGGGTATAACCCCCGTTTTTTTGATTACTGTTGCTGCTCTGATGTTTCCATCCATCTTGAGTAGAAAAGTGACTGAGAGTAAAAATCCTTAGAACCCTCTTAAATATTAGTGATGCGCATGTCTTCTAAGGGATGTATGTGGGAGTAGGTTTGTAGAAAATTTAACGTGTGTGTATATTTACATTTATTTAATGCTGATATAAGCAAGATGTATACATTATTTAACAGATTATATATTGAATACGTGTTAGTGATGAGTACGCATGTGTTTTTGGTTTACATGATTGTTCACATTGAGTATACATATAATTTTCTTATTCTTAAAAATTTTAAGTATACGCTTGTACACAGTTACGCAGAGCTTGTCGTTTTTTACGGCGTTGGAGGAAAAAAGAGTACAAAAGTGCTCAATAAAATAACCACTAGACATATAAAACAAAAATCGACACAATAGTGACCGCACACACTGGTGTCGATACTTTACAGTTGTTGTATGTTCCAGTCGTAGATGTTACAGTTTCTTCCCAGTCTATCAATATGATACGGTATGGCTGGCGGGAGTCCATAGCCGTCAAAGAAGATTTCGGTGGCATCTGTGTCGGCGTATACGGCTACCCAGTGTGGGCCTTGCTTGCTGCTTTCGTCTATGTTGAATACAAGATACTTCTCCCACACAACCGGGATCTGATCCGCTAGAAATACTCCCACCGTTCACTAGTCTTCTTCATAATGATTCTCAGCCTAAAGAGCATTGGCAACCACAGCCTCGACAGCGAGAGCCGCTCGATATTCGTTATTCGTTCGATATTCGTTCCATCGTTGTACGCCAGCTTGAATAATCCATTTAGCATACTCTTCCATCTTAAGCAAATCTTCCTCGATCTTCTCTTGCAAGGGTTCGTATTCTTCGCTTTTGCCTAGAGACTGGTCGTGGCCACTTTCGTACGCGTACGGATCTATCCAACCGATTCTCATCTAGAAGCGCAGATGCTGGTCAAGTTTCCATGGCTTACCTTGAAGGTGGACTTGATCTTCAGCAGGTTCCAGCCTCATCCGCGGCTAATGCAGCGGAAGGCTATACTCTTCATCGCCCTCGTCGTTCATTTCGTCTCCTTCGTACGCCTGTTGAAAACGATCGGCTTCTTCCTCACCTCTAGGGACATATCTCATGAAAATCACATTACCATGGTTGTCGGTGTGGATAATTTCATATACAACCTCGTCATTCATTTCAAAGATCAGCCGTTGTCTATCATCTTTTACTTCTTCCTCGTCGTAAATATCGCGCAAATCGAAAATGAATACGCTCTTTATTTCGCGATACCGATCCAAGTTTTCGGTGCTTAAGCAAACAGTTTTCGTTATAAAAATCCCGCTTGCAATCGTTACAGCTAATCGGTTTTTCCGGTTGCTGACTACATCTTGGTGTACCGAAACACGCATCACATAAGGCCGCACATGTATGTTGGTTAATCGCGGAATAAGCATAATTACATGGCTCGAGAAAGTACATACCAGTTCGCACGCCAACGAGGTTTAAAATTAAATCATAGTGTCTTTGCTCGTGATAAACCATAATATTTATGGTTTTTTCGTATTCCCCCCGCACAACCTTTGAACCGTCAAAAAATAAGGGCTCGTCTTTCCTCCCAAACGTTTCGTTTACATACGCGCGAATCGCAATTTTTTTCTCTACGAGAAAGCGCTGAAATTTTTCAAACTCTTGAATGCCGCACCCCCTACCATTTTTGAGCACTACACCCGCTTCACGCATTAATTCTAAGGCCCGGGCCTTCTGAAAAGACGGGCTCCCGCGCATGTCGTGCCACTCTTTCCCCCACTCCCTACTCGCGTTTTTATTTACATAAACTAACCCGCAAGCTAACGCGCGCGGTAAACATAAATTATCCTCGTTTTTAATGTTTAATATGCTCCGTTTGTCGAGCATGCTCTCCACAGTCGTCGTTCCACCCAGCCCCTCAAATGCCTTCTCCCACTCGTCCGCATCTGGCATGTCGATATACGTGGCTATCAATGTAAATGTATCGTCTATATCAACTATCCTTTTGCTTTGTTGAATTTTTCTAAACATTTCGAGCACGGGTTTGTAATCTAATTCGGCAATAGTAGTAGCGGGCATCCACATTTTACCATCTACAAATTGATCGCAGCTAACAGTTATATTAATCAAATCTACTGGTTTACGCCCCTCTTTTATTTTTTCCGTTATTTGCCGGAATGCCAGACTAGTCCAAGTTTCCGAATCTTTATCCGCGGGCCTAGCGACTATTTTAAATCTCGTCACATGCTCATTGACTTTCAATCGCGCACTCATTCTATCGTATTCGTTTAAAATATAATAGGCTTTTAAATTACCCCCACTCAGTACGGCCTGCATCACACCCTCGTCGCGAAGCCCGCTTCCTCCTTGGGTCGTTGATCCCTCGGTGGCATTCTTGGGTTCTGGCGGTACGGCTACCTGCGCCGACGACTGCTGCTGTTGACCGTTCGACGTTGACGGCTCGTTTACACCATCTTCACTGGGCGCTATGGACACAATGTCACAATCGGCATTCACCGCACCTCTATTGTTCGTTGCTCCTGAAGTGCTCGCCACCGCCTCTGACACATTATCCAAGTCCACACGAGGTCTTTTTTGCTGATGCTGTTGCTGATCTCCTCTTATATCAACCGCCACGGCTTCGTCTTCTAACCGCCTTTTTTTCTGTGCGTTGTCGTCTGGAATAAACACAAAAACAGTCAGCATTAATTAAAAAGAATTAATCGAAAAACTTTTAAGTGTCAAATGACAACAAAATATTAAAAAATACAAATAATTTCAACTTCTTACCGTTATGTACTTCCACTTCAACAATAATATCGTCGTGCCTCTGTACCCTCGGCGGTGGTATATCATTATCATCATCATCATCGTCATCATCATAAATTTCATCGTCCGGGCTAGTAACGGTCTGACTAGCCTCAAAAACTCCGTCAAGCTGTTTCGACAACCTGCGTCTGACAATCTTTATGAGCCTCTTCGAATCATTGTATTGCATGCCCAAATCACGCAGCTCCCCTGTAAAAATATGAAAATTATGAAACATATTCATTTTATACTGCGGACTAAAAATAAATAAGAGAAGTACTTACGCAACACGTGATACCTCTCAATAAGAGGGTGGGCATGCTGGGCAGGCATGAGTCTGCCGCTACCTGTTAAATATCGTCCCGCGATGTACGTAGCCAACACGTTCTCATGTATACACAGGTCGTAAAGTTGAAACACGTACTGCAAATCGCTCAGTGCTAGGGCATATGCCAATTCTAGAGCAAGATCGTGCATTGGCATAAGCGGTAATCTACTCCAGAAATCGTTGTTAAATCTATCCGCTCTTAAACGCGGTTGCTGTATACACGCTAAAGATACACATTGAGACACTGTTGTACGGAAACGGTCGACTAGTTCTCTGTACTCCGCCGACTTCGCGATACGAGTGTGTTCTTGACAACGAGCCATTGCGACTATCTTCCTACGTTTTTCTATACTTCTAAACACGAAGAATCCTGCACGAGACTGCAGAGTAGACTGAATAACAACACGTCTAGCTCCAGAGCTTTTATATTGCGCGTTCCAGGGCCTACACGTCCCCCTTTTCGAGCTTCCACCCCCTATTTCAAAAGAATACCACAAAGAGGCCCAACACTTTCTCACGACACCCACCCGCGGATCGCGCAGACGACCTCGCATTTTCCTGTAAAAACAGCATCCCCAGCGGCCAACTCATTGAGCGAGCTTTCTCTCAACATCTTGACGCTCACGATTGATCGCAAATGCGCACATTTGCGAAAAATATGTCGGTCACTAGGGGTAAATGCTTTATGCAGAGGTGTCGGTATGCACCTTTACACCCCGTCGTTCTGTCTCGAAACCAGGCCACGCCGCTTGCAATGCACGTGGCCCCCCAGTTGCGCTGTGTACGAAAACATGCTTTACAGTTCAAGTATAATCGGTCACAACAGTCGTGCATTCGCACGCTCTCTAAATTATGGGGGGTCAGTATATTTGCACCTTTACACCCGTAGAAACATCTTGAGATCCGTCTCGCGACATTTGGCTATCCACATGGCCTGCATTCGAGGCATTTTCGAAAGACGTGAAATTTCCTCTACGGGCCGGGGCAATAACCCCTCTATAAACTTTATATTTTAACTACGTGGGGTTGAGAAAAAGTGCAGATGGCTACAGTTAAAAAAAGATTATCTTAAACGAAAACATCTTGCCAAGACACCACTCTTCACCTCCCCTCTTAGCCGTAGCTCAGGCTTCTGCACGATCCTCGCTTTTCTCGCCCCTACACACATCAGTTCTCTGTCAGCTAGCGCAGGAATCACATCTAAAATATTTGAATCACGCGTCGTGTCTGTGTGTGTTTGTGCGATTAACGGCAATAATGGCTCAAGCAATGCTAAAACGAAAGGACACTTTCGAAGAGCTGTCAGAAGAGCGCGGAAAGAAAAAAATAATCATGTTGGAGGCGGCACACAATCGAGAAGTTACAACACCGAACTTTAGTGTATTAACAACAGTTTACGCGTTAAACAACTCAAATTCAAAAAGAATCAGCGTCGGCCTGCAACACAACGATACCACCGATACTTTTTATCCAACTATTCAACTTCTCAACCATCAGTATTCCTACGGCTTGATTTTAAGCATCACCGCATGGATCACTCTTTTGAATAATCTCGAAAAAATTACCACGTATTTTGACGGAGATATCCCCAACAACCCCGAAAAAATCGCTCTTGATGGAAACACAGAGATTCGTTTCACAACTTCCTACGGCGTAAAATCAATTCTCTTCGACAAAATTTTAAAAGAACCTTCTAACAAGAGAAAAAAATTGTTCACGCCCGCAACCGTGCTACAAAAACGTACTTTTGAAGGACTCAAAAAAGCAATCATCTGTATCGACGAACGCTATCGTCGCTTGGAACGCATCGCATCATCAGTCAACAACTGTGCAGATTACATCATAGAAGAGCTTTCATGCTTTGTTAAAAAAGAAGATCTTTTCGACAACGAACACGAAAATATTTTTAAACGCCGTCTTGAAAATAATACAAAAACTATACGACAAAATGTTCAAAATCAGTTTGACGCCTCGAAAGACGCTTACTTTTTAAAATACTACTTCGATATTTTATATCTAGAATTAACAACCTTGTATGTAAATAATTTACAAAAATTACTTGTAAAAATGTACGAAAACCAAGTTTGAGTTTTTCAAAAAAATCGACTGCTTCAATAAACATTTTTTTTACTCTTAAACACTAATTCTATTTATTTAAAAACCCACATATTCCTACATTTTTCCCGAGACAATAATCCCCAAAGAATCTATGACCTTCTACATCACCATCTGAAAATCTGCCCCGCTCTTGTTTTCCCGCGAATCACGTAAATACACAGTCAATGTCGTCCAACAAATGTTCACCCCCCGCACTCTCTACCGGCACGCTTTCCTGCATTAATAAGCGCACATGTTTGAGAAAGCTGCAAACATCTTGCACTACGCCACGCGCGCGACCATAAATAAAACTCCCCCACATTTCTGCTCTCAGCGCAAGTCCCCGGACCCAAGCCCTATATACCTCTCACATTTTCCTATACCCCTAATACGACGCGGGAAGTCCAACACGCTTGAAAAGCTCTCTCTCTCTCTCTCTCTCTCTCTCTCTCTCTCTCACTCTACCTCTGTCAAACTTCTGCTCTCCTAATACACCAAGGGCCCATAATTTCACAAATTCTGGCGGTAACGTGCCGCACGCAAAAATCCCCTCCACAAAACCCGAGCTCAACCTCCCCCAGTCTGGCGGTAACGTGCCCCGCGAAAAAATCCCCTCCACAAACCCCCAGCTCACCCTCCCCCCTCGGGCGGTAACGTGCCGCACGAAAAAATCCCCTCCATCAGACCCCGAGCTCACCCTCCCCCATCCGGCGGTAACGTGCCGCAGCCGAAAATCCTGCCTCCAGACGTCTGGCGCCAGACACCCTCCCCCACAAAGTCTGGCGATAACGTGCCCCCACGTAAATACACAGTCAATGTCATCCAACAAATGTTCACCCCCCGCACTCTCTACCGGCACGCTTTCCTGCATTAATAAGCGCACATGTTTGAGAAAGCTGCAAACATCTTGCACTACGCCACGCGCGCGACCATAAATAAAACTCCCCCACATTTCTGCTCTAAGCGCAAGTCCCCGGACCCAAGCCCTATATACCTCTCACATTTTCCTATACCCCTAATACGACGCGGGAAGTCCAACACGCTTGAAAAGCTCTCTCTCTCTCTCTCTCTCTCTCTCTCTCTCTCTCTCTCTCTCTCTTACACTCTACCTCTGTCAAACTTCTGCTCTCCTAATACACCAAGGGCCCATAATTTCACAAATTCTGGCGGTAACGTGCCGCACGCAAAAATCCCCTCCACAAACCCCAACTCACCCTCCCCCAGTCTGGCGGTAACGTGCCGCACGCAAAAATCCCCTCCACAAAATCCGAGCTCAACCTCCCCCAGTCTGGCGGTAACGTGCCGCACGAAAAAATCCCCTCCATCAGACCCCGAGCTCACCCTCCCCCATCCGGCGGTACCGCGCCGCAGCCGAAAATCCCCGCCACCAGACGTCTGGCGCCAGACACCCTCCCCCACAGGAGTCTGGCGATAACGTGCCCCTACTACTAGCGAAATTTTCAATTAGTATTTTTACTTTTTCAAAATTGGCATTCNCTTTATCAAAATTAGCATTCATGCTTCTGACATTTATATGCATGATCGTATCATTTTTACTACTACTGATTTTATTAAAAATATCTACACTACTACATGTTTTTTCATTTTGAAAAGAATCATTTTAGATTATATCTAAGTAATCAAAAGTAGCCATTGTAACCTATTTATTGTTATCTTTGACTATCTTGTCTTTGCGAGCCGCCGGTGGAGTAGTGTACTGGTCCAGTTGTTGCTTCTGTTTTTGGAGTGCTTGTTGGTTTCTTGTGACAACCCTCACAATCTGAGGTTTGTCTAGTTTCAGTTGCTGTGGAGTATTTTGATTTTCATTCGGATTAATCTTGCTTGGTTCTTCTAGATCCTTGTTACCGTTGTTATCATCCGCCGGTACCTGCTGTTTTGTAGATTTCCTCCTATTGTACATCGAGTCTAGTGATGGTAATGAAGGGCTCATCGGATAGTCCGTTGAGTCAATGAACTTTCCAATTTTCTTTTTCAGAATAGAGCAAAGGTTAGTGTCATATGCAGTATGTTTTGTTTCAAGTTTTGTGGAATACTTGGCATTACTAAATGCACAGTTTATACACTTAACGGTTTCACTTGTACACTCACTTGTATTATGACTTTCAGCATATTTCAAGCATACGATTTCATTGTGGAACTTCTTTTCACTGTGTTCAAACCTGTCACACTTATGGCACGGTCTAATGTTTATCAAATCGTAGACTTTACAATTTTGATAGCCTACATACACTCTATTTCTATTGTCTCTTACATATTTATATACTTCAGCAGGCACTTCCATCAACACAGTGCACTGTTTACTGAATTTGCTGGTGTACATGTGCAGCACTTTACCTTTTCTTGTGAAGTCATTGAAATTTCTGGTGTTGATATCTTTTTCTATTTCTTCCAAATCCATATTAGTGTGGTTGTCTATACCTATAATTTTTATCTTCGGATTATGAAGTTCATGCTTTTTTACATTGCACAGACCTTTCAATTTTTCTTTAAGTACACTTTCAGTTAGTGCGACACTATCTTCACTCGTACAACTAATAATAACTTCATCTTTCTTATTTATAAATATGTTCTTTGTTTGTATACACTTTTGTGCTGTTAAACAATCTATTACCGATTTACCTATTTCTTTAATATCAACTTCACTGTTTTCACTTTTCTGAACTGTGATTTTCGGTACTTTTTTATTCAGCGGTTTTTGTTGTTGTTGTCTTACTGCATCTCTGTACGTGAATGTCTTGAGAGTAGCTTGATTCGAGTTTCTTTGTAGTTTTTATTTTAGTAGATCGTTTTTCTCCGTTAATTCAGCAACCAGAGTTCTCAGTAGTTTAACCTCTGTTTTTACAAACTCCATCTCAGTGTCACTTATACTTGATTCTAAACTGTATAGATCGGTAGTCTTAGATTCAATCTCAGCCAGTATTTCTCTTCTTATTTCTTCAGTGGTCTTAGATTTTATCTGTGCAATTAGTACTCTTTCTGTTTCAGTCAGGCTTTTCTCCTCGATTTTAGAGCTTATGTTCTTCTCTGTGTGCTCGGGGCAGATTATAAGGTGTTTCCCCAGGTGTTTATAATTGTCCGATATGTCATTGAGACAGTTGACGTGGAAAGTCTCATCACAGATGATGCACACCACTGTTTCCACTTTTTGTTCCGTATGACATGCAAAAAATGCGGGACGCTTATCAGGAGACTTGCGTCCTGGCGCCATGTTGGATACACGAGTGATAATAAATCCACATTTATATTTAAACAGTAATCCTCTGGTTTATCTCATTTATGCTATGCTCTATTTCAGTATGCTATGCTCTATGATATGTATGTGTTGGAACACATACATATCATAGAGCATAGCATACTGATTGCGATCAATATCCAAATTAAGATTTCCATAAGGATAGTACTGAGAATTCAAGAAGAGTTTTACATTACTGATATTGCAATGATCGAAATGGCTAGCATTTACTTCTTTCATGCCCTTTCGATTAGTCTGGAAGCCAAGAATGATAAAGCGTGGCTTTTACAACTGATTAGACGCCTTGACTGTCCAATTATGTCTTGGTGTAGAGGGAAGGAGTGGATATTCATACAACTCCCAACTACGAAAACTCATATCAATCGATTTACTCTTTTGAATATGACTAAGCAGACGAATCTTATGCATGTTGGAGAGTACTGCATAGGGCATGAGCATTTCTATTTTTATTAAAGTAATTTTTAAATCTTCATATACAGCTGGTGTCGCGTTGATTGCAGCTGTCGTAGGTGTTTGAATAACAGCATTTAAATCATTTCTTGATATAGTAATTACGAGTTTGTGTTTCATATTGACTACTATCTAACGATAATCTTCAGCAAAGCCGAGAATTATACTCAAAGGTATAGAAATATCAAATTAACCATCACTATTTATTAATTATTAATCTCATATCTGATTTCCTCAAACATATGACAGATGGCATTATTGACTTAGTGTTTTTTACAAGAGTACCATTACTCTTAGTTAGTCGACCACACACATGTAATGAACTACGGGAAGATAAAAGACACAAGTATTGATGTTGAACAGAGATGCGTATTTCATCACTGCTATTATAAGTAGAAGCGGTGTAAGGCTGATGAGCATGTATCTCATAATTGCAGACTGAATCATCGTACGTCACGGGAGATTGGATATTTAGAATTTCTTCTATTTCTTTGTAGACAACAGAGGAATATACACGTTACTTTCCACCAGGGCTTCTGACTCTTAGACCGAGTCCTTCTAAGAATTGTATATTTTGCCGTGTTAGCGTTCTCTTCCGCTGTAGACAATACCCATTACGCCTGTTTAAGATGTAATCTGATTGTCAATATCTCTCCGCGAAAGTTAACTAGATTTCCGTCTTGATCAACTATGCATAGCTGCAATTGATCAATACTTTTCACGATGATTGGAAGATAAATAACCTGTGATGGAACTTCGATAATCTTGTAGCCTGGTGGCACTGCAGGAAAGAACTCGTGTATAGTATGCACTCGCTGGCCGTTTATATAGGCACCAGTAGCAATGCTACACTCGACTCGTAGAGCGTTAACCTTGAGAATAGACACTGGTAGATCAAAGCTATGAATGATGTTAGCGGCAAGAATGCGTTGTGTGAAGCCTAGTAGTTGAGCAATCGAATCTCGCGGACGAAAATCAATTGTATGACTACACTGAATTACACTGCGATGAGTGTTATTGTTAGGTTTGAGAGATATTGATATACCTTTCAAAGCTAATATATTATGAAGATAATTTTTTTTTATGTCTTCAATCTCGTAGCTACCCGTGGGTAAGTAAATTATCTCTTCACCTAGGTAGAACTTGTTATTGCCTGTACCAATGGTAGGAATCGAGTTAAAAGTAAGCAATTCAACCAATCCGAGAACGTAATTTGTATCTGAAGAAAGTTCAATTGGTGAAAAGTATTGAGCTTCAAGTGTAGAAGTTGTAACAGAGAGACTCAGAGTTAGTGAATCTTCCATGACAGTTAAACTGATAATGAGATATCAGCTATTTTTTCATCTCATTATATAGGCTTCCATTTAGAAACTTGAGACAGAGATGACCACAATTGAATGTATTATAATCTTAATATCTTTCATGGTTATATTTTACGCCCAGATAAAGTAATAACTCTATTGGAGGTTGAAGGTCTCCGAAACTATCGAAATAAACCACATTTGAACCACGCTTACGATATGCAACCCTATGTGTACCAGGACCACGAGTATCGTCCAAATTAACAATGGCTGATTCGTTGTAATGCGGTCCATCCAACGGCAAAGAATCACGCATAAATGCTCCACGAAAGTTTCAGATCTTCATAATTTTAGCATACTTTAGAAGATCAAAATCTGTAAGAGCTCTCAGGCAATATTACTTCGAGGATCTTTTTTTTCTTAATCCATTTCCAGGCTTAAGATGAAGACCTAATCCTTTCTTGTGAGGTTTTAGAGTCCTCTACCAAGAGCAATTTCCTTTATCTTTTGATTATGTCTCTGGCTCTCCTCCAATTTAAGCTTAGCAGCTTTAGCATCATTAACAGCTTTAGCTATTCCAGGAGCGCCACCTGCTAGCGCACCAGTTGCATTTAGACCGGCAAATATGGGAACAAGAAATGGTAGGAAATCACCCACTTTGAATGGAACTGGTAATGCTCGAGGAACTATGATATTTTTCTTGCTACCAGCTTTATTAACCATTTTGCGAGCACCTTTCAAAGCCGAAAGAAAATAACTTTACTAGTACATTTACCTCGTACAACTGATTTTGAAGCAGCCTTCACTACTCTCTGAGCGTAGTACGAGACTTCTTTATTCACATTCTTTATTCAAAACTCTTTGCCAAGCTTTATTACCCAATACTTTATCAGCAACGTTCCTAGCTTCAACGTTTTTACGATTTTGTGATCAGAATATATCGTGCTCCATACAAGCTTTATCCAACGGATTAATTCCAAGCAAGACGTTTAGCTAATTTGGTACCTGGTCCACAGTATTGATATCCTGGTAAATGAAGTTCAACAGGAAGTTTGTTGATAAATTTATTAACAAATCCACGACCACGTCGTTTATATGTGATCATTACTCCATGAAGGTCAAATGATAACTGATACCGAGAGTATATAAGCGCTCTATTTATACTCTCATACTCAGTTGCGAATCAAACCTCTGAGAATAAACTTCAAGGAGCAGCCAGTCAAACTTCCCATAGTCAATTTCGACACTATCGTCGAACCCGAGAAAAAAATTAAGCGTCATGGAGATTTACTTCCAGACAGCATTCGAGCTGTATTTTGTGGACCATTAAACTGTGGCAAAACTTACTTGCTCTAATAACACATCCTAATGGTGTTAGATTTGAAAATGTATATGTACTGGGCGAAGACTGGAGAAGACTGGACACGCAGCGCCACCAACCTAGTGTGTATACACCCAGTCCACGAACGAGCCACGCGCCTACTGCGGGCGCGTCACTCGCCCAAAACTGGGAAGGATGCGAGAACGTGATTGCTCGTGCACCGACCCATGTTAAAAATTGACAATTGTATTAAAAATTAGTTAAAAAATATGGCAAACTTTGAAAAAAGTGGTATAACATCATAAACAGACTATAGGAAAGACATTGGGACATTCTAGATGAAGCTCGAGCATTAGACTTATACAATTGTTAGGTTATATGCATGAGCAATTTGTAGGTTAGATATTGTACGATATACCATACGAATGTGTTGAGTTTGGTGGTAGTTTTGTATATTTATCAAATCCTACATTGTTTTGCAATGTTCTTTGTACTTTTACATAAACAATCATTGAAAATATACGTCATATTTCGCACGCACTCGATATTATATTTTATAATACGAGTAGGCTGTATCGGCTACCAGTCGCGGGCGTGCATCTCGCCCGTATGGGCAAGTTGCACACCCGCAGCAGGCAGCGCAGTTGTATATACAGTTACGGCTCGCTATGCAACCGTTTTTGGGACAGTAGCGCCCTCATTCATCTCCCAGTGTGTATACTCAAAATCTCTAAATCAATCCAAGTATAAATTTCTAAAAAATCTTTTAGAACCTATCGATGGTATACAATATTTTCCTTTTAGCCAGCATGATGATGTGATAGCTCCCGATGATGCTCTTCCCAACTCAATCATGATATTTGATGATGTTGCTTGTGAAAAGCAAAATAACATAAAAGCATATTACTGCATGGGTAGACGTGAACAAGTTGATTGTTTCTATCTCTGTCAGTCTTATGCACAGGTTCCGAAATATCTTGTAAGAGACAATGTCAATCTATTGGTAGTTTTTCGACAAGTTGATCTAAACCTCAAGCATCTGTATGATGATCATGTTAATTCTGATATGAGCTATATTCAGTTTAAAAATTTATGCGCAAAATGTTGGTCTGATGATAAGTATGGTTTCATAATGATTGTTAAGAATAGTTTAATTAATAAAGGCAGATATTGGAAGGGCTTTGACTGTTTTGCTATAAATATAGCACGCACGTAGTAAAAATTCGTAGTTTATCTTTGTATTGAAGCATTAACATGAGTGATATCCAAACAGAAAAACATATTTTACGTCATCTTGTAAAAGCACAAAAGGCAGCAAACGCAAATATAATATGTTGAAGATGGAAAAAGATAAGAAAAAGCTGTAGAAGATTCTTTTAAACCGATTGTTGATCCTCTACAACAGCTTGTTTCTTCTTCAACTGAAAAAATTTTACCTCCTCCTCCCAAGAAGCCAAAGAAATCTTCTCTCAATGAAAGCATGCAAAAAGGGAATAAGACTATTGATGAAACATATGTTGCTTCTAATAATGATGAGAGTGATGATGATCTTAATGAAAGTCTTAATGAAACTTTAGCTAATAAGGATGCTAAAATAAGTGGATTTGAAACAGCTGCTAGTGATGATAATGAAGAAGAAGAAGAGGAGAAGAAAGAAGAAGATTATGAGTATATGAAGATGTTGAAGCAGAAACAGAATAATGATAAAATTTATGGAGTTCGAAAAGAAGGTGGAATATGGAAGCTATTATCTTCTATTATCTTTGCTGATAAGATTATCAAAGTAAAAGATGGAAGGTATCATAAAACTCTAGGATTGATGGAGTTGCTGATAGTAAAACATCCAAATAAGCAGATTTATAATCAAATAGATCTGCAAAACTATCAAAGTATAATTAAAGCAATAAGTGCGCATAAGAAAGGCTTTATAAGTCATGAATCGATTCGCATTCATAATAGCGAAAAGTATACCGATATCATAGCACCTTTGTTTGCGAAGAATGGTGGAGCGCTACCTCGATACAAAGTCGCTCGAAGAAATACTCAAATGGACTATGTATATTGGAATGATCCAAATGAACTAGTCGATCGTCTTCGCCTACTCATAGCTGAACAATTAGCTGGCAATCCTAGCCACATCAATGAGATTCATTCAATCATTGAGGAGCTCTGCGAGGATGGCTATATATATTGAGCACATTGAGAGATCAGCATCATTTCAAAGATGAGTGTCGACGTGTTTGCACGTAATCTAAAGAAAAGCGAAGGTGGTCGTGGTCCTCCTGGTCTTGGTTTCAAAATCACAAAGGATGGTCAATATGACGTGGATAAAAAGAGGTTATGTAATGTAGACTTGGATACACTTCAAGCACAAATTCAAAAAGTATTAGATATTATGTCTCGGTTGGAACAAATTCTGAGTGATTTAGATTCTCTCGTGGAAGCACATAGAGATGAAATTGATTTGGAATTACTTAGTCATAAGACGGAAATCCAGACTATAAAAGAGGCTCCCCTACTGAAAATATTCACCTGATTATCAGCTGATTATCAGCTGATTATCACCTGAAAATCATGCCAAAACGTCAGGTGATAATCAGCTGATAATCAGCTGATAATCAGGTGATAATCATTTGAATATTTTCATGCAATAAAAGATTATAATGATATAATCTGTTCAAACATTCATTTGTTTCAAATCTTAGCAATATATAATGGTCCTTGAAATCGCTAAGACAATACTAAACTGAAAGAGATTAAAAAATTTGTATAAGGATGGTTCTACCGGTACAGCACTAGTCAAAATGTGCGCTTTGTATAGAAAAATTTCAATGATATCGTATTTCAATTTTGTTATGTGTATATTTATATATTTGTATATTAGTTGGATTTTTGATCGATTTAAAGGTACAATAAAAAATAAAACAATTATTTAAAAATATATCCAAAATATTTATTTTAGTATATCAATAATGTAACAAATTAGGTATTGTCAAAATGTACATCATTCTTGAAATTTCCATATAAATACAAATACTTTTTATGTCACTGGTAGGTACAACAGAGCATTCTGCTTCAATTTCTTCAATTTTCTGTAATATCTCATAATATTTTGTGTAACACTTCCGTGTTTTTATAATATTGCAGATAGTTAGCTCTTGTTTATTTTCTTTGTCTACAATAAATTTTTTTAAGCGGGCAAATCTGTTATCTTTTAATAATACAAAAGAATTATTTGACCTTCTCTTTTTTCTTTTATCCGACTCATACAAACAACCATCTTTTATTATTTTCAAATGTGCTGTTGTAGCGTTTGATAGATTAAAATTTAATAACAGTGTATTGTCTACGCTGTCACCTTTACCGAAGTAAGTTACATCGGATATTTTAAAACAATTCTTAACTTTTGATTGAAGAATATCATTACAGTATAGCTTTACGACTTCACTTATATGTGGATATGCAAATTCTTCCAAAACTGTTGCTGCATGATTAATTTGAATATACCTAATTATTTGAAGCGTGACACCCTTTGAACATTTAATGGCTTTGAGTAAATTGTGATTCCCTGATTCAAAAGAAAAGGTAAAATGGCACCATAAAGGTCCCCAATTTAATACACTTTGAGATAAATGAAGGAGTTGATGAATATTAAATGTCATTGCTCTTTGTCCAAAATATTTTTCAGTTTTCGCTACAAATTCATGTAGCATCTTATCAGCTCGGTTTAAATCTACCACGTTAATTTTATCTTGAAGCAATATGTACATACTTTCGACAAACAAAAGCCAATGATTATAATAGTCTCTTTTTAAATGTTCTGGTAAAACTACGGCGCTATAATATAAAATATAATTTTCCCACTCACGAGCTTTCCATTGACCCCGTAAACTTAACTGTCGACTTAATTTGGTGATCTGATGCGGGGCAGTAATTTGATTAATTTTAAAATCGATTTCTCTTATGTCATCATTGTTCATTGATGCAATATGATATTCCGTAATTTGCTTTGCCACACCTTCCAAGCAGCAATGCATGTAATTAGGGACAAAGCCGGAAATAATATTAAAATATCGCAGATTTATTAGAGCAGATGGATTTTTAATGCCATTCACTGGATTGTCGGGAGTAGCAATCATCATCTCATGAATGGTATTCTCGTGCTCTCTTAGATTAATACTTTGCTCTAATAAGGGATACTTCATGGCATTGTCAACCCACACGCCGGGATGATAACACCAACTGCAGCCACATCTTCCATTAAACTGCTTAATCCCTTGGACAGGAGCACGAGCTACGGAATCTACACAGCAATTAATAATGTGCAGATTTAAATGGCGCTCTTCTCCTTTTATCTCACATGTAATACTATTTTTCGTTATTTCATTTAACATTTCAACGAATGTGCCTAAAAATATACTCATGTCTGGTTTGTTTTTATTGAACCATAAACCACAATTAACTAACTTGGACATTCTTTGTTGCTTCGGTAATTCGTTGATCATAAGAAATAATGGCCATATCGAAAATTGCAAACACTTAAACCTATTGGCATCATCTGTATTCAAAACTGCACTTATATAATTTGTTTTTTTCTTTTTCTGGCAAAGAACTAACAAAATTTCTATACTCCTTACCATCATATATATCATTTAAACAATTAGCTTCATGCACTCTTTCTTTAACCACAAACTCGTAATGAACCTGATATATACTGATTAAATCTTTTATCTGGGACGAAGGGTTCATTAACACAAAAAAACTTGTATTACTGGGATTCTTGAGATCCAGTTCTGTTGTGCATATACGACAGTTTTTTACGTCCTTGATATCACCAAATTTTCCTACATAAGCAGTACAATTTGGACAAACTGCATGAAATTCCATTTCATCCGTAGGATTAAACAATTGGTCAATAAAATATCGTGAATTCGGCATAACCTCAATTTCAAAAATTGTATTTATCATTCTAAATAAATTGGTCATTGCAGTGACAGATGTATCGTTTGACATGCAATATTTCAAAATCATTAATAGTAATTCACCCTTACTTGCATTGCTGCAAATTGACAGAGGTTTAAAAAAATTACTATCCTTAATCATATCATCTAAACATTTTGGATTCTGAGATGATTGAGAAGAATTTGCAATTTTTTCTTCAAGTAGTATCTGATGAAGATATTCACTCAAATCATCCTCGTATTCAATGGAAGTAGGAATCTGAAAAATATATTTATTTTATCGTATGTGAATATATTAAGTAAAATATTTGTTGTCATTAATAATGAAAGTACAATGCGGATAATAACACCAAAAATAGCTTATATGGCTTTGTTATCTGTTATTTAACATTAAAATAATATCAAATTGTTCACTCAAAATAACAGAAAACATAGCCATATAACCTATTTTTGGTATTATTATCTGCATTGTAATTTTATTATTAATGACAACAAATATAAATGATGTTATTTAATACATTTACATAACGAACTTCAAATAAAGTACGCAACTTTAATATATACTAAAGATACATGCAAAAAATACATTTTTTTTTTCAATAGTTGGCATAAAATAAAAACATTTATATCTTTGCGTCTCTTCCATGCAGCCTGCTAAAAATTTTGAGTATTTCTGAGACACAAACCAACCAGTATGCTAAATTTCAATATTAATTTTATTACCGGTAGATAACCTCCTTTAGAAAAATAAAGTAAAGTGTTCGCGTATACTATTATAACTTGTCAATATTGTGGATTAGGAGCTTTTTCGAATATAAAAAAAACAATATTGATTAATTTGAAGCAATCTAGAGAGATTGTAACAAACTCAAGAGATTCTAACAAATGAATCTACCTGGTTTGCGTAGATTATTAAAATGTTTACAAAGTAAAATTATTTACATAATTATTATCTGATTGTCATATTACCTCCAGATTTGAATGATTTTCATCAGGTACATGATTTATTATCTCAGCGGTAACAGATGAATGCTCTTCCTGCAAAATAAAACACATATACTTTTAATTATTATGACTTTTTATAATTGAGTATGAGAACAACAAATATATTTTCAATAGTGCATACTAACCTCAATATGAATACGAGAAGGTGATATTACGTTTCTGTATCTGTACGCAGTCCTCTTTGTTATACCTTTATCGCCTATTTCTAGGTATCTTTTATATCTATTCATTTTGTCACAATGTTTAAATATATAATAGAACTGATAGTATCTTTTTTTTACTATAATAAAGACAAAAGGCTTTGTTTAATTCCGTAGCTTTGTATATAAACATCTCTCTCTCTCTTTCTCTGTCTCTCTCTCCTCTCTCTCTCTCTCTCTCTCTCTCTCTCTCTCTCTCTCTTTTATTCGTCTTAGGCCCGTTAGACACAAAAAGGAACAGAGAACAGGAACAGCTACAGAAACAGATATAAGAAAATGTCAAATGACATTGGTTAATATATCTTTATATATGAGGAACACCGAGCTGTTCCTTCTATCTGTAAGAAACAGCGCCCCCAAGCGGACCTTGGACATGCCAATAACATATTTATAGAAAACCGTTAAGTATATATATATATATATATATCATATATAATATATGTATGTCGCGCCTCTTGATAGGTAAACACTGTTGGTAATGTAACCTATGAAACTTGTTAATCTTTATTAAAAGAAACCAAACATTCTGCCAGTGATAATAACATAATTATAACTAATTAGTAAGTGATGACAATAGAGGTCTTAGTGCAAAGTGTCAAACTATCAAAGTCGAAAAATGGAACTTTATGCAAGTATTAAGTTCTTGGATGAAAAGTGTTCTTTAAAAACGGTTAAATATTACTATTTCCCAGTTTCATCTGTATACTCTGATAAGAATGATAATAATCATATCAATCCTAATCACCTAAGTGATTTTGAAAAGAAACACAAATATTACATTTTGTGCGAAGACGACATCAGATATCCAGGTTTTATTGTATGCTTAGGAGGTAATAAAATTATAATTGTTATTTTTTTAAATATATATTACTGAATAAATTTTAATAAATAATTAATAAATATATATTTTAAATATATATTTAAATATATATACATACATTAGATGCTAGAAAATATTTAAATATAAATTAATATATCTATTGAATTGTAAATATTTATTAAAACTTGCGATTATTGCAGAGTCCTTGGAGGATGCTGAAAATAGAGCAATCATAAATCCAAAAAGAGTAATTATTCCAAAACGTTTAACTTCAAGCGATGATGACCTTCCAAACCCAAATGCTGATGAGCAAAATTCATCGCAAAATCCTGTAGGTATCAGATTGTCTTTTAGATATTTTTTTGTAAACGAGAATGAATGATTTCCATCTTATTTTATTCAGGTAAAATTGAAAATTTGTAAGAGACAAACACAAAAGGAAAATTCACAGCGTATTTTAGAAACGTACAAAAGTCAATTGTTGATTAATAGTCGCTCAGACTTAATTCTGGAAAATACAAGTAATGTCAACAATGAGCCAACACATATAATAAAAAATTGTACTGTGTCCTTGAGCGATTGCATGAGAGTATCGACTTCAAATGGAATTGAACGTACGTAAAACATGATAGTATAGCCTAAGTGACTAGTTGTAGTTAATAGTTACGATTAATCTATTTAATTTGTTATAATTTATTGTCTTATTTAAATTCATTAATTTAACTTTAATTATAATTCAAACAAAATATTTGTGATTTTTAAATTCTATGCTATTTTACACATAGTTGTTAAGTAGTCGTTTACTAGCACTACGAAATTTTTTTTATTGTAATAATTATTTTTTATAGAAACAAATACAAAGTCAACGTCAACAATACAAAAAGAACAAATGCCTGAAAGTTGCAATAATTTTATATCTACGGAGCAATCAATTTTGTCAAACAGCCAGAATAATTTTTCCAACCTTGCACATGACAACATATTTACAGGAAAAGCAAGAAAAACGTTTCCAACGCCAGCTGCTTCTACCTCGCACGAAGATCTTGCCTTTCCAAGAAATAGTAAGGAACTACGTTTATCACCTACAGGAAAAGCAAGAAAATCATTTCCAACGCCAGCTGCTTCTACCTCGCATGAAGATCTTGACTTTCCAACAAATAGTAAGGAACTGCGTTTATCATCTACAGGAAAAGCTAGAAAAACATTTCCAACGCCAGCTGCTTCTACCTCGCACGAAGATCTTGCCTTTCCAACAAATTGTGAAGAACAAAATTCATCACCTACTGTTTCAACATCCACCGTAAATTCGAAGTCGCCTACTAGTTCCTCTTTAACATCATAATGTAAAAACACATAAATTAAAAGATAGATTTTCACGTTTGAGATGTATGAATACGTCAGATGATGATGATGATGATAATGCTTCGCAATGTGAAACACCAATAACATCTAGAGTCAAAGACAGATTTGCACGTTTGCAGAGATCAAGGGCAAGACTGCCATTTCACGATATAACAAATGATAGTACTCGTTCAAGATCACCACGTAACTTATTAAATGAAAATCATCTAGCGAATCAAAATTCTCAATCAGGAAATAACCATGATTTGAGAATTAACCTCTCACCGCATAATGAGCAGCCAAATCACGAAAATTCAAACTTGTTTGGTGAAATTGAGGAGACAATACCTGCAATAGATCAGCCGAATGAAGTCGATGAACTGGATGCATCTGCTAGTGGTAGCTAATATTTGTTATAACTATTAATCCTTATTAACCTAAAATTTAATAAATAATATTTGCTGATAATGTATGTTGTAAATTTTTGCAGTAGCTGATAACGTAGTCCATTGTAAACATTTGTACACCTACAAGAGAAAATTGTACTACATGTACAAGCAAAAAGATATTGATATGAAGCAACATATAGAAGAACATTACAGGAGATACGAAATCGTTGATGACGATAAGGTATTTTCACACACACACACACACACACACACACGCACACACACACACACACACACACACACACACACACACACACACACACACACACACACACCAACATATAGACATATACGCAATGAATGACAATTATAATTGAAATATTAAATTATTATCTGCATTTTTAAGGTTTACCTGGGTGAAAACATTACCGTTAGGAAAGAATCATGGCGTATGTCAAAAAGCATGAAGTACACGACCTTCTTAAGGGATTTAGGAGGTTATCTTTGGAGCAAGGAAGTATTACCACACCGATGCCTTGATTTAAAAAAAGCCAAAAGAAGTATGCCTCAAGGTCATG
Organism: Pteromalus puparum; assembly: GCA_012977825.3. Classification (NCBI taxonomy): domain Eukaryota; kingdom Metazoa; phylum Arthropoda; class Insecta; order Hymenoptera; family Pteromalidae; genus Pteromalus; species Pteromalus puparum. The sequence goes on along the minus strand of CM053168.1, from coordinate 25,800,900 downwards.
AACTGAAGCTTTGTTCGCCTCGAAAAGTAAACTTATACTTAAGTACGTATATACTACATGTCATACTCTACAAACCTATACGCACACGCACACACACATATGTATACATGTATCATTTTTTTTCTTTTAATGTGCAAAGGTCTTTCATTGCTAATATAAAAAAAATGTGTGTGTATGTGTGTGTGTGTGTGTGTGTGTGTGTGTGTGTGTGTGCACATATACGTTGCTAATTTACGATTACTTATTATGTATTTACATTTACAGGTTTATATGAAGATTATCTGAAAGATAGCAAGAGGTACAAAAATAAAACAGATGATGATCATGATATTATGATCAAAAACTCAACAGAATGTATTACGGCTTTAATCAGAGACGAAAGAAAAAATTATTTAAATAAACAAACTTAATGTATAAGGAATTGTTGTTAAAAATATTGAGTTTATTAAATTAATAAAACGTTTAACATAACAATTTGTATATTAATTTTTTTTCCAATACACATATTTATAACTACTATAAATACCAAAAACTTACTACAACATAATATAAAACAAATAAACGAATAACTATTTATCACAATATTAAAATATCCAAATGATTATCAGCTGATTATCAGCTGATCTATCAGCTGATTATCACCTGACGTTTTGCATGATTTTCAGGTGATAAATCAGCTGATAATCAGCTGATATCAGGTGAATATTTTCAGTAGGGATCACTTGCCTGTTACTAGAAAAACTCGGGAAAGTTCGTCGCTACGCCGAACTGTCCCCGCGCTAATCCGTACCGCCATAAAACTAAGAACTCGAGCCCAAGCCCAAACATCGCGCGCACTCAGCCAGACCGACCGTGAGGGCTAGATATGCTTTTCTCCGAGGAAGGCTATAAAATCGGTCCGCGTCTCGCAGAGTCTCGCTTCGTCTTCACAAGCGAGCCTCTTTTTTTTACCTAACACGTGCGCCGCTTACGCAGTTACAAATACAAACGCGTTCGCTGTTCTTTGCATATCGCCCAAGCTAAGGCCTTTGTGACGTGGGGAAAAACTCTCTGTTTTGTTTCACGAGAAGAAAACCCACGCCAAGAACAGAGATTACAATTCTACGTCTTATTTATATTATTCTACGCGAGCGTTGCCGACCAATATTCGAAACGCGCGGTCACACGGTACATCATACAAAACATGACATTAGGCCACTATCAAGCGTACCTCTTTCGCGGATACGACGCATCTGCGGCCCTCTAAGCACAAGAAGCGACACTTCGCCTTTCTTGCCTTAGTACTACAATGGCCAGTGTAGCCTCCCTTCTTACAAGTTATTTCAATAACTTAAGGAAGAGAAAGCGCCTCATCCGGAAAACTATAGAAACGAATATTCGCGAGCCTACACTGCGGCTTTCTATAGATCCGCAGTGCCGATCGCCTATCTACGAAAAGTGTGCGTGTCGGGAACAGTGATCTACTCTGGAAACCCTTCCTAATTAGCCGTTTAATTCTTTTTGTACATCTCGCGCGGGCTTATTTTCCTTACTATTAGTTTCTATTTTCTAATCTGATTCTTTTGATACTCGCGCTTTTTGTTCCTGTAAATCGCCCCCACTTGCCTTTCTTATTTCGTTGTTACTCTTCTACGGGCCTATTCGCTCATTGTGTACGCTGTCTAATTTGGCCTTTTTGCGCCTTTCAAACACAGAGTTCGCACTCTTCGTCAAACCATGGTTTGCTCTTTGGCTTTTTCTTTCTAACTAGCACTTTTATTTGCGGCCTCTTTTTATCGTTTTTACTATATCCCCCCAAAGACTGTTCGGGTCGTCATCTACTCGTCGAGTGCATACAAGTCGTTTTATACGAGTACCTGAAACCGATTTCTTATTTCTACTTAGAATCATTAATTTTCGTTATATCGTTCGTGAGCTTTTCAATATCAGTTTCCACTTTGTTCACCGTTTTATATTTTCCATGAGTTATTCCAATAGTAGTACAAGTAATTCTAGTCCGCAGTAGTTAATTCCACTACAACCAGTAGTAATGAATACAGTTACAGCCTGAAGAAGTCAAGACTAAAAATAGTGTTTAGTTTGTATACATTCAATTAATTTTTTTTCGAAATTATCTCATCAAAATTTCACAGGTGTTTCTTTACGAACGGAGTGAAGGAAACGAGCGTCCTTTAGATTGTAATTGAAAATGATGTCATACGTTTTTATCGTTACTTTGGATACAGACGGTAGACGAGATTTAGCGGATATACCACAACCTCCAGTGAATGCAGACTTTTACATTGGTTGAGATTGTGTACAAGGAACTTTATCGAAAATTTTGCGGAGATGGTAAACAACGACTTTGTTGGCTATCACGCATTAATTCGGCCACAGTTCAATTAATGGACCCATCTGGCTGTCATTTAGACTTATAACAAATTCCCAGCTTTTAAGATTCTTTTGAATTTATAAAAATGCTGTGTAAAAGTGTACAAGAATTAAATGTTAACGAGAGAATCTGTGAATTGGCCGTGTTGTCGAAGGTGTAGTGGGGACGAGGACGAGTTGCGATTAACCTTAGAATCGGTGTAAAAAAAATCTCTATTGTCAATTAACAAATGACTGATAATCTATTGTCTTACCGCGGAGTTTTAGTTGCTGCTATGCCTATGCGTAGAGGACAAATACGCTCTGATACTTCATAGATATTGGAATCAGATTCGTCAACGCGAGGGAAGAATACAGATAAAACGCGTGCCGGTGAACTTGTTGATTTAGCAAACGTTCAAGTTACCACGATGAGGGGTGCGGACTCCCAGAAATCCGTAAGTTTCAAGAATTTTTTTTCCATCATGGTACCGCAATCGTGGTTTATAATTTTTCAACGTTCGTCGCAGAAATCCTCCAATATATGATGCACACAAACCGTCAGTGAAACTAACGGAAACGTAACACACGTATTTACGAATAATGTATTTACCGCAGCGATCGATCATTATGAAACCAATATTAAATCTCGTTGGAGCGACCCTGTAGTGGGTACGACGGCTACTGTATACCATGCAATAAAAGCGTATTGGCGAGTGCAGGAGCATAGATGTTCACAGTGCTACAAATGTTTTTCATCTGCCACCATGTAGCCTGACAGAAATCTGCATAGAACTGTAATGGGGGGGGGACTGGTTTACGAATTATTTTTTGGCAAACATTTGTTTGATAACCATGCCAAAATGGATCCATATAATAGAACAGTTAATGTTATGTAGTAAAATTAAATTTTTTCAAACTTGTTAAATAGTTAAGGAAAATTGAAACACATACAATTGTGGTGTATCTTGTATAGAATCATGTTCAAAACTTTACGATTACCTATTAGGACATTTTATGCTACCAGTACAACCAAATCAAAAACGATAGGGGGACCATTCAAACCCAATCATGGTTTTTTGTTTATACTTTTGAAACGCAGCAATCTCTTCCGTTGCTAGGCGATTGAAAGAAAAAAAAGTCATGTTCCATAATTTGTTGCAAACATCCGGTGGTTGTACAAGCAGTATGTACAGATATGTATTAGAGATCGACGATATGTTCAATTTAGATGTGAGATGTGTGCGCCATTCGGCAATACGTGTTCGATTCCATGACCCGCATAAAACAACTTGTTTGATCTTGCATTAGCACCACAGAGAGCGATTTCAAAAGGTCATATCGCATTAGCAATAATATCTCCAGAGATTTGACGTCGCATTTATATTCAAATATATGTGTTGAGAAATTTCTAATCAACGATCGAGTTTCGTTCGTGCATCGGTTGTATGAATGGCTCAAAAAATATTTTAATGAAGGTTCTAAAAGCAAAGTATTGATATCTCTCTCTTTT
>CM053168.1:25769913-25780438 GCA_012977825.3 Pteromalus puparum | reverse complement strand
CAACTTTATTAATTTATTTAGAATAAATCAATTATGCACATGATTTAATACAATTCACATAAAATTTTGTGATTAATGAAAATAATCACTATATATATGTTTCTTGTTTAATTTTATTTTCTAGTGTAAAGATTCAATTTTCAATTGGGCATGCTCATTAATACAATTTTTCGATTTCTTCTAAATTGGACGCTAAAATTTTCACTGTTGTATCTTGAGCAATAGTTATATATTTCTGTATTCTTTTTGACTTAATTTTTTACTTTTAATTCTTTAAATTCCTAAGTTTAGAAGACTTTTTCTATTCATTTTCATGAGATCCCTCGAGATAGATTGTATTTTAGGCACAGATTTCATGCGCGCTTTTAACGCTGTGCTTCTGCCCAGAGATAACCGACTGGAGATTGAGGGGACAGAGTCAGTTCCCCTAACACTGTCCACTTTTCCGGAAAGGACAACAACGCTGGTAGCTATGGGTCCAGTGGTATCTAAGGTTTAGGATTTGTCGACCACGGATACAGGGCGAAATATGGAAAAGCCCGCCCAAGTTCTCGACTTGAGACAAGATTGGAAAGAAGATAAAGATTCCAATTCAAGATGTAATGGACGACCAAGATGCTTCAAGATGGTGTCGTCCAGAATAAGATGCTTCAGGGGGTGCCGGTAACGCGACTTACGCACGATTTCGAATACGGCAATCTGAATTTGCGTCTGATAATTATAGGATCACGATAGAGAGAGAACGGGAGGGATGTTTCCCCTTTAATTCTTACAAGGTCCGTATTAATTAAGTGGAGGCCGATTTTACGGTCCACGATGATTTTGTTCATTTCTTTTCTTCTTATTTTTATTTTTCCCACACAAACATATGCATGCTGGTGAGAGATAATTGATGGAGAGCTGATACACCGTTCGGGTATCCAGCGTCTGGAAGGGGGGAATATGACGAGGAACAATGTTAACTCGTCATAACCTCCCCAGCATAAATACCATAATGTATAATAATGTATTACAGCTCTGTTACAGACGAACGGCGGAGAGTGAAACGGGAGTAAGCACGGTAAGTGGAGAGAGAGAGAGGGAGAGAGAGAGAGAGAGAGAGAGAGCCTCGCGCGCGTGCCGCGTCTCGCGGAAAGAGAGACAGATTCGTTTAGGCTCGCAGAGAGTAAACATCGTGCGCGCTATTCCTCTATCCGTAAAGGCCAATAACTTTGTGAGAGCGACGTGCGAAGGCTCCTGGTTCACGACTGCAACCCAGAGGGTCCGACAACGACTGCGCCTTGCCCGAGGTCTCCGTGCGACTCCGCTACGTCCGAGGCTTCCGAGCAATTCCAACCACTCGCCTGCGAAGGAGACGTCCTGGGGCTGAGCCGACTCTCGTCTACTGTAAGTGTCAGCTCTGCATCTCTCTCTCTCACCAGTGCCCTCCCGGTCTCTAACTGCTTCGTTCGTCTGCGTCTCGCACACCCGCGTGTGTGCTCGTGTACTTACTTTTTCACTGAACAATATACTTTACATTTTCTACGCTACTCAGCGTGTTTTGATTGTACACCGGTCCGTAATCCTATTAAGTTCCCCGCCGCCTCCGCGGGCACGCGCATCGCCGAACGCGAAAAGTGCGAACAAACTGCAGCTAGCCAAAATACGACCTTGGCAGGTCCACCTACGAACTCGATAAAACCCGAGGAAACGAGACTTGGTCTCGATTATTACGCGGTTGTCTCTCCGCTCCGGTAGCTGCACNGCGAAACCGCCGTGGACCCAAGCTAAGGTAGTTTCGCAGGCGAGGAATCAAAAGAAGAAGCCAACTCCTGCAGCCCAAAGACCGAAGAGCAGCCATAATAAGGACCAGAATGTTCGTGGACCGTATAAAGACCCTGTAGAGTGCTACGGGTGTGGATGGCCTAAATACAAGAGGCATGTGTGTCCAGAATGCTCACAGATTTCGGGAAACGGTTGGGGGAAGAAGTAGTTGGGGTTGCTACACTTCCCAAGAATCGTAAGAAGACCCCAGAAAGAACCACAAAAACTGATAGCAAGACTGCGATTGTGCCGATGAAGGCCGCAGACGCATCCACGATAGACTGTAGACGTTGGTGGCTACAACTGGATGTGGGAGGATCTTGCATTCGTGCTTTGTTCGACTCAGGAACGGCTCGTACCGTTGTTGGTCCCATTGGACTAAGGATAGCCTCGGCATGTGGTCAGGCGATCATGCCTATTGGAAATGGGATCAATAATGTAAAACTCAGAATATTCAATTTAACTTTGAGACTTTATTCTGAGTAGCAGAGAGAATGAGCACGTCTATACTCTATGAGTTCTAGTCGCAGACTAGCTAGCGCATATTCGGCAGTGCATAGCAATGCAGTAAACGGCCTAAAACAATGGACCCTGTATACTACAACAGACCGACTCCAGATGGCAAGGCCCTCCGAGAAGTCCGAGGCGAGCGACGTGTCGCAGCACGTCGAGTCGCAACCCGAGTAGCCATAAATACATAAAAGAGTTTTTCTATGTGTAGCACAACTTTCCCTTGAGATTTAGTTTTGTATATACACAAGTATTTTCAACAACAATGCCCTATGAACGGCCCCCGGCGAAACTCGCTGATGGTCGACGAGCAATGTTCAAGGACTTGTCAACTGCCCCTTTAGAGGCTGCTACAACCAATGTCATTACCGCCAGGTGATGAGTCAAGATCCCTCGAGATAGATGTGTATTTAGGCACAGATTCATGCACGCTTTTAACGCTGGCTTCTTGCCCAAGATAACCGGACTGGAGATTGAGGGGACAGAGTCAGCTTCCCAACACTGTCCACTTTCGGAAAGGACAACAACGCTGGTAGCTGATGGGTCCAGTGTATCTAAGGTTTAGGATTTGGACCACGGATACAGGCCGAATAGGAAAGGCCCGCCCAAGTTCTCGCTGAGACAAGATTGCGAAAGAAGATAAAGATTCCAATTCAAGATGTAATGGACGCCAAATGCTTTCAAGATGGTGTCGTCCGAATAAGATGCTTCAGGGGTGCGGTTAACGGACTTACGCACGATTTCGATGCATCCTGAATCTGATTGCGTCTGATAATTATAGGATCACGATAGAGAGAGACGGAGGATGTTTCCCTTAATTTCTTACCAGGTCCGTATTAATGGAGCGATTTACGTCCACGATGATTTTTGTTTCTTTTCTTTTCTCTTATTTATATATTTTTCCACAAAACATGAATGATTGCTGGTGAGAGATAAATTGAGTGAGAGCTGATACACCGTTCGGGTATCCAGCGTAGGAAGGGGGAATATGACGAGGAACCTTACACTCGTCATAACCTCCCGCATAAATACCATAATGTATAGATAATGTATTACAGCTCTGTTACAGACGAACGGCGGAGAGTGAAACGGAGTAAGCACGGTAAGTGGAGAGGAGAGAGAGAGAGAGAAGATGAGATGAGAGAGAGGAGAGAGCCTCGCGCGCGTGCCGCGTCTCGCGAAAGAGAGACAGATTCGTTTAGGCTCGCAGAGAGTATAATATCGTGCGCGTATTCCTCTATCCGTAAAAGCCAATAACTTTGCGAAGCGACGTGCGAGGCTCCTGGTTCACACCGCAACCCGAGGGTCCGACAACGACTCGCCTTGCCGAGGTCTCGTGCGACTCCGCTACGTCGAGGCTTCCGAGCAACTTCCAACCACTCGCCTGCGAGGAGACGTCCTCGGCTGGGGTGCGCGACTCTCGTCTACTGTAAGTGTCAGCTTGCCATCTCATCCTCTCACCAGTGCCTCCCGCGTCTCTAACTGCTTCGTTCTGCGTCTCGCACACCCCGTGTGTGCTGTTGTACTTACTTTTATTTTTCACTGAACAATATACTTTACATTTTCTACGCTACTCAGCGTGTTTTGATTGTACACCGGTCCGTAATCCTATTAAGTTCCCCGCCGCCTCCGCGGGCACGCGCATCGCTTCACGGTGCACGTGCGAACAAACTGCAGCTAGCCAAAATACGACCTTGGCAGGTCCACCTACGAACTCGATAAAACCCGAGGAAACGAGACTTGGTCTCGATTATTACGCGGTTGTCTCTCCGCTCCGGTAGCTGCACTGCACGCAGCTAACGTCTGCGCGGCTACCGACACCAAGCAGAGCAGCCCCGTTATAAACTTTATTAATTTTTTTAAATAAATAATTATGCACATATTTAATACAATTCACATAAAATTTGTATTATGAAAATAATCAACTTATATTGTTTCTTGTTTAATTTTCATTTTCTTATGTAAAGATTCAATTTCAATTGCATGCTCATTAATCAATTTTTCGATTTTTTCTAATTTGGACGCTAAATTTTTCTGTTGTTCTTGCAATAGTTATATTTTCTGTATTCTTTTTTGACTTAATTTTTTATTTTAATTCTTTTAATTCTAAGTTTAGAGACTTTTTCTTATTCATTAATTGTTTCTTTTTCTCTTTCAATTCTTTCTAAATACTTTGCTCTTTTACTTTTAATTCTTTCAACTTTTCTCTTTGTTAGTTTTTTCTTAAAATTTGCTCTTCCTTTAATTTTTTTCCTCCCCTAGTGAAAATATTTCGCTGTGCCAAATCATGCCAAACAATGCCAAACTATGCTAAACCATGCCAAGCTGTGTCACACTGTGCCAAACTGTGCCTTCTTGTGCTAGACCTATGCCAATTCGGACATTTTGCACAATTTGGCATATTTTGGCACAGTATGGCACAGTGAGGCATAGTTTGGCACAGTATTAGATTTTAAAAATTAAAAATGTTTTTCGCAATTTTTTGTCACATTTCAAGCACAGTTTGCTACGTTATGGCCTAGCATGGCACAACCTGGCGTAATATGGCATAACATCCCTTTAACAAAGTATATATCTATCTAACACTCGTGAATTTACAGAGAAAAAAAAATTTTTCAAAGTATATAACTTTCTTACTACGGTGATACGAGTGAAACCCAACAAATTATTCTCAAACAAAAATTATTGTCTAACTCCTCTTAGCCCTGTATCGAGATTCAAAGACGAGTTTCTCTAACAATATTATAAAGCGTTTCGTCCTAGACGTTGACTGGACTCCTCAGTAAGGATCTAACAGTCCTCCTTAGACCTCTCTGCTGCGAGATGTTACTACAGCCCATATATGGTAGGAGTCGAAATTGTATATATACGTAGCACAACACACACCCACACACACACACACACACACACACACACACACACACACACACACACACACACACACACACACATACATACACACACACCAAACTGTGTCAAACTGTGCCAAACTATGCCATATTATGTCAAACTGTACCAAACTATGCAATATTATGTCAGGCTGTGCCAGAATTTCGATAATACGTAAAGAAAAATTTTTTCATTATTTAAAAAATTTGATACATTATGCCATATTGTTCTATACTGTGCCACACTGTGCCTAACCGTGCCAAACCATGCCAAGCTGTGCCAAATCGTGCGAAATGTCCGAATTGGCAAAGGTCTAGCACAATAAGGCACAGTTTGGCATGATGTGGCACAGTTTAGCATAATGTGCCACACTATGGCACAATCTCCATTTCCACTAGGGTCTTCTTATTTGTTCAAAATGTCGAGCAAACTGTCAACAGTGGAGACTGTTGGAATATTTTCGTGCTCAAAATGTTATTTTTTCTTTTCTGTAAAAGTTTTTCTTAGTACTACAGGTATTGTTTGTAAGGTGACTTGTGAAGTGTGATTGAATATCAACTGCATTATCTGTCTGAGATAAAATATTTTCATTTCTATTCTGCAACCTTGTTGTCGTAACATCAATTTTGTTATTAATAGGAGCATTAGAATCATTAACTTTAGAGCTGTGTATCGACAAATCCAAAATTTCATCCTCGAATATACCAGAATCACGAGTATGATTTGGGTCTTCAAGAAATTTGTCCATACTGTCAGTATTATTATTATCAACACAATCATGTGATACATCCGCAGTGCTGTCAGTATTATTCAATGCAATCTTATCAGTGATATGAGCAGTATTTTTAATCATAGATAAATCGAAAACACTGTCATCTATACCGTTGTCAGTATTATAAAATTCAAACTTATCAGTATTATTGGCCGTATTCTTAACTGTAGAGACATCTATTTCTTTAACAGTATTATTACCTATACAATCTCGTGTACTACTGCGTACTATTGCAATACTATCCTGTGACTGATCCATATCATGCTCAGTATTAGTAACTATATAATAGATAAAATATAATGAAATAAAAAGAGAATTAGTAATAAGAACTGTTATATTAGGGCGATCTCAAAGTACAATTCTCTACCAAATAACCTAAAAATGTTAGAAATTGACAAATTCAGTCATCAGACGATAATTAAAGAATAGATAAAATCTAACTGTTGATATATCAAATGTCTATCTTTTAGTTGAATTGTTAATCATGTCATAATTTATATCATGGTATAATCATGGTATAATTTATATATGCATATGATGCTAGTTTTTTATGCACAAATATAGTACAAGTTTTAGATTTTAAGTGTTTTTTAATATTTATATCTTTATTAGATTGTAATTAAATACCAGGCCTGCGGTCAGATAACTGTGTTTATCTTTGCAGGAATGCGGAGTAATTATTCTGTATTTTTTATTTCTGGTGAATGAATAAATAAATAAATAAATAAATAAATAAATAAATACAATCATCTAATACATAATACCGTTAGCAGTATTATTAACTATGCAATCCTGTAATACGTTTTTATCATTGTCAATATTATTAACTAAAATCTTCTCAGTATTACTAACAGTATTTTCAAATGAAGAGACAAACATCTTATCATTCACAACATTGGATAATGTAGAATCATGATCTGATTCCTCTATATTGAAAATTGTATTTTCATCTGCAAGAAATAACATTATTGTAAATAACAAGTTTTTAAAAATAAAATACACAAATAATGTATAAGATCCAACATACCTGAAACATTTTCTTTTGTAGCGAAAATTGTAATTATTACTGCAGAAGTTTTTCATTTTTCGCCAAACTTCAAAAAGTGCTTAGTACTTGATGTCACCAGTCCACAATTCTTTAAATTCATTCTGTTTAAATTCTTTCAAGACATAGCATATTTTTTTCAAATAAATTTAGAAATCCTGTTAGATTATCAGTAGAGTTCTCATCTTGATTCTGTGTTTCAGGCAAATTAAAATCAGATTTCTTTTTACTTTTCTTGTTTAAAACATTATAATCTACTACTTTAGGATTAAACGGGTACAACCCACAGGTTCGAAATCCATTCTTAATAGTAGTAGGTTAACTAAGGTCGATACTTCTTAAGGCTAAGTCTAGAATTTCCGGAAATGCATACTTTTCAATATTTACAATATTTTTATCTATTCTCCATTCTCGTACAACTTTTTTGTATGCATTTTTCAATGGGTGAACTACTGACACATCTAAAGGCCGTATTATGTATGTGGCATTCGGATACAGAGCTATAAGATTTATTTTATTTTCCAAACAAAACCTAACCAATGGAAGTGAAAAGTGTGAAGAGTGCCCATCGACGTAGAGTACAACTGGAAACTCTATATTATTCATTGTAAGTCACTTAAAGAAAACATTTGAAATAAAATGATAGCAACTTTCAGACGTCATCCAGCCTGTGTCAGAATTTCCAACTGCCCAACCTTTTGGCATTTTTTCTAATACTTTCTTCTTAGGAGTTTTCTTTAAATTGTACAAAATCATTGGTGGTAGCATGATACCAGATACGCAAGCAACAAAAAGAACTGTTATAGAGGCCTTACTGTTGCCAGATACAATTTGGTATGGAGCACGTGCACCTCTTTGTGTGATTACAGTATTATCACTTGGTACAAACATAAATGCAGATTCGTCCAAGTTGAAAACTCGACTCGAATCTATGTTCAACAAGTTTTTCTTCAACAAATACTCTTTTACATTGCCTGATCTATCATTTTTGAAAGAATTCTTCTTGGCATTTTCTATTAAGTACTTTTGAACACAATTAAGTAAATGTGTTCTCGTGACAGGGAAAACGTGCTCTGAACAATATGAAATCCAGTCTACAATTTTACTCTCTTCAGAAGCACTAAGCACTGTCAAAGGACCTTTTGCACAGTCAATAGGTGAGAAATTGTTCAGCTTGGCATGCAACTTGGGTACACCAAATTCTTCAGCAGCTTGCCTCAAAGTCAGTCCATTGTCTAACGCATAGAGAGCTTGTATAATGTGTTCAGTACTATACTGTCTTTCTACCTTCTTCTTCTTGAACCGTGGTTTAACAACTTGAGAAACTTTTTCTTTTATAAAAAAACTGTTTTTATCAAAAAAACCACTTTTGGCACTGCTTTTGTCACTATTCTTTTCCGATATTCTAGTCGTTTTTAGTTTTGGTGGCATGCTTAACGTCTGTTGTTTAAGTTCTTACCTTCCATCAATTTTGGAGTCAACACAAATTGATACGTAGATTTGAGGTTAAGATTTTCTAATACAACTGTAACTGTAAACACTAGCATAGATGTTCACAAATCATTTCGCAAAAGACTTCTAATATTGCTCCACTGTACTTTTAAAAGGAATTTATTGCAAAATTAGTTAAAATTTTTGCGTAAATTAATGCAAAACTTCGTCAACTGCATAGGTTGTCCTACTATGGTTACCCGCAGAAGCTGATGTCGGACAAGCGGCACCATCTCGTCCCAATACTAGGTACCTGTTTGAAAATGGGAAGGAAGGTGAATTCGGACAAATAATTTCAAAATCATTATTTGCTTTTTCTTATAGAAATTATGTTTAGTCGATGCATAATTATAAAAATTATTATTAGCAATAGTTATTTTATATAGAGTCTATAGACATTATATGCAGATTTCACGAAAAACTGACTCTCTAGTTTTTATGAAAATGCAAGGAACGCGAAGGGATATTTCGCGATTCTGATAAACTTAAGTTTTTTGCTATTTTAACTTGAAAAATAAGTTTAAAATGGCAGTACAAAGGCAGCCTAATAAAATGTATGACTCTAAAATTTCTATTAATAAGTTATTTTATTGATATGTTAACAAAATGCAATAAATCCCCAAAGGTTTTTGTAAGTGTCCCACTATAAGTCCCTATTTGCGTTTTGTCCCGGTACTGGTGCTTTTTTTAATTACCTTATATTTTTAACCTTATATTTTTAATGTCATGGACCATGCAGATGCATTCTTTCAATTGATATAGCGATGATCCTTTTGTTAAACTAATATTTCTGGAGATATTGTTTCTATAACTTAAATTATTATTTTTATAAAATTAAAAAAAAATAAATAAAAAATAAACGAGACCTAGGCTTGAACCCTGAACATTCCAGTTGTAGACTAATGTCTTAACCACTCGAGTAAAAATTATACTGATACTGGGACTAGGGCTTGAGCAGGATGCCAAATCCTGCTTTAGCTCTGGCGGAGATGATCTTGAAGCTCCAGTCAGAGACCGATCAGGGAAAATATGGACAAGCGAGTATACACAACCCGTTCTTTTGAAAGTAATATTTTAAATGCAACGATTGAGGTCAAATTTTTAATGTAATTTGGGCTACTTTGAAAATAACCCGAACTTTGAAATAAAGAAAATTAAATGTAGGAATATGAAATCACTTATTCATCATCCATTTATAATATCAATTATCAAATATGCTCACGATTGCTGCTTCAACTCTGATTGACGCTACATTTTAGGTTATACTTGCCACTGGGGTTAAGTGTAGCGCACGTAACTCTATATTGTTTTTCAAGCCTGTTAACCAATAAAAACAATTTGAACCTACTCAAAAAAACGTACTAATTCCCAACACCCACGATCCAGTACTAAAAAGATAGTTTTGATTCGGAGACGACCGATAGGATCGTATGGTTAGAGACGCAAATTCTCCAAGGTCTTTTCAAACACACGTTTTTTTCTTTCATAAACAGACAATTTCACTGATAATCTCTCGTGTTCAGTAGTAGGGGCAACACTGTTACTGCGCCATGCGACTCCTGCGCCACCGAATACCGGCCGATGGTAACAGGAATCTGCAAAACTGTTTTACCCTCTGTTTTACCCCCTCTGTTTTACCCTCTGTTTTACCCTCGCGTGGGCCTCTCTGTTTTACCCTCTGATTTACCCTCGCAGCCCGCCCCTCTGTTTTATCCTCGCAGCCCACGTGGACGCTGGCGCTCGCAGCCCGCCGATGGGCCTCACGCATAAGGGAGAGGGGATTTTTTTCTTATATTAGCAGAAATATTAATTATTGAATACTCATTTAGATAGTATTTTTTGTATTTATTAAAATCCTTATTAAATAAGTATACAATATATTGTATTACAACTAAAAGACACACACGAAAAATTATTATACTCTTATAAGTAAAACGCAGCTAAAAAACTTATTGTTAATATAATAGGAATGAAAATTTCTTGTATGTAAATTTAACCTTATACGTACACTAAAA
>CM053168.1:25677230-25765427 GCA_012977825.3 Pteromalus puparum | reverse complement strand
CCCTTTTCGAGGCGGTTTTCCAGAGTTTCTCTCTCCCTAATTGGTTTTCGGGCCTGAACTCTGGCGATTGGGTCTTACATTTGGCGCACGCCCCCCGCACAGTTCGTGAATTTCAAAATAGATGGCATTCTTGTGCCATTTTAACGCTTTACTAACATTCAATTTCTAAATTTTCTTGTTTATTGAGAAAGAATACCTAGTGAACGACTTTTAAATAAAATGAAAGAATTTTAAATTAATAGAACCTCTGAAACGTTTAATTCTCCTTTGTGTATTTTATACTGTTTAATTTATCAAAGTTTGAAATAAACAACTGACGTGTTTATTTAAAAGCGATTCGTAAAAAAAGGATTCCAATAATTTACTAGTTTGGTTTATCAATAATGAAGATTATACATTGCCATTCTACCCAGTTATTTATTGAAAATTTGATCGCCTTACAAAAATGTTGGTTAGAGTAGTTTTCTTATTTTATGAAACTATATAACAATAGTAACTAATAATACCAATAATAGTGTTATACAATATAAATTACGAATATGTGTATCATATATGATATATACTATATACAAATTCACGCAATGACTATAGAGAATATTATATTTGGACATTGTCTAGAGTAATTATTCCTAAAGGGAAACTTGTATGTTTTGCTTATAATTTAACTAGGCGCGTAAATTGCAAGAAACAATGGTTAATATATTAGATAGATAATGATAGTACGATTAATCTCTAACTTAAATATGAATTGTAGCCTTGACTATGCTTATTATGTAGAGTGCTATGAGTAGCTATTGTAAGTTATTATGTTAGTTGACCAATAATAATAAACTCGCTTAGGATATAAGTTTGTACAATTAGCTAATTGTTTGTGCCATTATACTCTGCATAAAGGATAGTTTCTAATTAATCAACCTTGCTTAAAATGAAAGATCTAACTGTATAATTTTAATAGTGAAGAAAAAACTTAAGCGTATTCTCATATTTTTTAATTTTATGTTTATTTATAAGAACGATACCAAGTCAGTGTATGTGAACCGCTTACTTATGCCGATTTGTGTAATCTTTAGTCAATTTACATATCTCATTACACTAAATCACTACATTAGATATATTACTATTAAAGATTAAGTTTGAAAATCGCTTTTAATGATAATTAGAAGTAATTAAAAATACGATTGTTAGTATTTTGATTGAATTTTTAGCGCTTGCATTAAAACTGAAAAAGAATATGCGACTGTGGCGGTGAGCATGGACGTTTTAGATAAAAGTAAGAAATCGCGCTAAAAAGATCATTTGTTTTTTTTTATTATAAAGCAAGTGTTTGTATTTTCAGTTACAAAGACTCATATTATATTTTACTGATTCAACTAGATTCTTTGTTGACAGTTTGCCGATTTTCTTGATAAAAGAAAAGTAAACTTATTACTAATTAACGCCAACTATCTATCCCGACAAAATTCGATTTTAGTTGCATAAGTTTGATAATAAAGGTTTTAACTTTTTGTTTGGAAAAGCAGTTTTTCTAAATTTTCGATGTTTATGGATATGAATTCTTATAAAAATTTTTTACCGATTTTGTCAGTGTAATTTTGCGCATCGCTTGGGCTTTACATACTTTTAGTTGTTGAATCGTTTCTATTTTATTTAGAAAACAAACGTCGAAATGGCTAACGGTCGAGAAAGGAATTTCTTCCTTTGTTGTTTTATAGTGGTTTTCCTGGAGGGTCTCGCTGCACGTGCGGACGCGGCCGACGCTCTTGAAATTTCTCCTTTTTTTTTATAAGCCTGAATCGATGTGCATTTCGCCTCGGCGTCGGATGCCGTCTAAGCTTTTAGAGGGTTAATTTTATGTTTCCTGAACGTTTTCCAGCTCTCTTTCTTTGTCGATTCTAGAATCGCTAAAAAAAAAAGAAGGTTTTGTCAGCGCCTTGCGATTTGAAAGGAGGATCTTGGAGTTGGTAGGCAACTCGAGACCTTCCTTTACCTACGATCACTTATTCTAAGCTAAGTTCCTAGTTATCGATAATCGAGCTAGTTACGATTGTGCGGGGACGTTACAACAAAAAAGAAAAGTTTAATTATTAATTATTTTGTACTTATTTATTTAATAAATTATTTAATTTAACCGACAAATCTCTTAATGCCTTAAACTTAGAATACGGTCAGCAGAATCTTTAGGAGATTCTGCCCGAATACCGTCGCCCGTGGCGAGGAGTTTCTTGCAGAATCTAGGATAGAATCTGCCCACCCGACAGAAAATTCAAGAGATTCTGGGCAATAATGCCTCAATTTTCTACAAGGGTATCAATGATTATAATTCCACTGCTATCACTAGGTGGCGTCTCGTAAACCACAAGTAAAGTACTGTTCTGGTGTCTACATAGGAAAGTGTAGCATTTAGGGTGGTAGGGTGGGAAGTTTTCGGGGAAGGTGGTCGTAGAAAGATATTACTTTTAATATTTTTTACTAAATTTAAACTTAAGAAACATTTCAGAAACGTTTAGCCAACGTATCTTAGGAAACAAAAGCGGACATTTCAACGTTTTAGAAACGTTTCTAAAACTTTGGGAAACTTGCAAATCAACGTTATATAGTTTCTAATCAAACGTTGCAGAAACGTTTCTCAAACGTTTTGTGCTATCTGGGACATACGTTATAAGAATAAAAATTTTTATTTAGTTTAAATAAATAGATGATTTTTTAATTGTTTTTTAAATTTTTTTCATCACTCGTGCTCGGATAATGCCGCATAACGCAATGGTTTTGCCTTGGCAAAATGGCGAATTGTATCATCGGGTGAGGTTAGAGGTAAAAGCGTTAGGTTATAAGCAAAAGCGGTGCGTTATGAAAAATAACGCAACGCAAAAGCGTCGAGTTATGAATAATTATGAAAAATAACGCAACGCTTCTTGCAGCGCCCTCACAGTCTACATAACCTCTCCTAATTTTGCCTCGGCAAAACCTCGCGTTATGCAGCACTTTATCCTCGCACTCGTGATAAAAAATATCGTGTGCAACTAGTGCTACAAGCTGCCAATCACACACGCGGGCTTTATGGTCGTGCATCAACCCGCCCGCGTGCGTAATTGGCAACTTTCCGCACTCGTTGCACAATATACTATTCCTCCCAGATAGCACAAAACGTTTGAGAAACGTTTCTGAAATGTTTGAATTGAAATCTTGCAACGTTGTCTTGTAAGTTTCTATTCGTTGTAGAAACGTTTCTGAATCGTTAAAATGTCCACTTTTGTTACCTAATATACGTTGTCAGAACGTTTCTAAAACGTTTCTTAGGTTTGAATTTGAATACTTCACTTGTAGGTTACGAGAAGCCACCAGGTGATGCCCGAGTATACTACAATCATCAGTATAATAGTTTCAATATTTACACAGAGTTTCTTAAACGTCCTAAAAGGTTTTAAAAACGTTTCTAAACTGAATATAATTCTCATTTCATACTACCCTAACGTTTTAGGCTATCTTAAACCCTTTGTGCTATCTGGGCTATTTAACTCAGGCTGGTCTCCATAATGTCAGTAAAAAAAGGAAGTATTCAATGTTGAACTTTTTTTAACGAAGAAAAATTATTATTAGTGTTATTAATAAAATTTAAAAACTATACTCTCTCATTTTCTCGCATACTATTCTTGATCACTTGGATTATCTTTTTAAAGAATTGAAATGTCAAAGAATTTCGAAAGTTAGTTAATAATCGTATAAATGTACAATACGATCAACAAATATACAAGAATATACAACCAGGTAACGTTATTAAACAGGAAAAAATGTAAACATTTATATAAGCAAGGCTACCCAGATAGCACAAAACGTTTGAGAAACGTTTCTGCAACGTTTGATTAGAAACCATATAACGTTGATTTGCAAGTTTCCCAAGGTTTTAGAAACGTTTCTAAAACGTTGAAATGTCCGCTTTTGTTTCCTAAGATACGTTGGCTAAACGTTTCTGAAATGTTTCTTAAGTTTAAATTTAGTAAAAAATATTAAAAGTAATATCTTTCTACGACCACCTTCCCCGAAAACTTCCCACCCTACCACCCTAAATGCTACACTTTCCTATGTAGACAGCAGAACAGTACTTTACTTGTGGTTTACGAGACGCCACCTAGTGATAGCAGTGGAATTATAATCATTGATACGATAGTTTTAGTACGTCCAAAAAGTTTTTAAAACGTTTTCTAAACGTTGTCAAAACGTGTATAAATTTAACATATTTTTTTATTTTCTTCTACGTAACGTATTAAAAACGTTTCTGACACGTTTCTCAATCGTTGTGAGCAACGTTTTAAAAACGTCGCTACAACGTTTAAAAAACGTGAATATTTCCGAACGAAAAATATTTTTCCAAATTGTTGGAAACGTTTCTCAAACATTTGCTTCGTTTCTAAAACGTTTCCAGAAACGTTACAGAAACGTTTTGCCAACGTATATTAGGCAACAAAAGCGGTCATTTAAACGTTTTTGAAACGTATAAAAACTTGCAAGGCAACGTTATACGATTTCAAATCAAACGTTGCAGAAACGTTTATCAAACGTTTTGTGCTATCTGGGTATGATTACAAAGTGATTATATCTGAATATTTTAATTGATTTACTATTATGTTATATAAACATAATAAAACTACTTGCATATGAATTCAAAGATTTAATAGTCCCTGCAAATGTATTGTCACAAATTCATGTGCATTCTTTACATATTTGAACATGTATTCATAAACAATTTGATTTTTATTGCTATATGAATTATACATGATAAATGCATTAAAATATTCAAAAATTATATGTTTTGATTCTTTTGCTGAAAGGCAAAATGACATTAGTTCACTTTTCGTGTTTTCGAGAAAAAATGGTTTCAATCTTCAGACTTATATGTAAGATCAGAGTAAATGAAATAATAGTCTAAGAGCTGGCTACAGGGGGTGCAACATACATATGACCATGAAAACTGTTACGTGGAAAAGGTTCGATTACTGCCGGCAAACCGAAAGCCCGACCGTCAAAAGGTGCGTTGGAAGCTGAGAGCGTGGGCGGTCAATTGAACGTGTAGATTTTCCGAAAAAAAAACTGTCGATTGGCACGGCTGAAAATTGGCACACGTATCGAGGAACACGAGTAAAAGCCGGGAAAAAATTGTCAGAACAGTAAGTAGAAGCTAAAGTGTTGTTAGAAGATGCTAAAGTTGCGAAAAATGAATGAAAATTAACATACTAAGCGGCACTTCAACAATTTGCATTTTTATTGACAATTTGCATTTTTATTGACAATTTGCATTTTTATTGACAATTTGCATTTTTATTGTTTAAGTATAGAATAAGCTGGTTGCAAAGTGTCAGAAGTCAAAATAGAAGCGTTCCTGAGAAATTCGAGTGCAAAGGGACATAGCGTATTTTGGCGCGCGGCGTAGCGCTTACCATTAAACCGATCGCTTTCTTTTTTCACATCGTATACACATATGAAAGTACTTCTGATGATTTATCTAAATAGTAATAAATGACTAGAGTAAATGTTGTGAAAATAAAAAATGTCAATTTCAATAATTTTGTATCGTAAGGTTAACATTGTGCGTGATTTTTTTCATTTTAATAAAAGCATATTCAAATGTTCAAATGTAAATGAAAAATAAATTTCTGAATTTTAAGTACTAATAGTATGAAATATACGAAGAGAATGTTTTATGAAGAAGTATAACACGGATATCTATGAATATCCTACGAGTCCTCCAACCATTGACCTGCGTTGAAGGTATACAAAGCGCGCCGTATATTTCGGAGCTCTTGCGAACATCTGCTCGTTCCCCCTCTCTTTCAATCCTTCGCTGCTTTCTTTAGGAAAGGTAAACAGCGTCCGTTTAAATTTCTAGCAAGCAAAGACATGTTTCAGAAAGCATTCGCTAGCTTAGGAGATACGTTAATAGATACCGATGATACTTTTGCGAAAATAGAATCATTCGTTTGTAGTATGCACGGATATGAATCAAATAACAAAATTGATAACGTTCGGTTCCAAATGTTTCTTCGAAATTATAAAATAAAAAATACTACAGAAGCTTTTCTGAAAAAGAATTTAAAAAACTTCGACGCTTCCTGCTTGCCATCTTGCTACACAGAGCTTCTACAGCAAATTAAAAGAGCACACCATATTGCACACTTGTGGAACGCAGTGCTACATCAGCGGATCCAATCCAATTCGAGCCCGAATCCTCAGGATGGATATAAACCGAAAATAAATATGACTTTCTATGGTTTCAAGGCCTACAGTTACCACCATCTCTTAAAGATGTCATATTAGACAACGAAGATTCCGAAGGTAATTTTCAATTCTCGGACATTTCATTGGACGCGTGAATTTTATTTAATAATTTATTATTTTCATTTGATGATACGATGGAGTCCGAATACGATAGCCATGAAGATCCTGAATGTGAAGAAAATATACAAGATATAGAAAATGAAATTAATTGATATTTTGATTATTAACTTGGCAGCAAATAAAATTTATTTTTTTAAATTTCTCATAAAAATGAACATATTCTTAATTGAGTTCTGATATTTTCACACAAATTTCCTTCAGTAATTTATTACTATTAATATAAATCATCTTATGTGCTTTCATATATATGTATACGATATGAAAAAAAAAGAAAGCGATCGGTTTACTGGAAAGCGCTGCGCCGCGCGCTGAAATACGCTATGTCCCTTTGCACTATTTTGACTTCTGACACTTTGCAACTAGCTTATTATATATTTAAACATTAAAAATGAAAATTGTCAGAAGTGCCGCTTAGTATCCCTGGTAGAATCGGTAACCCACTTAATGGCCAGTTCTTGGCATAGAATCTAAGAACTAGACATTTTTATTTGCCATTTCTTAGGCAGAATGTAACGCTTTTTCTCCCACTTAATGGGCAGTTCTTGGATTCAATCTGCGTACCTTGTTTTTATGTACAAACTGCCCATTATAGTTGGTCGAGTTACACAGCTGAGTTACACGCGGTTCAAGGTTAGAATTGAAAAGACGTGGCTAGCAGGCTTCGATTCGAGTTTTTTGGTAATAGGAAAGTATAGAATAATTATTTGCATCTGAAAAAATTATGTCTGATCGGGGATTTGAACCCACGCCCTGCACGAGGACAAATAAGTACGGTCGCGCGCCTTAACCGACTGGACCACGCAGACGTTCTTCCACACAAGCGCTACGAGCTTCGCCATATGTTTAAATTATTAAAATTATTCAGTTTACGCCTAAATATTAACAATTTTGTATCTTGCATCCAAAAAACTAATTGATTTATCGATACTTTCATGAAATATAATTCTCACCCATGAAAAATACACAAGATATCGCTACGTTTGAGGAATTTAAAATGTCTAGTTTTTTTTACATTTTACTTAGCCAGTTTCTGCCTTTACCACCATTTTAAATAGGCGCTTTTCTACCAGGGATGTTAATTTTCATTCATTTTTCGCAACTTTAGCATCTTCTGACAACACTTTGGCTTCTACTTACTGTTCTGACAATTTTTTCCATGCTTTTATTCGTGTTCCTCGATACATATGGCAATTTTCAGCCGTGCCGATCGACAGTTTTTTTTTCGGATGTAACGGTTCGACTTTCCCCGTGTGTTGAGTAGTCGGCCGGACGCTAGGATTTGGTTAGGGGAAAGGTTAATTGAAGAGACTTGTTTATGCAATTAATAATAATAAAAATATATTCTAATAATTAAGTTAACAAGGTGATAATTCAAATATGAGTCTCCATCTATAACAGAAATCGAAATCGCGGTGGTTTAGAATATTTCGCCTTCACAATCGGTTTAGCTTAATCTATAGCGGTTTACGGTACATTAACACGACGTTACCGGAGTTACGTAGTTTCGGTGCGGTTATCGGCTTTACGGACGCGGTATCGGAGTTTCGGACGGTGAAACGGGTTCGGGTTAACGACGGGTTTTCGGAGGTTAGGTTTCCCTCGAGTCCATGGAGTCGTGAGCGCACGGCCCTACGGATCGAGGTCGCTCGTCTCGTTCTTCCCCTGGTCCTGTGTGCTCACAGTGACCAGGCGAATCCCGAGCGGTCGGCGGGTGGTCGGTTTTGTACAGGCAGGAGTTGGCCGGTGTTTCACCAGGACGTGTGCGCACGACCTGGGGAATCGTCGGCGGGGCTTTAGTTATTTTCTCAGCCCCGTGTGCTCACGGTGGCCGGGAAAACAACCAGTCCCTTGGGACGGATGTTCAGGAGCAGGTGGCAACGTCGAGTATCGGCTACGTGTGCTCACGTAAACGAGACTCGGCGCTGTTCGGCTACTTCTGGTTGTCTCGTGTGCGTACGACGGCAACTCGGAGTTCCGGGTTCGCCAACAATGTCGTCACGTGTGCTCACGAGCCGACGTTGTTGGCGTCGGTCTAGTTCTAGCTGTTCCTCTCGGTAACGTGTGCGCACGATGCCGCTAGGAGTTCAGCTCGAGTAGAACTGCCTCGCTATGCCGCGCGGCCCGCCTTATATAGGTGTGTTCGCGGCGCGCCGCTCGCGCCGCCTGGCGCGTCGCCGCTGAGTTACTAGTAGAATCTCGCGCTCGTGCGGACTGGCCTTTCGGTTGGTGCGCTCGCGCGCTCACCTCGCTTCGTGCGGACTCGCCTTTGCTCGCTGCGCGCGCGCGCGCGCTGGCGTCAGCTGATTTACTTGGCGCCGTGTTTGTTGATCTCGTGTGCGAGACTTATGTCTCGTCACACGGAAAATCTACACGTTCAATCGACCACCCACGCACTCAGCTTCCAACGCACCTTCTGACGGTCGGGCTTTTGGTTTGCCGGCAGTAATCGAACCTTTTCCACGTAACAGTTTTCATGGTCATATGTATGTTGCACCCCCTGTAGCCAGCTCTCCATCTATAAGGCACAATACGGTACAAGTGAGTTCACACATTCTGTATACGCTAGGTAAGTATCTCAAGCGTGAAACACTCGCGCCGCTTATCAGATTTTTTTAAATTTTGAGGTAGAACGTGTGGCTAGGCTTTTTTACTTCCATATTGTGACCGTCAATACCAAAAGAAGGCTGAGGGTCAAACGTTTATTTCTTAAAAATACTCTCATTACTCAAAAACAATAATTTTCTGTATTTTGAAGTGGCTGTTAAATGCAAAAGTCAATAAGGTATGTAATCAAATTATAATTACACTTATTCTATTGCTAAAATTGAGATGATAGGAAAAGCAACATTTTTCCAATGTATCTTTTTTGAAATTATTATTATTAATTACATATTGTATTAAGATTTGTGCATATTGAATATCACAATATGTTAGATAAATACATGACTTATTTTAATATTTTTTTTTTGTTTACGGTCAAGAATCTTTGGAGTTTTGGAGTCGCATTTGAGGTTATAAATTGGACATCTCAATATTTTGAATGCAAATTTTTTAACTTTTATTGAAATTGTGCCTACTTAAGGTAAAAGGCCCTATTATGAGGCAGCGTCCCCATTTATGAGACAGACAATTTAATATGTAAATTAAACCTAAAAAACAATATAATTAATACCCAAATCAACTTTATTATAATTGTTAATATTAATATTTAATTTATAATATAGAATAGATAAGAGGTAATGTATATTTATAGAAAATAATTCGGTATACTTATACAGCCTCTGATCCTATAATTAAGCGGGTGTCATTATGGGACAACAAGGCGGACATTCACGATACATTTATTTATTTAAAATCGAGTATTCAAATGTTAAGACGCGACTATTATTTTAATTTTATTGTTAAAGGTCCTACTTTCAAAACGTTGAGCTCTTTATATAAATATTTGCAATTTAATTTTTTATTTCAAGTATTTCACAATTCGTACACTCCGATTTGAAATGTCCGTATTTATGAAACGCGGAACAGACTGTTCCATAATCCAGGGACATCCGTGTACACGTGTACGACTTTATGAGACAGAGGTGTTTAGTGCTATTTGTTTAAATAATTCCATTAAAATAACCACTATTTTTGACTTGCAACTACTAAATACTCGTGGATATTTACGATTATTTAAAAATTTGTTTTCAGGTAAGAGTTTGTGACGTTATATGGGTCAATTTCGAAGTCTAACCTCAAATTTTGCCTAAGTTTGCTTCAAAATCTAATAAAATAATTATTTCAGCCTGATTTGTTAATCCGAGATGCCAAAGAGGAAAAAGAGGACAGCTAATAAAAAAAATTCTAAATGGAATTGAAGAAATTGTGCTGATGAGCCGAAGCCAAAGAGGAGCAATGTGAGACGGCATTCTGCAGTGGCTATTGGTGGCCAAGAAGTTAAAAGAAAAAAATTAAAAAGAAAGTTGTACACCTCTGAAGCTCTGAAGAATGCTATCCAAGCATACAGTGCAAGCCAATCGTCTGTAGGAGCCGTTGCAAGAACCTATGATGTCCCCCCCGCAACGCTGGCAAGAAAAGTGAAAGATCCTTCGACTCAGGGCAAAAGAAGTGGTCCCTCAACAGTCCTTGATGCTGCTGAAGAAGAAGACATTGTACAATGGATATTTGACAGGGCAAAGATGGGCTTGCCCGTGTCAAAAGATGACTTGATAGATGCAGTTGAAACGTATGTGTCACCCACGAACAAACCCAATCCTTTCATTGCCAATCGTCCGGGCAGGCATTGGTATTAAGGTTTTAAGAGGCGACATCCTGATTTGATCATCAGAACTCCACAACATCTAAGCCACAAGAGAGCTGACGTCACCCAAGAAGATCTACAAGATTGGTTTGAAGAGCAGAAGAACTATTTAAGCTGTAAAAACTTGCTAGATATCAGCCCTACTCGTGTTTTCAACTGCGATGAAACCAACGTAGCCCTTTGTCCAAAATCTAATAAAATTTTGGCGAAGAAAGGAAGTCTGACAGCGTATAAGATAACAGATGATGTAAAACTAGGTATCACAGTATTATTTATGTACAGTGCATCAGGGAAACGAGCTCCTCCAATGATCTTGTTTCCGTATAAAGAAAAGCTACCAAGAAGTATAATAGCTAAATTTCCAACTGGTTGGAGTGCTGGAATTTCAGATAATGGTTGGACGACCTTGGAGTTATTCTACGAGTACATGACAAATGTATTCTATCCCTGGTTATTGCAAGAAGAAATCGAATTCCCTGTTGTGCTGTACCTGGATAACCACTCGTCTTATCTTACAATGCCATTGGTGAAATTTTGTAGAGAGAAGAACATATAAATTATTGGCTTGTACCCGAACTGTACTCATATCGTGCAGCCACTTGACATCGCCTTCTTTCATCCCTTTAAAGGGGCTTGGAAGAAAACTGTAACTAGATGGAAAACGGAGAAGAATATGAAAGAGTTAAAAAAAGAAGATGTAGGTACAGTTTTAAAATAAACGATCGAGTCAATGTAAGAAGAAGACATCATAAAGAATGGCTTTAGAGCAACAGGCTTGGTACCGTTCAATCCCAATGCAGTGGATTACGATATCCTTAACAAGAAAAAAGAAAAATCAAAACAACCAGTCTCTGCCAGTCATAGAGAATCCATATATTTACACCTACAAAAGTTTCAAGATAACCTGAGTGAAGTATCACTTGGTTTATTACATAGATTTGAAAAAGATTTACCTACTGGTTCGTGGACAGGAAATTTGGAAAATAAAGCTTTGTTTGAGTATTGGTATCGGTTGAAGTCTTTGAAAACTGGTTAGAACTATTATTTTTACCTTTTTACTGTTTAAATTGACTAAATATTTAAATTTTGATTTTTATTTATATACACAATCAATCCTTATACAATTGATAATGAATTGAATTGATTTTCTATGAATTTTGGAGCAAATTTTGGAGTTTACACAAACACTTGTTTTTAATGCTTTTAAATCAATTTTTAATCAATATATTGCGTATTTTAATCATCCTTTTATTATATATCTAGATCCGTGTAATTAAAAAAAAACCTACGATCAAGAGTGATGTCCTGATAGTTGATACAGTTCATACACTATAGTAAAACCTGGTGATATAGTGAATACTAGAAGTAACTCTACAGTAGAAAATCATGAACTTGTTACGCAGTCTAATGAACTGGACTCTTCAAGTACGTGTGATGATACTGGAAATGCAAGAAGCCACTCTACCTTAGAAAATCATGAACTTGTAACTAAAAATGAGCTGGACTCATCAGTTGCTTGTGACAATGGATCAGCTGTGTGTACAGAAGAAAACAATAACGTAACAAAAAGTATTGAGCCTTTTGAAGAAAATGTACAAGTCGAATTTCCAGACGATATAGATTTATCTCGTGCTATAATGAATGCTGAGATCATGTATGTGGACAATGTATCAGAGGACTTGGCTGAAAATGGTAGGTTAATATTGTATCATCTTAAATCTAAACATTCGTATACATTAATAATAACAATTTACATAAATATTGACAGACCATTCTCAGCAACCTGAAAGCGATTGGATATATTCATCTTCGAATGCACAAGAACAGGAGTACGACAACACATTGGCTCATGCAGATTCACCAGTAATCGAACAAACCAAAGAAAACTGCAGTGTTCAACCTTGAAGCGACTGGATAAATTCATCTTCGAATGCACCAGAACAGGAGAACGACAGCAAATTGGCTAATGTAGACTCACCAGTACCCGAATAAACCAAATAAATTAATGAAGGTACTATAATACATTTATTAGTAATGACTTTTATATATCCATGATATAAACTAATAATTATATAATATTTTTTCAGCTAAGGACATAAAGATGGACATATTTAAAAATGTTTTCACTCTTCCAACCGAGTACCTGCCAAAGAAACAGAGAGTTAAAGTGGAAGCCTCCGGTAAACCCAAACTGCCAGCAGGTGGCACCTCCGATGCCTGGTTCGAATGGCAACTGGAAAAAGAAAGAAAACGGAAACAGAAAGAAGAGAAATTGGCCAAAAAGAAACAGCTACAAGAAGAAAAAAAGAAGCTAGTACAGGAAAAAAAATTGCTGCAAGAAAAGATGAAAGAAATCCAAAAGAAGATAAAGCTAGAGACGAATCCGCACTAAGTCATGCTCGTATTATCATAATTTATTGTTTTTTTTTTTAATTATATCTATTGTTCATGTTCTTTTGTACACAACAGTATGAGTTGTTATTTATATTTATAAGTTTAGTGTAATTTATGCCTTGTTTTTATATGTCTCACAATAGGGACAATGTATATGAGACACACGGACAAGCCATTTTCTGTATTATATTAACTTCCTTTGAAATACAATAAAAAAATCATACTTATTCATGAAACCCAAAGCCAAATATTTCCACAAAAACTTTTACACTATTCAATACCTAAGATATTTAAAAAATCAAAAACCCTCCTTAACCTGTAAAACGCTGTCTCATAATAGGGCCGTTTACCTTAGTGATAATATATACAATATAGAATAATGCATATGGGTGATACTGCCGTAACTGGCTCATTCTGCGCGCCTGCTTCCCAGGCGTTTACACATTTGAAAAAAAATCGCACAAGCGGTTTTATGTATGTCTGGCATAACTATCTATATTTACCAATAGTTAAAACCGAGTATGCAGGCTTATATTTAAAACTACGCAATATAATAGGCCGCAAATGTCAGTTCCGTAACCTGCCTCCAACACGGATTTCAATCTAAAAGGTCGATGCAGATAAAAGTACGACATGTAAAAAAAATTCCATCATATCGTCGGTCCCTACGAAGACCAGCACAGCCCAGATTCTTATCGAAGAGTAGCACGGTTCATTCTCGCCGCAAAGAGTAGCACAGAACCGATTCGCTCCGCGAAGAGTAGCACAGTTCAGCTTCTCTCCGCGAAGAGTAGCACAGATCAACTTATGCCGCGAAGAGTAGCACAGCTCAACTTATGCCGCGAAGAGTAGCACAGACAATTATCGTTTATTTATATACTAATATATATATAATATATATATATATATGTGTATATATATATATATATGTCAATTACGTCATGAGGTGATTACCATCGCAAGAGGAAAAACTTGAGATTTATTTTTCTAATAATTTATTGACGATTCTAAATTACAGAATAAATTAATTCTATAACATTTGATCATAATTTAGTACAATTAATAATTAAATTATAAACTTTATAATATATTGAATAATAGTTGTCGTTGTTTTCTTATATATTAAAAAATTTCATTAATGCTGGTAACTATATTCTTTAACCATCATGAATCATTAAGAAATCATGATACTTGTATATTTACACAACATGGTAGCCTGTTTCAACTCGCTCTCACACTGATTTGAGATACCCATGAAGATCATCCTTTCCAGACCTCATCGTACACCCACACAGACATCATGTTTTCTTGATCTTGATGGTTGTTACGATTATATTATACATAATTACATCAGTGTAGTATTTTTTCCCTCTGTTGATCGAATTTTTTCTTCTGCACCTGGTCCATAGATGATGTAGTTTGATTTTAGTTCTTGTTTAATCGGTTGTTAGTCACTTGAGATTGTTGCGACTCAGTAATAACCATTGTTGTTAAAAAAAAAGTTTAAATGGAAAAATATAAAAAAAATATAAATTTCCAAAAGCTTACACTGCAAAAATAGCACTAAGTGAAAAGAAAAAAGCTGACCTTGAGGCGATGGTAACTAAACGCCTTGTACCATCAAAATACCACGAGTTTTATAACTCGATTGTAAATATATAAAAATAAATTAACATTTTATTTATTAATATAAATTATTTTTTTTTTATTGTTACTTTAATCCTGATATTGTAGATGTTTATATTAACTAGCTCTTGCTAATGACATTTTAAGGAATAAATAGTTCACCGTATCAGTGCTACTCTTCGCGGCATAAGTTGAGCTGTGCTACTTTTCGCGGAGAAAAGCTTAACTGTGCTACTCTTCGTGGAGAGAAGCTGAACTGTGCTACTCTTCGCGGAGCGAATCGGTTCAGTGCTACTCTTTGCGGTGAGAATGAACCGTGCTACTCTTCGATAAGAATCTGGGCTGTGCTGGTCTTCGTAGGGACCGACGATATATAGTATGAACTATAGACCTATTACAATATATTTTTCATGGTTTTGGGATTAAAATTAATTATTTAATATTAAAGCTGGGCGTTTCCCTGCTAATAGCTGAAGATTAAAAGCGATAAAATTTGATTAATTTTAATCACATTTTAATTCTTCTTAATACTTCTAATCCTCGTGATCATTTCAGAAGAATCAATTTTAATACATTATAATCATATAGCAATTAATGCTTATTTTTAGCATTAATTTTAATCGTTTTTGACCGGTATTAACACCAACAATTTGATTTAATCCATTTTAATCTATTTTAATATATCCTTGAAATCGCTGAAAATAATGCGGCAATGTCAGGTTTAATCCAAAGTAATCGTATCGTTTTTAAAAGACTATATTATAACTAGAAGTAATAAATTTTAATTTTATTTGATTGTTTGTTAGTTAAACGTAATTAATGATGAGCCAAATGAAATTGTTTCTAATCGCATATAATTGAAATCATTTTAATCGGATTTAATATACAGTATTAAAATCGCAAATAATACATCTTATAGCTGTTAATCACCATGAGTCATATTTTGATGATGATCATTGCTCATTGCTATCGTTTTTGATCGTATTTAATGCATATCACTGAAATCATTTTCAACTACTTATAACGCAATTAAATGTGATATAAACTTTAATTCTTTGTGATTGTTAGTTGATAAATCCGAATTACACCAATAAAAAATACGACACGCACTCCCTGTGACCCATCATAGCTGACCCGAAAAACCGACACCGTTTATAAGCATTCTTATATTTAAATTCCAAAAACTACGAGAGCGTGTTTACTAGGCTCTGTCATTGGCGATATAGAGCTCCTACCTAGAAGTTGCATTACTCCACTCTGAAAAATGCGAGTGCATTAAAGATAATACATCGTTGCTCCCTACGAAGAGTAGTACATTTCAAATCTCGTACCGAAAACTAGTACATTTGGTTATTCGCCGCAAACACTAACACTTTTCACTTTTCGCCGCGAAGAATAGCACGTTTCACGGCTCAAAATAAAACTCTTGTAGTATGAGAAAAACGTATGATAATTTAATAATTTTTGTACTAGCTGACTCTTTGTGAATATTACTATGTACCACTTTGGCGTTCATAAATATCATCAATTGTTTAAGCAATAGATTCCCGAAACCACTAGTGTTTTCGTGAAATGTGGTAGTCTTCGCGGCAAAGACGCAATACGTGCTAGTCTTCGCGGCAAAGT
This sequence comes from Pteromalus puparum, assembly GCA_012977825.3. Lineage (NCBI taxonomy): Eukaryota > Metazoa > Arthropoda > Insecta > Hymenoptera > Pteromalidae > Pteromalus > Pteromalus puparum. The sequence goes on along the minus strand of CM053168.1, from coordinate 25,749,088 downwards.
TGTGAAAAGTGTTAGTCTTCACGGAAGGGGTGCGAAATCTACTAGTCTTCACGGCGAAAAAGGAAAAGTANCGCGAAATCTACTAGTCTTCGCGGCGAAAAAGGAAAAGTACTACTCTTCGAGAGGGATTTAGGACGTGCTAGTCTTCGTTTAGAGCGACGATATATGACCGATTGTGAGAAAACGTGAAATACAGTGCACAAATGTTACTATTATAAAATGAACGCTTTTCTGGGTTGCCAATATAAATTTGTAAAAATGTGAAACATTTTGAAAAATCATGAAAATTTGTAAAAATTATGACAGGTTTCATGTTAGCGATGCTCCAAATTTAAATGTAAAATTTTTATTTTTCACATTATTTTACATTCCAACACAATTACTCAAAGTTTTTTACATTTATCATTTCCACAACATTTTTATTGTATTGAAGAATAAACAATTAAAAAGTATTAAAACCTTCTACTAATATTATATGTTAAGAACAATTAAATTAATCTTGATTAAAGACGATAACACTACATTATAGTTCAGTGAATTTCAGACATTATAAAGTGCATTGCAACAGATTGAAAACGTTTAGATACGATCAAATTTTATACCAAAGATCCATTGCGATTATGAAAAACGATTGAATTATACTAAGAAACGATTAAAAATGACTCGTCGCCAGGTGGCGTCCGGATTTTATTACTCGCAAGTGGTAAAGAATCTATGATGGTTAGTATATAAGACCATTCAAGGTAATGCATAAATAATTCATTATAACATGCGTGTAATACATGCATTAAGTAACAGTGCGTGTAAGATTAGGCAGTACGAGTATGTATTTATAAAGTGTTTAATAAAATATATGAAAAAAGTCCTAATTATAAAAAAAATGATACATGAATATTAAATACGATTATAAGAGATTAAAAACAATTAGATTTATAAATGCAGTAATTAACATAAAAAACGATAAAAAACGATTAATATATATAACAGATTTTTAATACATTTTATAATAATAGTTTAATCGTTTTTTAATACCATTCTAATCGTTATCTATTCTAATCGGAACTGATACAATACATTCTAATACCTAATAAAGCTAAAATTACGTTACACAAACGACTATCAAAAACGATTACGGTTTTTGAAACGACTATCAAAAACGATTACGGTTTTTGAAATCGTTTTTAATCTTCGGCTATTAGCAGGGTTACCCTTTGACGCCCGTTTTTGCATTAAATAGGTACCCTCTACATTACCTTATGTTAAAAGCGTTCTAGTGTGTCATAGCGCCGCCTATCGGTAGAATTTCAAACTATATACTACTATTTATGAAATCCAACCGTAGAATGGTTCCAAAATTCAAAATTTTGGAAGTGCGAGCTGATTTTTCATCAGAAATTTCGAAAAAAAGCACAACCTGTCAGTTCCGTAACGCTAGTAAACTACTACTTAGCAACAATGTATTTAAACATATAGGGCGTTTTTCTCGAGTAAATAGTAAGTATTTTCGAATATATGTGCAAAGAATTGTTTATAATAATTACGCTAGGCTATGCGAGCTGATAAATGCCTAAATGTCAATTCCGTAACCGTCAGTTCCGTAACACATAATACAGTAAGTATCATTAATACATTAATAATGTCCTAATCATTGCTTTTTTAGTATTTAAATGGCTCTAGTTACAAGGAAACGTCTAATAAGACATGTTGAAGAAAAGAACAAAGAAGTCCAAAGTAAAAAAACTTCGTGTTCAAGAAAAAAGAAGGTTTTAATTATTTTAAATGTCCATATAAGTTGTAACATATCAAGCGCGTATATATTTCTTGATAATTTTGTATTCTATATGTATATATACATGTGTGTGTGTGTGTGTGTGTGTGTTTTTTTTTTTTTTTTTTTTTTTTTATACGACGTTGGCAGAGGAACTCTGTTCAAGTGCCCTACGACATCAAGCCCGCCACCGACCATCGCTAGACATCGTACTTCGGTGGGGCCGTTTACCAGCCGTTTGGCTTCTTCTTTGGGGTTTGACATTTCCATACTTCCCCCGTCCACCGTGTGATTAGGGTTTCAGGATCAAACTCGTCTGCTTCTTACTGCATCGTCCGCCGCTACTTCCTACAAGCATCGTCCGGTCATCCTCGGCAGTCTCAACCCTCGCCCTACGTTCCTCTGCATCAGGCAGGGGAGCTTGGGCTCAGCTCAACCTACTTCGCTTCTGCATCGGTTTTGAGGAGCACTTGTATTAGCGGGCATTGCCTCATCTTATTGGCTCAACTAGTTACCTGCAATTCTCAGCATCGATCTAAGGAGCAGATATACGCGACGGTAGTCTCATCGTCTCGGGTCTCGTAAGCGTGGGTCTTTGCCGTTGGTCCTCACTTCTAAGTTATTTTCATTACCGGCTGGCCGCCGAACCAGCGCCACCTTCCAGTTATTTTGCTGACTAGAGCTCAGCCTGAACTAACGTCTTCTCGGTGCGTGACGCTTCACCTACGACGTCCGGGGGGGGGTTCTATGAGAGTTTTCTTTCTGCGGCAAACGTCGGACAAATTTGGTGGGGGATGGTGTGTGTGTGTGTGTGTGTGTGTGTGTGTGTGTGTAGTCGTAATCTATCAACGTATCTATATGTATGTATATACTGACCTAACCTAACAGGTGGTAACTAAAGCGACCCGGCAAGAGAGGACAGAACGTCGGCGATTGCAGCAACGAGCCAGACGAAAAAACATAAAAAAAGATCCTATTGCGTATCAAGAATACTGTAGTAATGCGAGGGAGAGAAAGCGCGAAAATAATTCGTCATTTAACGATATTGCGATCTTCGTGAATAAACGAACAGGCTTCAATAAACTTGTCAAATATTGAATGAATATACATACACACACACACACACATATATATATATATATATATATCTTATACAATTTAATTTTTTTTACCAAATTAAATTAGAATTTACTGGAGTTTTAGTAGCGCGCTGCAGTAATCGTTCTATCGTAGTTTCACGAATTGCAAAAATGTCAGTTCCGTAACCTAATCACATATAGACTCTTCACATAACTTTTTATAAAAGTAATATGTTGTGGTTTAGCTTTAGGGATTTGTTTTGTATGTAATTCCAGTTAGAATAACCGTCCGGCAAGTTTAAAATAGTCGATCTTAGTATAGAACATTTGTGTGCCCGATTTGAGCCAGTTACGGCAGAATCACCCATATGTATATTCAGGATCACCTTCACAGTTGATAAACAGTGCTCTGAGTTAATAATTCAGTAAAATGATAACTTGAATATTTATATTAAATAGAAGTTGACAGTAAACAAAAAAAAAAATATATTAAAATAAGCCATGTATTTATCTAACATATTGTGATATTCAATATGCAGAATCCTTATACAATGTGTAATAAATAATAATAATGTAAAAAAAACCTTGTGCTATCAATTGACCCTAACTTTTGTTTCTCTCAGTGAGTGTCTAGATCCTTGTACTATATGATTGTAAGACTACCTAGATAGCACAAAACGCTTGAGAAACATTTGTGCAATGTTTGATTTGAAACAATATAACATTAATTTGCAAATTTCCCAACGTTTTAGAATCGTTGTTAAACCCTGAATGCTACACTTTTCTATGTAGATACCAGAGCAATACTCTGCCTGTGGTTTACGAGACGCCACCTAGTGATAGCAGATTATACGATAGTTTTAGTACGTCCGAAAAATTTTTAAAACGTTTTCTAAACGTTGTCAAAACGTGTATAAACTTAACATAATTTTGCTTCCTCCTCTAGAGGAAGCTTTGTAATAGTAAAATTTTCAGTTTTGCTAATACTTCGTGGAAACGCATTTGGAGGTGTTTGGAGTACGAATCATACGTTTAGAAAATGTCCGTGCGGATGGCTGTGTGTATATGTGTTTGTGTGTGTGTGTGTGTGTGTGTGTGTGTGTGTGTGTGTGTGTGTGTGTGCTACGTATATCGCGCATATATTTGGAACATGGCGACGCGATGTAATGAATTTGACATGCATATTTATTTCTATTCGGAGTTGGTATTTTGTTTCGGATTTAAGAACCATTTCTGGCGATTTATATATAGAGTTTTCTATTTTAAACATATTTTTCTTTTTTAGAATGAGATGATTTAACACTTATTGATAGTGTCAAAGAATAAATTTTCAGTTTTCCGCCATAGATTTTCTAGATGATGATCTGTTATTTTTTATGATCTAACAGTATTTTTCGAACTCATAGTACTCAAAATAAATACTTAATGTTTTGAATACATTCATGACATAAAAACACGATATTACAGTTGTAAAATTTCAGTGCAATTTTTGCGACTATTTTTGAGATAAAAATAAAAAAACAAAACAATGGTTTAATTTATGTCTAGGATACGGAGTAAAAGGGTTTAAATTGCGCTGAATTTTAGGAAAGATTGATCTTTTGATCACTTCGACTAGGTCTTTTTGTAGCTTATGAAACCTTTTAGTTTAAAAGATATTAAGATTCATTTCCAACTCTCAACCCTGTATACTCTGTGTGACATTTACTTATTGTTTTTAAACAATATAATTTGATAATTAAAGCTTAGTATATTTGACGAGTTTTCATGCGTTGTTATAAAGGTTCCGTGCAGCTGCGTTTGTCTAGTGTGTGTGTGCGTGGGCGTGGTGTGCTGGGTGTCGGTGAGTGCATTGCGTGGACGTATATTACGTTATAATTCTGGAACTACGTGATCGATCGTAATAAGATTGGACGTGCATATATGTTTTCTGATTCTGAATTCGAGTAAATTTTCTTTTAAGATTTAGACTATTTTATGACCATTTCATGGCCATTTTTCGATTTTTGAAAAAATATTTTTGCTTTTTATTATGATATGATTTATACAATATATTCAACAATAGTGTACCTAAAAGACTGCTACCCACAAGATTGGAATATTTTCCCCCATCTCCGACGCCCGCGCTCTCTCGTCTTAAGAGAGCTCGGGGCTTCAGTCCCGAGCGGATCTCCGGTGAGACCTCTCTCCCAGGAGCTATTCTAACGTCTGGTGGATCTCTCCCCTGGCTGACCCTCCTTTTAGTATCGAATAGTAGCCAATATTTAAATCAAATAATGAGTTGATTGTCCTATGTAATTATCTTTCACTAGCAGAATCGGTTTTTTTTTGCTTGTATATATTTATATTCTATAACGTTAGTAGTATACTCCGGACTATGGCGCGTCAAAACAAACCTCCACCACCTGCCCATGGTGAGATGTCTGTCTGACGCGCCATAGTCCGGGGAGTGGGGGAATTGATTTCGATAGGGGGGTGTGGTGGTGGTGGGGGGTCGGGGGCCCCGGAGAGTAGGGAATTTCCATACATACACACACACCGCAAACACACCACACACTCCACACACACAAGACGCACCATAGTCCAGGGAGTGGGGGAATCGATTTCGATAGGGGAAGTGGTGGTGGAGGGTGGGGGGGCCCCGGAGAGTAGGGAATTTCCATACTCACACACACACATACACCACACACTCCACACACACACACACACCACACACTCCACACACATACACCACACACACACACCACACACACCGCACAAAAGTACCAGAAAAAATGCACTAGTCGCGCGTGCGTAAAAAATAAACCTCGCGTTATGAGGCACATTATCCTCGCACACGTGGGCTCCATGGTCGCACCCGAAAAAAACCGAGTCGCACTGCGACAGAGCGATGCATTAAAAAAAAATTGCGCCCTCGCTCTACGAGAGCATGCTTGCAACTGCCAGTGCAGTGCATCAACTACACCGCGCACACTGATGACTCATCAGCGACGGCGGTGGCGGCGGCGGCGGCAGTGGATGATTCCGACGTTGCCGTTGTTAGCATGCTGCTGCTACTGTTGACGACGACGGCTGCTTCGTCAGCATTCTCGAAACCTCTCACCGCACAAGATGATGACTCATCAATGGCGACGGCGAAAAAACTCGGTTTAGATATCGAATTATTTAAAAAAAAGGCGTGTTGCTTGACTGCGGCGGGATTGTACGTTATGAATTTTTTAATAGATTCTGTGAATCGAATAGTACTTTACGCGCGAGGCAACAATGACTCGCTCGTAAATTTAATATAAATTTGTATTAAATTTCATGTACATTCATTTTAATGTAATGTACATTAAATTGCGTGTCGAAGTAAGCCATAATGTATTTAATGTTAAAGCTTTTTTATATATACTTGCGATATCCGACACACTAGAAGAAGACGCGCACGGTCATAGAAAATGGTTGACGACAAATAGCACACGTTGTCATACTCGAGGCACATTTGACACCGGTCGTTATATGGCCACATGGTAGGAATACCACCACGAGCTCCTCGATGTAGCAGATCTTGCAAACAAATGCATCGGCGATAGATTTTTAATCGCTTAGCTGTTAAAGTTTGGGTGTTTATGATTCTGCATTCGTTCGTTGCATCTGAACCGTGCATTCCACGCTGTTAGTCCGTTTTTCTACTTGTTCAACACAACTTGGAAGTGGCCTTTTCTCCTGAAACATTACGTGGACTGAAACGTGGACGAGGTTTAGGGATCATGTCTGCATTGGCACCGATGGGCACGTTACCGCAGGATAATTTTCTGATAAAACGACATCGACCACCCCAACGCAGGTGTTCGGTCATAGGATCATCTCCCTGCACCCAGTAGCAGATCTCCGCAGAAAATTTGAAGGCACCCTGTCTATTTTTTTGGTGAAGTAGAAACCTGCAGCTGCCAATTCCGCTGGTCGCACGTGTTCTGACGGCCACTCCTCAAAGCTTTGTAATCTTACATCTTAAAACCTGCTTGATCAACAGAAGAAATGTCGAGTTAGTTATGACGTGATTTTGTAATTGATTGTGGTAATCATATAGAGGTATAGTTTAAATATAAACCTATAACCCATCCTGTCGGTATCATCTATCGCGTTGGGAATTTCACGTGGAATATAAATGAGTTGGTCGCACATATCCAGCAATATTATTCTCTGACGTATGTAGTTCACCTATTCCGTAAATTAGGATGTCTCTCGAACAGTGCAGAATCTATAGATGTAACGAGTACGAGTAAACTCGAAGAAACGGCACAACTTTATATAGATGCAATGCCAGTGGGTCTGAAGAAAAATTATGTTATGCACCAGCACCACTATACTGGTGTGTGCAAAACTTCTTGAGGAAATCGAGCTATATGACCCCCTTAGACCGACAAAGAATCTCAGTATGTGCATCAAACTCCTTCGAAAAACCAAAAGCCCGCAGAAAAGTCGACGACCCATGCAATCTACTTCCACAGTACATCGGCGGCTTCCCTCTGCTGCTGCGGCGAGAGCTTCATGAAGAGGGTTTCTACCTCGCGGTTTATACAGAGAAAGAGTAGCGTTAAAGGTGAGCCGCGTTTAAAGAAGAACACTTGAATACCTTGTTGCGACCTGCTACTTTTTCCCTCTTGTCGCGAGCACGCAAGCAAGCAACGACGACGACACTGCTACTTTCTTTCTTTCTTATACTCTCTCGCTCTTGTTCTCGTAAAACAGAGCGGCCGAAATCCCTATTTCCCGGGGCTTTTTGCCTTTCACGTCGCGCTGCCGCCGCCACTGCCGAGAGTGCAAAAGTCTCCTCGGTGTCGTCATCTTCTTTTCTCTCGCGGATGGCAGACCATTAGAAAGTTACTGTACTCTTCGACGAGGATCAGAATGGTTGAACTGAATCGGACGCGAAAAAAGTTCGGAACCTGTCAAAAAACCTACTCGGTCTTCATCCGTCATTGGCCGTCAGATGCGCGCGGAATTGGCCACTGGTGATCATCGAGTGAATGCAAAATACGAAAAGCCGCACGCGTGTGCGTCCGAGTACGAGCGCTCTCGACTCTCAACTCAATTTGTCAAGGAAGATACGCGGTTTTGTTTCGCGAACCGGATTCCGATTCGATGTACTGCGCGGGACAGCGGCGAGGCAAAACACAAGTCGAGCACTCGACCACGCGCAATTATCCAGCTCCAGCTACACTTTCTCTTCGCCTCTTCTTCTTCTCTCGACTCTTTTTCGTACTTTCGTATCTCGTGCGCCTAACTTCGCACTTCTCGATCCTTTATCAAACTATCCATTATAGTTCGATGCTTCTCCACCTTTGTAGTATTGGAATTAGCAATCATGCTGACCGGAATCGTAAGGCGGAAAGATTTCAATAAGGATAGGCGTAATGTACTGTCATTTATTAAGATTCAAATTCTTCAACTCTCACCCTGTATACTAGGGTGGTTAAAAATTTCCCGACTTTCGAGTTTTCAATTTGTAACCCTTTGAACAGCTTAAATACGTAACAAAAATAAAGTAGCTGCAAGGAGGGCGTTGTGCGAAGAATTTTAGAGGTCTCTACCACCGAAAGAAAATTGTTATTTCTCGTTTTTTTTTTTTTAGTATGTCCGTTCTTTTTTCAATTTATGCTATTAAAGCTATATAAAAGTTTTCTTAGGTCATCAAGAGTGTTTTTTTTTGGTATACACTATAACCTATTATATCATTTTTGTCCGCTCGCCCATTCTTATTTCTTAGTCAGAACAGGTAAGGGCTCGTTTAGAAGAGAATTTGTACTACTATTTACTGCAATAATGCGAGAGAATGCGGGATATAATAATGTAAGCAGGCAATGGGGTTGGCACGATACTCCCGTGTGAGTAGCGAAGTTAGTTTTGCCTACTTCAGCTCTTGTGTACCCTTAGTTACGGTGGCCACCCTTTTGTTATGTACAAAAGGGAAAACACGTTTACACAATAAAGTACACAAGTGAACTTCATATAATTACGGCTGCGACTGGATATTTCTGAGTAGGAATACAGGAGCGGGGTAATTAACGAAAACACTTTGTGATTAATTAATGATAAACAATTGCGTTATTTATTATTTAGTTAACACTTTCGCGTTGTTAAGGAGCGGCGTACAAGTTGCTCTGCGCACAAGGAGCGCGATTTAGCTTTATAATAAATAGCTGTGTTGAGTTCTGCTCGCTAGAGCGGTTACGTTGATACTAACTGGTTTGAATTCCCCGCGCGCTTATATACTGAGTCGTGCGTATTCCGTATGGACGTTTACCGACCGAGCGGCCCTACCATTGAAGCTTTGGCCGTTTGGTGAGTGTGTTATCTGTACTGATGTTACTATCAGGATGATAACACGGCTGTGAGTACCAAAATGTTTGTTTTTCATTAATTTAATTTAAATAAAAAATTTTTTAAATGTTAAAACATAAATATGTTGGTGCTTACAGTCAGAGTTTTCGTGTTATCATCCTGATGGTAACACCAGTACTGGCCCTCATTATGTGAAATTTATGAATTTTACTTATTTTAAACAACTTATAATGAATATAATAAAGGTTACAAATTTTGGATGATGCGCGCAAAAAATTTTCCAAGCGACCTAATCCTTGGAACATCAAACAGCTGCTCTCAGCAACAGGCACATCGTAGATTTTCCTTACTTTTTCTTTAGCATTTGTGATGCTAATATAATCAATAATGACTATACATTGTTGTTGGAAAGGATGCGTGGAATAAACAACAACTTGTGAGGTTGAAATAATATTGTATATTGAAAGGCTTGAGAGCCTAGTCGGCAGTGCGTCCGCTCAGCTTGGAGTCTTACAGGCAAGAGAGAGTGTGGAGTACAACAGTACAGCATAGTCTGACTCCACGAAGTATAGTATGTGCTTAGAGTATATACGCAAGGCATGCGCACTATGCTCGCGTTCGCTCGAGCTTGTCTCGTTGTACGAAATCGTTGTCAACCAGTAGATGGCGCGACGAGTACCATTTTGTGTATTACGACTATTGTAAATTCACATATTACAACACGCCTCCTGAATTTACAAAGTCATGATATTTTACATTATAATTCGATGCATTTGAGGTTTCAATTTCGCCTACAATTTGTCATCGCATTTTACATTCATTGAATTAAGAACATTTCAAGTGAACTTGAGTTTTACAACTGAACTTGGTGATTATTACTTTGAACTTGGTTTTTTACAATTGAGCATGGCGATTATTACTTTGAACTTGGGTTTTTACATTTGAACTTGGCGATTATTACTTTGAACTTGGTTTTTTACAATTGAACATGGCGATTATTACTTTGAACTTGGGTTTTTACATTTGAACTTGGACTTTGTATGGACATTTTAGATTAATCTTAAACCTTTTCTATTGTTTAGAAACTTTGTCTTGTCCAGACTCTTTGTGAAGATGTCTGCTAAATTTGGAGTCATAATCTATATCAATGCCTATATATTGGCTAATTTTGCCCATATCCTTCATTGCAAATCTTTCCATTAAACTAGCTTTGACTTGATTTATTTTGATTTTATAATTACAACAAGTTAGGAGATCATCTACAAATACTAATATATATATATATATATATATATATATATATTGTATCTTTGCTTGTATTATTTATGTATTTATTAAAACAATTATACCAAGCTCTTGGGCTTTCTTTGAGTCCATAGAGTGCCTTTTGCAATTTACAAACTTTATTGTCTCCAGTTTCATAGCCTTTCGGTTCATTAACAATACTTCTGTTTTTACATAACCATTTAAAAATGCCGTCCCTACATCCATTTGTTCAATGAATAAATTATTCTTACAACAATAAGACAATACGATTTTTAAAGTTTGCATTTTTCCTACTGGTGAATAAACATTATCAATGTATTCCTTTTGTTGAAAACCTCTAGCAACTAATCTAGCTTTATAAACATTATTGCTTTTCTTTTTGTACACCCATTTTACATCAATGACCTTTTTATCTTTTGGTCTTTCAACAATTTGCCAAGTATTATTTTTCTTTAAACTATTAATTTTGGAATCCATTTCAATTTTCCATTGTTTATATTCATTTAAGTTTAGCGCCTCATCAAATGTATTTGGTACATTTGCATCAACGTGATTTATATATATAAAATGAGTTACAGGATTTTCATATCTAATTACAGGACTTTTCTTTCTGTTAGATTTTCTTTGTACTTTTAAGCTTCAATCATTATTTTCTGCAATATCAAAATTTAATTTGTTATCTCTACTTTTCCCGAAGGTCTGAGTAGAGATAAGAGATTTTGTTTGATTTGAATTTACATCATATTCATTTGTTTCGGATTCCTTTTTCAGTATTTCATTTTCTACGTTTTCAGATTCGCTATTTTCCAAATCTCTATCTTTTTCATCATCAAGTTTTTCTAAACAAATAATTTTGGTATTTTCTTCAACTACTTGCACATGTCTAGCAGTAATTACTCTACCATTAACTAAAACTTTATAATCGTTTTCAACATTATTCCAAAAAATATTTCATAAGGAGTTTTGTTCTCCACTGTATTAGCAATTGTACGATTCTTTAGATAAGCAACAGTTTTCATTATTTCGGGCCAATAACGTCTGTGAATTTTCGCTTCACGCATTAAGCATCTACCTATGTCCATAGCCGATCGTTCCGCTACACCATATAGTTCATGGACGTACGGTGGACATGTTCTATTCCCTTAAACCTTACAAAATCATAAATCTCGCGGTTCAAATATTCTTTGCCATTATCACATTGCAACTTTTTTTACTCTTTTATGAAATTTACATATTCTTTCAGACAACTGGCAGTTTCTGATTTGTTTTTAATGCAAAAAATTCTTGTACACTTACTGTAATCATCAACAAAAGTTACGAAACATTTCTCTCCACCGTAACTTATTGTATTATGTGGACCATTTAAATCAGTATGAATTAGTTCTAAAATTTCAGTAGTTTTCGTTCTGTTATTTTCGAAAGGTACGTTAGACATTTTACTTTCAATACAGTTAGCACATTTAATTTCTGTAGTTTCAATTTTTTCTGGCAGACCTTTTACTAATTTATTTTTTACTAATTTTGATAAATATTGAAAATTTACATGACCAAGAGCCCTATGCCATTTCTCTTTGTCAGTTAATTTGACCGAATTTACATACATTGATTTAGAATCTTTTCGTGTTACAAAACTTCATAAAATATAGATTATCCTTTTTGTTTGCAACTGCTATTCATTCTCTAGATTTATTATATATTTTTGCATTATCATTTTTAGCTACTATTGTGCAGTTTTCATTTTCTTTAGATAAACTCAATGTATTTGTCTAATGCCTTGAATATAATAAACATTTTTGACTTCTACTTGTTTTTTGTTGTAATAATTTTTGAAGAGTAATTTTACGTTTCCAATTTTAGTAGCTTTCAAATTTTTACCATCAGGTAATTTTACTTCATTGGGTTCTTTTAAACAAATGAATTTATCAAAGAATTTATCGTTATTTACAATGTGGTCTGTTCAGCCACTATCTAGAATCCAATTAATTTGACCTAAATTTACGCTGCTATTTTCTAACGCAGTTACCTGATTTACCTCTGAGTGGCAGACCTGTGTCAGCCATGCTTCGGATGCGTAGTCACCCCGTTGTTTGCCTGAAGGTTCGCCTCTGGGTTGACCTTGACCTCTGCCTCGTTGACGACCTTGACCTCTGGAGTTTCCACCTCTGTTGTTGCCTCTGTTGTAGCCTCTGTTGTAGCCTCTGTTGGAGCCTCTTTGGTGACTTCGTTGACCTTGACTGGAATGAGCACCTCGTCCTCGGTTGCTCTGCTGCTGTGGTCTCGTGCATTGTATACTGTGATGACCTGGTTCCCCACAGGTATAGCATTTCCATTTAGTTTGTACCACAAAGGTACTGACGATGGCTTTGTTATTAGACTCTGGTTGAGTCATATTTTTCTTTAATCTTCGACTTGACGTAGTCGACTGTTCGTTGATCCTCTGGTATAACGTCTATAAAATCTCCAATGTAACTGTAACTTGGTGGCAAGGCTCTGATTAGATATCTTATTTTTTTGACTTCTTCTAGTTTTCCACCAGCCGATTTAAATTCATTTGTTACTTTTTCGAATTCTGCGAAAAACTCTTCCACTGTATTATAGCTATTTAATTTGATTTCTTCGATTTTTCCTCTGCATATAATTTGTAAGGCTGTAGACTGAGACAAGTACATTTTGTCATTTTTTAATCATCTCGAAGGCTGTTTCACATTCGTCAACGTACTCTAGTTGTTTGTCGGAGATAGCACTAATTATCATGGTACGAGCTTTTAAATCAATCTTCTTCCATTTGGCTTCGTCCTTTTTTTCATCTTCCGTAATTTCTCGAGTTGCTTGATCCTTGCACTCTTTACATTCCAGCAGGATCATTAATCTTATTTTCCAGCTTGTATAATTTTCACCATCAAACACTGGTATCATAATATCCTCAATTTTTGCTTGTTTAGCCATCTCTTCTTCTTCAGCTTTTATACAATATTGTTTATTTTATACAACTTATTTATACAACTTGTTCCTAATTCTCTTCTTGTTTAAGCCACGAGAACATGTGCTTAACCTCAAAATTGCCACGTGCTCTGATACAGCACTTCACCACGTGTTTCACTTGCCGACTTTAATCCGCTTGCATCACACTTAAATCTTGATTATTTTTCAAAAATCTTCTTTTTGTTTAATACTTGACTACTTTATCTTTTTTGCTGAGCATATATTTTTCTTCTTTAACCCTTATTTGTCCGGTTAATCTTCACTTGAATATTTTCTTTCTTCGACAGACGTTTCGACACAAAAAATCGAATTTCAATGTTTTACGAGTACGTACGTTTTTCCAAAAAATATTGTCCTTTAATATCACTGTTCAATTTGTCACTGTGCGATTTACTTTGTGAATAATAATCGTTGACTCCTTTTCCATGTGGCTTTTCTTCTAACCTCACTTTTTGAATATTACTAAACTTTTCCGAAGGTTGTTATAGTAATATGTTTTAACATACAAACCACAACCATGCTCTGCTACCATGTTGCAAAGGATGCGTGGAATAAACAACAACTTGTGAGGTTTAAATAATATTACAACAATTGCCATTGACGTGCGTCAAATAACGAATAATCCACGGATAGTTGATGCACAAAAATGCATGCACCAAAATACATTATACCTCCCACTCATGGAAAAGTAGTAAGTGCAACTCGTGTGGCATTAGCACAATCTACTATTGCATTTGTATAATAATAACAAAAAACGGAATAGGAGGAAGCTAAGTTCCAAGGACTTGGCAGCGGTTTTTTTATTTTATTGTACGTAACGTATGAAAAGCGTTTCCAAAAGGTTTCTCAATTGTTTTTTTAAAAACGTCGCTAAAACTTTTAAACAACGCGGATATTTCTGAAACGTGTCCAGGAACGTTACAGAAACGTTTTGCAAACGTATATTAGGCAACAAAAGTGGACATTTTTAACATTTAAAAACGTTTCTGAAACGTATGAACGTGCAAGGCACCGTTATACGGTTTAAAATCAATTGTTGCAGAAACATTTCTCAAATGTTTTGTGCTATCTGATATTACTTTATAATCAGCTGATGGTTTGGCAAAATTATCAGCAAATTATCAGCTTAGAATCAGCTGATTGTTATCTCCTTTTTTCAGTAGGGAACCCATACAACAATACTTGAATAAATTTTTTAAACAATTTCAAAATGTTTGCCTATCGTTAAAATTGTTTGCACAACGTTGTATTGAGGTTTTAAAAACGTTCGTCACATTTATTTTAAGTACCGCTCAGTGGTTAAACAACGATTTATAATCAATTTTTAAAACGTTTATACGATGTTTTAATGACGTTTTAAAAAGTAAGATTCTCATAGTACCGCCTAGTTGCTCGACAACGAATTATATACGTTGACAAAACGTGTATAGACGTTTGTACAACGTTTTAAAAAACTATGGCCAAATTCACTATCCTGCTGCCCAGCGGCTTCGGCACCGATTTATCAGATTTACGGAGAATTTATCTGAAAACAATTCATCTAATGTCAATTTATCTAAACCTTTTATCTAAATAACAATTTATCTAAATAACAATGTATCTAAATAACAATGTATCTAAAACAGTTTATCTAATATACAATTTGTCTAAAATGGGATATAACGAGTTGCCTTGTGTGCACTCGTTACGTCCCTCTCTCCCCTATATTATATGATCATACTATAATAAATATTATATCTGTAAATATTCTGGTGTATAACATTCCTTTCAGCAGCAGGTAAGTGAGAGGAGCAGACAGCCATAACACACACAGAGAGAGCCGCGCGTTGTGTGTATGTGCGTGTGGCGCCGTCTGTGAGAGCGAGAGAGAGAGAGAGGGAGAGAGATTGCACTGTTCACGCCGTCGCGTCCCGCGCCGCGACACTTAGGAGTTTACCGCCGTACAGTACAGTCGTGCCGATACTGTCTCTTCGTCTCCGCGGCTACGCTTACTTTTAAGCAAGATAGATCCGTGCGTGCGTGCGTTCGACTTCGAGAGGACTGCTACAGCGTCCTTGACCAGGAACTTCGTGTGTCGCTGGAATCAACCTGCTGCTGTTCAGCACCGCGTGTCCATTGGTTTGCCGCTCGACTTCTAGCTGCACCCCGGCCACACACGAGGCTTTGAGGCGTCCGTCCTGCTGTCCAGCGTCGGGCCCTGGTCATCCGTCCTGCGCCGCTCCGGTCCAAGCCACGAGGCATTTGTCGAGCTCCACGAAGCACATCTGTAAGTACCTGCCCGATCGCAATACTCTCTCTCTCGCCATTATTCGCTCTGCTCCGTCTCTCTTACTCCGCGCTGCATTTGTACTGATTTTTGAGTCTTTACATAAAGAGAAACTTTGCTATTACTCGGCTTGTGTCACTTTGTTCCTGACTCTGTCCATTCCCATGCGATTCACTCGTAATTTATCTCGCGAACTAGCTACGTAGCCAAATCACTCACGACGCCTCCGCGGGCTCACTTGCACGAGGACGTGCACGTACAGCAAACTGCGCTACGGGCCAGGCTTCGTACAGCCTTCAAGAAGCCTGCAACTAGCTGCTACATACTTTTCCTCTCGCTTGATCATCGATCAGAGGATGCGCCACTGATCGTTTATATACGGATGCGGACCCCGTCATTCTTTGATATCCCGGTCTAAAACACCGTTATAGGGAGATTGCCGATTTTAGTCAAATTGTTCATTAGATAAATTGTTTTAGATAAATTGAGTTGATTCGTACTAGAATTTTTGAAAAAGGACAATTTTTCGAAAATTTTACAAAACATCATTTATTTTTATATAATTAATTTTTTTAAAGACATTTCAGGAAAAAATATTTTACGCGCGAGTCGAGTCAAGCGGACGATGGTGGCTTCTTGTACCAAGTTGCTTTAGTGACAAACACGCTTGCTTTGAAAAAAAAAATTTATTTAAAACAATTTATTTAATGAACAATTTATTTAAAACAATTTATCTAATTACGATTTACCTAAAATTTGAAAAAAATTTGATTTTTAGTCGAATTATATATTAGATGAACTGTTTAGATAAACTAAAAATCAGACAAATTGTGATTCGACAAATCGTAACTAGTTAAACTGTTTTAGATAAACTGTTTTAGATAAATTCTCTGGATATGATTTATCAACGTTCTTTCAACTATTTTTAAACGTTGTTTCAACGTTTACATTGAGTAAAGCTTTTATTTAGATACATACATTAATTAAACAATCAGATCTAACAGATTTGTACTCTTTTAGTCGTGATTCAAGACGGACACACATTTCTCAATAAGTACATTATTAGGTCTGCTTAAATCACCAAGAGACGTTCCGTCTTAGCCTTACGTATCTTGATATTTTGGCGAACTTCAAGTAAATCTGTTTGACCAATTAGACCTTAAAACGCTTTCGAGAATTCTAGAAAAATTTCTCCTCAGGTATGGATCTTTAGTGGCGATTCCTATAAGACAGGTGTTAAATAAGATAGTAAAGACTTTTTCCATTAATAGTGCACAAAAAAAAAATTATTTTATTGTCAGATTTAAAATAAATTATTTCATGTTTACCTTTCGGGTCCTGCTCTTCTGTCTGACAGAACGATTAGTTGGAATACAGCTTCAGTAGCTTTATGAGCTTCGTCGTAAACTCTTTCCAAGGTCTTTGCATCTTCTGTTTGAGATAAGTTTAATTAATGACTTAAGCGTTTCAGCTATGGCAGCAATATATCTAGTCTACTTGATCACTTCGAGATCATGCAGAGATCAATTTGTTGTTATAAAAATAAAAGATGTATTTCATTAAATTTTAAAGTATTACTCTGTAACCATCTAAGTGAATGTTTTCTCTAAATGGATTAATTAGTGGATAAGTTATACCTGAAATGTAAAATAAATGAGTGTTTAGAGAGTTGTCAATTCAAATAAATTCAAATAAATAATTCAAATAAATATTCAAATAAAATATTACAAATTAATTGATGATAACTGCTTAGAAAAATAACTACGTAAAGCTATAGTATAGTAGGAGTTGGAATTCAGACAAGTATACCAATGGTAAATCATTATCAATGGAGCCAAGAGCTTCTTTCTGAACAGGAAAAAAATAGATAAATTGACATCATACACTTTCGCAGTGTTAAAAGAACGTTTCTCCAACGTTTTGTGCTATGTGGGCAGTTATACCAGAGATTAGTAGAGAGATTGCCGATGCCATGTTAAAAAAGCGTGCCATATTCGATCATGACACCACCATGCGGCGCTCGACCGAACTATACGCATCTAGCAAGCCCCGCCCACTCCGTTTACCCGTCGTCTGCGAAATCGAGCGCGCGCGGCAGATTGACGAGTACTGGGGTTCAAATCTCGGTCACGGAAGATTTTTTTTTCGTTGTTTTGCTTATTGCCTTTTCATCTACCTGTTCAAAATAATAATTATAGCAAATGTAAAATGTTATATTATTTGTTATTAATAATTTAATGCAAATAATTGAAACTTTTTAATAACTTTTGGATGTTCAGAAAAATCCAAATTAATTTACTTTATTTAAAAAAAAGGGTTCATAATTTTAAATTCAATAAAAAAAAATGTCTTGCTTGTTATTTTCTTAATAAAAATATAAACAGTTTTCCCCACCACCTTTGCGGTACTGTTTAAGGCGCGTTGATTTTTGCTTCCTCGTAGAGGAAGCTTTGTGATGATAAAATTTTCAGTTTCGCTAAAACTTCATAAAAATTTGTTTTAAGATGTTTGAAGTTCGATTACGTGTTTTTAGAAAATGTCCGTATGGGTGTGTGTGCGTGTGTGGGTGAGTGCGTGTGTGTATGTATACCGTAATATTTCTGGAACTACTCTATTTTGGAAAAACACTATTTTGCGTTTTTGTCAATCATCCCACTGTAACAAACAATTTAGCTAAAATGCATTTGAAAGATAATAAAATTACCTACTTTTTCCCGTTTGATCATCGGGATCGACCGCTCCGTTCGGCAGATAACATGAAATAGGTGCTTTTTTAAAAAAAAATTATATCTATGAAACTTTGTTAACATCATAACCTCACGAAAATAATCATGTTTATGGTTCACGCGTCAAACTATATTCCGTCAAAATTTCTAGTGAGTTGACTACTTATTATTTCAGTAATAAATCAAACACTGAAAAAAATGAGTTTGTTTCGTTTGTGCCTCGATTACGGGCGCAATAAAGCCTTATTGCAATTGAGATTTCGGAAAAAGGTAGATATTTTATGTGTTTTGGCTAAGTTTATTTCGCAGCTTTGAAACCCCGGTTCTTAAGATATCAAGGTTCAAATTTTTTTTTGAAAATTTTTTGATTCCTTATAACTTTAAAACAATGCAGTCAAATGCTTCAAAATTTTATTTGGTGATTCACCATAAACAAAGCTATCTGCTGTTAAAGTTTTAAACGATTTCGTTGAGCAGTTCTTAAGTAATGAGCTGAAATATAAAAACCGATTTTTCACAAAAGTCAGGATAATCTGCTCCTCCAAGAACTAGCAGAAAAATGCTGATAAGATAAAAATCCATCGTAAGCCAATTTCTGCGCGATGTTGCTGCTGCGACAGTTTGAGTAAGACGACGTGAAATACTTCACTTTTTTTTTTAAATTACTATTTTCATTGCCACACATTTCTCCATAGCAACTCGTGCGCTACTCGTCGATATTTCTTTTATATTGTTGTCATTAAAACTCATGACGCGTGGGGTAGCGAGTTTGAGAGTTTTGGCTTTATATTTATTCCTCGCTTGTGCTCACCTTGTTACGATTTCTACATATATATATCTTCAAAATTAAACGATTAATTGATTCTGCAACTTCGCTATTTTAGAGATTTTGATCGAATCTTTCTGATTATTATATATCTTTTGCTATAAGAAAATCGCTTACAGCAAAATAATTAAACTTGGAAATATTTAAAATAGCATTCACATACTGTAAAAAAGCATTAATCAAGTTCGAATTTTAGATTCAGTTAGCATTATATAGCACTTCGATCCCTATATGTCTGCATTGTTTACGAAACCAATTAGTTTAAAAGATATTGAGCTTCAAAATTTTTTTTTCCTCACCTTGTATACTATGAATCGTTTTTTATAAGTGACGCGATAACTGGAGTAAAAACGTAATAATCAATTTAAAATTTTGGATATAATCTTCAATTTTAATTCAACGAGTGTATTTTTAAATAATCATAATAATGCCTTGATTCTATTAAGTATTATCACACCATTTCATGCAATAAGACGAATTAATAAGTCTCGCTGATTATATTATGATTGTTTTTGCCTATATAATGCAGTTTTTTCTCTATATAATACATTTATTTAAATATTTACATAAAACCTAGACATTTTGTGAACTAATGTAATCAATTACTTTTTTGAAAATGCATTATTGCATAAACAATATGCATTTGAAAAGGGCATGTCAAAGATACATTAAATAAAAAATTTACAACTCGGTAAATAATGATGGAAATGACTCCAGTTTTGCTACCTGGGTTTTTGAGTCGCTGTTCACGAATATCGCGACGGGAACGGCCTTTGAGGTACCTGGTGCCCAGGGTAGACAGTGTCAACGTCCTCTTCGCAAGTTGTACGGGTAATTCTGACATAGTGAGTCATATATATGAATAAAAAATAAAGAATAATATATTAGGTAAAAATGATGTAATGCTGATTCTAATTCCAGGAGATGACGTTCATACTGTCTACTTTGGGCACCAGGCACCTCGGAGGCCGTTGCCGTCGCGCTATTCGTGAACAGCGACCTCGAAAACCCCCGAGTAACGAGTTTCGACTCACTAGTTACAATTTCCCGTAAAACTCTCGAAGATGCCGTTCGTACTGTCTACCCTGGTCACTAGGTACCTCGGAGGCCGTTGCCGTCACGATATTCGTGTTCAGCTACCTCGAAAACCCCCGAGTGGCAAAACTGGAGTCATTTCCATCATTATTTACCGAGTTGTAAATTTGTTATTTAATGTATCTTCGAAATGCACTTTTCAAATGGATATTGTTTATGTAATAATGCATTTTCAAAAAAGTAATTGATCACATTAGTTCACAAAATTTCTAGGCGATCTCACGAATCCAATGCAAAAAACCGCATTAACGCATACGGAGAATAATTAACCGCAAGTTAATTATTCTCCGTAATAATTAACTTGGTCCAAAACTTATACAATGTATACTCCTCGAATATAATAATTCTAGCTAAAGCGTTTTTCTGGTTCTTAATGAATGATTAACTAAGAATGTTTAAATCTGAATCTAACTAAATCTGAAAATGAACTCTGAATCAAAGTTTAAAAATCTATCGGTCCGCCGGCTTCGTTTCCCGATCACGGAGTGGCTGAGTAGCTTGGCTTGGGGACGCTCGGAAGTCTTCCGGACCTCCCACGCTGTCCCAAGCTTTACTTTCATGCCGCTACGTCACAGCGTCGGCTCTTGTTGCACTCATTAGGCCTTACGGGGCCTGGCAACGGTCAAGCGCCGAAACTGCAAGCGCAGCATCGCACGCGCGCAAGCAGCCGTCGGCGGGGAAGGTGTTTAGCTTAGCGAGATTCTTGGTCACTTGATATTTTAGTGGCCTTGAATACTCGCTATGCTTTTTGTATGTGGAACTTTCTCGAAGCTTTATTCGAAATAAAATCTCGAATAATAGCCACGGGAAAGTTGTCACATAACATCCTCCCCCCCTTGAGAACGTTTGTCGTCCTCGGCAAACCGCGCGTTTCCTAAGGGTCCGGGTACTGGATGGTCCCGTGAATAACAACAGTCTTGATAATATATTAGCAAAATAAAGTTTGAACGGATAAAATATGCCGAAACAATACGAAAGTATTGGGTCCATTTCAAAGGAATGTGCAATATTTGTGATGTCTTTGCATTGACATTGTTCATTCTTTCTCTCTCTCTCTCTCTCTCTCTCTCTCTCTCTCTCTCTCTCTCTCTATATATATATATATACTCATTTAAGAGTTATTGCTTTACACATGATCTATATGATGTTTATCATGTGTTTGGCTTTGTTCTCGTTTGATGTTTTTATTGGGCATTCTTTTTTTTTATGATGCATGTGAGTGTCCAAGAGAGTTTCTAGAAAGAGATGAATCTTGGTTGAACTTTTACGTTCTTATGTTTTCGATTGGGTTTATGGATGGGTTCAAACTTCGTATCATTTCGGATTATTTAAGAAATGTGTGAATTTGTCTAGCTTTCCTTTTGTTTGTTGTTTTCACTTACTTTGCTGTTGGTTTTGGTCCTTGGTCCATTGGTCATGTACATTTTATCTTATGTATTAGATCGTTGCTATTATGATTAACTTATCCTATTGCATTCTAAACATTCTTACGTATGTCTAAGTAATTCATTTTCTTAGTATTTTTGTGCTTATGTTAATCTTACATATAAATAGATACATATAATTAAATATATATGTATGTGAAGATGGGTCCATGATAAAAGGTCCGGGTCCGTTTATAAAGTTACAAAAATATATTTATTGTGGTTCATAGTTTTGGTCCATGAGAACATGATTGGTCCTTAAAAAGAAAAATTGTTCATAAACATGAAGAAAATGATTAGGAACCTAATTGATCTTAGTCTAAAAGCTTGCGTTGGTGGACAGGCTAATTTGGCTTAGCCTGTCAAAACTGTCGTCCTCTTCTTCTTTTGGGTCCATGGGTATTAAAGGATTGATTAGATGTTCGTTCCCAGTTATAGATTGGTCCAATAATGATGTTGGTTCTTGTTCTTCTTGGTCCTTTTCATTTGATTTTGTTTCTTCTGGTAGCTCCAATTTTCCTACCGTGGTCCCTTTTTGGCAGAACGTGAGATGTAAGTCCCAGTCTTTATATTCAACTAAGGTCTTGCATAGCTTGTGTTTGATTTGGACGTCCCCATTTTGAATTCTACATATTTTCAGGTGTTCCTTCCACCTTCTGATGTCCACATTTTTCTTGCAGACATCATGTTCTCGCCTTTGCTGGATCATTCCTTCTCCTAGTCTTGCTGGAGTAGCCCATGTTGGTCCATATCTTATGTTACAGTTTTTCATGGCTTTCTTGGCATCCTCTTCCGTGAATAATGTTACGAAACCCATGTGCTTTGGATTTTCTTCGTTCTGTTGGTCTTTCATTGGCACAGCAATTATACATTCAATGGGTCCAAATTGTGTGAATTCATTGATGTATTTAGCCTGTGTCACTTCCAGGGGTATTTATACACACAGTCTCAGTCCTGCTGTATCATCGTGTCGTTGGTTTTTATTTGGAGCTTGTGGTCTTGACTGTTCTGGTGGGTTGGTCCTTATGTTTGATGTTGGGATCGAAAAATTCGGTTGGTAGAATTTGTAATCTTTTATTTCTAGGTCCTTTCCCGCTTCCTTTGCTGTCCTGTATGTTATTTCTGCCTCTGTTAGGCCTGATGTGTTTGATATTTCCTCAAATGTACAAGGTCCTACCTTGTGAAAGTATGGTGCCAATGTCTTCTGGGGTCCTTGCAAATTTCTGTAGTTCTAAAGCTTTCTTTACGTGTTCGGCCTCTTGGTAGTTTATTGCAATTAATTGCGCATCCTCTAGATCAGTTTTTTGAATGATGGTACATGGTCCTATGTTCTGAAAGATTCGTTTGATCTTTCGCACATTTCCTCTGAACTGCACCAGCAGATGAGTGGTCCCTACTTGAGTAAACAGCAGCAATGTGATGCTGCTCAGCAGGTCCATTATTTGGGGGTCCATTCTGTAACAATTCAAGTTGGTTTGAATTAATATGGTCCGGGTATTGCAAATTTTGGGATTGCTTATTGTCTAACATGCTTGGTTATGTTATGTTTATTGGGTCCTTAGGGTCCATTATGTTAGTTTTCGTTTGGGTTTCATTTTGTCATGGGGTTTGGGTAGTTGGTTGAATGCGTTTCGGTGTGCGTAAGTTGTTGGGTACCATTCATTCTTTCCATTCAGTTCATTCCTTTCAGGTGACTTGTTTTTGGTGGCGAAAAGAAAAATTTGTTGTTTTGTTGAGATGTCAGTCCGGCTGTATGCTGGTCATCATTTATCTCTAGTTTTTGTGTAATGGGAGATGCCCTATTTAATGGGTCGAGAGTTTGTTGAGGGTACTACCCGAAAGCTATTGCTGTTCATACCCAGAAGCTACTGCTGTTTATTGTTTAACAAAGCTGGTGGCTCCGTAAGGTTGGTGATATTTGTGGTGGTAGTATCTAAATGTATGCTGCAAATTCATGAGGGGTGATGATTTGCAAGTAGCATACGAATGGATCTATGCGCAATGGACCCACTAGATATAGCGGTGTCTTTCTGTGAGGTAGTGTTTAATAATGAGGGTTAACTGGTTTCGAGAAAAGGTTCGAGTAAAGAGAAGGTTCGCATAACGAGATGTTATGTATACATGGAGAGTGGTTCTTCAAGAAACGGTCTTTCGAGCTAGATGTTGTAAGGATACTACCAAATCACGTATTGTGTGGTTTTGTGATTTGAATTTATCGAAGAGTGTATTTTTAGTTTGTGAGTTAAGTTTTAATATGGTACCATTTTTACTGATCATGGAGTTATTAGAAACATTTCAGCTTAAGTGGTCTTTTGTGACTCACACTTGTCATCATTAACGTTCCTTTCCATGTTTTCTTTGTAATGATCCTTTGTCTCATGGTGATAGTGTACTTGTTCTCTTGCGATATGTTGTGTGAGTGTTTAGATGTATATTATTGAAGGTATCGGGTATATGTACAGTGTTGGGGTCGATGAGGACACATGAAAAAGGGTAGTTATTCATTTAAGGATATGGTTTATTTGATCATACTCATTCATCTACACTCATAACTTCGCAGGTATCTTCGGTGTCACCTCTATTTTGTATATGACTTATAAAATATGTGTTAGTTTGGTCCATTTCTAGGGTCAATTCTTTCTGATCATCAGTGATCGCACTTGCTGTGTCTGGGTCCTTGGTGATTGGTCCATATTCGGTTTTGGGTTCCTTTTTCTGGTTTGACTTTGCTTCTTCTAAGCTTTCTAGGTACGCAAGAGTGTTTTTTAGTTCATCCAAAGTTGGTGTTCGGATGTTCTGGTACTCAAGTTCGGGGTTTTTGGTATTGGTCCACATGCTCTGTTTCTTGCTTGTTATGTCGTGTAAATTGTAGAGGGTCAGATTTACTTCTTTTTTACAAAATGGATGGAATTTGGTCTCCAGTCTATTTTTGAAGCGAGTTAACTATCTTGGTTCTGCAAATGTCGCTTTGTATATAGGGTCACTTTTGGTCCTTGCTACTTCTGCATCTTGGTCTTTGAAGTATTGTACGTAGCCGTACGACAGACAACCTCTCTTATCTCGTACTGTCTCATAATATATCATTGGTTCGAATTGGGCGAAATGTCTAAAGAACATTTCGTCCTTTTCTTTGTCCTTGCCTTCCCAGGGTAACAGGCAGAATAATCTATTCTTACTCAGATGGTCCTTGTGCTGCGTGTTGGTAACGACATGCACTTCTGATTTTATGGTATTAGTCTTTTTGGGTGATTTAGGTATGGTTTCCCTTGTTGGTCCAGGCATCAATTTTGCACGTCTCTTGAACTTATTTTGCTTCCTGAGCGCGACTTTGAGGTCATTGGCCTTTATGGCTTGTCTTTCGGTGTCGAAGGTCAGAGTGATTTTTCTACTCTTTGGGTCCGTTCTATGGTCCTCCACATGTACGGCATGTGGTGTGCCTATGGGTTCGAATTCTCTTATAATGGTCCAGAGGGGTATCTCAATGTCGCAGAACATTGATGTACTGGTCCTTGTGGTCATCTTATATTGTGCTGTGAACGAATATTATGTTTACAGGATACAATTGAATTGACATGGTGGTACATAGGGTGTATATATACAGGGTCTCTGGGTTTAATAATCGCCTTCTGCGGTATTATCGAATTGGATATTTGAGCAATTTGGCGAGGATTCTTTAATTCGATTCTTTTTTAATTTGGATTTGTTAGAGTTTCCTGGGGATTTGTTATGGGTTGTTCGATTTTGAGTGGGGGTAGGGTTATCGTTAGTCATTTCGATGGACTGATCCACATTATAGGTTCGGGTTTTCATTTTTGGATAAGGTAACATCATCCCACACTTCATCCCCATGATGAGTGCTATTATTCCCACTATCATTATTAGCTGAAAGGTTAGACCACCATACAATATACTATTTGTGTGGTAATCTCGCCTCTTATGCTCTTTAATTTCATTCAATTCATTGATCATTTGGTCCAAGGGTTTTGCTTGGGTAAAACCTAATTTTGGTCCGAGTACTTCAATGTTTTGAGGCATAGCGTTATCGAGATTTGGGTCTCTTTCGGTTAAAACTGGGTACATGTCTTGTATTTTCAGGTCGATTTCAGGCTTATATAGGTACGTGGTTTGGCTGGATTTGCTCTCTTGTCCAATGATCATGGTATCAGCTGTTCTTCCTACGCATGTTGGTGAAATGCGTATGATTCCAGCATCTTTTAGGGTAACTTTGGTATCTTTTAGACCTTGGCATGAGAGTCTTAATTGTTCTGGGTTCATTGTCGAATACAGCCAAGACTGGTCATTCTCTAGGTACTTCCATTGGGTCTTGGTGCTGGTTCTGTATCTGATGTCGCAACTTCTCAAGGTTCGGGTACTGGGATTCAGTAACATAGTTGCTTCACAGTCCTGCACAGTTGGTGTGCTTTGAAGGGGTCCTAGCATAGGACAGATATGTCCATAATGGGTTTTCATGCATTTGGTTGCAGGATTTTCATCAAATTTTATGTACTTCTCTTCATCAGAACTTATGGCAATATATTTATGTGACGGTTCTATAAAGGCGAGTCCAGTGGTACCATTGGCTTTATGTTGTGGTACTGCCAAAGCGTGTAATTTATATATTTGGTACGGATCTCTCTCAACCAGAGGTACTTGTACTACAGCTATCGTTCTCCCATTTTCATGAATGGCGTCGACTTTCGATATTTTGGTGACTTCTTCGATCCTCAGGTGTTCTAATGGTATAGCGAAATCCAAATTTGTGCTTGTCCTTTTTACATCAGTTGTAATTTGATGCAAAACGTTTGTTGTTAGAAGATCAGGATGCACTTTTCCTTCTTTCAATTGTCTTAGTACCTTTAGAATCTTTTCATTTCCTCTTATCAGGTGATCTAAGGTTGATTCTAGACGCCTCATGTAAGCTGTTACTTCTATTAAGTATTTTAACTTTTCTTCTTCTTTTAAGACTGTGGTGATTGTTTTGGTCATCATTGCTTCAAAACTTTGGATGGCTTTTTGATAGTTCCTGGTTATATTGTACAGCTCTTCAAATTGAGCGGAGACAATGTGTGCATTTTTGTCTATTACTTGTACCATCTTTGCTTAGTCTTGAAATAGATTATCGATGTTTTTGTTGATGTCTTCTACGTCATCTGTGGTCACTAATCCAAACAAACTTATTTCTATAACCATCAAATTTTCCGGTACGGGGTTCGTTAATTAATCGTGCATAACCTCCCACTTTTCCCTTGAATTTCCTAATCTTTTTATCGTAGGTTTCTTTAGACTTATTTTTATTGACGATTTGATTTTCTCCCGCCATTAATTTCATCTCATCGAGTCGCAATATGAGGTCCCTGATTTACGTGTTATAGGTTCTTAATTTTTCATCAGAGGGTATTTTGATTGGAAAACATGCAATTCTGCCGTAAACCAATTCAAAGGGTGTGGAGTTAGTGGCGGAATGCACACTAGTATTATAAGTAAAGGTCGCGAAGGGTGCTAACTTGTCCCAATCATCATATTTTTTAGAGTGAATTCTTATGAATTCGACAAGTGGAGCATGACTTCTTTCCAACGAACCATTGGTCTGAGGTCTGTAACCTGAGGTTGTTAATTGGTTCACTTTAAATAGTTTCAACATGCATTGGACGATGTTAGAAAGGAAACTTGTCCCACGGTCAGATAGTATTGCTCTTGGAGCACCAAATTGGCATATTAAATGCCGGACCAAAGCATCTGCTATAGTGGTGGCATTCAAATTTTTGATTGGTATGACAATGAGATATTTGGTCAAATTGCACTGCATAGTTAGCAAATGACAATTTCCGCTTGGAGTCAGCCTGAGTTTGCCGACTGTGCCGATTGACACTTTATCGAACGCTTCTATGGGTGTATCAGTTATTAGCATAGGTTCTCGGGTTTTGAACCTTTCAATCTTCTTTTCTTGACAGCTGTCGCACCTTCTTATGTAATTTAATATATCGTTCCTCATTCCGGGCCAATAATATCTTTCTCTTATCTTTTGGTAAGTCTGATTGACGCCCTTGTGTCCTCCGGTCAAGCTGTCATGTAGAGTAGCTATTATTCCTTTTCTTTCGGATTCATTGGGTAGTTTAACCTTTCCATAGCAGATAGTTATTTTTATTGGCGTATTAATGAACGTTTTGATTAGTAATTCACTCATGAGTCCAGGTTCCAGTTCATCCGTGAGGTCTCCACGTCTCGATATTCTGAAGCTCCTAATCTCTCGATCGATCGTGATTTTTCTCAAATTCAGTAACGCTTCGTTCAAATCTTCAATTTTTATGGTGTGAAAGTATTTCACACCATATCTTTCAATACTATGGAGAAAATTTCGTGTTTCTTGTAAGGGGTTACGAAGATTTGTCCAATTTTCGGCTTCTTGCTCTTCAATTTGAAAGGGTCGATGGCTCCAGTTTCCTTTAATAATTTGCTTATGGAGCTGGTGCATTCACAGTCTTTTGACACGAAATGTACAATGTTATCTTTCCTGTAGGTTAGACATTCTCTCACACTGGTTACATTCTCGCGTGTTGGTGCGTAAATTTCACTTTTCCCGCTCATGGACCCAAGATTAGTTTTCACGCTAGTTGCTGTTGGTCCATATCTTTTATTTATTGGCTCTAATGTTCCAGGTATTGGCCAAATGAAAGGTATGACTCCTTGTGGTGGCTTGGAATACCTGATATCGATTTCTTGGTCTTCATTTTCTTCGATTTCTGTCAATATACCTTTAATTTTCTTCTTGTTTCGGGTACTGTTTGCAATAGGTGGGCGGTTCTTTATTTTCGATGTGTCAGAGATTCTACCTTCACCAGGTATTATCATCTCATCGCTACTCATGTCCGATTCATAATTTGGGTAGTTATGATTATTCTCCATTCTCCTTTGGAGTTTCATTTGAGTGTCTTCAATTAATTCTCTCACTCTTTCTCCTAAAACTTGGTCCTGGTAATAGGAATCGGTCCAAATAATCTTCTATTATGTGGTCCACGATTTCTAATTCCTCTCTGTTGAGATGATTTCTTCTGATCATTTTCTTTACTTGTTCTAATCTCTTGATTTGGTCCACGATCGCGTCACCATCAAACTCACTATCAGTCTCTTGTAAGAAGTCTGGTCCAGTATCAAAAGGTATTAGTTCTCTTGGATCTACCTCTATGGTGATATCTTGTTCACTGGTATTTATGGCCATCATTTTGCAGGTATTGTTTACATTAGCCACTACTCCTTCTCCTAAAAATAGATCTTTGTTACCTACGTCTATTCTTGGAATATATCCTTCTTTCAAATTACTCTTGATCAAGTTAATTTGAACCACTTGTCTGGTCCTGGCTTTTATTATGTATTTCACTTTGTCTGACACAGTATCTTCTTCGTGGCTCGCTTTTTGGTCCACTGGTTCAACTTTCTCATCACCTTTGGATTCTACTTTAAGCACTTCATTGGCTTGTTTACATTTGTATCCCCTTTTCAAGTTTCTAGGATTATGTTCTTCCTCACGTCCTATAAAGGGTATAGGATGCATGACATCACCGCTTATCATTAAAGCGTTTTTATGGTAGGAGATTACAGCTTCCTCTTTCTTGAGATAATTCCTCCCCAACATTTCATCTTGCTTAATTGGAAAGTTGTCGTGTACAATTTGAAACTTTACTAGCGTCCCTCTTATGTCTAGGTACACTGATCCGGCAGTAAATACAGTTTGGTCTGTTATACCTCCCAGCTCTCTTGCGTCATCTACACTTATGGGTAACTGGCCTTCCAGAACTCCGATTTTGATTAAGTTGACTGTCGCACCATTATCTATCATGAAGTCTAGATATGGTCGTTTCGTTCCAACAGGTATTCTAATCCTTACTGCTGTTGCTTCTCCATCCTCCCAATTATAGTTCTCAGTTCCTCTACAGTTCGTGGAACACATCCTTGCAATTTCTCGGGTCTGGTTAATATCGCCATCACTGGAGTTTTCGTTTGATCGTTGCTCGGATTCGTATGATCCTGACTGCGATTCTGGTTGTACCTTTGAATCTGTTGTTGGCAATTCTGCTGGTCCACATTTCTTGTGTTCTGCGGAATTTGTTGAACTTGACCTGGATGGTTCTGGTGATGGTTGTTGTAGCCCTGGCTCGCCATCCTCGAGTCGTGGCGAGTCCCCTGGGAGTTTAAATTACTCCTATGAGGTTGGTTATCGTATCCTGCTGCTTCATTTCTCCAACTGTTGCCTTCTCTCCGACCCGGGCGTTGTTGAACGTTTTCATATTGACCGGTGTGATGATCAAACACTCTTTGATATCCGCGATTCCCGTCACTATTCCATGCTCGCCAATTCCCATTTTGTCGATTGTCGCTATAATTTTGATTATAAAACCCTCGCCCATTATTTTGTCCATTGTACTGATTGTGGTATTCCCCTGTAATTACCTCGGTAATTGTTCTGTGGATATGATTGTTGTTGGCGGTTGTCAGGATACTTACGTTGGTGATCATTAGTATAATTATTAGATGGTCCATTATATGTTCTGTCTTCCACATAGCCTACGTAATGTGGATCTTGTGGTTCGTAATTTTGATATCTGTTGCTATCATGGTATCCGCCATTATTTCTATAATGGCCTCTATCACTGGATCCTTGGTAATAACTTTGATTATTATAACTCTTGTTTCGTCCTCTATAGGGTCTAGAATCAGGAATTATTTTGGCTTCCATCCTTGTTTCCAACCTTACTCCTTCTTCCTAAGCAGCTCGTAGATCTGCTGATTTGCTATAATCAACTCTTTCACCTAGATTTGCAGGTAGTCCTTTGATAAATATATCAACTGCAAGGGATCGAAGAGGCGCCATCATATCATCATTGTAGTCATAACTGAATTTTTTTCCTGGTCCAAATCTCTGCTTTAGATGTTTGATGAGTTCTTCGACACTAGTCACTGTTTTGTTAATTAGGCTCTTTTAGGCTGGTCCGGTAATCTTATGTAGAGCATTTTGTAGAAATTCGGCCTGTATGGTGGGTCCGGCTAGGGCAGCTGCGTTCCTTAAATCGTGGATATACTCTCGTAAATTCTTTCGGCCATCGAAGGTTGGTATTCCACTAATGCCATTCATCAACGTGAAACTGTTGGACATTGTGGGCATTAATTGGGCCGTAACATCAGCCGTACCACCAGCTATACTATCAGTTGTACCACCTGTTGTAGTATTACTTGTGTTATTAGCATTTTGAGAGCTATTGTTGGGACCTGTCATGTTGAATATATGTCGTCCTTCTTCGAAGTAGTCCAAGTATTTAAAAGCGTCAAGATCGTCCTCCTCCAATTTTCTTAAATCACTGAATATTTTCTTTATAGGAATCTTCTCCTTTTTCTTCGTCAGTCTACGTTTTATGGCTTTGAAAATTTTTACAGATGTTTGTTTTCAATCGTCACTATCTCCAATCCTCTCGTCGCCACACTTATTATTGTTTTATTTAAACTCGTAAAAATTAAAAATTTGTGGAAAAACGTAAAAGTGACAAAGTTAAAACAGGGTCCAAGATCAAAACAAATTGATTATTTGAGTTAAATCCTGAATCACGGTAGGAGTTATCTTCAAACTACCTTGTATAAATTATAACCTAAAGTAAAGCGTACAAAAAAGAGAAAATTGATTGATTGAATAAGCCAAATAAACTATTAATCTCAATAATCCCTTAAAATCCCTTATTTCTTCTTATTTCTATTTATTTCGTTAAATGCGTATAGTAAAATTTTCTCAAATTTAGCTTTAATTACCACTTGAAAATCTACGTTATCTTTATATTCGACTTCTTTTTCCTTCAATTTGGAGTTTGCGTTTAAAATAGCTAATTATGAGTTAATTTCCTCGAGACGTTTATGTAGCAAATGTTTTTCAGCTAATAATCTTGCTGAAAGTGCTTTCTTACCGGCTCTCTTTTGTTTAAATAATCTTTCGTTTTCCGTGCAGTGCTTTCCTTTCATTTATTGTATTTGCTTTGGAACCAGTGACCGCTACTGAGCGAGTCTAGAGGAAAGCCGCTACTTAGCAGGCTTAGGAATTAATGGAATGGTCGCTATTACAAGCGGACCTAGGAATAAGGTTGCTAAAGCCAGCAAACCATAGGGTTTAGAGTGACCGCTACTAAGCAGATCCAAGGAGAAGTTGCTAAGAAGCACACTTGGGATGGATATAAAACACAATTAAGAAAAGTAAAATCACCGTTGGGAATGGTCTAATCATTTAAACTTAAATTTAAATTAATCAACGTAATTAAATAACCGCTGCCAAGTCATTGGCACTTAGCTTCCTCCTATTCTGCTAGTGGAAGATAATTACATGGGACAATCAACTCATTCTTTGATTTAAATATTCGCTACTATTCGATACTAAAAGGATAGGTTAGGAAGACACTTGTAGGGGAGGGGTATCAGGGGAGTGGGGGTTAAGGTGGATATCAAAAGGATAGAGCTCCGTGAACTCCTAAAATAACTTACATATATCGTAATAAAAAAAATACCAGTAATTGCGGAATCGTTAATAACATTAACAACTGCAAATTACAAAATTGCGGGTGGCTTCATTTTTTTGATTAATTATTTTTCACGATTTCTACATACCCACAGCCGCCTTTCAGACCCTTGACGTTGTTTTCTATACTCCCATAATCGCCTTTTAAAATTTTAAAGCTCATTTATGCACTCCCACAGTCGCATTTTAGACCATCGTAATCGTTTTCTGTATTCCCACAGTCGCCTTTTTGACCTTTGCAATAGATTTCTACATACCCACAGCCGCCTTTCAGACCCTTGAAGTTGTTTTCTATATTCCCATAATCGCCTATTAAAATTTAAAAGCTCATTTCAGTACTCCCGCAGTCGCCTTTTAGATCCTCGTAATATTTTCTGTATTCCATAGCTCCTGGGAGAGAGGTCTCGCCGGAGATCCGCTCGGGACTGTAGCCCCGAGCTCTCTTCAGACGGTAGCAGTCTTTTAGGTACACTATTGTTGAATATATTGTATAAATCATATCATAATAAAAAGCAAAAATATTTTTTCAAAAATCGAAAAATGGCCATGAAATGGTCATAAAATAGTCTAAATCTTAAAAGAAAATTTACTCGAATTCAGAATCAGAAAACATATATGCACGTCCAATCTTATTACGATCGATCACGTAGTTCCAGAATTATAACAGTATACGTACGCACGCACACACACACACACACACACACACACACACACACACACAGATGAAACCATCTGCACGGACATTTTATAAAACACGTAAACTCTAAAATATACTAACTTTATTAACATTATATGGTTTACAAAAATAATAAATGTTCAGTCATAACAGGTATACAGTAGTGGAGTTGAGAATTTTGAATCTTAATATCTTTTAACTAAAAGTTCATAAGCTACAGAAAGAACCTAGGCGAAGGGAGCAAAAGAGTCATCTTTTCCAAAATTTCAACTTCAATTTAAACTTTTTACTCCCGTAATCGTATCGACATTAAAAAAACATTTTTTCTAGTTTTTATATTTTCATCTCAAAACAGTCGCCAAAATTGCTGAAAATTTTACAACTAGTAGATATCGTTGTTTTTTGTCATTAATTTTTCAAACATTAACTATTTATTTTTGAGTTATATATGTTTATCGAAAAAATTACCTTTTATATCATAAAAAATGAACAGATCAGTCAATCTAGAAATCTTGCGGGAAAAAGTAGACCAATTTATGTTCTTTTAGATACACTATTGTTGAATATATTGTATAAATCATATCATTATAAACCGCTGCAAGCTCATTGCACTTAGCTTCGCCTATTCTGCTAGTGGGAAGATAATGTACATGGGACAATCAACTCATCTTTGATTTAAATATCGCCACTATTCGATACTAAAAGTATAGTTAAGAGACACTTGTGGGGAGGTGTATCAGGGGACTGGGGGTTAAGGTGGATATCAAAGGATAGAGCCTCACACTCTCTCACACATGAAAACTCTCAAAATATACTAAGCTTTAATTATCAAATTATATGGTTTAACAAAAATAATAATGTCACAGCCAGAGTATACAGGGGGACAGTTGAAGAATTTGACGTCTAATTATCTTTTAAACTAGAAAAGGTTTCATAAGCTACAGAAGAACTAGCGAAGGGATCAAAAGAAAGAAAAAAAATAAAAAAAAAAAAAAAAAAAAAAAAAAAAAAAAAAAAAAAAAAAAAAAAAAAAAAAAAAAAAAAAAAAAAAAAAAAAAAAAAAAAATGAATCATTTTCTAAATTAAACCATTTAACTTTTTACCGTAATCGTACGACATAAAAAAAAATTTTTTCTAGTTTTTTTTTATCTCAAAAACTAGTCGCCAAAATTGCTGAAAATTTTTACAACTAGTAGTATTGTTGTTTTTTTGTCATTATTTTTCAAACATTTACTAATTTATTTTTTGAGTTATATATGTTTATCGAAAATTACCTTTTATATACATAAAAATGAACAGATCACTCAATCTAGAAAATCTTGGGAAAAGTTAGAAATTATAGTTCTTTAGATACACTATTGTTGAATATATTGTATAATTATATCATTATAAAAACGCCTGCAATCATTTGCACTTAGCTTCGTTCTATTCGGCTAGTGAAGATATTACATGGAACAATCAACTCATTCTTTGATTTAATATTCGCTACTATTCGATACTAAAGTAGGGTTAGAGGACTGTAGGGGAGGGTATCAGGGGACTGGGGGTTAAGGTGGATATCAAAGGATATCGTCCGTGACTCCTTAAAACCATAAAAACTCTCAAAATATACTAAGCTTTATTATCAATTATATGGTTTAACAAAATAATAATGTTCAGCAACAGAGTATACAGGGTGAGAGTTGAGAATTTGAATTTAATATCTTTTTAAACTAAAAGGTTTCATAAGCTACAAAGAACCTAGCCGAGGTAATCAAAGATCAATCTTTTCCTAAATTTAACTAATTTAACCTTTTTATCCCGTAATCTACGACATAAAAAAAATTTTTTCTAGTTTTTTTTTTATCTCAAAACTAGTCGCCAAAATTGCTGAAAATTTACACACTATAGATATCGTTGTTTTTTTTGTCATTCATTTTTCAAAACATTTAACTATTATTTATTTTGATTATATATATGTTTATCGAAAATTACCTTTTATTATCATAAAAAATGAACAGATCATCATCTAGAAAATCTTGCGGTGAAAAGTAGACAATTTATGTTCTTTTAGATACACTTTTTGAATTATTGTATAAATCATATTTATAAAAAGCAAAAATATTAATCTTTTCAAATGAAGCAATAGCCATAAAGGTAGATGTCATATCCACAAAATGACGCTAAATTCAGAATTTAGGAAAATAAGAATTATGCATGTCAAATTTTCTATTACGAGCACGTCGCCATGGTTCCAAAATTATGGCGGTATACGTACATACACACACACACACACTCACACACACACACAGCCATCCGCACGGACATTTTCTAAAAACGTATGATTCGTACTCCAAACACCTCCAAATGCGTTTCCACGAAGTATTAGCAAAACTGAAAATTTTACTATTACAATGCTTCCTCTTGAGGAGGAAGCAAAAATGTAAACCGAATAATTTTTTAAGAAATGAGTCCAAAATCTCCAAATTAAAGTTCAAGAAGATCTCAAAAATGTTTCATTATATATGTTGTATTAAACTACAATAATACCCAAAATAATGTTAATATCCTCTAAAGATTAAACAACAAAAAAAAGTAAAATGCAATAGATCCCAATTATCTCCTTTTGTTATTAATGATAAAAACTAGGTTTGAAGTTCCTTAAAAATCTAGAAAAGCTCTGGTATACATTAAAATGATAAATAATTCAATTCAATGATTAATTTAATGGATAATTCAAATTTTTTTATTATCAAACCAAATTTCAGTGATTTGTTTTAAGTTCAAATTCAATAACTATAAAAGTGTTAAAATGTAAGATTATTTTATAGCTAACAACTCGTGATTTACTAAAGCTGCAATTCCGTGCTAAATTTAATGATAAGTGTAGGAAGAGAAAATTTACTCACAAGGTTATTAATTGTATTTACTAATGATTTATAAATACCCTTTCACATAATATTTATTAATTATAAGAAAATCCACAAAGAATTAAATGTAAGTAAATCGAAAATGTCCAAATATTCAACCAATTGATTTAATTGCTATTATTTAATTAGTTAAGTAAAACAGAGGGTTCAATTATACATATACCGTAAAATTCCCCCAAAAAATTAATTATTATTCTAAATTGTTTATTTCAATACACAAAGTTGCAATTTATTGATAAAGAATTATTCTATAATTATTCCTCTGTTTAATAATGATCCAATGCACTAAGTCTCTTTACTGCGTTTGAATTTCGCGCCGATCACAAAATGGCCGCCGCGCGCTCTCTCGGCGTCTGTACTATAGCTTGACTTGACCGCGTCAGTGCCGCAGCGCTCAAAAACTTCCTAGCCACGCCTAGTTCCACGTGAAGCGCTATGCCTGTGTCCGCTCTGAACAAACACGAGGCGTCGACTGCTGCCATATTTAACCTCGCGCGCGTCGCGTCGTTTATTTTCTCGACCAATTATTATTTTTAAATCGCGGTGAAAATTGTGCGTGCGTGTAATCGATAAATTCGCGAGTGCGTGCTCTACAGATGCAGACGATTTTCAAGGTATTTTATCAACCATGAAAAAGGATACAAGTGTGCAAAAATGAAGGGCCCAGGACAATTTACTCCCAAGCAGTACACACCTATTGCTGCTTATCAGATAAGTTTTCCCTTTTAGTATAATAATATAATTTCAATCACTGATATCCCTCAAGGACTCGTTGCTTTGTGTATAATGTTTTTTTTTTCTAGGTGTGCAACATCAACATTCAAGTTGGAGCTGGAATGCGTGCAATCATAAGCTGCATTTATTCATTGACAGGGATGCACATACTAAACATTTGTATGAGTTTACTATTAATTTCAAGTCAAGTTCGTGCTTCTCGCCAAAATTTATCATTGAAAATTAAATAATTATGCTTGTACTTGATTAAAATTCAAAAGAATGATTTAAAAATAAACAAGGATTCTAGTCATTGTAATTTCTATTTGTTTTGGCCAAAACTCTAGTTTTGGCTTGTAAAATTTTGCCTCTAAACTCGTATTTGCGTTAAAAAAAAATCTTTGCTTTACATTCAAACTATCAAACTAGCTGCCTGAATTTATTGTCAACTGTTCTTATATAATATTTGTCTGTTTTAAGGGCAGAAACTGATCTGTTGAACGTTGCCTTGGTCCAGGAAGTCTATTCTCAAGCTGTTCCACCTCGTCTACCAGCACTGTGCTACGGGTTTTGGGCTTTTGGCGAATAATCACCAGTGTTCACGGACTAAAAGGCAAGAATGAGACAACACCAAACACTCTATAGCATGTGGTCCTTTTCTTCAGATTTTGACGGTGTTTGTGTAGTGTAAAGATGTTGTAAGTGTCAGTGCACGATTAAAATTTTCATTAAAAGTGAGAAGGGCTTATGATATGTGTAAGGACACGTGTGTCCTAGATTTATGCCCGATGATACTTTTGATAAATGTGTAGTATGCAAAATTAAAATTACTTGAATTTTATGTCTGAAATATTGTACTTTTATGATTGTGAATTGAGACTCAGTGCGCTTCTGGTCTTACAGACATGTGCATGTGTGTATGTTTCATGTGAATTTTTCTAAGAGCGTCTGTCCCAAGTGTAATTCAACATTTGCAACCTACATGTGATTTTTGTTTGTGTGTTTAACTTTTGTGTGTAACTATGTTGATGTCGTGTACATGAGGGACCTGCACGAATACATCAAAGTGCGTATCTTCAAAGTAACCAGGTGAATGAGAGGTTTAAAGTCAATGATTGTGTTAGTGCTATGTGTGTGATTGAGTGTCCTTACCAACTTGTTGTCAGACACTTAAAGAGTTCATATTATAAATATCGTATGTTTATGGTCCTATCTCAAAATATTAAAAATTTCCTCTTTTTGCAGAAATCACCTCTTGGAATCTATATGGTCCAGGAATACAATTTACAGACTGTGAAAAATTGTATTTCTGCACTCATGCACCAGCGTAGGACAACGCTCTAGTTCGACAATGGCTGGGAAGTGCCACGAACACTCAATGTTCTTATTCGTCGACCAGATTAAGGTGATTATGTGTCATTTATTTATTTTGTAAAAATCTTTTCTTTTTATTTCCTAACGGGCCCTTCTTTCTAAAGTCACACAGCTTTACCAACTTGTTGTCAGCTGTGTCGCATAAATCTTATGTTATAATCAAATGTGATCTGTATTGTAAATTCCGAATATTTAAACTAGTGTCTCTCGGAATCTTTTTGCAAGTAATAATTTCTGGTTCAATTTGCCCCTTTTTTTTGAAAGATCGTGAATTTGCTCTCGTTATATTTCCTGATAAACCAATTTAAGAATAAGAATTGTACTCAAGTAAAACGATTTTATTTTTAGCTAAATTCCGCGATTTGAAAATTTTTCTCGGTTCAAGAATTTTCTAATGCATATTTCTTCTCAACAGGTTAGATGAAAACGAACAAAGCCGCGCTTGATTCTAAAGCGGAGAAAACGAAGCTCTCAAGATGGCCGCCCCCTACTTTACCCACACGCGTGGCTTCAACACGAAAAATCTGACGTCACGACGCGACGCCAAGCTCCCAAGCGACGTTTTCGACTATGCTGCGCGTGATTTGAATCTCGACATCCGCCTTTGTCGTGAGTATAACGCGCACTTTGTTTCAAATTTATTCACTTTCGCGGACACTGTATTAATCTCTTTTGTTAAGGGGGTCTCAAACCCAATTTTTACCGACCGAGTCGATAGAACGAGTACTCGGTAGAAAATTGCTTGAAACTAAATAAATACGGTGAATTATCAAAAACCAAGACATAGTTGCCCTTCGTCTCGGAATCATCTACCACAATGCAAAGTTTCAAGTCAATATTTAAATGCGTTAACAAATGGCATTTGAACAAAAACCAGTAGCTGCAGCGTGTTCATGTTGAAAATTTCGTTCAAATGCCATTTTTATATGCGTTGACAGATCGACTTGAAACTTTGCACATAGATATAAAATGATAAGAGAAAGGGCAACTATGTCTTGGTTTTCCATAATCTGAACAAAAAAAAAAATAGTTTTATTATCATCCAAGCGACGCCGAACAGCTGTTCGTTGCTCTGTCCGCGGCTCTGGCGAAGTGAGTACGACGACTGCGCATACATTGTGCGCGTCGATCTGGGGACCTACTGGCGTCTGCGGCGACACGTTCACGCAGCCGCCACTCGCCAGCCGTGCCTTGTGTTTTGACGTTTTGAAGCTGCATCCCGGACTTCGCTCGTTCGGTTCAACTTCAAGTTATTCAAAGGTATTAATTGTATAAGTGCAGCACGTCGACGCGATACAGCAGTGTTAGTGTGCTAATCAAAAGCGCATATGTTTTCAAGCAGCCTCCGCTCAGCGCGATCTCGCTCGCGGATCTGCTGCTCACGGCGAGACTCGCCAGTGCTTCGTTTACTTCTAATGCAGTGCGAGAAGTATATAAAAGTGATGCTCCGGAATATCAGCTACGATGCAGTGTGTGAGTGTCAGTCCGTCAAGGAGTGCTGCAGTAGAGGAAAATACGCAACTCCAGCAAGAAACTTGACTTTTTGCGCTTGGAGGTTATCCCTTGTTTTGGTGTCTGCTTCTGTTGCTGCTGCTGGTGCTCTTGCTGCTTCCACTTCTGCGTATACATTCAACTTTCAAGATGCATTCTAGATGTGGATCGACTATCACTGTTTGTGCTGCTACTTCTACGGCTGTGCTGATACCTTCCTCCGACATACTGTCTGGATGAAGATTCGTCGACACTCAAAATTCACAAGTATTTCTTGTGTTATGTGCAGTGAAATCAGTGATTACGTGATTTTATTATGTGTAGATGACTCTATAGTTGATTTACACTGTCTGTGCATTATAGGTTGACATTGACGGCTACAAACAAGATGACTCTGGAGCTGGATAAAAACTGTCTGCTGCTACTGATGCTGGTTGGCGTTTCGAGAGGCTTCAGTTATCTGGAGACGACTCTGAAACCAGGTTCACGCTCTTTGGTGCTACTGGGTGGGGTTGCTGGAGGCTTCAATCAGCTGAGGAGGACCTTGGAACCATGTTCACACTCACTGGTGGTACTGGCTGGCGTTGCTGGAGGCTTCGAACATCTGAGGACGACCATGGAACCAAGTTCACGCTCTCTGGTGCTACTGGGTGGGGTTGCTGGAGGCTTCAGTCATCTGAGGATGACCTTGGAACCAGATTCACGCTGTTTGTTGGACAGGTTAGCGTTGCAGGCCCATTTCAATCATCAGAAGACAACCCTGGAGCTGAAATCACGCTGTTTGCTGGCCTGGTTAGCTTTGCTGACCTGTTTCAATCATCTGTAGACGACCCTGAAGTTGGAAGTTGCTGGTATACATTCTACAGCTGTACATCAAGGATCTACAGTAGGTCCTCGACCAGGGTCTGCTGTTACTAGTACG
This sequence comes from Pteromalus puparum, assembly GCA_012977825.3. Lineage (NCBI taxonomy): Eukaryota > Metazoa > Arthropoda > Insecta > Hymenoptera > Pteromalidae > Pteromalus > Pteromalus puparum. The sequence goes on along the minus strand of CM053168.1, from coordinate 25,708,697 downwards.
GAGTCCAGTGCTGCTGGAGTTACTGGTCCACAGTGTACTCCAGCTGCATATTCAGGGGCCACTGCTGCGACTGCTGTGTGTGCAGCTTTTGCTGCTTATATTCATACAACTTTTGCTGCTGCTGCTACTCGAGCTTGGTCAACTGCTGCTGCTGCAATACAAGCAACTCCTGCAACAGCTGTATTCCCTACTGGTTCTCGATCAAGATCAACTTGCTGCTTATACTAGTACATATCCTTTTATACGGCTAATTAAGTAGCTTCTGACGCTTCTTGTTCCTTCCAAAGCTTTTTGCAGGCCAAAATTTTGTCGCAAGTCTATATGATGATATAGCACATCTATATAAATTTAAGTTTTTAAGATTTGTGTGGTTAAAAATTGTATATCTCAAACCTCATGTAACATATACACTTGAAACTTGATATGAAAGCCTGTATTATGTATTTCAACATATTTATACAGTTTAGTGACTTAAGTGTAACCAAAAGATCTATTTTGTTCGAAAACACTTGCGCCAAAAGCGTATAATTAGAACGAACTAGATCTTCTGGTTACGCTTAAGTCACTAAACTGTATAAATTTTTTGAAAGACATAACAAGGGCTTTTATACCAAGTTTCAACTTTATACAATGCATCATTCATACATAAACTTTTTTTTTTCAAATTTCTGGAAAAAAAAATTGCACATCTCAAAAGTAGTTTTTTGTCATAAGAAAAGCATGTATTCGAAACACGTGTGTATATGCGAAATACACGTAATTATTTATTAATTTCTATAATATAAAAAGCGTGTATTCGAAACACGCGTGTATATGCGAAATGCACAGTTATTTTATTGTAAAAAATACGTGTAGTCGAAACACGTGTGATGTATATACGAAATACAGATCATTATGTATAGGCATTTTTCGTTATATGAAATCTGCGTGTACGGCAACACGCTGTGTGAGTTTCGATATTACAAATTTTTGTAGTGGTTGACGCCAGATGGTGCCAGATGTTATTATAAGCACTACCTGCACTACCGGCCGCAAGGTCGGTAAAATCGCAGAAATGGGTTTGAGACCCCCTTAATTCAGCCTTTTTTTTGACGACCAAAATTTAATTTTTATTAATATTCGTTTCACAATTTACTAAATTTCAATTTTTGTTTTTAGGTGACGCGGACACTGCACTTACTCTAATATTAGCATATTATGGTTCAGTAGAAAGGAGAATGAGTTTGTTTTGAGACAAACAAGATCTCGGTGATACCTCCAATTTTTGTTAGGGAGAAACTTGAGGAGTTTCTCCTCCGTATATGAGAGTCTGACTGTCTAGCACCTATACAGGTGCTCAGGGAGAATCTGGTCAAGATCCCCTTGCTGCGCACAAACACACTCTCTAATCTCCTTATTTTGGTCCAAATTTAATAGAATGAAATCTTACCTTGTATGTGTGTTGACCTTTGTCCTATCTGAATTTGACTCGCTTCTCTTTTGTGTTATAATTGTCCTTGGAAGATAGTTAAGGGATTGATGTGTGTCCAAAGAAAAAGATCGAAACCAACTAATGCTTTCTTGTGTATATGTATGTTTCTATTTATTTATTCTCCGTAATAATTAACTTGGTCCAAAACTTATACAATGTATACTCCTCGAATATAATAATTCTAGCTAAAGCGTTTTTCTGGTTCTTAATGAATGATTAACTAAGAATGTTTAAATCTGAATCTAACCAAATCTGAAAATGAACTCTGAATCAAAGTTTAAAAATCTATCGGTCCGCCGGCTTCGTTGCCCGATCACGGAGTGGCTGAGTAGCTTGGCTTGGGGACGCTCGGAAGTCTTCCGGACCTCCCACGCTGTCCCAAGCCTTACTTTCATGCCGCTACGTCACAGCGTCGGCGCTTGTTGCACTCATTAGTCCTTACGGGGCCTGGCAACGGTCAAGCGCCGAAACTGCAAGCGCAGCATCGCACGCGCGCAAGCAGCCGTCGGCGGGGAAGGTGTTTAGCTTAGCGAGATTCTTGGTCACTTGATATTTTAGTGGCCTTGAATACTCGCTATGCTTTTTGTATGTGGAACTTTCTCGAAGCTTTATTCGAAATAAAATCTCGAATAATAGCCACGGGATAGTTGTCACATAACATACTTATATATAGTAGAAAATAAGATAAAAGTTTGCTATAGATCAATTTTTTACTGATAGGTCTCTAGGTTTTAATATGATTAATTAAAAATTCATATGTTTAAGTAGTTTTTAAAACGGAAGTTTTTTAATATGCATGGCGGCTCGGAGGATCAAGATCTAACCTAAAGAGCCGGCATTTAAGTACATCAATTTAGTCATCATGAATCTATTGCTTCCTCCTCAAGAGGAAGCTTTGTAATAGTAAAATTTTCAGTTTTGCTAATACTTCGTGGAAACGCATTTGGAGGTGTTTGGAGTACGAATCATACGTTTTTTAGAAATGTCCGTGCGGATGGCCTGTGTGTGTGTGTGTGTGTGTGTGTGTGTGTGTGTGTGTGTGTGGTGTGTGTACGTGTACCGCCATAATATGGAACATGCGACGGATCGTAATAAAATTTGACATGCATATATTTTTTTCTGATTCTGAATTTAGGTCATTTTTTGTTTTATGATTCTGACCATTTTATGGCCATATTATAGCCATTTTTCTATTTTTGAAAAAATATTTTTGCTTTTTATAATGATATGATTTATAACAATATATTCAACAATAGTGTATCTAAAAGAACATAAATTTGTCTACTTTTTCCGCCAAGATTTTTCTAGATTGACTGATCTGTTCATTTTTTATGATATAAAAGGTAATTTTTCGATATACCATATATAACTCAAAAATAAATAGTTAAATGTTTTGAAAAAATTCATGGACAAAAAAAACAACGATATCTACTAGTTGTAAAAATTTTCAGCAATTTTGGCGACTAGTTTTTGAGATAAAAATAAAAAAACTAGAAAAAATGTTTTTTTTATGTCGTACGATTACGGGAGTAAAAAGGTTTAAATTGAGTTGAAATGTTAGGAAAAGATTGATCTTTTGATCACTTCGGCTAGGTTCTTTTTGTAGCTTATGAAACCTTTTAGTTTAAAAGATATTAAGATTCAAATTCTTCAACTCTCACCCTGTATACTCTGTGTGACTGAACATTATTATTTTTGTTAAACCATATAATTTGATAATTAAAGCTTAGTATATTTTGAGAGTTTTCATGGTTTTATAAAATGTCCGTGCAGATGGTTTTGTCTGTGTGTGTGTGCATGCGTGCGTGCGTGCGTGCGTGCAAGCGTGCGTGCGTGCGTGCGTGCAAGCGTGCGTACGCATACTGTTATAATTCTGGAACTACGTGATCGATCGTAATAAGATTGGACGTGCATATATGTTTTCTGATTCTGAATTCGAGTAAATTTTCTTTTAAGATTTAGACTATTTTATGACAAATTCATGGCCATTTTTCGATTTTTGAAAAAATATTTTTGCTTTTTATTATGATATGATTTATACAATATATTCAACAATAGTGTACCTAAAAGACTGCTACCCACAAGGTTGGAATATTTTCCCCCTTCTCCGACGCCCGCGCTCTCTCGTCTTAAGAGAGCTCGGGGCTTCAGTCCCGAGCGGATCTCCGGTGAGACCTCTCTCCCAGGAGCTGTGGAATACAGAAAACTATTACGAGGGTCTAAAAGGCGACTGTGGGAGTACTGAAATGAGCTTTTAAATTTTAATAGGCGATTATGGGAATATAGAAAACAACGTCAAGGGTCTGAAAGGCGGCTGTGGGTATGTAGAAATCTATTGCAAAGGTCAAAAAGGCGACTGTGGGAATACAGAAAACGATTACGATGGTCTAAAATGCGACTGTGGGAGTGCTGAAATGAGCTTTAAAATTTTAAAAGGCGATTATGGGAGTATAGAAAACAACGTCAAGGGTCTGAAAGGCGGCTGTGGGTATGTAGAAATCGTGAAAAATAATTTTTTTGTGAAAAAGTTATTTTTCACAAAAAAATGAAGCCACCCGCAATTTTGTAACTTGCAGTTGTTAACGTTATTAACGATTCCGCAATTACTGGTATTTTTTTTATTACGATATATGTAAGTTATTTTAGGAGTTCACGGAGCTCTATCCTTTTGATATCCACCTTAACCCCCACTTCCCTGATACCCCTCCCCTACAAGTGTCTTCCTAACCTATCCTTTTAGTATCGAATAGTAGCGAATATTTAAATCAAAGAATGAGTTGATTGTCCCATGTAATTATCTTCCACTAGCAGAATAGGAGGAAGCTAAGTGCCAATGACTTGGCAGCGGTTTTTTATTTTGAAGCATTGTCTCTCTTATTTATCTCTATTATGAATTTGGAGAAAATAAAAAGGGTCATTTTATGTATTAAAATTGTTATGCATGTATACATCTATATCTATTTTTATCCTTTGTGCCGCCATATTGATTACGTGAGCTCTCAATTGTTCAAATGTATCATAAATGGAACCAAATTTCAAACAAAACAATATCACTTAAAAAATATTGGAGTAAAAATCGTAACTCATGTACTTTGGTGTAAGATTTAAGGGGGTCCGAAAGTCAATTCAAATCTAGATTTCGCGCCACAAAATAGCAGACGACAAAAGTAAACTAATTTGCTTATAACAAACAATAAAAGCAAAATTATGAACAACTAGGACATCACTGCCCTCCGTTATGTAATTATCTACCATTTTACAAAGTTTGACACTTATAAATAAATATCTCGCCGAATGTCATTCGAATTATATGATTTTGAGAAATTATTTTATTATTTTATTATTTGCCATAAAACTTTGCGGATTTACGTTTTATATGAAAATGTTAAATATAAAAGTTGTAAACATTTTCAAAATACAACTTTTTACCGTGGCAAACATTTTATTTAACACTTTTTGACATACAGCAACTCTAGAGACGATTTTTTAAACATCAAAACGCGCTATATAAATCTTGCCTACGCTAATTAATAATATTCTTCTGTTTCAAAATAATAATATCCTCTTCAAAGTATAATTTCTTGCTGCAACTGCTTGGCATTGTTTCGTTTTATTTTGTACCTAAAAAAAAGAATAAAATTAAAACCAAAAAAACCTCTGCACCTAAATAATATTTAAAGTAAAACTATTTATGATCTGCATCTTAGAAGCACTGCATCTGCAAAAATATAAATTACATCAATTACATGAAATCATTTAAATTATATAGAAAATATTGTAAGTTACACACTAACGAAGCTCCATTATTATCGATGATCAGGTATATGACCAATGCCCTTGATCCTACTGCTCCTCATCCAGCAGACCATGATATCTCCAGTTGCAGTATGATTTAAACACTAAACAACAAAAGAAATCATATTAAAAACTCATATCAACAATCAATTATTCAACTCACTGATCTCACCTCACATAAAAAAACTGATCCGTTCATAGTAGTAAGCAGTATATCCGGAGTCTTGATGGAGCTTACTTCCAACTCCAACATTTTGATGGCTTAGATGCCAACACCAATATCTTCAGTCGTACTCCTGTGCATGCAGTAGACTATGGTGCCAAAAAATTCAGCATTACTCATACACCTAGACATACAGGAAAATATGTTACAAACTTTTTTCGCATAGTTTATATTTACAAATAAAAAACTTAGCAGTATATTGATAATAATCACTGTTAAGATACCCGTAAGCAATAAAAGATATCTATTTAGAAAACTTAGAACATGTATAAAGTATTTTAAATCAAAAGCTATTAAAGATTCAATATTAATTAAACATACAGTACGAGTCGTTGTAATTTTTGGATATTACCATGTAGAATAGTACAAACCCATCTCCAGAGCCGTATTAAAGTGGTTGAAGTATCCAAGAACATCAATCAATACTCCCAGCAAGCATGAATCCAGCTCCAAGATCATCTCGACATGGTTTAAGCAGCCAGCTACGCCAACCAGGACTGTCAGAAAGCAAGAATACGGGACCATGGTCAATTTCAGGTGGTTCAAGCAAATAGCAACGTCTCAAGGACAGCCGGAAAGTTCGAATATAGCTTGAAGATTGTTAGATCAGCCAGAAACACCAAGCAGCACGAGCACGAGCAGATAATGTTGAAGTACCGAGAGACGCTAATCAGCACCACTACAGACAGAGTAAATCTAGCTCCAAGGTCATCTTGATGTAGTGGCAGAAGTCAACAACCCAGCCTGCACTACTTAGATGGTATGAATCAGTTCCAGAGACACCTTAAGGGTTTTAAAGTAGCCAGCAACGCCAAGCTACACCACCCAGATAGTGCGAATCAGCACCATGGTAGTGCTTACATGGTCAAATTGGCAACGATAAATACTAAATTCTTTGTCCTCTGATACCAATGCCGTATAGCAATCAGTAGGAGACATCAGCATTACAATACAGAGGTTCAACTCTAAAAACAGATCACACAATCACATAGTCACTGACTTCACTGCACATAACACAATAAATATCTGTTTTTAAAATAATGAAACACAAGAACACAATATACACAATAACACAAGAACGCAATACTTTTTGTGGAACTGTGTGTTGCTAAATCATCACCTAGACCGCATTTGACAAGAAATATACATCAGCACAACAGTAGAATCAGCAGGAGCAGCAGCAGGAGTAGTCCCTTAACCTTAAGTTTTCGAAAAAATATTGACAAAAAATAAATTGAATAAAGCTAATAAGCAGCTACAAGTATAGATTTAAGAAGTATATTCAACTTGCAGAGATCAATAAATCCATATAAAAATAAGAATTAAGATAACAAGAAAATCCGTCTGGATCCAAATTTTTTATATGATTCATGCCTTCTTTCTTTAATTCACTTGGCCTGTAAAATGCAAGCTACTCTAGGTAGGAAAAAAAACTAGATTGTTCAATTATTAAGTTTTTTTCTCAGGAAATAATTAGTGAAATAACTTGATATTTACGCAGTAAGTGTTATTTATAACTATATTATTTATAAAATAAAAATATTATATATAATAATATTTTATTATTTATCATGATTTTTGTAGAATTTATACAGTGTAGTGATCGAGTTATAACGATTTTACAAAATTTCGCTTTTGGTGCATAACAAAAGAACAATGAACGGTAATCTAAATTATCCGCGGTGAAAAGATATAGGAAATATTATTCACGTTTAGGTACACATTTACTATTTTTATTAACTCTTTCGAGAAAATTCTCACAAAAAACTAAATTAAAGAATTGCTATGAAACAAAAACATAGTAATAAAATGAAAAAAATTGATTTTTTTTATCATTATGCTACGTAAAATCAAGAAGATCGATCATGAACATATATTAGAGTTTGATGGTTATTATCAGAAAACGTGGTGGACCAGATTTATTCATAATTGTAACATAATCAAAAATGGAAAGTATCAAAATTAATTTTGAAACAATTTACAAAAAAATACAAATCTAAATGATGTTCGTAAGGCTTTAGATGAAAAAGAAAAAAAACTGCATATTTTAAATGCCATTAGCAGTAGAAGTTGGACGTTAATTCAGTTATTCTCCTTTTTTAATTTAATTTTTGACTTTTTTTATGGTCTACAAATTTTAATACAATAAGATCGTTCTTAACCAACCAGAACGTAATCATCAGATCATAAAAATTAAATTTTCAAAATAAAAATTAAAATGATAAACACACAGAAACTACAGTGGGGGGTTGGCGAGGGAAGCGAGCAGGGGGTCGAAGCCCCACTAGTGTGTGTGTATATATATATATATATATATATATTCAAATCAGCACTTCACTTAAACAATCAATGATTGTAAAGTAATTATATAATTGATAGTCAACCAGCTGTATCTTTAATACCTATTAATTAACATGACTAAACAGGCGTTGCAGTTTTGTTGAAAGTGGTTATGTTAGCGTAAGCACAAATAATAAACAAAACATTCAAACTGATCAGATCGGCTTTTGTGGGTGCGTGTTTGATTTATATAAAAAAAAATAAATAAATAAACAACAAAAGGCATCCACATGCCACAGGCGCGCGAAGCGTAGTTATTCATAATTACAGCTATGTGCCAGCAGATATGTTTAGTAATTACTTGTTTTACAATTACTTGGGTTTCACAACTTTGTAACTTAATACAGTGCATATAACACCATTATTATTAAATGTATGTCAAGATATTGTCTCTCACATTAGATCTCAAAGACTAAAATACATTTCTTTGGTGATCGTGCACTGTAAATCTTTATAAGTTTTATCAAGGTGATATTATTCCCATTGTTTCACTTTGTATTAATTTTACTAGATAACAAATATATTGCAAGTATTTTAAACCAGTTTTTCTTTTGCTACAGTAGTGACTGTAAGTACTTAACCTATTTATTAATAAAGTACGTAGATTTAACGTATCATCTAATGTAAGATCATAGTGGTTGAAAAAAAAGTAGATATGAACTCAATAATTGGATTAAAGAAAGAAAAATAAAAAATTCCATATCACTTATATAATAGGTCCAGCAGTCGTACATCTATAAATAATTAGCTATTTTATATAAGTGCATAAGTTTATAAGCGCACAAGCTTCCTGCGAGAAGCGGACACTACGTGCGATGTGATTGGGTCCTGCGAGACCAAGGAGTGAAAGAGAGCGAATAAGCGGTAGCGTACGAAGAGAGCGGATCTACGCTTGGGTCCCGCAGGCCCAAGCAATGAGAGTGAGTGAGAGAGAGAGAGAGAGAGAGAGAGAGAGAGAGAGAGAGAGAGAGAGAGAGAGAGAGAGAGAGAGATTTTAGATTTTAGATTGAGATTTTATTTATTGGTGTACAATATGTTGTACATTATTATTACCGAATTAGGATGATCTTTTGTAGCTGTAGGTGTTTGAAGTATTTGTGATAGTGTGTATTAATGAATGAGTGGTTGGTGTGATTTGCTGAGGAGAGCATGAGAGAAGAAATTGTCTTAGCGTTTATGAGTTTTGTAGTGAGGAGAAGTATTCTCTTGCTCTCTGTTTGAATAGTGTGATAGATGTAGTGTTGCGTATGTGTGAGGGTAATGAGTTCCAGAGATATGAGGCGCTTACATTGAACGAGTTCCTCAGCGCCTCCGTCGAGAAGGTAGGAATGTCTAGTGGTGTCACATCACCCCTCACAGGGCGAAGTGCGACGTGGAAGTCAAAGAAAGCAAGGATGTAAGATGGCATGGCTGTATTAAAGATTTTTCCTAAGAAATACGCCGCAAAGTACTTTGTACGTCCGGCGGTGGTGAGCCATTGCAACTCGCGCCTTTAAGGTGTGATGTGCTCGTCCCTTCTCACACCATAGATGTAGCGGATGCCTGTGTTTATTAGTCTTTGTAGTTTTAAGTCAAGTTCTTGCGTTAAGTCGCAGTACACCAATGAGCAGTAGTCGATTATGGGGAACAAAAGGGCCTGCACCAAATGCTTGCGCAGTTCGAGATTGGTACTCTTTCTAAAAAAGAAGAGTCTGTACATCAATGAGAGAGCACGTTTACATAACTGTGTGACATGCTCTTTCCACGTTAGTTTAGAGTTGAGACCACTCCCAGGTTGCGCACCGATGACTCGTACTCAACCCGGGCTCCCCCTATATTTATGTAAGTGTTAGATTTAGTTGGTAAAGCGTTGATATAGTAGGGAGAGCCCAGGAATATCGCCTGTGTTTTGAGGACATTGAGTTTTAGGTTATTTTGTTCAGCCCAGCACTTAATCCTGTCGGCGTTAGCACTCATCTTCACGGAGCAAGAATCGAGCTCCTCCAGGTGGCATTGGCTGTAGATTTGCAAGTCATCTGCATAGATTAGATGGGAAACGTCGGAGTCAAGACAGAAACCGATGTCATTGATGTATAGCGAGAACAACAATGGTCCCAGGACTGAGCCCTGCGGCTCTCCGATGTTAAGAGGCCTGAAAGTGGACAACTCGCCATTGTCACCAACGACTGCTTGTTCTCTTCCCGTGAGGTAAGAGGCAAGCCAGCAAATGACTTAGAGAAGCCGAGAGAAGGTAGCTTTCTAAGGAGCGTGGCGTGACACACCGTGTCAAACGCCTTGCTAAAGTCGAAAAGAAGTAGAAGTGTTACCTTCTTACGATTTATGCCAAGCCTGACATCATCAGTCAGCTTGATTAAGCCGGACTGTGTGCTATGGCCAGTGCGAAAGCCAGTCTGCAGATCGTTGAGAAGAAGTCTTGTCTCGAGATAATCAGAGAGCTGTCTGTGCACCAGCCACTCTAGCGCTTTCGATAAAAAACATAGGAGGGAGATCGGACGGTAGTCAACTACAGTTGTTGGGGAGTTGATTTTGTTGAGTGCGAGTACCAGTGATTTCTTCCAGGCAGAGGGGAAGCATGACTCGCTCAAAGACAGGTTGAAGATACGACAGAGAAAAGGAGCGAGTATTGGCAGTGCTTTAGATACAACAACCTGCGGAATACCATCACTGCCCCTGGCCTGAGAATCAAAATGCGATATCGCAGCCAACACGTCCGATTTCGTTATCTCCCTGAAGTTGAAATGGTGCGGAAATTCAAGATCCCCCAGCGATCGCAAGTACTCGTCGACGGGGGGAGTGTCTGGATTGTGTGAGATTCCACTGAAATGGATGCAGAGGTCGTCCGCGAAGAAACTGGAGGGTACTCTGTCCTTAGTAGCAGCGATACCAAGGTTTTCGAGCTCCCTCCAGATCTCACCGACATCGGTTAGAGTTGACAGGCCTGAATGATAATAATTCAGCCTGGCATCCTCGATCTGCCGGTGCGCGTCGTCCCTTGCCAATCTGTAAATGTAACGATCCCAGGGAAGACGACTCCTCCGAAATCGCCTGTAAAGTCTGTCCCTTTCAGTCACAAGGCCACGAAGCGCCGCGGTGAACCACGGGTGGCGTTTCTGTCTCGGTGTTACTATGCGCCTTGGTGCGAGATGATTTATGGCATTTGTGAGACGGAAGTTTATGATGGAGATGCATGCGCCGAGGTAATCCCTTAGCTCCTTAGTTTTGATTCCTTTAGAGTTTCTGTATGAATATGAGTGAGGTACGTAGTGTGAAGTCTGTATGTCTATTGTGGCTGATATGAGATCGTGGCAGTTTATGAATGGGGTGTCCGTCTTGTAGTAAGAGATTAGTCGATCTTGTTCATCTATTAAGCAGAGGTCAAGCCAGGTGTCGGAGTCTTGCTTATGGTGTGTAGCGCCATAAGGGACCGACTGAAGGGAGTTTTCCTCGATGAGAGACTTGATGAACTTTGCGTCTTCAGTCAAGGAGAGCTGGTCTGAGTTAAAGTCACCCATTATGACCTTGGTGGAGTAGTTGTGCATGTGAGTTGTTCATTGTTCGATGAAGTTGTTGCCCTGCATGAAAGGGGCGTGAGGAGGACGGTACCCAACTCCCACAAAGATGGGTGCGACTCCCTTTGCGGAGATCTCACAGAAAAGATACTCAAGCTTACCTGGCTTGCCCGACCAATCGCCATCGGACATCGATATGATGCTAGATAATGATGTATATAGAAGGCCACTCCCCCTCCGTTTCTCTTTCTGTCGCGTCTGTACAGAGTATAGTTATCTATTGAAGGGATAGATGTGATTTTTTCGTCTAGCCAGGTATCAGTTACAGATAGTACGTGAAAGAATTGACGAGTGGACATAAAGAGCCTCATCGCCTCAATGTGACCCGTAAGAGAGTTCACATTAAAGTGACAGACTCTCAGACCCTTTGACAGATTTACCTTAGAGATGTTTGTGGCTGTAGAGTGCTGTGTTGATAGTGGTCTGGGTGGTATTAGGTATGTGTGTGTGAGTTGGGCGATAGCTGCTGTGTTGCTGGTGTCCGAGCTAAAAAAGTATCTAGCTCGGCATTGGTGGTGATGATGGTGGTGATGAGAGAGAGAGAGAGAGAGAGAGAGAGAGAGAGAGAGAGAGAGAGAGAGAGAGAGAGAGAGAGAGAATGAGAGAGAGAGAGAGAGATTAAGATTGTACCCTTGTACTATATTTCTATTTTTGTATTACATTATCATTTGAATTAATATAACATCATGTTTATCTTATCCATTTATTTAGTCTTCTTTTATTGATCACACCTCTCATCTATCTTGTTAGGAACAGGTGACTAACTCACCTGTTCTGACACAATCATTATAAATCGAGGCTGCAAGCCCAGTCATCACGACTGCACTCTGCATCCTCAAAGGTCAGTGCGGTCCTATCATCATGATTACACCGTCACTCACCTTATAACTTCAACCTCATCCGACCTTCGAGTGCTTCGCGCTATCATTCCAATCTAATCTCTAGAATACATACGGCCTACGGGTCCGTCACATTCGGCCAATAAAAAATTGTGGGTTAGTACAACGAGAGCAAACGATTTTGTATTTTATATCCCGATGACACACACCGCAAGGGACCGGAGAGGGGAGTTCACGTCGCGTGTTGTAGAGAGAGGCTCGCTGCGTGAACATGTATTTATATCGCGTTATTGAAGGTACATGGTAGGGAGATCTGTACGCAAATGCTTCTGCCGCATCCTTTTTTGTTTGCTTGGCTAGTTAAGCCATTTCTTTGGAAAGGGCCCGAACGTGCTACTGCCTGTCCTGTACTTTTACTGCCTTTTCTAGCATGTCCAATTTGCACGCCTGTGGAGGTGATACCGGGATGTATGGCTCGACCATGGTTTGGCTGCCTTCGAGTGATTGGGAAATTACGCAGTTCAACTCGTGGCCTTCTGGTTTGACAGTACCCCTATAGCACCCGATAATTTGGCAACATTGCCTCAACATTGCATTGCAAGACTGGCTAGATTCGGCAATATTGCTAGCGCGTAGAACAACATTGCTGCAACCATTAGGCAATGTTGTCACGCACCAAAATGTCCGCTTTTTCATTGCGAGGCTGGTTATCTCCCACAGAGATCCCAATATTTTAGGAACATTGCCTAAAGATTGCCCTACCAGATTGTGCAATATTGCATGAAGCCTTATTAATATTCCTGCAACTATTTAGGGAACATTGCTACTAGATTGTGTAATATTTAACTAATAGTGCGCTAACCTTAAAATATTAGTTAAATATTACACAATCTAGTAGCAATGTTTCTTAAATAGTTGCAGGAATATTAATAAGGCTTCATGCAATATTGCACAATCTGGTAGGGCAATCTTTAGGCAATGTTCCTAAAATATTGGGATCTCTGTGGGAGATAACCAGCCTCGCAATGAAAAAGCGGACATTTTGGTGCGTGACAACATTGCCTAATGGTTGCAGCAATGTTGTTCTACGCGCTAGCAATATTGCCGAATCTAGCCAGTCTTGCAATGCTATGTTGAGGCAATGTTGCCAAATTATCGGGTGCTATAGGGGTAGTTACGTAATATTCCAGTTTTTTTTAGAAATTTCATTGGTTTTTCTCCCGTGAGACCTTTAAATTTCGGTATTTCTATTTTAATACTCCCCGTGATATCGGAAGCTGAATCACTATTTATCGCTTTGCCCAGCGTGCGAATCAATTTTTCGAGCGCGGTGTCGCTGGATAACTTTTCCGATCTTTTTTGGATTTTTTCGTGAAGCTGGGTTACCGGTACCATTGAATTTAATTTTTCGGATAACGCGTCAATGCTAGTTTTAAGTACTACGTTTTTTTCTATCGTTCTATCATTATCCTGCTCGAGGAGTTCGACCCTACCCATCGATCGTGAATTTTCATGTTTTAAATCATCACAGTCGCTTTTTATTTTTTCGATGGATTAGACTAAATGTTCTATGCGATCGTCAGTTAATAGTTTTAGTGGTAGCTAAAGGTGATTTTATGTTAATATGAGATAGGCCGATAGACTGATTGTCTTCGTTTGATTCTAGAATATCGACACGCTCTTCGAATGCTGTTTGTCGCTTGTCTAGTAGCGCCAGTTCTTCCATGATAGCCTCACCAAACTCACCAAATTTTTCTACCTGGTATTTCTTAATTCTTGAAATATGGTTTCAGAACGCGTTTTTATTAGATGGTTTATTCGCCACTGCCATTGTGTTTTAATTTGAGAAGAAATATTGAAATTGATTTTAAAAGACTAGTTAGAAGCAGTAGAGTTTACGTGGCTAGCGGTGTAAAAATGATTTAGTATGATTAGTATGCGTTAGAGTTGAACAATTAGATCCGTAGACCTTTGAATTTATCCGTTAGGTCATCGACTTGATTTTTGAGGCTGCATAATCGTGATTTTAAAATGATCACTTTGCAATGAGCTGTCTGATAAATACTCTGAACTCTGCGACGTAACTGACTTAGATCTTTGCCTAATAACTCTATTCAGTTTATTGATGCATTGAAAACCTCCCACCAATCATTAAGCGTATTCTGAATATTAGCTATTTGGCTATTTTTTTTTATCAAATCAGCATTTAACACATCGATTTGTTCTTGCAGCTATTCGTAAAGTTTTCGGTGGCATTCGATGTCAGCTGCCTGACGGTCCATTCGTGAATGTGACCATTGTTCCTCGAAGGAAAGATTCAGTAGGGGTATCATTTATTGAATTATAATATGAACTATTAGAAATCCTTATTGAACCTTTATTCGCGCCAAATATTATAGTTTATTTTCCAATCCGACCCTTGTCCGAGCGCCAAATGTGACGGACCAGAAGGTGCCGTATGTATTTTAGGGATTAGATTGGAATGATAGCGCGAAGCACTCGAAGAGAAAAGTCGGATGAGGTTGAAGTTATAAGGTGAGTGACGGTGTAATCATGATGATCGGACCGCACTAACCTTTGAGGATGCAGAGTGCAGTCGTGATGACTGGGCTTGCAGCCTTGATTTATAATGATTGTGTCGGAACAAGTGAGTTAGCCACCTGTTCCTAACAAGATAGATGAGAGGTATAATCAATAATAGAAGACTAAATAAATGGATAAGAGAAACATGATATTATATTAATTAAGATGATAATGTAATACAAAAATAGAGATATAGTACAAGGGTACAAGAGCAGAGCTCGTTGTATAATACTCAAGTACTAGATTTCATCAAAGCAAGAGCCAAGACACTTTGCTCGCTGCTCGGCTGTCTTATCACTTAAGCGGTTGTCTAGTTTGCTTAAGAGCTAAGTGTTGCGGGTCGCCGCCTGGCGGTATTCGCCGGTACTTCTCTCTCCAGTCTATGGCGGGTAGTGCCGTCTTAAGAGAGAGAGAGAGAGAGAGAGAGAGAGAGAGAGAGGGAGAGAGAGAGAGAGAGACTGAGGAGTGAAAGTCCAAGTGAGAGAGAGAGAGAGAAAGAGAGAGAGAGAGAGAGAGACTGACGAGTGAAAGTCCAAGTGAGAGAGTGAAGGGACGGCTGTGACCCCCGCAGGCAGTCAGTCTTGTGGCAGCGTGACGACACAGCCCGTACCATAGTGCGCCTAGTGTGCGAAAACTTGGAGATTATTGTGACTTCATACTTCATATTCCAATCAATAGTGTTTATTTTAATATACAATCATGCATCCTTAACTGAGTTGAATCTTTTATTAATCACACCCAGTGGCTTAAATCTCACATACATTTTATAGAATTTTGAGAACAATGACAGTCGAAACTCTGCGTATAATTTATTATGCTTTCTTTCATAGCATAATGCGTTATGGAATCATAGCTTGGGAAGGTGTCTATAGAAATAAACTAAACATGCTATAGAACTTACAAAAAAATACTAAAAATAGTAAATAAAACAATTTTATAGTTTAAGACAATCCCCTAAATATTGAACAACTTTTCTGTTTTCAAGTACTGAGACTACACTATGATGACCTTAAAACGCAATTTCTTATATCGGACAGTGTAACTGCTAAAATAAGTATTCTTACACCCAAAAACAAGAAAAGAATTAGTGACAAGAATAGTTTTACCAAAACCATAGTAACTCTCAATCCTCTACCAAATAATTAAAAAACTGTAAATATAAAATATATGCGCAAATCAAATTGATTAAAAACTAGCTAAAACTCAACTGTTAGTAGTTAGATTGAGATGCTGCTATAATATACATCATATGAAAAGTGATTGTAATATCCATAGATGATATATTACTACCCAAACTGATATTACCAACATATAATATTAAAACTGTTATTTGTTAAAAATAAAAATGATATAAATTAATAAATGTTTTTTAGTTTGTAAGAATTTAGTATAAAAATATTTTATTGTTATATGTATTTTTTTTTTTTTGTATATCACAGTCTTGTGATCAGGTAATACTATTTACCTTGGCGGGATTTTCGGGTATTAGTTGTACGGCTAATACTTTGTAAATATTTACTGGTTTGAATAAATAAATAAATAAATATTTATTGAGAATATAGTACATTTGACTGTATGTACAGTATAGTTCGTGCTAGAATGAGTGAGCGCGTTAACGAGTGTGTGAGGGAACGCACACATGCAAGTATCCCCTCTCGCGTATGAGTGTGAGTCACATGACTACTTGCGGTGTCGAGACTAGACGAGTCTCGCACATCGCTCTCTTGGTTCCGAGCATAGCTGTATACGTAGAAGACCAATAAATCTATTATTGTTAATTACTAATCCTCTCTGTGTTAAACCTCATTTTCTAACATGGTAGCAGACCGGTGGTTTTATTCAAATTATACACTCATATCAATCCTAGGAGAGATATGAGGGTATTAATTAAAAAGTGAGGGTAAAAGCCACTTGGTGAAGAAATTTTTCAAAGTGAAAAATCAAAGTGTTTCAATAATATAAGAAGAAAAATACAAGTGAGAATAAATAGCTAAACAAAAGGACTATTGATTAGTAGAAAGATTTTTTGGAAAAATCGTAAAATCAGTGTGATGCACGCGGATTAAAAAGTACATGTGAAACACGTGACAGAGTGCATGGAAAACCGAGAGACGCCGGAAACGAATATAGTTGAGAAAATTAAAGAGGCAAATTCTGAACACGAAGGAACGTTCGAGAATCAACTAGAAATTGAAGAGAATTCTGAAATAGAAGAGAAAATCGAGTTTCAAGGAGACGAAATGGAGAAGAAAGAATTTGCTATACCGGTGTTTGATGGAGAGGATTACAACATGTGGAAGAAGAGAATAACGATGTTTCTAAAATTAAAAAAGTGTCATGAAGTAATAGACAAAGAAAAGCCCTCAACAGGAGCAAGCGAAACATGGGATGATAATGACTTGAAGGCGATTAACATAATTTATTGTGCTATTTCGAATAAGCAATTAGAGTTCGTGTGCGAAGAGACTACTGCGTTTGGCATAATGAAGAAGCTAGACAGTATGTATTTGAAAAAATCTACAGCACTGCAAATTGTATGCAGGAACAGACTTGAAAAAATAAGATTAAATAATTATAGTGACACGGCGTCATTCTTTCGTGATTTTGAGAAAGCAGCGAATGATTTGAAAGGCGCAGGTGCCAATATAAGTGAAAAAGAAAAATTAAACTATATGCTGAACACGTTGCCAGAATCGTACAGCTACATAGGTGATTTAATTGATACGTTGAAGGAAGAAGATCAGACAGCTGATTACGTGAAAAATAAAATTAAGCTTTCCGAGATGAAACACGGAAATGAAGATTCCGAAAGAAAATCAAACGTTTTTGCCACGAACAAAGAAAGATGCTACAAATGTGGAAAAACCGGTCACTTCGCAAAAGAGTGCAAAGATGGCGGTCAAGCAGCGCACAGCGGCGGAACATGGCGAGGTTCGTGGCCGCGGTAGCAGCAGAAGATGGCGGTCAAGCAGCGCACAGCGGCGGAACATGGCGAGGTCCGACACGTGGTCGAGCCCGCGGCGGAGGAAGAAGAAGCAACTACGGCAGAGGGCGCGGCAACTTCCGTCAGCAGCAGCAAGGTGCCAGTACGAGTCAACCGAGTGGGTCCGACGTCAGCGCCTGGATAGCAACAGCGCATGCGGCGCGAAATAAAAAGACTATAGGTAATGAAATAAATTGGTTGCTAGATAGTGGATGTTCAGACCACATTATAAATAATGATAGTTATTTTGAAAATTGTATTGAGTTAAAGAAACCTATTAAAATTTATTTAGGAGATAGTAGTGAGTTAGAAGCAACTAAAATCGGTAATGTAGTAAGTTACTTTAGAGCCTTTGAGAAAGAAAATAAAGTAGTAATGAAAAATGTTTTATACGTAAAAGAAATGAACACAAATTTAATTAGCTACGCGAAATTGACAGATACGAATACGATTATTTCTAAAGGAAATATATCTAAAATAATTGATGAAAAAGAGAGATTAATAGCAGTAGCGTATAAAGAAAATCGTACATATAAAATTACGAGTAGATTGGAAATTGAACAAAAAATTGTAAACAATGCTGAGTATATTAAGGGTAAAATGAGTAAAAAATAAAAGTGGCATAGAATGCTAGGGCATGTGAATTTTGGCTATTTAAATTTTTTAAGTAGAAAACAATTGGTGACGGGCATTCCAACTGAGTTTGAATCGGAAATATTAAAATGCAAAATTTGCATAGAGAATAAAATGCATAATTTACCGTTTAAAAATAACAGAACAAAAGCGAAAGATATCTTAGAGGTTATACACACTGATGTTTGTGGTAGCTTCAAGACCCCGGGTCCAAACGGTGAAAAATATTTTGTTTCATTTATCGACGATTACAGCAAAATAGCCAAAATTTACTGCATTAAAACAAAGGATGAAGTATATGATTGTATGATAAAGTATGTAAATGAAGTAGAAAACTTAACAGGAAAAAGAGTAAAAACAATACGATGCGATAATGGTACAGAATACCTAAATAATCGATTTTATAAATTTGCGAAAGAAAAGGGTATTTATATAAACAATTGTCCAGCGTACGTACATGAGTTAAATGGTACTGCTGAAAGATTTAATAGAACAATTATGGATATGGCACGATGTTTATTAGATGAGGCACAAGTAGATAAAAAATATTGGCCAGAAATAATTAGTACTGCAACATATTTGAAAAATCATACTTTAGCCAACACGATTGAAAAGAAAACTCCATATGAAATATTTTTTAGAAAAAGATCAAATGTTGAAAATCTAAAGTTATACGGTAGTAAAGTCTTTGTTAGAAAACCAGAGCAAAAAAGATCATCCAAATGGGATAAAAAAGCTGAAATGGGAATTTTACTAGGTTACAGTGAAGTAGGTTATAGAGTTTTGTTGAACGGTAGAGTAACAGTTCATAGACATGTTGATGTTGTAGAATCATATGAAAAATGTATTGGTCTTGATTATGACGACGAAAATATTTTTTCCCGTACTCCAACTCTCGAGTTGAGTAAGAGAAGCGAACAAGAGTTCGAAAGCGAAATCGATGATGATGTATTTGATAGCGCAGATGAAAATGAAAATGTAACCGAAAAAGATCAAACAAATGTAAAGAATATCGATAAAAATAGTTTGAAACCAAATACTCCACGTCGATCAACACGTGTGAAAAAGAGTCCGATAAGATATCCGGAAAATAGTACTAATAGAGTATCCGTATATTATTGTAGAGTAGATACACCTTGTACATTTGAGGAGGCGATGAATAGCGATGAATGCGATAGTTGGAAAAATGCTATGGATAAAGAAATGAATAGCTTGTATGAAAATGAAACATGGAAATTAGTTGAGAAACAAAAAGGAAAAGAAGTACTAGACGTAAAATGGGTTTACACAAAAAAGGCTGATGATATATTTAAAGCTAGGTTAGTAGTAAGAGGTTTTCAACAAACGAATGGTATTGATGACATATACGCTCCAGTAGCAAAAACGCAAACATTAAAAATTTTGCTTTCTTATTGTTATCAATTCGGATTAATTATAGAATAGATGGACGTTGTTACAGCATTCTTAAATGGTAAAGTAAGCTCAGAGGTATACGTCAATCAACCAAAAAGTTACAATGATCGAACAAACAAAGTTTGTAAATTGTTTAAAACGCTGTATGGACTACGAGAAAGTCCAAGAAAAGGGTACGAATGCTTTGATGAATACTTAGCGAAATTAAAATGAAGAATAAAAGAAGCAATGCTGATTTTGTATACCTATGGAAAAGGAGATGATGTTTTATATCTTTTGTTATATGTAGATGACTTATTGATCTGTTGTAAAAGCAAGAAAAAAATTCAAAGTCTGAAGAAAGTGCTAATGAATAAATTTAAAATGAAAGACCTAGGAGAAATAAAAGATTATTTAGGGATAAATATAGAATATGATTATAACGATTGTAAAATGAAACTAAGCCAAACTAAATACATAGAGTCACTAGCATGTAAATATCAAATAGAAAATAGTAAATTATATAGCACTCCTATGGAAACAAACTTGAAACTTGAGAAGTCTGAAAATTGCGAGTCAAATATTAAGTATAGAAACTTGATAGGTGCTTTATTGTATATAAGTTCGAATACGAGACCAGATATAAGTTTTAGCGTAAATTACTTAAGTAGGTATCAGAATTGTTATGACCAGACTCATTGGAAGTATGCTTTAAGAGTACTAAGATATTTGTATTTAACGAAAGACTTATGTTTAAATTATAAAAGGAAAGAAAATTGTAATAATATAATCGACTGCTATGTGGATGCAGATTGGGCTGGTGATATTATTGATAGAAAATCTACGACAGGTTATGTTATAAGAATGTTCGAAAATGTAATTGACTGGAAGTCAAGAAAACAAAAATGTGTAACTAAAGCGTCGACATACGCAGAATATGTAGCCCTATCCGAATCTGTAAGCGAACTAGAATACATCAGAGAGTTGGTAAAGATATTCGAAATAAATATTGCAGAACCGATTAAAATTTATGAAGACAATTCAGGTGCAATAAACATTGCAAATAACGGTAATTTTACGAAAAATTCTAAGCATATTGAGATTCATTATCATACTGTACATCAAAGCGTGAAAGATAAATTGATTGAAGTTTGTAAAATTGATACTAATGAAAATGTTGCGGACATTTTTACAAAAGCTCTCTGTAGAGAAAAATTTGAAAAATTCAGAAAGGTTTTAAATGTAAAAATATAATGTACAGTACAAATGTAAGGAGGCGTATTGAGAATATAGTACATTTGACTGTATGTATAGTATAGTTCGCGCTAAAATGAGTGAGCGCGTTAACGAGTGTGTGAGGGAGCGCACACATGCAGGTATCCCCTCTCGCGTATGAGTGTGAGTCACATGACTACTTGCGGTGTCGAGACTAGACGAGTCTCGCACATCGCTCTCTTGGTTCCGAGCCGTCGCTGAGCGCACATGGTGTGCACGACGTCAAGCATAGCTGTATACGTAGAAGACCAATAAATCAATTATTGTTAATTACTAATCCTCTCTGTGTTAAACCTCATTTCCTAACAATATTGCTTAACAATAAGATAATGGATTTCTGAAACTAAAAACCCACATTTTATCTTAGGTTAGGGCAAGTTTATTTTTATTTATTTTTGCGGCCTATTTATTTAGATTATGAATAAATAATTTAATTTAACTTTATCAGTTAATTCTGATATGATTTATCAAGTCAGAATTCACATGATAAGACACGTGATTTTTTTGCGAAAGTAAAATTTTAAGCTGATATACTTACATTTGAGACCGGCGATGGCTCCGTGGTAAACCACCTGCCTCCCGGTCAAGGGGTCGTGGGTTCGAGCCCCCATCGGCACGATCAGTTTTTTCAGATCCGATGGAAATCTTACACACGACACCGGGTTTGAGAAAGGCGTAGGTGTGATGAGCCTACCCTGGAAACTTTCGAACGCTAAAATTCATCTAGAAACACAATACGATAAGTTGTGAGGCCATGAACTTTCGAGTTCGAAAAAGCCACCTATTTATTTATTTTTTTTTTATACTTACATTTAGTTGTATTATATATATATATATATATATATATATATATATATATATATTGTAAATCCATATATTTTTTAATATGTAAATCCTTATATTTTTTTAAGAATCAGCGAAGTATAGCATCAAGCTAGATGATTGAAGAATGTAGAAAAAAGGGTCACATGTCAATATTATGAAGATCGAATTTCTTAAAGGAGTAAGCACAAGTAATTATTAAACAAAATCAAGTATACAAATTGAAATAATTCAATTCAAATAATTATGAAAAGTGAAGGATTTAGTTTATACGGGCATAAATAAATATTTAAGTTTGAAATTAATTTTAGAATTTATAGAATATTATAATGTGTTTAAAGTCTAAAGTACTTTTGTGTTGTGAGCGATATGATAGCAAAAACAAAAGAATGTATATGTACTATTTTAATGCACCAAAGAATATGACATTTATATTCATCAAACTATTTGGTACTAAAGTATTTCGATCTTGGTTTAATCAACTATGTCATTAGATACTCATATCAACAAATTTTCTATTGCACATTTATTAGTAAAGATAAAGTATAAAATATTTTCTATCAAACGTTATCATCACCGACATCTAAAAGCAGTATATGAATATTTATTAAAAACATGCAGTTTTATAAAAGAAAAAAAAGAGATATTAAAACAAAAATTTAGCACCGTGGCTACATACGCTAATGAACTGGACTCTGTTCAGGCAAAAGAGACTACCAACTTTGAGTATGATGACCATGAATGGGATGTCGGAATCGGAAACCTTATTATCAATTTAGATGCAGATATTGAAAAGACAAGGAACGAAAAATTAAATTCTGATTACGGTATGGCCTCTACGCCTTCCTCATCGACTTCAAAGCAAATTCAGAATCTTGAAAATCTCACGTATACTTTTAATGAAAATGGACCTCATTCAGACAACACCAAAGTATCTTCCATCGTATCAACCTCGTCTTCAATTTTACCTGCAGTAAGTTGTAACATTATAACACATAGTTATAATTTAGTAAATATTGTAAGTACAGCCAATGATAGTTCTAAAGTTACAACGAGTACAAGTAGAACTAATTCGAATGCTAATATTTCTGAAACCGATATTCGGAAAAAAATGACTGTTGAACACTTGGCTACTGCAGATAAAGGCCTTAAAATGAAAATCAAGAGAACTAAATCTGGCACTAAATTTAGTGAAGCTAAGCACGAAATTGTGAAATCTAATGAATTAGACAAATCTAAGTTGATTCAAGATGGCCATAAAATTGTTAATACTACAGTTCTAGATTCTTCGTCAGTCGTAGTGACATCAACTAGTACGAACAATACAGTAGAAATACAATCTTCTCAGTCACAACATAAAATAAAAGCTTCTCATTTGATTTCAACCGGATCTAATGCAGCAACAGTTAATATAGTTAAAAGAAATGTATGTAATCGCCGTGAAAAAGGTCGAGATAAATATGAAAAATCGCAAAATATTAATGTTTCGCAAGATATAGCATCCGAAGTCATTGGAACAGCAAATCAAATCATTCAAACTCATTCACCTTTTAAAACAATATCAGAAACATTTAGCTCAAATACTATGCTATCGTCAATAACATCTGTACATCCAATTACTTCTTCTGCTGTAAATAATTATCAGTCGACTCCCAATCCACTTGAAAATTATTCCTCTCATACGACTGGTTCTTCATCTTTGTCAAATGTGACTAATGTTCAATATAATATTACAAAAACTACTAGTTTATCTTCACAAAAAATTAATGAATCACCGTCTAGCCTTGATTCTGCTATTTTTTCCTCTTGTCAAAATAAAGCAGATGTATTTAATAGTTTACCATCAGATTCCGTAACATCCAATTTCAATGAAAAATCAGATTCTATAAGTGATTCACCACCTGCCAAAAAAATTAAAAATTTTGTTGGAAAATATTCAAAGGTAAGCTTGCTTTTTTACAGCTTGATTAATAATGTTAATACAATAACTTTATGATAATAAAAATTTCACTGGCACTAGTTTTCTTCAACTAAATTCACAGTTATATTGTTATATTGTACTTTAATAGTTTTTTAAATGCTTATACGAGATGCTGAAAAACAAATAACTGAAATAGCTAGAGAGTGCAATGACCTTGACAAGCATTTCATTACATAACTTTTTGTCAGACATCAAGTTGAGTTAATCAGTAAAAAGTGTAGTAAAACAGAGGGGTGGGGTGGCATTTACAAGTGTAGGCTTACTAAAAGGATAGGTACAAGAAGTGTATCTTACGTGGGCGGCGGGTGGGCCCTTTTCTGAGAAACACTACGTATTTTATACTGCGATTTTTTACTCAAGAACCAATCGAAAAAATCACTTTGTACTGTAACGGGACTAATATTACTATTCGAGGCAGCCGCGCGAAAATTAGTCGCGTGTGATGCGGCTGCAATATCTTCGTTGCAATCAAGACGACTTGTTTTGTTTCTCGCGTATCCGCGAGACGAAATGGACCTTGCACAGTAGGGTGTCCCTTATTTATCAACTTCAAATATGTTGTATTGCCGCCCCCTATATCGAATCTTCATGCAAAAACATGAACTTTGAGCCTGGATATAGATCATATAAATGATTTTAACATTTAAATAACATGGGGATTTTACACTTTTTGCGAAAAAACGTTTTCTTCGTTCAATTTACACCACTAGAGTGCAATACCGCCGGAACGCAGACTCCACGGGACAACCGCGACTGACCTCTGCACGTGTCTTCTGCAACGCAGACTTCAACTACCTCGCACACCTCAACTACGGTGCAAACGCAGGCCGAGACGCAGGCCCAAGCTGAAGACGATGACACGCAGATGGAGACGTCGTCGGAGTTGCCAACACCTCCCACGACTCCAAACGAAACAGCAGCGGAGCGGCCGTTCGCGCAATGAGACGGACGAGCCATCGAGAGTGACATCGAGGATACCGGAGTTAACGCCGTTCCTGACGTCCCAAGAAATGTCGTGCCGACAATACCACCAGCACAAACGATTTCTGGAAGACGCGACGAAGATCCCAGCCTCACCGGATGGATGATCATAAACGGTCGAGACGTTAACGTACTGCCTTCGCTCTCGGGCTGCTTCAACTGCAGCAGACGCCACCATTACCGCAACTGCCCGCATCCGGCCACCGTCATCTGCTACCGCTGTGGCCGCAGGAACGTCAGCATGCGCGATTGTCCGCACTGCGCACCAGCTTGGCGAGAAGAAGGCCCGTACATCCGACGACTCCGGGCCCACGTTCCACAAAACCAACCGCTGCCTCACCGAGAAGGCCTTAACGAGTTGCAGCAGTTCTCCGAGACACCTGGATACACCTTCACGTGCCACGAGCCGTACTAAAGGAGACAATGGGGCTATCTATGTTTATAAAGTTATTTTTTATTTGCTATCTTTTATATACTCTTCGTTTACCTTTTATAGATTACTAATTTTGCAAAGTAATGTTTAGTTTAAAGTTTCTCCGCCTCACGAATATGTCTCATAGTTTGTAAGCGAGTAAAGCGGTTATCTCTAGTTACCAAGATCGTCGACTGACTAGGTTGTCTAATTTTAATCAAAAAAACAAAAGTGATTATAATGCGCCAAAGTGTCCTTAGGTTTGCCAAAGTTATCTCATAATAGATTATTAAAGTTCCTCTTAGGCTTAACATTACATTGAAACGGGGTTATCTTCTTGTACTATAGTGAGCAAGTTAACTTTAATAAATAATTGTCTACCTTTTAACAAAATCAAACGTCATCTGATTACGACTATAAGAGGACCAAAATCCTCACCATCCAAACCTACTCCGTTCAACGGGGCTTCCATCCGCCCCGATAGGTTAAGTTAGATATATATATATATATATATATATATATATATACATATATCATATTAGAATACATCACTTCCAATATGGTATATTTACATGGACCAATTGTCATATCAACCAAATATAATGACTCTTAGATGTAAAAAATCCAGATATAAGATACGTTTTCTTTAAAAATACACGGATTTTGATATTTCTTGGAATCAACAGTTTTCCCTGTTTAATATACATCTCTAGGGCATTTTCCCAACATAAATCTTCTGATATAGCATGTTTTGAGATGTTTGAGGTTCGAATTACTTGTTTTTAGAAAATGTACGTATGCATGTGTGTGTGCGTGCGTGTGTGTGTGTGTGTGTATGTGTGTGTGTGTGTGTGTATAACGTAATATTTCTATATATACTCCGTCAATATCAATCGAATTTAACATGTACATCTATTTTAGTATTCTGACTTCGGGAAAAACAGTAATTTTTTATTTTTACCATTACTATTTTTTATAGCTATTTTTTTATTTTTGAAAAACACTATTTTGCGTTTTTTTTCAATCATCTCATTGTTACAAACAATTCAGCTAAAATGCATTTGAAAGATAATAAAATCACCTACTCTTCCCCGTTTGGTCCTCGGGATCAACCGCTTCGTTCGGCAGATAATAAAAAAAGTGATTTTTTTTAAATTCATATTTCTGAAAATAAACATCATAACCTCACAAAAACCGCTGCCAATTTATTGTCACGTAGCTTCTTCCAACTAAATTTATAGTTCCAATAAATGAAATATTGTTTGAATATACGGTATGTGAATGCTATTTTAAATATTTTCAATCTAAATTATTTTGCTGTAGGAGCAACTTTCTTAGCAAAAGACTATAATAATTAGAAAGATTCGATCAAAATCTCTAAAATAACGAAGTAATAGAATCGATCGTTTAGTTTTGAAGATAAATACGAACAAAAAAAGGACAAAATCACTTATCCACCAGGGCTAACATTGAAGATATTATCTTATGCTTCGATCCTATACGCATTTTTTGTTTGCGCTCACAGACGTTGAGTTCAAGTACTAGTACATGTTGTTGAGCAGTGGCTAGTTTTGATTAATATTCCTTACGTAAATTTCAATTTCGCCTTGTGCACTCGAGCGGTCAACACGCGTTTTAGCTTATGTGTTCGATTACTTTTGTTATACTAATTATATGGCATATGGTTATATGGCATTGTGTGTAGTTCGAGCAAAGAGGTATAAAAGGAACTTAGTCTTTAGAAGATAAGTTTGATGATATAGAGCTTGATTATATAATTAATTACTGAGTATATCCATTTGTTTGAAAAATAATAACATTCCTTGGAATCGCGGTCACAAATCCACGTTTTGTTGGAGAAACACAGATTCTTAATGAAATAGCCACTAGAAATCGTTGACGATGAATTCTTAAATAATACAATATTTAACAGGAAATACTTCGAGAGAAGTTGAAAGTGTGAGCTAGACAGTGAGATGACCTTGTTTGAGCTTAAACAAACCAAGCAATTTCATCTGGGAAGGATGATTTACTACTACGACAATGAAGGGCACCACAAGCATAAATGCGCGAAGCAAGGAAGATGTGTTTTGGATGCAAGGATGTAAAATGCATATTCGGCTCGGTTACCTTCACCTAAAAAACCCACCTTGAACAGTTTGTTTAAGAGTATAAAAGTCAGAAAAGGCTTGATTTCTCGTATTCGTTATGGTCAGCGTGGTCATTGTATTCAGAATACGAAATATAAAGATTAATGAGCCTCCGTGGCTCAGTTGGTTAAGGCGCACGCCCTAACTAGCGGACACGCGCTCGCTCAAGGGTTCGTGGGTTCGATTCCCGGTGAAATGCACACTTGGATTTTTTCTACGTTGTATTTCAACGGGAAAAGTACCCTGGACTCCGGCTGCTTCGAGGCGGATTTTTCCCTGGAATTTTTCCCTTGCCTCACAGGAGCAAACCCGAGCGAATGCGAAGCAGTGTTAGGGACTCTTAGAGAGGTCGATAAAATAGGTAGACCGATCCGATGCGCTAGGCAGGGAACGCCGGCCTTACCGGCGGGAAGCTGGCTCCTGAAAGATGGACCTTCTCCGGATCGGTCTACACTGGGAAATGGACCCGATGTCCTTTAAAAGGACAGAGAGTGTTGGCTTAACCAACACGATGCGAGTCTGAGAGATGTCCTCACCGGAAAAATCCTCCAGGGAGGTTAAATCAGGGCGTAAATTTGAAAGCGAAGAAATGGATAGGATTGGGCTGTACTTCCACTCAGAGGTGGTGGAAGGCCCCCGCTGACTGGGCCCATGAGGCTGCAGCGGTAATAGAGTAACAAAAAGAAAAAAATATATAAAAATTAATAGCGTATCAGGCTGTGATAAGATTGAAAGGTCTAAGTTTGATAGAAGTCAAGGACAAGAGTAATAACGATAAGCAAATAGAAGGCCCTAAAACGGATAGTATTTCTGTTCTAAGTTCAAAACCTTATTTCTAGTGGGCTTGTTGGAAAATTAAGAAGTGGTGTAGTGCAAGTATCAACTCAAAATTGATTTTCAAATCAATGATGATACTGAAAAGCTTGATATTTAATGTGCGAATTTGTATACTTCTGTGATTATAAATTCGGAGGGAGTAAGTATTGGTCCGTGTTAAGCTACTGATGATTGTTCAATTGAGTCTGAATAACATAATCTGTCATGTCATTATCTGGAAATTTATCGCCTGTGAGAACTTTAATCTCTGGAATGTATTAATAACTACACTGGATGATAGAGTGTAAAACAAACAGTTGAAATTAAAAAAGAAAACAGCTTGAACAAATGAAATTGTTGCATAGTTTGTGTCAGTGTGATGTATGTATTTGTCTAATGTATGGATTCTAATAAGAAAAATATGCTCGAAGTTAATAGCTTGATTAGAGATCCAATACATAATAAGCAAGTAAACAATCGATAAAATAAACTTAAAACTAAAGAGGAAATCTCCAAGCTTGTAAATAAATGAAATTAGATGTTGTTGATTAAAGCAATAAGTCTGATAAATTTATGCAAATTATTTTGGACGTTGAATTAGATATAGCAATGAGCTATGCTCTAGCTATTCAAACTTTGATAATTCATTGGGACATGGAATAAATAGTTTGAAGAGCAAATTCATTCAAAGCACAGATTGTAAATTCGTAAAATTAATTTTGTCAAGTCAGAAAATTTAGTACATACAAATAATCATAAAAAGCTTAAAAGATTTTATTTTCAATAATTTTTATTGAATTGATGATTTTTAGTTTGTATTGTAAATACATTTAACAATGTTAGTTTATTGGTAAATTCAAAGAAAATACAGAGATCAAATCTTAGATTGAAGAAAAATAATACATGGATAAAATGTAGCTCGAGAACATGTGTCGAAAACAAGTGCCCTAAACGTTGTTGGATAATAGAAAAGAAAGCGTTCCTTGCAGAATTTTATTAAAATTGGCACTGTCAGAAGCTCGAATAATGTTTCACTTACGGTGTAGCTTTACGTCGGATGTATTAATAAGTTTGAAATTAAATTGAAGTTCACGATCCCTGATATATACCTGAAATTAACGGCATTGCTGAGATGAAATCATATTTATAACAGTAATTCAAATATTGAACTTTAGCTGAAACGTAAAAGTTATACAATCCAAATCTGATCTGACAGAAATTTGCATTTGGGAATAAATACAAAATATTTAATAAGTTCGATATAGAAAATGAGGTTTTGATCTTTGAAACGGAGGGAGAAAATGGTAAATATTACAAACGGAGGGAGAAATCGGATAATCAATAGCGTTAGGTAAGGTTAAAGTAAACTTAAACTTACTACAAAACAAGAACAGGGCAAGTTTATTAGTTGCGACTGTATAAAATGATCCAAACTCATATGAACTGACTATTGGTGCAGATCACAAGCTTGAATAAGGAAAAATAGTTATAGATGAATCTGTGTTAACAGAAAAAATAAATAAAAGTTGGTTTGTCATTGATGTATCATTAAGCTCGAAAGGCAAAAGCCAAATATCATTGTTTCAGAATGAAAACTTGAAAAGAAAGTTGGATGGATTTGACATAGTGTATACCATGAACGCTCGGAGTGAAACAAGCTTATCAACGTTCAAAACACATCAGAGGTCTGGGTCTCGAAGATTGAAGAAAAGTTTGACAGTTACGAGGACTTTCAGATGCTAGTCTTACTGTCCGTATCTGCTCAAATTTACAAATGTATTTGTAATCAAATTGTATGGTAATACACTTAGTGATGAGTAGAGAACGCATCGCTGTCTCACACAGCTCTGTAAACTTTTTAAGCAGAGTGCGCAGCCCTAGAGTGTATAAGCAAAGTTTGTCAGGAGATAGTATATCTACAATTTTCTAAGTTTGAATTTGAAATATTCTATATGCTTGATCTGGTTTTTGACTACTCTTCTTGCTCCTGACTCTCTAGGATGATGATGTCTCTGAGACTAATCAACAAGTGAGTTGCATTGAGAAGTTGAGACATTTGATCAAGTTAAATATTATGCTCGAGAACGTATTAGCAAAAATTTGATTAAAATTAGCTGGATGGCTTGAATTGAATTTAAGAAACCGATTGATTGCTGGAGGAAATAAATAGCCAAACATATTCACAAGGGGTTTTCCTTTTGAATTGCATGCAAGGCTGACTTATTGCTATATCATAACCTCAAATAACCATGACTTTTGCTTCCTTTCAGAAGACAATACAAATAGTACTGCACATGCTGGATGCAGTCGATTCCGAGCAAGAGAAATCTGCTCGGAGGGAAGTGTTGGATATGAGCAAGCAGATGTCTGCTTGCTAGAGACGGCAGGCCCAACGCAGAGCTACGCAACTCAACGCTCTCCTCTCTATGCCGCGAGACGGCCACTGCCGACGTTGCTGTATGACGGCGACGCTTCACTTCGCCTTGTGCACTCGAGCGGTCAACACGTGTTTTAGCTAGTCCGTTTGATTACCTTAGTTATACTAATTATATTCTCATATAATAGCTTGACTACGTTTGTATCATCAATAGATGATTAGCTTGAGGTGTTATCAATAATAGTGTTTTATTGCGAAATCCTGTGTACACATTATTTCTCCCTAAGCATGCATGGTCCGAGCACGATTTTAAGTCACAACAGTTTGACTATTTAGTTTTAAATATCTAAACTTTTTTTATCATAAAAATTGAACGGAACGGTCAATCTGGAAAATCTTGCGGGAAAAAGTAGGAAATTTTATGCTCATTTAGATACATTATTATTAAATATATTTTATAAATCATATCATTAGAAAAAAGCAATTTAATTTTTTTTTTAATCGAAAAATGGCTATAATGTGGCCATAAAATGGTCAGAATCATAAAAATTTAGTTAGCACTATATAGTAATTCTATCCCTATGTTTGGGTTGTTCACGAAGTTTCAAAGATAATTAGTTTCATAGATAATTAGTTTTAAAGATATTGAGCTTCCTCACCCAAAGAAATTTTGCTTCCTTCTAGATGAAGCTTTGTAATAGTAAAATATTCAGTTTCGCTAAAACTTCATAGAAACATGTTTTGAAATGTTTGATGTTCGAATTACGTGTTAAAAAAAAAATGTCAGTATGGATGTGTGTGTCTGTGTGTGTGTGTGTGTGTGTG